>JASAOG010000281.1:0-630926 GCA_030265305.1 Biomphalaria pfeifferi
GTTAAGTAACAGAATAGCCAACTGACCGCACAGTAGGACTGCACTCAACTGACCCCCCATGTCTTGAACAGATAAGTTATATTTTAAACAAGACAGGCATAATTAGATCAGCGTTGTGTACGGGCTCACCCCATCCCCCTCTTCCTGAATCTGATCCACGCCTCTGATCGCATGTTTGAAGGTCAATTTCTTTAAGATACCCATTAATCCTTCTCTTTCATATCTGAATTACTTCCCTTTAGCAATAAAAGATTTTGGCTAAATTATCTCCCCTCCCCCTTTGATATACGCGGAAACGTTGTTTTAAGCTTTGAGTTCAATGGTATCCTCAAGAATGCAGACGACCTCTTTGAAACAAAAATGACTGTCAAACATTGTTATGACATTTAACTCAATAATTCACGCTTGATTGAGAATGTTTGTTAAGGGACACTACTCAATGTTTCAATGTTTATCGGCTGCTACTACGTCTGGGAGTTGGCTACACACACACACACACATTATACCCTGTTTCCGAGTTCATCTGGTGCAGACGACGTATCGTGCCAAGAATCCATCCCCCCAAACGTTCCCCCCCCCCCTCCCAATCTGACTTCTGCTATCTTAATTCACTGGCAGGAACGTTTCAAACCCACATGGCTCACATTCAGTGGATCTCGTATCAGAATATCTCAAACTTAATGCAGACAAGATTTTTTTTAAAAAATACAACAAAATAAAAAAAGGGAAGGGAGTGGAAAAGAAGGGAAATAGATTGAACTTGATCAAGAATGTAAATAGCAGTCTTACCCCCCCCCCACCCCACCCATTACAAACAAAACTAGAGGTCGTTTTACAAGTACGTTGAGTACCCCATCTAGTGGATATCCAATTTAAGGAGAGTTTTAGATTACTAGTAAAGAAATCTCACAGTACTTTGTAATAAAATAAAAAAAAATTTAAAGCGTAGTTGTACCAATTAGTTTGGATCGGTCATAGAATTACATTTTTAATAGATCTAGAATCTAGACTAACAATAGTATATCTGAGCAATTTGAAATATTTTGACCAACTGTTTCTGTTTAGCGCAGTTTGATTCTTTTTAGCTTTCTCAATACGCCATGATCCTATCATTAGTCTAGACCAGTTAGAAAGGGGTGGGGGGGGTGGGGAGAGAAAGAAGGGGAGGTAATTGTGAAAATACTACAGTGGTCTCTTTTTAAATGCATTCAAATTAAGATAGTTTATGTGGCTTATTGAAGAAGTCAGCTGTTTCCCTGCCCCCCCCCCCCTTTTAAGTCTGACCTTATAAGTCTCCCCTGTCGTCTAAATCCTTTCATTCTAAGTTGACTGTACAATGTAGGTCAAACAGCAACAGTTTGATATCGTGATTCATTGATATCTAGACAACGAAAAAGGGGAAGTTATTTCCAAAGATGGTAAAAACTCAAGACTTTGTCCCCCTTTCCTAAAGTGACATCACATCTAATATAAGGGAACACATTTTCAAGGATTTTTTTTTTTAAATTATTTTTTTAACTTTACAACTGTATACATAGAGGAACACGCGTAGGACGTAATCATCCTCTGTTTTGAAGTAACGTCTGTATTTTATAAGATAAGATAGATCTAGATCTAGTTTGTTAAGCAAATACCTACTCCTACTCTGTGGTTCTCAAACTGTGGTTCGCGGGGTCTGAACACATAGTCGACGTTAGCCCCAACCCACTCTACTCAAAGTGGAACCCGCGCTGCAGATACTTTTTTGTCAGCCCACCGTACAAATATTCCTGGCCCTGATACGAGCCTCAGCCTTTACTCAATGTTTGAAAATATTGTTTTTTTTAAATGTGTAACAAAATTAAATAGGAGAAAATAAGGGAAATGAGATGAAATTAATATTTCAATATCCCATATAATATCCCATATCAATATCCCATATCGATATCCCATATCAATATCCCATATCAATATCCCATATCGAGTTCCCATATCGATATCCCATATCGATATCCCATATCAATATAAATATGTTGGCTTATTATCATGTTAAACAAAAAAAAAGGTAAAGATCTGTTCAACTTTTCCTGGTAGATTCTACATTCAGAGTCCCATTTCACAAACACACAAATGTTACAGACCATGATACCAATCCATCAGAGAAAACGTGAGGGTCCAAACGTAGGTAACGAATCATTTTTCAACCTTTTTCTATTGGTTTGGAAAGTAGATTTCTACACATAGTGCCGACATTTCGGCGGGCCGGATGGAAGAATGTCGCGGGCCGGATCTGGCCCGCGGGCCGTAGTTTGGGCATCACTGGTACTATAGAAAATCTAATTACCAAATTAATTACTCGGGCACATATCCCGCATGGAAATGACCGCATACCAAAGGCGATCTTCTTTGACGTGCTTAGTAACAGGGGTTCCGTCCACCCCCCCCCCCCCCCCACCCATTCAAACGCTATAAAGATCAACTCAGGCGCCATTTCGCCCTCACAGGCATAGAGGAAAGTAGCTGGCAGCAGATGGCCTCTGAAAGAGACAGTTTTTAGAACTCACACAAAGATCGAGGGACAAACATTTGAGGCCCAAAGAAAAGTCCTCATTGAAGACATGCGCAGAAGATGAAAAGAAAACTTAATATAGGTCGCCGGCGGACAATGACTTTCTCTGCATGATATGCGGAAAAATATGTAGGTCGTAATTGGCTTCGTGTAGACATGTGAAACACTGCACTCATCCATAATTTTCGGTAACGAAGACATTGCTATTAAAGTAGGGAGATTTCAAACAACTAATGAACCAGACGAACATGTCAAGAGTTAGGTTTTGGAAGTATATTTCAAGGTATCTGAATTTTTTATTTTTTTTTAGTTAGTTGCGTTGTGTGAATTTTTTATTCCAGACACTACGTCATCATAGACGCTACGTCATCGTCTGGCCTATGGCATGTCTAACGTGTTCTATTTCCTTTGAAAGAGTTACAGACAAGTCGAACCCAAGTTAGGAGGGGATATAGCGCTCTTACGTACAGAGTATACACACTAGCTGTTGTAATGCATATACTTTGATTAAAATGATATTGTATGCGAGTATCAAAGATACGAAAGGTTTCTATAAGGGAAGATGAAGACGGCAAAATAGGTGAATATTGAGTGACGAAAACCAGTTAAGTGAGACTCGGTGAGTTAAGTGAGACTCGGTCAGTTAAGTGAGACTCGGTCAGTTAAGTGAGACTCGGTCAGTTAAGTGAGACTTGGTCAGTTAAGTGAGACTCGGTCAGTTAAGTGAGACTTGGTCAGTTAAGTGAGACTTGGTCAGTTAAGTGAGACTTCGTGAGCTAAGTGAGAATTAGTGAAAAGAGACATTTTTTCAAAATCCGTAAATATCTAATATCTTAATATGCATTTTATGTATTTCTACGCTAATACTTTATATCTTGATATGCATTTTATGTATTTCTACGCTAATACTTTATATCTTGATATGCATTTTATGTATTTCTACGCTAATACTTTATATCTTGATATGCATTTTATGTATTTCTACGCTAATACTTTATATCTTGATATGCATTTTATGTATTTCTACGCTAATACTTTATATCTTGATATACATTTTATGTATTTCTACGCTAATACTTTACTTTATATCTTGATATGCATTTTATGTATTTCTACGCTAATACTGTATATCTTGATATCTTATCTTATCTTATATAATACAGATGTTACTTCAAAAAAAGAAGATGATTACGTCCTACGCGTCATGCATTTAGTCATGCATATTAACCAATGACTTAAATTCTGCCAAGTCACTGGTTTTCCTGTCTAGCTCAGGCAACCCAATCCATGCTCTAATAGCACTAGGGAAGAAGGAGTATTTGTACAAATTTGTCCTAGCATATGGGACGATGAATGTGCCTTTATTTTTGTGTCTTTCAGAGTATTTTATTAAATTTTGTTTTTGTATTTGAAGATTATGGTTCAGTGTTTTATGTATAATTGCTACTTTACTTTTGAGTCTTCTATCCTGAGGCTTTCTAAATTTAGTGATTTTACTATTGGTGTTACTCTAGTCAAATGTGAATATTCATTTGTTATGAATCTTACTGCTCTATTTTGTGTCCAGTTTCTTAATGTTTTCTTGAGTTGAGGGGTCCCAAACGGAGGATTCATATTCTATTATTGGCCTAACCAAGGTTAAATAACATTTTAGTTTTATGTTCTTATTTGATTTATAGAAATTTCTTTTAATAAATACTAATGCTTTGTTTGATTTTTTTATAGTTTCATCAATATGTGGATTCCATGACAGTTTTTCATTTATCATAACACCTAGGTATTTTGCGTTTTTAGTCTGTGTTACTGGTTCGCCATGAATAAGATAAGTGGAATTAATTTGTTTTAGTTTTTTTGTTACTCTTAACAACTGACATTTTTCTGGGTGGAAAGACATGCTCCAATTTGATTCCCATTTTTGTAATTCATCTAATTCTCTTTGTAAAATATCTGTGTCTTGTGTTGTTTTTATTGTTCTATATATTATGCAATCGTCTGCAAATAATCTGACTTTTGTTCCTGAAGTAATGCAATTTGGTAAATCATTTATGTAAATTAAAAATAGTAGTGGACCCAAGACTGTTCCTTGAGGTACACCTGAGTTTACTGTTATCGGTGTTGATTTAGAGCCATTTATTATTACAGTTTGTTCTCTCCCTATCAGAAAATCTTTAATCCACTGATGCAGTGGACCATTAATGCCAAGATATGCATTTTATGTATTTCTACGCTAATACTTTATATCTTAATATGTATTTTATATATTTCTACCCTGACGTATTGATACAGTTAGCATTATATTGCTCATAAAAAAAGAATCCCAATATTTTATACAAAATCTTTGCCTAAGCTCAACAAATGTGCTTTCGGGCCACTTCGGGGTGGACTGGAGCTGTAACTCACCACTTCACACATCAGCATAACAAGAAGTCTCGCTGGTCTTTGGCTACTAAACCGAGGCACAGCCCTGGACTTACTGCTTTTTTTTTTCTATTCTCTTTAAATGATTGTTTTGACCCTGTTAAAGCTGAGTAAAGACTGTCTTCTAATTACCTCTTCCCAAACGTGAAACAAAGTTTCTACCAGTGAGAAGGGGGGGGGGGGGAGGGAACTATATGACGTGTTGATACTCATCCAGATCGGTCTATTTAAACACCAGGAGATATGTCACGTTGACCTTCCAATAAGGTCGCAGGTGAGCGCGGAACCGGATGAAACGTGAGCCTGTTGCCAGAGCGGACCAGAAAACAAACATAGTATCTGGCTGGGTGGCTTAACAGTCCTTCAATCTTGTGACATAGTTTAGCGGTTCCCAAACACGAGTCTACGTATCCCAGGGCAGTATCGGCAAAATCAGTACATCGTTTTACAAAGTCTAAATATAGAGTGTCAAACTAAATCTCTATGCCTTGTTTCCGTGAACGTAAAATATAAGATATTGAATCGTCTCGAGTGAAATGAACGGTGCCAGTACTGTATAGTCCAGTTCGAGGTCAGGCAAGGCTATAATCAGATAAGCGATTGTCCAGTTAAACGGTTCGTGTTGCCATTGTACAGTATTGGCTGTTAATTTATTACCTTCATTCAAGTGGGGTGCATGGCTGGAAGGGCTACTTATCAAGGAGCTGGAGTTCGAATCTCTCTCAATCAGAGTTGTGTTTGCTGAGCGGCTACATGCAGTTCGGACATCTTTTCCCAGATACACCTGCCCTCACTGATCCACAAAAAACTAAGACTTAGACTGCTTTATTGATCCATATGGAAATGTGTCGTGATTACAAGGACTCTTTTCTCATATAAAGACAATACAACAGAAACACAACATAAATAGAACAGACACAACATGTAGAGTTCATTCAGCGGCTACTCACAGGCATCTTGGTCCTTTTCATGTTTCCTGATCAACGAGTGGCGTTGATATAGTCAGATCGAGTAATGTACGAACGAGTCTTTGTACCGCTCTGTTCTTGTTTTGATGTAGATTAGATTATTGCGCTCTGGGCATGCTATTAGCATAAAAGAATCGCTATATAAGAGCAATAATGAAGACGCGCTATTTAAAACACTAAAAAGAAAGTATCACACTAATTTGGAGCCTTTGTTGTTCTTGACTTATTTATGTCGTAGTGTTAAGTGCTTGCAGAGAGCCAGATAGAGAGTCGTATCAATATTTATTACTTTCTGCCCACGACGACTCAGTGATACATTCTTCTCTAGGAAGCCATAGAACAAACTATCGCCAGTTAGTATTTGTTTTTTTTTTCACACCTAGAAATCACAGAAACCTGGTCAGATCTCTAGACATGTAACACAACGAGGACTACATGTCGACTAAATATCTGACCTTTGTCTATTCATGAATAATTAATGAACTAACGAGCACATATGGGAATTAACAAGTTTCTTTTATTACCTAATTTAATTATTCTGGCAAGCATAACGGTACATGTTAGTTCTCTCTATCCAGTGATTCTGGAACAATAATAGAAATAAAACAAGTTCAAGAGCAAGTAAAAGGGACAAAAGGCTCAACAAAACACAGAGACCTCTTGATGCTTCTTGAATAATTAGGTCAAAACATTGCAAAGAAAACAGAAAGGGTTCAATTCTTATCTTATCTTATATACTACAAACGATACTTCAAAAAAAGAAGATGATTACGTCCTACGCGTCATGCATTTAGTCATACATCTAGTTATGCATCTAGTCGTGCATTTAGTCATACATCTAGTCATGCATGTTAACCAATGACTTAAATTCTGCCAAGTCATTGGTTTTCCTGACTGGCTCAGGCAACCCATTCCATGTTTGAAACAGTGCCTTTTTGTGCTAACCTGTTTACAGTCATGGCAAGCCTTAAGACACTGCAACCTATGCGGCCGCATTGGGCCCCGTATTTTCATAGGCCCCGGCGCTAATTCTATGTGCACATTATTAAATTTAAAAATTATAACTTATAACAGGTTTTCCACGGTTTCATGATTTCCCAGGAGCTCCTAGAAATTTCCTAAAATTATTAAAATCTACTGAAAACTCATAAAAATATCCTCAAAAATAGACACAATTGTCACCTTTAAGACATATGCTACCAAATACCGCCAAAACGCAGGTAGAAATTTTAGCTTATCTGTCCACTAATGAAAGATAGAGAGCTTTCCCAAACTACTATGTTGCACTCAGAATACTATTAACAATACCCGTAACTGTGACACCTGGTGAAAGAAGCTTCTCGCGCCTCAAACTAATCAAGAATTACTTGAGGTCAACAATTCACGAAGATAGATTGAACAACTTGGCAATGCGTGCTATTGAGTGTGATCTAGGTGGAAAACTGAATTCTGATAATATTTTCACATATTTTTGACTTCGCATTCACGTAAAGGCCATAGAGTAAATTAGATCGTGATTTTGTACTTAGTAAAGAATGAACAAAATGTAAAGACAAAATTATTTTCTAGTACAAAATCTTAATTTTCTGTAAAGCCTATTATCCATATCCCTCCCCAGACTGGGCCCCGCGCAATCCGTTTCGCATAGGGCCCGCAATCGTTAGGGCCGGCTCTGTCTACAGTGTTTGAAATAGCTCGACTTGTAGGGGATAGGCTCCAGAAGGTGAACTAGAGGCGATGGCAGCAAAGAAGCCGGGAGGAGGTGCGCCTTCAAGAGTGGGACCTAGGAACAAGATGTGCCAACTCCATGGAAAAAAAGGTCAAATAGCAGACAATGCTTGAAGCAAAAAAAAAAAAAACAACTTGATTTCTGTAAAAGGACAAAAAAGAAGACAAGGGGGGGGGGGGGGGTAGAGGCATTTGATGTTTTCAAACCTCTAAACATCCTTTGATGTCATCGACAATGTTTTTATTTTAAATACTACAAAATCCGAACGCATTAAACTCCCCCCCCCCCCCCCCCAATTTATCCTAGACATCTGTGTTCTAGTGCAGCAGTTCACGATCCACGCCACACACACACCCCCACAGCACACACACACACACAAACCACAAAGGCCCTTTGCTATATTACACAATGACTGCGTTGCATCTCTCAAAAACGTGAAAAAATTTAAAATAAATATGAAAAGAGAAACTAATACATTTACTCGATGGGTTATAATTGGTTCTCTTTGAGTTTGGGTTGTGTGTGAAGTGGGTTCAAATTAGTTTGACAAATGTTTGACAAAGGTTTGACAAAGGAACAGCTCGTAGTAGGAATGCGCATACGAGTTATTACCACAGGTACATCAATGTCAGGAAAAAAGATAAGGAAGTCTTAATTACTTACCATGGTATTGAAGCCTCGCTGTACTGACCTATACATTGAAGCCTCGCAGTGATTGTTTAATATGTCATTGTACTGACCTATGCATTAAAGCCTCAATGCCTTTGCATTATTTACGAAAGCCTCATTGTACTGTTGATTGTAGGATAGTTTTAACATTTGAATGCTGACTGTCCTAGCCTTTCATGGAAGCTTCATTGATATAGCCTTTTTATTGAAGCCTCATTGATCTGGCTTTTTTAAATTGAAGCCTCATTGATCTGGCTTTTTTTTATTGAAGCCTCTTTGTTCTGGACTTTTTTTTATTAAAGCCTCATTGGGCTGGCCTTTTTATTGAAGCCACATTGTTCTGGAATTTTTATTAAATTCTAACGTGTTAAGATTTTTAATAAAAAAAACAAAAAACAAAGGATTCGTTCGTCTCTCTATATATTATACCAAGACTGGAACACGGAAATAAATTCATATCTGATAATGTTCAGATCACAGACCTATATATTTAGATTGTCATACACGTAACTCTTTCTTCACTTGTAAGGGAAGTCGCCCCGAATCTAGGAAAATCGATCTCTTCTGTCTTAGAAAAGTAATGATCTTCATTTATCAAAGTTTAGAAATAATACAATACCTTTTTGCGGATTTTAAATAGAATTGGCTATTGCTATTAATCACAAAACTTTATATTTACGCAAATCTATGAAATAAATCCATTTCCTGTTGGTTTCCATTGAGATCATGATTTGAAAATCCTAGATGGAAATAATTTAAGTCTGTTGATTTTAATCATCTTATGTACATTTACATAGATAGATAACCTAGATCTTTCAAGATTATGTATCTAAAAATTGTAAAATACTAATTATGAGAAAAGAATGCTCTTATTTTTTATGTTCAGTTACTAGATCTAGATCTAAAAATTAAATTATATTGTTGTAAACCTGGTGGTGACACATATGGCGATAGCGCTGTGTGTTTTTAGCCTACCGAAATCGCCACAGTCCAGCGCATGACGAGCGGTCAACCGTGACCAGTGACAGTATACGCCAGTTCGGCAAGGACCAGTGTCGTAAATATTACGCACGCAAGTCACGGCGAAAGTGATCAACTGGAGTGGTCAAAAAGGTTCGAGGCCAGTAGAGACACTATATAAGAGCGAGTGTGTCAGAATCGCTACACTTCACGTTACCTCGCTATGTGATCAGTACCAGGCGAGAACCAGCACGGTGTGTGAAGCCAGTGCGGAGCAGAGACTAGGTTTTTGTAAAGACAGTGTTAATGTTATTGCGAGGTATTTGAAATAAAACTGTTACTGTTACTTTGGAGCCCTGAGTTGTGAGGTTCTTTAAGTTCGTTGTGTCTGTGTGTGGTGCAGTGTGAGGAGAGCCTGGATAGTAGGAGAGTTGTAACAATATGTTACGAGTGTTAGGGCTGTATGTAAAATTTTGCTTCCTATAAGTACTTTACAAAACAACGCGTTGTTTCAGTTTATTCGAAGGTGATCACATTTGTGTTAAAAGATCTCCATGTCCAGTCTAGATATTATATTTATAGGTCTGTGGTCCGTAAACACACATACATTCAAAAACGAAACAAAGTTAGTAAAAAAAAAATAATAACAAAAGAAATAAAACATAAACTGAGTTTGTTCTTTTTAAAATGTTTATTTCACGTCTTTCAGAATTGTCTTCTCTTCGTGAATTTCAAACTGAAATTCTATATTTAGAAAAAAATCATTTTTGCAACGAACTAATGTTCTGATATGAGCATAACGTGTGACGTCTGCTGAGCAGGTTTAGGAGGGAGCAGGTAACTCCATGGACATGGCTGTTTAAGAACACATACAATGGTCTCAACGCTACAAACATGTAGCTATACATTTCATAGTCAAAGTGTTATAGCCACTGTCAGTGAAACAATTCATTGATTGAAAAATTTAAGGAAAAAAAAGGAATACTTCCAATAACATTTGTTTGAAGGCAAAATAACGAATGTAAAAAAAAAATAATATTATAATCACATGTAAGTAAAACATATTAAAGTAACATATGATAATGTCTGAAATGAAAAGTTATTTAGGTTTTGGAACACAGTGGTGAATGTTCAATGAAAGTGCGCAAGTGTTTATGTCTATCTGTGCGTGTGTGTGTTTTATGTCCGTAGTTAGGTTATGTTCAGTAAATGTCATTCCGTTAAGTAATAGTCACTACGCTTAGTCAATGTCACCGCGTCCAGTAATTGTCCCTACGTCAAGTAAATGTCACTACTTCCCGTAAATGTCACTACATCCAGTAAATGTCACTACGTCCCGTAAATGTCACATCATCCAATAAATGTCACTTCATCCGATAAATGTCACTACTTCCCGTAAATGTCACTACATCCAGTAAATGTCACTACGTCCCGTAAATGTCACATCATCCAATAAATGTCACTCCATCCGATAAATGTCACTACGTCCCGTAAATGTCACATCATCCAATAAATGTCACTTCATCCGATAAATGTCACTACGTCCAGTAAATGTCACTACATCTAATAAATGTCACTACATCTAATAAATGTCACTTCATCCAGTAAATGTCACTTTGTCCAGTAAATGTCACTTCATCCAGTAAATGTCACTACGCCCAATAAATGTCACTTCATCCAATTAATGTCACTACGTCCAGTAAACGTGTTCATGAATGTTCATTATATACAAGAGACTCTCCAAAGTAAAACAAGATGGCATCCAAAATGAAATAATTAAATGAAGGTAAAAGTTGAATCACAAAACATTCTTCGAGTCAATGGAGTTCCATCAAAAGGAACAGACCAAAAACAAACACAAAAACTGCTTACTAAGCAACAAATAAACATAAAACTAACATTTTAAAAAAAAGCATTCATAAAAATAAAATGGCTACTCATTCTGTACAGTTTCAGTCAAACTTTAATTTTGGCTGGAAATTATAGTCACGTGTCCATGGCGTGTGTAGAGACATAAAAGATTTATTTTTTTTAAAAAGTTGTTGCTAGGTTACAGATAAGGTGGTTTGGATATACAAAAATAACTATAGCATACCATTGTTCTTACCATTTTGCTAAAGATTTGCGCTTAAAGGTCCACTGATGTTCGGAGAGTATTTTTTTTTATTTACGATCATAGTTTTTGCCAAGCGAGAAATATTTTTTGTGATTGAACTTTATGTCATTGACCAGATAAAATACATCAAGAAAATGTTAATGTCTCTTATTTGATATCAATTACCATAATATATAGTATGTACACATGTAAAGAGAAAACTATAGAAATGGCAAAACCTTTGTTTATAATTGTTTTATTCCAAATCTTAATATTTAGAATTACAGAAAGAGTTCATTTTAATATTATTACTATACTCTAAACTCTATCACTATATTATCTTCTAATCTTTTACATTATAATTGTTCCTGTTCTATTTAATTAGAATTTTAAACTCTCCTTAAGTTACTAACTTTCCTGGCAGGTTCACGTCGACATCACGTGATTTGGCCAGGTAAATGCTGAGAATTAAAAAAAAATCCAAGAAAATGGCTAAAATATCGGCCCGAAGACAAAGTCTATTTTTAAAAAAACGGATCCCGTGCAATAAACCATAGCCTTTAAGAGGCGACCAAATAATGACCACACAATGAGGCCAATGTTTAAAGAGCATGAGTTCCAATCCTGTTACAAAATAAATAAAAATAAGACATACAAAAAAAAACCCACATAAAACTTATTTACAAGGTATAATATACAATTTTAATAAACAATTTAAAAAAACACGAAAAAGTAATCAAATAATGATATGTAAATTTAAAAAAATTAGTGGCTATGTCTTTGCAAACCAACAAAAAAAATATGAATGAAAGCTGCCAGTTGATACAATGTATGACGTCAAGTAATACTATAATTAGTTTAAGGGATTTCCCGATATCCCAAGTCCGGTGACATTCAAGAAAGACAAGTGAGACTAGGGTTAAATTAAAAACCCAGAATTTTTATTCCACAGAGGATGTACTTGTAATAGTCTCTCTCTCTAAATAATCTTGGTTGTAAAGAAGTATTTCTATGTTTTTGTATTTAGCGTGATTTAAGCAGCAATAACAATTAAAATGATAATAATCTGAAAATAAAGCGCAAATTATACAAAGCTTCGTGTATTTAAGTATACCCTACTTTCAGATAATTTTACATTTATGTAAATATTTTCATCATCTGTCATAGTTACAACTATTAAAAGTGTAATTTTTACCATTTCAATCTAAAAAAAAAATGTAATGAAATAGTATAGATCACCTCATGCTGTAGAATAAAAATTCCATGATTTTGAAACTGGCTCATGACGTCACGATGGGCAGGCACTGCCACGCGGCACATCACATTGTAAAAAAATACACAGCCGGGTTTACTCAATGTCTTGTAGACCTTCACAAAAATATGTAGATAAAAATTATGGCAAAAAATTTCAATGATTCAAAACTAATTGCCATCATATATTTTTTTTTACATTGTTTTTAAATTAATTTCCAACGTACACTAACGCAGCAGCAATAGACAGCAAAAGTCATTTGTAAATGTCCATAACAATTACCTGGTGAAGGCCTATTTGACTAAACAGTAAGTCCGGCACAAAAAAAAAAAGCTTCAAAAGTTACAATGTATATAAATATAGATGTGCTGCTTTTTTGCATAAAGACAAAAGTAGTGATCGCCGATAGTATTATGATGGTTAGCTGATGGTATATTATGATAACATGGGGCGTCTATGATGCTGGCTGGAAAGGTAATATTATTATAAAAACAGTATAAACAAGCTGTTAACAAGTTGGAATTGGTAAGGTGGAAACACTGACCATTTCTGAAGATAAGGGCAATCGGACATGATGACCATTGGACTGACCACATGATGGCGATTGGACTGACCACGTGATGGCAAATGGACTCACCAGGTGTTGGCAAATGGCCCTGGAATGAAGGCCCGTAAGTACGCTCTTCGGTCCATAGTTCAGCATGTAGAGTCATTGACCTCCACGTGGCGTTGTGGTTGGGTCCTAGGTGGAATAAATAAGCTATTGACAATGGCTTCGTTGTTTTACGATGCAGTGATCAATGTATGATTGTTATCGATCAGTCACTTTGGATCGTAGATGACTGAATGGTTTTTGTCACGCGCTTGATAAGAAGGACGACCATATATAAAACAACACTCTTTGCATAATTCATCACGCACTACCTCGCCATGCAAATCCGCGAGAACAAAAATAGGTCAAAAGAAAAAATAGTTCTATTAAAATATATTTTTTTTAATTACAGGCCGACAGTTTTCTTATCACCTTGTTAAAAGCCGAGGCGACGTTGTGTCGAACCCAAAGATCCTTAAAAAAATTTAAGGCCACAAATAAGATAAAAAAAAATAAAAAGGCTGGTGTAGGATCACATGAAATTTTTGTTTTTCAAATTAAGGCCAAAGATCAAAAAAAAAAAAAACGTAACTGGTAAAGGCAAGCCAAAATAAGAATTAAAGGCAAGCCAAAATAAGATGTTGTCATTCAGACTTTAAACAATTTTTTTAACTTGTCCCACAAGAGCTTGGCAATGTCTAAGCGACTTAATTCAGCAATTACAAAGATCTACCAAGCATCTAAGCAAAAGCGTTTGAATACAATCAGTAATTATTACAGTTTAACAATTAAAATACAAAATTTTAATAAACATGAAACATATAAATTAAATCTGTTCAGTGAGGTCAAAGGTTCGATTTCAGTTCACAAACTCAGAGAGTCAATCTCACGAAGTCTGTATTTAGACAAAGTGCATATCTCACAAAGTCTGTATTTAGACAAAGTGCAAAACTCACAAAGTCAATATTTAGACAAACACCGTGTCTGACATAACAAGAAACTATGAGTTTGCACTGAATCTATATTGCCATACTTATTGACAAGAAATGGTGTTAAAAGCTATTTTTCCAAGCTAACCAAAATGCCACTTAGTAAGACTATGCCCCATTACATAACATTTTTCAAAAGATTGTTAATTTATATATAAGATATATCATAAAACGAAAGAGTTATTGAGGGAGTTATATCATAAATATTGAGCTATTATGTTCCGAGTCCTTTATTCCCTTGAGCGTTCGACCAGGTGTGCGTGTGTGCCTCTATATGTGTGTTATGTTAATGTAGCCCGTATATACTTGTATACATTTAAATGTTCGCATATGTTATGGCTAAACAAAGTTAGATAATTCAAATCTAGAGTAGTCTCCACTGAGCAAATATCGGGTTGTCTTTCAGTACTTGAGATTTTAGCATAGGTATGGAAGTGTGTGGGGTGTGTGAGTTGTGTGTATAGGTTGTGTGTGGGTGTGAGGTGACCTGGGAAAGGGGGAGGGAATGAACTGAATCGAAATATTATCTATATTACAATACAAAAACGGATGAGACAGGGAAAGCTAGGTCGGGATGGAAGGGGTTAATCAATAAATAATTCTAGATATGGAAAATAAGTTAGAAACTTCCCCCTGTCAATGTGACCAGATACAGCAGCTGCCATATTTCTTCAGTTCGACCTACTAAATAAAAATAATAAAAAAACAAAATTGTGCCTCTGTGTACGTTTAATTGTGTAATACAAAAAGGAAAATTGACTCATGCAAGGTAGAAAGTGTTAGTCCATTAACAAAATAAAATGGTGACCGGTCACTTCATCCCCCCGGTCATTTCATCCCCAATTAAATATTTTTCTTTTTTTTTCATTGTTTAATTGTGCTGTTAAGGCTTTGACTTATGATGAAATAACCAGGGGATGAAGTAACCAGGGAATGATATGACCGGGGATGAAGTGACCGGGAACCAATAAAATTGATGATTTTAGCTTACAGAAAGTAACACTCACTGACATCAATAATTTATAATTTGTATTTCATTTATGTTTAGAAAGATTTTTATTGTTGTTGTTGTGGGATGGGTGGACGTGAGAATCAAGATGACTTTTAAAAAAATAATTCAGCACAGCAATTGATCTATAAATCTAAATGAAGTAATCTTTCCTAAGCCCAAATAAACTCTCTCTCTCTCTCTCTCTCTTTTAGGATTGGATTTCTTCTTGCAAATCAATTTCTCTACAATAACAAATCTCAAGGCTATGAATCATACATTAATGAACCTGTGTGATCAATTAAAAAGAAGTAACTCTTTTATAAAAGAAACGAAACAAATAACAATGCATATTTCAAAACGTGAAGTTGAACAGAAATTCAAGAAACAAACATACTTACATTCGTCTTACCGTCAAAGGGGGAGACTTGAACAGAGAAGTCCAGATATTTCTTTGAATAACAAATTATATAAGAACACACAAATTTACAACTGAGAAATAAAAAAAAAAATTGTCTAAGCGCTTATTGTCATGAAATCCACAAAGGGTCCAAAGTTATTCAAGCATATAATCCAAATGCAGAAAGAATATCAATGATGTCATTGACCTATTTCCACACAAATTGTATGTCAGAAATCGTCCTAACCGGATGCTCAAAAAATAATGGGGACAGTGTCCTTGACAACCCTGTGTATCACAGACAAGTGACGTCATATCACGACCTACTCTCTAACTTGTGCGCGTTTTACTTTTGTGTAGCTTCAAGGCCATCGTCAATCAGACGTGAGCTCCTCTGTCGACGAGTTGTCTTCCTCCGGAGTGGACTGTTCCAAGAGATCAACAGAAGACTCTTGCCTGGGGAGGCTGGTCCGGCTGAAGCTCTCCTGGACAAAAAAGCTGCGGACGTTTTGCAAGAACCCGAGGGGCCGAGTGATGGGGAACGAGGCTGGGTAGCCGTCAAGGTCCTCCCTAACAGGACTCTGTGAAAGAAAACATTGATGTCCTGAATGGTAAGGAAACGTCATCTCTAGGGCTGTACGGACAAAACGTGCTTTAAAAAGTTTCACCCTTAAAACGAATCAAATTTATTTTAACAACTTTTAAACTAGAAAAAAAAATATTTCTGAACAGGATACGGTAAAAATTTAAAAATATAGAAAATGGAGACTACTGTATCTATATATGTCTGTAAGTGTATGACAATAATATAACTCTTTTAGACTATGAGAATCGAAACCAAAACTAGTATTGTAACTGAAGTCACAAAACAAATGAATTTTAAAAAAATAGCAAATTATTTTTTATTAGTATTATATTTCAATGGATAATTGTTTTTTCATAATTTGGTTTACTAATAAAATATTACACGTTTTCTGAAATCCAACCCAAATATTTCCCAGTGTTTTAGTTTAGATAAAAAAAAAGGTAAATTATCTTCCTTTAAGCAATTGTATTTTATATATTAATAATATCACTAGATTTAAAATGCACTAATTTGCGAATATTGATGGAGATGTGATAACCTTATAAAGAAAAATTCAATAAACTACAATAGGAACAAGCTTTACTTATAATATTCAACGTGACCCACACATGTAATCTACAGATGAGGACAGGGACAAAGTACTTAGAGTTCACACTAGACGTACACAAGTCATCTCAATACAACCAATCATGTGACAGTGTGATGAGAAATGTATGGAGCTATCGCTAAGTTTTGAAAGTGAGTGCTTTGGTTACTGGGTGTATTTGAGAGTCACTAGCTAGTGCCCATTTCACACAAGTACAGTATGACGATGACCACAATAAAACCATGAATGAACGCCCTACTGACCAGTCGCCGGGCGCCGAAGAGGGCGGTGTTGAACTCATCACTCATGCGCCTCAGTTCTCGCCCCACTTGGCGCCCAGTCTCCCGGGCTCGGGTGGCTCGTTCGTAGGCGTGGAAGTCAGGGACCGAGTTGGAGCGGTCTCGACCCGTAGTAGGCACAATGTCCGGGAGAGGGACAAAGCTGGAGGGCAGCCCTGGGAGGGCGCCACTGGCTGAAGAGCGGCGTCGCAAGGAGCTGGCAGCTGGTCCTGAAAGAACAAAATGTAAAAAAAAAAAGTTAAGATCCGTGACACAAATGTCTCTAACGATTTTCCTAGAAATTTAACAGTGTTTATCGCCTAGCAAAGAATTACTAGCTCGTTGGCCATATGGGGAAAACTCTAGTTTGACCTGTTATACTTTTTCAAAATAAAAAAAAAAAAGACATTTAAATTTGGCTAGAAAACTAGGACTAGGGCTAGATCTAGAATAACATCGGTTTTGAAATAAAACTCTCACGTTCCTTGAAAGGACTATCGCGTTCGGGAATTTCCGAAAGTACGGTATTTTTGGGCATCGTCTTCTAAGTTTAGATCTAAGGGAATAGCATTAGAATATTATAATGTCTAGTAAATCTATACATTCGCTTAACCAGGTTTCTTTCTCTGGTGGGGGGGGGGGGGGGGGCGGGTAAAAAAATGTTCCATTGATTTTAATCTAACATTCAGTAGTTATTACGAGAAAAACAATCGCTCTATATTACTTTCACATTAAATAGTCACGGACTAAAGAACATGTTTTAAACGATTAGTGGAGGCACGGTGGGTGAGTGCTACAGCGCTTGGCTTTCAGACTGGAGTTCGAATCCTGGTGAAGATTGGGCTTTTAATTTCGGGATATTTAGGGCACCAACCAGTTCTAATGGGTAGTTGGGGAATAGTAAAGCAGTTTCGTCGTTGTGCTGGCTACACGACACCCTCGTTAACCGTGGGCCACAGAAACAGATGTTTACATCATCTGCCCTATAGACCACATGGTCTGAACAGGGAATTGACTTGGTGTTGTTTTTTTAAAGAACGAGTACGTCGCTTTGACTTTTTGTATTTTTCTTTGCATTTATGTCTTTGTCGTTGTTGTTTTTTGTTTTTTTTTATATCAAGGTAGCAATAACAACTATGGTACCTGAGGGCATTGCAACAAACAAAAACTAAAGTTGTAAGTGCATCTAATATATATATATATATATATATATATATATATATATATATATATATATATATAATTCTCTTCATGGCTCAAGAGTTTGGACACCGCGTAAAGGAAAGATCACTCTTTTATTTCTGCAAGTCGGACAAACTAGAGCTACCCTACGAAAAAAAAGCGGGGGGGGGGGGGACACGTAGTTTCCCCCGTCACAAAATAGCGGGGCCGGACTTAACCGTTGTAACCAAGAAGTCATGGAAAGATCACTCTTCTTTATTTCTACCCCACGTAGTTTTAAAATTGGAATGCATAATGCCGTTTTTACTTATCGCGAGTAGGATAGGCGTTTTTCATATTGAATGACACCCCGAAATGACAATTTTTGTATATATATGTCATGAGATTTGTATGAATTTTCAAAAAGATTTTTAATAATTTCCGGAGATTTCCTGGACTTTTTCGTATATTTTGCACTTTCAGGAGATTTCAAGGAGCTCCTGGTAAATCAGGAGGCTGCGGAAATTCTGTTATAAGTTATAAAATGGTTTAATTTAATAATTTACACCTAGCACTAGCGCGGGTCCTTTGAAAGTGCGGGGCCCACTGCGGTTGCATAGGTTGCATTGGCTTAAGGCCCACCCTGCAAAATAGCGGCGTATCTTACGCCGAGGGTCGACTAGTTCAAATTATTTCAAAACCAATCAGCATGAACATTAAAACCACGTGACTTATACGGGAAAATCCGAATTGTGAAGAATAAGAACTGACGAAATCAACCATCTGTTACTGGGGGGAAAAATTTAAAAGATGAATGTAGTTAAGTCAAGTTTTATAACCTGGGTGAGTAAACTTCTGGGGTGGGAAGGGGGATGGGCGTGGAGGGAGCGGGGAGCTCCTACGTAGTTTAATAACGCAATAAATTTGCTCAGCCATGCGTGACGGAAAACAGACTTCTCGCCTTTCTTTGTTTGTTTGGATGAGAAACAGAGGCAACATCCAGGTCGTGTCTAATGGGAACATTCTAACCAGTGCTTGATTTATCTGGAGACAACGGCTTAGCCCCCGCTCCCCCAAATGTTTGAAGAAAAAGATTTGAACAAATCGCCTTGTGGTGATTGCAGAGGGTCCCCATTACCTCAAATAACTTAGGGCCTTATCAAGTCTAAAACCGGCCCTAATTATAACGCTTCTTTACCCATCCCATATGCATCAAACGACCTCCGCGATTCATCTCCCCGCCAGCTGGTTACAGTGTGCACACAGGTGCATACTGGGCCAGGTCAAGGACATGTAAGCTATAATTTACTTTTAAAAAAGTAATTAAATATCCTTTTTCAGACCTTGCAATCTACAGCGGCTAATGATGTAAAGCTTATCTGTTTCTATGGCCGAAGGTTACGACGGTGTCCTGTGGCCAGCACAACGACCACTAGCCTTTCTCTCGCGTTTATCATGTACCAATTACATCTGGGCGTACTAAAGAGTGTTTTCAAAGACTAAAATGTCAACGGGATTCAAACTCGAAATCTTCGGCTCAGAAGAAGCCTAGCGCTTTTACCCACTCAGCCACCACGACTAACAAGCTTATCCTAACTGAAGGTTTTTACTTTTCTTCTAGATGTTTAGGTCTAGCGTACCAGGGCCGGCCTTAGGCAATAGGCATAGGCAAAGTACCTTGCAGAGGAGTGGAGTAACTTACTAGGATCAGATCTCAAACATAGTAGAGCACTATGACTCTATGTCCACTAGTCTAACTTTGTCTCTATTTCGGAAATTGTAATATATGAATTTCAGTTATCTGTCGATTTAGATATAGACGGGCGGGTTATCCAAGGCCGGCTCTGAGCGTATAAAGTCATATAGACATTAATGCAGTAAATTTGGCAATTGCGTCCAAAAAGATCACCCACACACATAAATGGAGGGGAAAATTATAGCCAATATTCATATTGAGCGAACCATCCAAACACACAAATTCTGCGTGGACATCTCCATCTCCAGGTGAGGTTGACATGTCCCAAACCAGAACATTACAACTTATAGTCTCGATGCCCAGGTGAGGTTAACAAAGCCATATGCTATAACATTTCAACCAGTAGTCAAGAGATGATCACATTGTAGATATTGTTTAGTATGAATCAATCGTTTTATATGACCATAAAAGGAAGAACCTTTTCGAGTTATTACAAATTAACGGAAAGGGGGTGGGAGGGGGGGGCTATTTATTGTCAGGTCAGTTTTACCTCGAAAATTTTTGCAACCTTAAATTGACGTTTTTCCTACACAAACAGACGGCGATACTGCGATGCCATCAAATATTTTTATAACTAGTCGCCAAACATAGACACAAAATTACCACTGCACTGTGGGTATAAGTGATGTCAGGTAAAAAAAAAAAAGAATCCATGCCGGTCAATAGTACATATATAGTTTTATCATCCAAAAATAGACAGCATGGGAAGCAACCACTATCTTGGGATCAAAGGGAGAGAATGGAGTGATGTCACCCGATTGAGACAAATTGGTTCGTTCAGCTTCAAAGAGGAGAGGTTTGACTCCCATGTTATTTGGTTTTCATTCAAAACGCGTCAGTCGCGGAAATTTCGCGCACTCCTTTTCCTTTACTCAAGTGGGGGGGGGGGGGGGGGTAGGCATTTACTGGAAGTGAGTAACATATGCGCGGCAAGCCCAACCTGAAGCGACACGTGAGTTCAGTTTGAACTAGGGTACTCATGTTCAACATATGTGTGCAGAACCCAGACTATGGTGATCACTCATCTTCAATACAAGCGAGCGCGGTTTGAACTACGAGACATGGGGACGCGACAAAATAAAGCGACATTTCTCTTCAAAATAGCGGGAGATAAAATAGCGCAAGACAAAATAGCGCAAGATAAAATAGAGCAAGACAAAATAACGCAAGATAAAATAGCGCAAGATAAAATAGCGCAAGATAAAATAGCACAGAATGGGCCTTAAACGAGGTATCAGCGGCTAGTTTGTTGATGAATACGATAGAATGAGCTTCTCGCCTCGCTCCCATTTTTCAATGATGTTTTATACTTTTAAGTCATTTCTAAATCCTTTCATAAAGTTTTATATTCGGACTAATTAAGATTGCGATTGTACTGTAGTCTTTTGTTGTTTTTGACATTTCCTATAGCCTCTAAGAGTATACGTAGAAATACAATACATTACATCAGCTAAAGCCTGTGGGTCGCGACCCCCCTATGGGGTCGATTGACGATTAGCCAGGGGTCACCAAAGACCATCGAAAAAATGGACGGTTATTGCCTATTCTTCTATTGCTGTGTCGGTGTGTGGGGGGGGGGGGGGGGGGGGGAGGGGGTCGCGGCAGAGTGGGGGATTGCAAAAAGGGGTCGCCGAGCTTAAAAGGTTGAGAACCGCTGAGCTAAAGCATGCATGAGTTCAGTTCTCACAAACTACACAACTCGTGTCACTGGCCATACGTACACATCTCTCTGCTCAGGTCTGTCTGGATAAAGATCAAGTACTGCCCCACACTTGACAGTCCTGGACCTGTCGCCAGGCCACCACGTCTCATCCCCTGAGAGCTACTGGTTACAAAAAAAACATTTGTTTGCATTCATTTTTATCTCCCTTTGTCCATTTTCCTCAGGACCTACCTCCTTTTTTTTTTAAATTTAAATCTTACAATCTATGAGACCAGTCTTGTAATAAAAACAACAAAAAAACACTTTCGTCGAAGTGAAAAATGTCTCTGAGCTATTTGCCAAGGGGAAGCAATTGAAGACAGCACTTGGCTTGTGGCACATCATTTAATTTTTTTTTTTTTTCAAAGCAAATTGCTTAGAATCAAAAAGTGGAACATGGTCAAGTGAAGTGCCTACGGTAGGATTGAACTGTTTAACATTACCATAGCTCTGCCCATTAAGAATCGTTTTTGTCACTTTAGTATGTTTTACACAAGAAGTAATTTTTTTAAAGTACTCTCGTAGTGTATAAGATAAGACATAATCTCTTTATAGTAAAGATATGCCATAAGTACACTATAGTGGAGAGCAATTGCTACTATAAATAACTTCAATGTGTAAACAATAAAATGATGTCTTGAGATGTTCACATCCTGACCTGACCAACATTCCCCAAAAACTGACACCACTAACTGTGTACTTAATACAAGAGCACCACAGAAACTTTATTTCAAACACGGGCGTTGAAGTGACCCACCTCCCAACCACAAGCAGCCAGCCAATAGGAACACAGAAGAAAAAAAAGATCTTAATCTATTTAAATATTAATATTTTTATTATTACCGACCTTCAAGCCTAGAGAATAAGCTACTACAGAAATACACTTTTTATAAATAATTTAGTAATTCAGGCTTGGGAATGAAAGTGTGAAGATGAAGTGAATTACACGGTAGACACATCGCTACACAAGGTCAACATCAGTACATCTCTAAACAAGGTCTACATTGGTACATCTCTTAACAAGGTCTACATTGGTACATCTCAAAACAAGGTCTATATCAGTACATCTCTAAACAAGGTCTACATTGGTACATCTCTAAACAAGGTCTACATTGGTACATCTCTAAACAAGGTCTATATCAGTACATCTCTACACAAGGTCAACATCAGTACATCCCTAAACAAGGTCAACATCAGTACATCTCTAAACAAGGTCTACATCAGTACATCTCTAAACAAGGAATACATCAGTACATCTCTAAACAAGGTCTACATCAGTACATCTCTAAACAATGTCTGCATCAGTACATCTTATATATTTTCTATTACAAAGAATACGGCGCGTGTGTTAACGAGTAACCAATTAAATTGTTTCATTTTCATTTAAAAATCTTATCAGAATTTAAAGTTTTTATATTTATAGCGCATCGGAGGCAATTAAACTTGGAAATCTGCCCTTTGACCTGCATTACTTAAGAAACAACGAGCCCACGTGGTTCGCCTCCATCTTGTTTGAGCTTTTTAGCTCATAACGTGAAATTGTGTTACTTTAAAAGAGATATATATCTAGATCTATTAAGTAACGTCTTTTAATAATAGTAACAACTAATGGAGAACACAGACAAGCCTTAGAATATGATACATACATATATTAAACATTAATAAATAACAGCACCAGGGACCAAGTTTTTAAGAGAGAAAGTAGTGAATTAAAATGCTACGAAAATAAGGGACTGCGCCGACCGAGGCTCGAACCAGTGACTCTGGAAACGACATCACCGCCTAGCGATAACGCACTAAGCGAACTTAACTTCCTGACCATCGGAATGTCCAAAAAAAAAACATTCTTCTGGTCCAGAGTCATTTCGCTTTTTATGCAAATTACCACCCCAGTGGTCAAAGGTCACATGCCCTAGCTAGCACCTCCCCCCACCCTCGCAGCATCCGTTCACTAACAACTTCAATAGAGCCGACACAGACAGCCGTTAGGCATGTATTAGACAAACGATGGCTCTATCTAATTGTATATAATGACAAGTGGACAACATATGTTTAAGCCTTAGAATAGAATCAATATAACGAAGCAACAAAGTTACTTTCACTATGTGTACCATTGCTTTCACCATGTTTTAGTATTGCACCACTATTGGGGTTTTATTACCCAGCATGCATCAGTTATCACAGGACAGTAAACATTATCCCTACACTAGATACAATAGCTGTCCCAATGTGACAAAACCAGTCACGATTTGACAGCCGCGGTACTGACAACTAGAACAAAGCGGAAATCACCCACTTAAAGAATGAACAATAACAAGTATTATGTGTACTACCAAATGCAAACAGCTCTAGTGGTAGTCCCCCGTACATAGCCACAGACGCGGTGGGTCAATACACAGAGGCGGAGACTCCACATCCAGGGGCGGTGGGTCAATGAGATTTAGAGGGAAATGCAAGCGTTTGTCAACCAGTCTTTCAAAATGTGAACCCCTCACCTTTAAAAACAATAATTCTTCCATGTTGAAGGGCATCGACTTTTTCAAGTCCTTCTATTTTCTAAGCATGGAGCAGTGGTGTAGCTAGAAATTTGCTAGCATTGGGGGGTGGGGGTTGACCTCTTTGGGGGCCCCTGCGTTTTGCGTTATATTTTATATTTAATGTAAAAAAAACAACCTCTCATGTGGGGGTCCCCCTTGAGTAGGGACTCGGGGAGATGTTCAAATTCTCCCTTCCCTCCCCCACCCTAGCTACGCCTCTGGCATGGAG
Source organism: Biomphalaria pfeifferi (assembly GCA_030265305.1). Lineage (NCBI taxonomy): Eukaryota > Metazoa > Mollusca > Gastropoda > Planorbidae > Biomphalaria > Biomphalaria pfeifferi. The sequence continues at coordinate 24,444 of JASAOG010000281.1, forward strand.
ACGCCTATGAAGCCTATCAACAAGCGCGCCAGTCGTGTGTTAAGCTTCCAAATGAGGTCTACGTTGTATTGCTTCAGATGAGTGAAGTTAAAACATTGGGTCACATCGAAATTAATGTTTATTTTAAGGTGAGTGATGTCCCTTTAGAAATGAAGATGACTACGCCCTGGTGCAAACGTCCTGAGGCAATGAAGGGCTTACAACCCGGAACCCCATCGTCACAATGTTCCAAAAAGCGGAACATTGTCTTCCTGATAATTATTGTACCGAAACACCAAAGACAACAATTGCCTTCCAGGCAACTCTAATACAGAAGTACCAAAGACAACTATTGCCTTCCTGGCAACTCTAACACAGAAGTACCAAAGACAACAATTGCCTTCCTGGCAACTCTAACACAGAAGTACCAAAGACAACAATTGCCTTCCTGGCAACTCTAACACAGAAGTACCAAAGACAACAATTGCCTTCCTGGCAACTCTAACACAGAAGTACCAAAGACAACAATTGCCTTCCTGGCAACTATATAACACAAACTCCAAAGAAAATAATTGCCTTCTTGACAACCACATTACACAAACACCAAAGATTTTAACGTTTTCTTCACTGAAAGAGATTATAATCTGGCTCCTAAAAAGAATATACCGTTTCAAGCAGTCTCTGTAAGACAAAGCCTGAAACCTGCCCAAACAACGGACCAAGAGGGGCTGCCTAAGTCTGTTTCATAGTCTACTTTCCATCTAAGTACATGTGTCTCCTACCGAGTTAGCCATTTTCTTTTTATGTCTCAGTGTGACTGATTTCTAACACAAAAACTAAGCGGGTATGTCATTAAAGGGAAACGATATAATTTACGGACAGAGAAACTAGTCTAGAGGTTCTCAACTTTTTTAAAAGTCGTAGACTAGGACCCAAGACTAAACTAACAGTGCAGTCGTAGTGTATTAAACGAGAGTAAGTTCGTTGATCAACAAAAAAAAAGAACGCTTGCGGATTAAAGGGAAACAATTTTTAGAGCCACTGAGGTTAAAAATACATTCTACTTTGGGTACGAGGCAGGGGAGAGAGAGAGAGAAAGAGAGAGAGAGAGAGAGAGAGAGAGAGAGAAAGACTCAGTCTCTTTTCTAACACTTCAGATCAAAAAGAGATAAAGTGAAGACGTCACTTCTGGATCATCCCAAGGGAAACTGTAACCGACGCTTCCACTTCAGTGACCGGATGCTAACAGAAACATTTCTAGCATACAAATCTATTAAAATGCAAGTGTATGTGGTCTCATAACATTGGATGGACTATGTTTCACAAGATAAAGACTCTATAACCACGTGACCTGAGGAAAGGAAGTTATTCCATTACCCTTCCCTCCCCTAAAAGGAGCCTCAGTTTTCACAAGCACTACTAAAACACTTTTTTTTTGTAAAGAATTCTTAAAACAAAACAAATACAAGATACACAAGCGCACAATTACTTCCATATTTCTAAATACTACAAGATATATCTCTCTATTTCTATATAAAACAAAAAAAATACTACCACTAATTAATTAATTAATTAATTGGTGATTTTTTTTTAAATTGGTCCATGTGTTGTCATCGACAATGAATAATTATGTAAGTTTCAACTTAAATCTGAGAATGAGGAGTGTTAGAAATAGCTTGTACAAGATTTGTACCAGACAGAGTGAGTTGATATAAGCTTCATAAGACTCCACTCTAGAGGAGCCCCTGCAAACAATTATTTCAAACAAAAAAAGCTTAAAATATTATTTTGATTCCTTTAAAGACTTTACTTTCTTTGTTACCTTACGATAATAAGTCTTTTGAGCTCTCTCCAAGAATGAATTCGATGTAGAGCTAACGGCAGAAAACTCGAAAAAAATCTTTACCGAGATTCGAAACCATGACCCAAGGTACGGAAGCCAAGCGCTTAACCACTCAGCCACCGCCCCCAACCCCGTCCCTCATACTATCAGATAAATCCACGTGTTACGGAGTGTGTGTTTCTATGATGATGGTGAGAAGAGGTTAGCGATTGGTTGGTGGCTATGCAGTGTGAATGATGCAAGATAAGCGGAACTGTCGTCAACTGCTTTGGGAAGGCCAGACGATTCCAGATTGCCAGAGTGAAAGACGCGTTTTATAGTGAGTCAGATTTTCATTTTAAAATACCATTTCAAATTATCATTAAAGTTTATTTTCATTTATTTCTTTTTATCTCAAGTTAAATTTCTTTATATTGTAATTAAAGTTATAAATTGTATGAACAAACAGGTTATTTCAGGTTTTACACGTGCAAATGTAATACGCGGCGTAAAGCTGTTTAGCTGTCTACCAGCAGTTTGGTGATTCAAGTCAACGCCAATAACAACACCAGGCACAACAAAGCATATTTCATTACCTTAAAGTACTTACTTATATCACTTCTAGTTAAAGAACAATGTCCTACTTAGTATGTGACCCAAAACATTCCCCGACCAGAGTGATAGTAGGCTACATTTTTTTCCCCACTAACTACTTACACATTTTTTTGTTAACATCTGGTACAAGGTCAAGTCTAAAGGTCGGCAAATGTCAAGGTCAAGGTCGCTGCCCTTTGCACGAACGTGGAGAGAAAAAAAAAAAATGCGCGAGTTTTTTTTTCTTTCTTCTATCCTGCTTTCTAGAATTATTCCGCAGCAAGCGTCAAAATTGCTTGTCTGGCCAGGGGGAGTTCGATTTCTCCACAGAATTACTCATGCGTGAAGAAGTGTCATTAGAAAATGTTCGCAAGACACCCAGACACACAGCTGATTGTCATAGACAGTGGTTGTCAGAGACAGTGGTTCTCAAATCATCCGCGAGCGAAGAATTTTTCTACTAGAAGACCATTAGCCACCAGAAAATGTTTGAACTCACTCATTTTTTTTTATACCAACAAGTGCATAGAACTACAACAGTGAAGACCAATCTACATACAGTGGGCCCTTGACGATGCTCTGTCCGGATCGTCTTGACCCCCTGCCTACTAGGAATACATGAGGCCGCAAAAGCTCAGTTCCATAAACTTGATGATTAGCAGAGATGCAGCCCTTGACACGCAAAGTCAAAAAAGTATTTGACCACAAGGTTAGGTACTGATAGGTACTGCTAGGTGCTACTAGGTACTGACAGGTACTGCTAGGTTCTACGTGATTCTAAGTGCTGCTAATTACTAGTTACTGCTAGATACATCACAACATCTCATGAATGTATAACAGTGTCACTAATGCAGTGATGCCCCAATGAAGAGCCATAACCCGTCCGTGACCAGGTGCTATTCAGCCACTCAGAACTTCTGCAAACATTGCATAATGAAGCTTGTTCCACGGAGACTGGCGATTTTTGTCGACGATGCGACCGGCGATCCGTGAGTAGGAAATGTAAAAGGCACACAGTCGGAAACAGGTTACCATTGCACAAAGAAGACAGGTCGATAATTAAACAAACAAAAGACACCTAAAAGTTTCTGGTGCATTGAAGGAAATGTCACTAGTTTCTAGTGTTACGAGGGTGCCAGTGTCCAGCACATGACCAGCTACATACCTTTCCTAAGCCCGTTTCAGTCTTGTTTTGTTTTGTGATCTACAATGATCCCGTCAAGTGACGCTGAATAGAACCGCAATTAGAGGCTAATTGTACATGTTTTCCTGCCTGGTGGATCGCAGAAGTTCAAGGCCGGAAGAAGGTAACTAGGTTAAGCTCACTAACCCCCTCAATTTTTTTTTCTTTCCATGTTAGTTGAACTTCAAACCTTTCGATTGCCTTACAAGAATGACTAAAGAGGCCAATCATACACAGCTGCGATCGCAGGTTAGGCATAGGCTATGTAATCACCAGGCGCCGTTGCATTTTCACCCTTCTTTCTGCTTCTGTTGTGTATGACATCTGCAATCCGTGATCTTTCCTATATGCTCTCTCTCCAATTCAATGACACTTTGTGGCTCTCTCTCCAATTCAATGACACTATCTTAGAAAAAAATCAAGTCCACAGCCCACTTTATAGTTGTGCTTGCGTGCACTGTGAAATTCTTGTAAGAATGTAGATATCGTTGTATTTTAGTTACAGTACAATGGTTATTCGTTGTTGTTTTTTAAAAGGGCTTCAATAGATGCCTTAAACTCCCCCTTCAACCAATATTGCAATAAAATGGCGATTAGAAGACATTCAATCAAGCCGAAGTAAACAAGAAGAATGAGGTAATAAAAGTATCCAGCAAGAGGAATGCAAACATGTGAATAGCAATATTAGTGACAAGGTTACAAATCGGCCCCCGAAATGGTCCACCCAGACAGGTAAAAAGGCAGAATTAAAGTCTATCAAAGGCAAATGACAGAGAAGAATGGTTAAAGAAGGTTAACAGATCTTGGGTGGTGCCCCAGCGGTCCAGCAGTCTAAAGGATAGGTAAAAGTGAATGTGAAGTTAGATGTGAACTGATGTCTTATAATGAATATCTAATTGATTCTATGGTTTTGTAAAGGGTCAATTTCTTATTCCTCAAGAGAAAAACATTCCTGTATTTATAAATACCCTATAGTTAAGTGTTCTATAAACTACTTATTAACTGTTGTTTAAAATAATGTCCAACTTACATGCATACTAAATAGTTTTTTCTCTTTAAAAAAAAGTAAACATTTTGTGTGTGTGTAAACGTAGTACTTAGTATGGCAGAACTTACTTAATTTTTGTAATAGAAATGTAAAAAAAAAAAAAAGAAAAGATTTTGACAAAAATCTAAAACCGTTTGCATAAATTTGTTAAAAATGTGGTAAATAGTCATCTCCCCAACTAAAGAGCCTCCCGTGTTTGTTACCATTAACAGAGAATAATTGTAAAAGTTATGTATTTTTATGAAAAAACTGCTTGCGTAAGTGAATTAAAAAATTAGATTTTTAGCTTTCAGAAAAGAAAAAAGTAGCTGTTGCCGTCTAAAATATTCTGATGTCGGATTTTCATTATCTTTTTTTAGTTTAGGGACGGACGGACATTCTACACAAAACTAAAAGTGTCTTTTTCCCTTTCGGGGGTCGCTAAAAAAACATTGTTTCCGAGCCCACTGACAGTGACTATACGAATAGAAGTCTACACATTAAGTTGGTGTTAGGGCTAGTGGTGACTACTTAGCATCCAGATGTATGCAGTGGCATAAATCTATCCGGAATCAATTTATAGGCATTTAGATTTCTGAAGCGGGTCTTAGGAAACGATCTTCTCCCTTGGAAACGTCTCCTCTCTGATATAGCATTTCAGATCTCTATTCAAACTTCTGTGCGATTAGAATTATTTGTACCAATTATTTTTGTTTAGCGCAATTTCATGCTTTTAGCTTTCTCAATATGCTATGATTCTATCACTTGTCTGGACAAGTTGGGGGGGGGGGGGGGGGGGTTTAGAGAAAGGGGTATCTGTCAAATGTTGCAGTGATCAGTTTTTTTAATGCATAAAAATATTTGTTCACTGAGAGCTCAAGCCTCCTCTAGAGGACAAATTCAACTTAGGCTAAAAAGTTATACCACCACATTTTCTCAAATACAATTTTTTCCCTTTTTCGATGCTTACCAAAATATTTAACAACCCATAGTTAATTTATTTAATGGATTTTTTGTTGTTTTTGTTGATTGATTCTTGCTTTGACAGGTAGAAAAACAGGAACATAGCTATGAATTTTCAATCGTTTGGGGTCTTCGGGGGGCTTGACCTCTTTGGTGGCCCCTGCATTTGGCGTAATATTTAATTTTAAAAAAAACATTCTTTTGGCCCCTCCTCAAGTGGGGACCCGAGGGGATTTTCTAATTCTCCCCCCCCCCCTCCTCCCCACACCCCAGCTACGCCACTGTACAAAAATAATTATGCAAAAATCTCAACTTGATCCGAGATTGGATGTGGGAGAAATAACGTGCACAAACGTTTTACCAGACAGACAGACAGAGTGAGTTGATAGAAGCGTTTAAAAAAAACGGTGCGGCGGGGTAGGCGACGAGTGAGCCTAGTAGTCGCCCAACTATAAGAGGGTGCCTGGAGAACTTGAAGGTCAGATAAATAGTGTCATGACAACGTTGTCAAGATGCAGTTAAAACACGGTGGCGTGGAGGGCGCCCTTTCTCTTCCCCCTCCCCCTTTTTCCAAAATACACCCTAAACTCAGTCGCTTTGCCTCGCGTGTCAGAACACGATGCGACGGGAAGGCGGATGGTTGGCTGAGGAAACAGCTACTGGAGAGCAACACTTGAACCATGGCCGCAAACCCCCTCCCCCCCCCCCCCACCTTAATCTACGCGTCTCTCCACCGCTCGTAGCGTAGATCCAGACAGACGTACATACACGCGTCAGCTCGTGCGGCGTTACAATAGCGTACACTTCCAGACCGAAGGCCCAGCTAAATATAGTGCTGACGTACGTTAAGTAAGCGTGTGTACGTAGACAGTCGTAGCAGTACAGGTCTAGGACACCAAAAAAAAATGTGTTCATGGTTGCAGGATACGCCACTTAACTCCCTTCTCCTTCACACACTGAAGCAAGACACCGTAGTACACAAGACCAGGGGTCGACAACCTGTAGGCGCTACAGCACCAGAAAATTATTTCCACATAGGTCGGCGTACCAAAGACGCATGTTGAGAAAACAGTTTTTTCATCCTACGTTTTATAGATAAGCATGTATGTTACATATACGCCGTTGTTCTATGAAATGTATAGTTAGAGGCAAACAATAAATGACCTAAAATTTCTAAATAGTAGAGATTTTTGTAAGAGCTTTTAAGCCTCTCCAGATTTGACTTCCTAAAAATGCATAACGTAATGCAATGATTTAAAACTCTTGACATTAAAACGATCCATAGGAACATTGATATCAGTCGAATGGGAAAAAAAATGCTTTTACCACCACAATAGATAAATAAATCCGGTTTGAACTTCCACGGGTACTCCGTAGCGTTTCTCTTTCGCTTATTCATTTCAACTATAAAAAAAAAAAGTATGATCAGTGTTTAAGCGTTATTGAATAGGATGTCCAGATTCAGAGCGCTTAGGGCGAAAAAAAAAGATTCAAAAATATGTTTAATGCTACGCTCTGGATTTAAAGGCTTACTTGTATAATGCAATGGGTATACAATAGTTAGCGTACAATACGCTCCTCTTTTCCAGTGAGCCCGAGAACCGCTGTGTAGTCTGATCTGCCATTTAGAAAGCCGATTGTACGGACTCGGCGAGTCTAAAGAAGTACAGCTTGCTAAACATTTTTTCGGCAGCGAAATGCAAGGCATTAGACCGGGAGTGATGACCGATACGGATCGACACTGAGGGTAGTTGCTTGGGGCTAGCTAAGTGGTGGCGTGTGTCAATGCCTCCTTATGGGTTCACATAACGCATACAAATTGGTTGAACAGGTCACTTGAGGACATAGCTCCATCTAGTGGACAGTATGGAGTATGGGCCGACAACAATGTCCTGGGCCACCCTTTCCATCTTGTTCTAGGTGTTATCAAACTTTCAAAGTAACTAGATCTACCTGTAGTTCGCGTGGCTAGGTACTTCTAGGTGCCCTACAGCCCTATCTTCTATTTCTGTATCTTCTTCAACAAGAGTTTGGTTGTCATCTATGGGGCAGATGATGTAAAGGTCATCTGTTTCTATGGTCTGAAAGGGATACTTCGTCTTTAAAAAAAAATTACCCGCTGATCGCATAGTTGTGTACGTGTATGCGTGAGAGCGCGTGTAATTTTAGTAAGAAAGAAAAATTTATAGAAATTTACATGTCCACTGAGTTTTATCAACGACGTTGATATATAAATATATCATTTCTATTGAATGTGCAGTTCTATAATATGTGGACATTCCTATAATTGTGTTTTTTTTAATTGAATTGTATTTTTTGAGTATTAGAAAAAAAAGGTCAAGGCATATACTAAATATTCTGTAGTCTCAATGTAATTGTCTAGTTATCTCCCACTGTGTTTTAAAAAAATCTCCCTATGTTTATGTACATTGATTAGGGCCCTATCCAAACTTGTACGGACATCGGCGTATTTGTTTCCGACTTTAACCTAATTAAAGCAATGTTGAAAGTAACACAGCATAGACCAAGTGATTAGAAACATCTGCTGTCTGTGAGTGGGGCTCACAAAGAATAGAGACGCCAGGGCGACATGCTCAGACGTGTATCGACTACAAAGCAGAAGTGAAACAAGCTCAGGCAAGCACTCATCCTTAAGGGGGGAATAACTCTTTTTAAATCAACGCTTACTAAGACGAGAAAGCGAGCTAAGATTCTTAACAGAGAGAAAACAAAAAGAATATTGTAATTATTATATGAATATGACATACACGCAAACAACGTTAAGTATCTAGACTCTAGCTCAGCATTTGGACTTTATTTAATCAATAAGACACTTTGATAACATTTTTTCTAAATTGTTTTTTTCATCTTAAATCTTTTCATATTTAAAACTGTTAAAAACTATTCTTTTGGTTATTAGAAAATGAAATGTTGCTAATAATTGTAACGAGGGGTCTTCCCCTTGTATGAACTCCATTTCTTTAAGGCGCCTCCGCGCTGTGTCTTGTGCAGATAGGTCTAAATAGAGGTAACACTGAAATAACCAATGAACACAGTCGAAAGGCCAACACTATAAAGCTACTGGACGATGCTGAACAAGAAGCTTAACATGTAATAAAGAAAAACCGCCGAATGTTGTATTAACTAAATATCTACTATCAGTAACTAAAGCAGACCGCTCTCTAAAGCTGCCAAGTCCCTTGTGCTTACTTTCGCTGCCCTATAAATCCAAGTCATGTTTTTAAAAGTCACCTCACAGTCAAAACTTTTCCTTTTTTTATGAAATAATCTTTCGCGCCAATTTCCTAATCGTGTCATAACCATTGCATTATCAACTTGTAGACATTGATCAGCTGATAACATTACGAAACACACATATACAATAAAAGATAAATTTAGAAACTTTATCACATGACCTGTAAGCTACTTTGTAGAATGATAATAAGCGTTCCTATGTCCATCATTACCAAACAAAATAATGAATTGCCATTATTATATGTGATGTTTTTGTTATTGATTCTTATGTTGTCAGGTAAAAGAATGAATTGTGTAAAATTTCAGCTTGATTCAAAATCGGCTGTCGGAGAAATAACGTGTACAAACTTTTTACCAGACAGACAGACAGAGTGAGTTGATGTAAGCTTTAAAAAAACATAGACTATAATACATTACTTTGATGGTGTCGACGAACGACCTTTTGAGTTGTCTTTCTTGGTACATCGATTGCCTGGGATGGTACACACTTATCTCCCATTGCTCGTTAGTCGCTATAAAATCTTTCATTTAATATTTAGTCTAATCACTATCAGAACTAATCCACAATCACTAAATAAACACAGCAAGAAAAATGAACTTGATTTTCATTTTCCAATCTAAATTTGTTTTACGGTTATCACTCTTGAATATTGTAAGGAACCAGAACTCATTTTCTCCGCAACAGAACTAAACCCTATTGTTTTGTAGGTCAATTATTTTAAACTACTCGAAGATGTCGACGTTCAGTGTGATACATATCTAATATATTCCCAATCCAAGAGTGTCTCTATACAAGTAGATCCTGTGATACATTATTGATAAGAACGAGATGGTATTAGTGTACTTTAACATCAACTGAAGACTTGTTCAAAAACTCGAAGCATATCTATGAATAGCGTCACACAGCTAACCTCGGTTATTAGTAGGCTAATCCAAAATGAAGAAACTAATTACCGAAAGATCACAAAACACTGAAATGTTTACAAACAAACTGCACGTGAACACCGCAGTGACTGTCGATACGTGTGATTGGTTTTAGGTAACCACTAAATGCGATGCTTTTTCTAACATTGCTCTAATTACTATTTTCATTATCTCAGTGTGTGTGACTGTGTGTTTTACGCTGTACTAAATATTGGGCTCATGTCATCAAAGATGTGTGTGTGTGGAGAGGGACTCCCGCGGAAAGGGGGGGGGGGGCAGACAATGACAACATCAACAGAAGCATATTTTAAGACGATAACTTTGTTGACACACTGACTGTGCACTATATTTAGAATCCAGGTCATCGGCGGCCGCGCCAAAGAGTTTATTACGTGTCTGTGTATGGTGAGGAGGGGGGGGGGGAAGAGGGGGGGCATGTTGGTAGGTAAACCGAACGACAACGCCCTAAAAAAAAAAAGTACAGATCTATATTTAGATAGGATAGATGGAGGGGGAGGGGTAAAACAGGAAACGCACATTGAACTTTTGTTATACATTGAAACTGAGGCTCACTAGCTTATGTTCGTTGTGGGTGCATTCTGAACAAGACATCAGTTTGACAATCGTCTGCTAAGGCTAGGCTAAGCACAGAAAGTTGAGGGAAAGTCCCACGTGTTTTGTTTGCTAGACCACACTTAACCTGGACAAGAGTCATCACCTACCGGAAAAGCAGTGAATGCACCTGTGGCGAGTAGACTAGATTTTCGATAGGTTTATGTATTACTATGATGTAGACCACTGGAACACTTTTTAAACATTTATTTTTTTGTCTTTTTTTTATTTTGCATTCTAAAAACAAAGGGAAATAAATTTTCAAAAAAAACAACAACATAACAATGAGAACGAGGAAGAAGAAGAATTAAAATGTAATGTCCCTTTTTTTAAAGCGTGGCTCATAAAACTTTTAGGTCGGATAGCACCATGGAACTTCATCAAGCTACATGTGAATATATTCATTTGACCCCAAACTAAAAATAATACGATTCCCAATCACATAAAACTGTTGGGACACTCTAGATATTCCATAGGGCACTAATAAATGCAGAGCTATCATGATATATCACAACAGTATGATACACTTATGTCAGACAGAATATATTAAAAGACAAAAAAAAAAAAAACAGCTGCACTTTAACCAATCAAGTAATTTTGGAGACCATCCTGGTTTTGTACCAGAACCTAACAGTGAGACTCCTACAAAGTTGCTAACAAGACTCATCCTAAGCTAGTTGTGTCTGTACAGAGTTGGACACAGCCGTGAGGCGCACGGAAAGCCAGAGTTTTGATGCACCGGACGCAAGCAGCTGTACAGGAGCGTATCGATTCGGATGACAACGACGACTCCCAGGTCACGGTCGACTGATCTAAGCTAACAACCGTGCTGGCCTCGTAACGTGGTGTAACAGGGAATAAAAAAAACTGTCCTAAGCAGACAGCACTTCAGAGTAGCGTGGTTAGGAAACACATACTCTCTGGGTCACAGTATTTTAGAGCAATCACAGTAATTGTCCCAGATAATTGTTGTTGTTTTTTCCATGGTTTAAGTAAAGTTGCGATTCGATGCTCTACATTATCTAAGTTATATATACCACGGTTTACTTATTTTATAATTCACTATATGTAAACCTATACGAAACCTACTTTGCTTCTATATATATTAACCAACAAAGCGACACTTCTCTATATTAACCAACAAAGCGACACTTCTCTGTATTAACCAAGTAAGCGACACCCTAACCCTAACCTTCTCTATATTAACCAAATAAGCGACACTCAATTGGAAGTCTGAAACATCTATGTTTTTAAATAAGATCACTTATTACATCTGGGGACTGTGGAAACACAAGAGCGCAAGCGTGGATGCCTAAAAGAGTTATGTGTATTGTCATGCTTTATGCGATGTTTCTGTTTGCTGAAGAGTTTATGTTATGTACCAATCCTTTCCGTTAATTAAACAGGTAAATAAGCTATTGTATTGGTAGATCAAAAAATGTATTTAAAGCCTTGATTTTGTCAGAGTAAGTTAAGAGTTTGGAGACTAAGAGCTTGCAGACATAGTGCTTGTTGTTGTACAAAGCATTGAAGCTGCTAAAAAGTAAGATTTGTCTTTGGCTGTTGTCTGAAGACGAGCTCATATAGTAAACCATCTTCCACAATAAAAGAGCTCACATTGTATTATTGTAATTAGAATGCAATGCACTACATACCTAGAGCTAAGCAGCTCGTGTGTCATTCAACACAATCTGATAGCAGTCTACATCAAATTTCGTTTGAAGTGACGGTTTTAGTGGCTTAAATCCTACTTTTTAAAAACCTTGGATAAAAACCATGGCTGAAACACGTAGTCGAGCGTTATTGGCAATTTCGATTCAGCCTCGATCTCGCTTCTGGGTCTGGTATCTATGTACCTCTGCCTCAATCGAAAGTAACTAAACACAATGTCTATAACTATCTTGACCTTCTAAAGAGTGAGAGGGGATGGAGGGACACACACATACCATTTTGTAACTAATACAAAGTCTGATGTGCTTTCTGTACCCTGGAAAGTTGTGTTTACGGTGAAGCCGCATAGGATAGGTCCTATTGGATCGGACATTTTATTACAATACCTCTATTCAATTCACACATTCGGAGTCGGCGCCAATCCTGAAAACTCATAGGCGGACACGTTTCTCGAAAGCGGCTTTAACGATTTCCCTAGAAATTTGATAGGTGATGCATATGATTGGGGAAAGAATTACTGGAAAAACTCTAGTTGGCCGTTATAATTTTTCAAAGTATTTATTTTTAAAATATTATTTGGCTACAGGACTAGAAAATACTTATCTAGAACAGACTATACCTCTTCGGGTATTTCCGCATGTAGGCTCTATTCAAGAAAGAGTTTAAGAAATTAAATGTTCAGGACCATTTTGGGCACCGTCTAGTATGTTAAGGTCTAAAGACCTATCACTAGCATTTTATAAAGTCTAGTAGATTTAGACATTTCACATTTTTAACATTGCGAAAACATTTAAGTCGTATAATTTTTTTTTTACATTTTCTTCCCCCCCCCCCCCCCCAAAAAAAAAAAAAATCAACAATTTTGCTGAACTCCCAAAGGAAAATACATAATTTATAATAATAGAGTTTTCCCGTGTTTAGGAAATGGGTACGGACGGGTGGGTACATGAGGAAGGTAACTCCAAATCTAGGTCAGTCGTGTTTTGTTTAAAGTCATGTGACTAAGAATACACACTCCATTAAAAGTATACTTGCTATACAAATTAAAAATAATTTAAAAAAAAAAACGGGTACATTGGCAGTAGATATAAAAAGACATAAAGCCATTGTGCTACATCTATTTTTAACATGCTCATTCGCTTGTATATTCTTTTTTTTTCAACTCTTTCTCTCCTAATCGACGATACCATCGTTGATTTGACCTCATTAAATTAAATTCATGTTTGTTTGTTTTTTAAACTTTACTTTTGTTATATAAAAAGAGCATGCATTTCACTTCAATTCTATACCAAAACAACATTTTCTGATATTAAACAATAAAGCTATTGAAGCTTAATCATAACAGGGGAGTGAAACAGTAATGAGCAAAATAAAGAATTTCTTCGAAACGTCGAGAAATAATAACGGAGAGAAAGAGTTAATTACAAATGTTTAGATCGGGATTAACATGGCACAGTAAAGTAAAAGAGAGTAAAAATAAGCGAACACAAATGCTGACTTACCGATAGCTTCATTGGGTAGAGGGACGGGCGTGCTGAGCAACTGTTGTATCAAAGCGCTGGCAGCGTGCGGAGTCTGTGTGGCTACCGATACGCCAAGGATGGTCCCCGAGTGTGGAAGGCGTACCCCGCTAGAGGTGACGAGGTGAGAAGAGGCTATACCCACACGCCTCCTGTGCAGCCTGGAAGTTGACGCCGGACTGTGAAGAGGTTTCTCTCGAACGATTGGCACCCCCTGGCTGGACCTGTGGGTGGCCTTGTCCGTCGGGGCGTCTTCCTGCTCATCGTCGATGTCAAAATTAAACACGTTTTCAGAATCACAGCTGTTACTTCTAGAGACGCTGTTGTCATGACAGCCTGACTGAAAACCTTGGCTGGAATATAACTGGAAAAATCGTGAGCGCCTCTGGAGTCCAAGTACGCCCAGGTCAATGCTATCGGGATGGACTACAGAGCCGTAAGGTATATTGTTGGAGAAGGATTCGCTGAAGCTGAAACTTCTTTGAGAAAATGACCCTACTTCCGCTACTTCATCGCACCACTCTTGGGTCTCTGCAAAGTTGTTATCCCCTGTTGAGCAGTGGCGACGCCTCGGCCTTGAGCAGAAGCTGCTGGCTCTGCCCCGAGTCGTGTATTCTGGATTCTGGCCCCAGTTTCGGAGAATTCCGTCAGGATTGTACAACAGGTTTTCGTCAATGGCGTTACCACCTGGCAGACGTGGCTCAGTAAGGTCAAGGTCGTCAGCGCTTTCGGCACCTTCCAAGTGTCCAAGTCTAAGGTCATCATGCTTTTCCGGGACGTTATCGTCAATCTCAAAGTCAAAGACGGCTACGTGTGTCTCGGAAGTTTCCGAGACGGGCTTCGGCGAACATTTCTGCTCTGCGATTTTGAAAATCTCCGGTGAAAGCCGTAAAGGGGGCGTGCCTTTCTTCCTTGTTCTCGGGTCACAAAGAACGTGCATGCGTGGGGATCTTGGGGAACTAAAAGGGACAGGGGTGCCAGCAGCTGAAGGGTAGCTACAGTGGGCGGAGCTTTCGGTGACGTGAGACAAATTGTCAAAAACAAAGTGCTGCCGGGTGTTTGCGTTGGTAGCAGGGGAGCTGGTGGTGGCCGGAGAAACGTCCGTGTTGTACCCGCTGTCTCTGGTTTGAGGCCCCACTGCCAGGGAGGGTGAATGACTTTCCAAGTGGCCTTGATGTCCGGGGTTGTGACATGGGGACTGAAGGAGTGGCGTTTGCACTATGGGCACTCGAGATGATGCTGAAGAAGGAGGCCCGATACTGTGAGCCTGTGGCGTACCCATGGTTCGCTCAGAGTGATCGTTCTTTAGTCTGCTTCTAGCCGCCATCGTCAAAAATCATTTGACAAGATGTTCAGTGACTTGAAGACAGAAACGTATTTCTGTAGAGACAAAAAGAAACTTTTTTTCTTCATTTAACAAGCAAGAATATATTTAAACAAGATAACTAGGTCATTTAAGCTTTTTTTAAAACTCTTTCCGTAAATATTTTCCTCGTTTCGATTGTATATTCATTTTGCCCATTTTGTATTTCACTATCCCGTTATGATTAACCTTCAATAACGTTTTTGTGAAATCAATGTTGGCATCGTCAATTAGTTAGGAGAGAAAGAGTTAAGAGCCAGTCGTAGATACGATCATTTGTATTAATCTAAATGTGTATCAGATCTACTTTGAAAATCCATCCAATCTTATAAATTGCACACATAACTTGAAGAAAAACAACAATTAACTGTTATATATTAAGAATGCCCCCCCCCCCCTGTGTTAATCTAATATAATGCAAGTTAAGTAACCCTTTCAAAGATTGCGGTCTATTGGGCAGATGATATAATAAAGGTCTTCTGACCGACGGTTAACGAGGATGTCACGCGGCAAGCAAAACGACCAACCGAAGCTTACTGCCTCCAACTAATGTCAAGGAGGCGTGGTGGCTGAGTGATAAGGTGCTTGATTTCCCAAACGGGCGCCACGGGTTCGAATCCTAGTAAAGACTGGGAATTTTTTTATTTCGGGATCTTTAGGGCGCCTCTTCTAAGCTCTAATGGGTACCTTAGTTGGGGAAAAGTAAAGGAGGTTGGTCGTTGCGCTGGCTACATGGCACCCCTCGTTAACCGTGGGCCACAGAGATGACCTTTACACCACATCCCAATGTCTGAAAGGGGGAACTTTACAACATTACAACTAATGTCAGGTACTGAAATCTCTCGGTTTAGAAGCCAAGCGCTATACCACTCGGCTTTAAACTCTACCAACGTATTGCTGTAGATAACAGCGATTCGGACAACCCGTTTCATTCACCATTACAACCCGTTTTATACGCTAATAGCGCTCGTGGAAGAGATCTTACACAAATTAGTCTTAGCATATAAGATAAGGTTGTGCTTTTGTATTTTATTATTTCTGTTTATTGGGTGACGACTACACCTTTTGATATGCAAACTACTGGTAGATACAGCCAGTGGTAGGGCATGCAAGACACGCTATTAGTGGGTTAAGTCATAGATTCAATAATGTTGTTTGTTTTTTTATATTTCTTAAGTTCTGACTTTTTGTTTTTAGCGTGTTAGTTCTATTTGTGTCACAGACAGTAGTTCATATGCCATAGTAAAGTAACGCCATTTTATTGTTTCGCATTTTTATTTAATACTGGTTTTGAAAACGTCTACTGTTATGAACGAACAACCCAGACTTCACAAAGGAAAAACTTAAACAACCAAAACGTACGGATCGTGTCAGATGGTCATGTCTGCAGACCTACATTTTTCCAGTTCAGTTCGTCTGCTAATGTCTGTGAGTGTGTGTGTGTGTGCGTGCGTGCACGAGCGAGCCGATACACACAGACGCGAGGTGGCAGAAGAATGGTTTTGAAATGTCAAGTGTATCTACTCAAAAGAATCGTCGAAGTTTTTTTTATGTGTAGAAACTCAAGACAGACTAAATCTACTTTACTGAACTAAAGCGTTTAACATTTTTTAAAAAGTTTTAATGAAGGAAGGTTCCTCTAGATCAGCGGTTCTCAACCTTTTAGGCTCGGCGACCCCTTTTGACAAACCCCCCCCCCCCCAACTCTGCCGCGACTCCCCCCCCCCCTCCGCATACACACACAGCAATAGAAGAATGGACAAAAACAATTCATTTTTTCGATGGTCGCATGCGACCCCTGGCAAATCGTCAATCGACCCACAGGTTGAGAACCACTGCCCTAGATGAATAATATATATATATGTATGTATATACCTGCTATTTTCAATTAAAATATAAACATAGGCTATATGTAATTAATGCAACCGTATTGTCAAAATAAAAACAACAACATATTCAGGGCATAGAGAGACGTTCTATTATGTGTTTTTTTTTAAACAAGCAAATATTAAGGTTTATTAAAAGACATTTTACAAATCAAACAAGAACATACAATTAAAATAGTATATAACCTTTGTTAGACCAACATTAGAACAAACATTCTGTTTGAGACCACTAAACTCAAGACAATATAAAGAAGCAATAATTCATACACAATATAGCCGTGAGATTTTAAACAAACGAAAATTTACATTTATCTATTACATGATAATAGATACACCATTTAAACGGTACTAACACCATTAGTAAAATAATTAAATTTAGACACACTTCAGAGCAAAAAGTAAAGTAGCAATATACTCAATAGTACATAAAAAAAAAAAAACTTAATTTTAAAGTACAAAAACATAACCTAATAAAATATTCAGACAGACTTTAAAAAATAAAGGCACATTTCTTATTCCATACGCTAGAGAAAACGTGTACAAGTGCTCCTTCTTCCCTAGTGCCATTAGAGTACTGAATGGGTTACCTGAATCATCCAGGAATATGCATGACTAAATGCATGACGCGTAGGACGTTATCATCTTTTTTGAAGTAACGTCTGTATTATATAAGATAAGACTAAGCCCTATAGGCCCAGGCCAATCTGTTTTGAAGAAACGTCTTTAATTTATAAGATAAGAGAGTACGTAGGCCTATTATATGTTGACAAAAATATTCATTAAAAATAAACTAAAAACATCAAATTCTTTTAGATTATACAATACAAACCATCTTTGAATACAAGAAGTTTAAGCTAATCTTGACACTTTCAGTAATGTAGATGTAAGTCTTGAAACAAAGTCATTTTCTGGGTCAGTGATTCTACTATCTCTATTTCATCAAAAATCTAAAGTAACTAGGTCACACTATGTTTGAAAATGACGCAAGCGCGATAATAAAAATAAACTAGATCTAGATAATAGTCAAACTAAGAACTTTTAAAAAGCTAAATAACATCACACTAGCTAATAATAGATCTATATAGATCTTTCTAATGTGATGTAGAATCCAGATCAGATCAAAATTCAGCCTCAATGGGTGTGTGAAAATAATCTGCACAGCAACGTAACGAGAACGACTCTTGTGTTTATCAACAAACCAGCGTGGCTTCCTAGCCAACTCGTAGCTCTAATCTAGATCTAGGTCTAATTAATTTTAAACAGGCTTACAACTAAGTAAATACGAAACAAAAAAACAATGCACGAAATGTGTCGAATTATTAGCTTTACTTACCCCAATAATTCCTGCTAGCAACAATTAATTGTCCAAAAATCAATAGTACTAATACCAAACAGTGACTGATCTACGGCGAAACTCTTAACCGTAGTTTACGCTGGGAGTCTAACCTTTCCGAATGATGTCATCATTCGCGCCAAGCCAGCCAATGAAAAGAGCCGGCGAGGCGGCATGTTTGGACTTGTCAAAAACCTAACGCCACGAGCTACCAGCAAACTTGGTTGCTGTTCTCAGGTGCTAATATTATAATTAAGTGCGTTGTTCACACAGATAAAAGGGAAACAAAATGGATATATTTGACCTTTTTTTTTTTTTTTTTTTTTTTTTTTGAAACTTTAAAGGCACGCACCCTGTGATAAAGATATCGTTCGATAACTAAACAAACTTGACCTTATAATTTGCATAAAGATATTCTTTGGTTCCATATATATTCTAGATCTAGATTTAAAATCTGTAAATCCGCTAGTGTAAAAATATTTTTTTTTAGTCAAACGTAGATTGAATTATGATGTTATAGACAGACAGGTATAGCGTTCTTTCTTTTAATCCAATTTTGAAAGTCTCAATTTAAATATATCGAATATGAGAATATGTTTCTTTTAAAATGTAGGCCGCCTATTTAGTCTAGATCTATTTATTATTATTCCAAAGCAGGTGCTAGTTTCATCCTAAGTGCAGACAAAAACTTCTTGTTGCTCGCACATTTGTAATATTTTGTTGTAGGCTACTGCAGAGATATCTTTTGACACAATGTTTAAACTTGACCTAACAATAATTTATAAGCAAAATATGTAGGTCACAGCTGGGACTGCGCAGCCACGGAAAATACTGCATTCCTCACTATCTTCGGACTTGAAGACTAGCCTTATTATTATTATTTTTAGGTCATAGCCTACACTAGAGAAGAAAATGAGATCATACATTCAAAAAAATAACCAGCGATGCGATTGTTTTTAATATATATTTTTTCAACGTATAAATAATTATTTAATGTATTAGTATTCTATAGAAGGCATCTAAGTCTCAAATGCTACCATCAAAGTGCCTTTGCTCCAAAAATGGGCATACGCTGGCAGAACTACATTACAAATAACCATGTTCTGCTGGAGGCTGGTGTGTACAGTATTGAAGCACTAATTACCATTCGACAACTGCGCTTGGTCGGACACTTATCCCAATCTTACTGGTGAGCTATTGGCAGACATCTGTGACCCCCGTAAGTACTATAAAGATCAACTCAGGCGCCATTTTGCCCTCACTGGCATAGAGAAAAGTAGCTGGCAGCAGATGGCCTCTGAAAGAGTTGGAGAGTTCTTACAAAGGCCGCGGGGTACACATTTGAAGCCCAAAAGCAAAGCTCTTGTAGAAGACAGGTGCAGAAGACGCAAAGAAAACTTTAAAATAGACCGCTGGAGGACAACAGCTCTCTCTGCATCTGATGTGCAGGTCGCAACGAGATCTGCCAAGTCAGAGAAACATTGCGCTCATCCTTGATCTTCGGAACCGATGCCATTGCCTATATATTTATTTTAAATTCAAACAAATACATTACTAATCATTTTAAATAATGTACACATTTTATTTTTCACTGATACAAATTAGTAATTGAAAACAAAAACAATATTATACAGATTTTTTTTTTACTCCGATCAAAATAAGGTTTAAATTGAAAGACTTGATAACAAAAATCTCATAAATTGTTTATAAAAGCATAAATTCATCAATCAGCCTATTTTTTTTTAAAAAAGGAAATGCATATAATCAAAGGGAGATAACAAAACAAATATTTCAACCTATCAGATTGTGTAAGTTAACTTCTCATTAATTTTTATTTATTTTCTATTTAATTGCAGTGGACTTTAATAAAAAGATCCAACCACTAAAATGTTAATTTATTTGGTATTTAACAAAAATTATTCAAATATACATTGCATTTAATATTATTTATCTGATTTCTGGTTGTGATTTTATTAATTCATTGTTTCATAATATTGAAACCTGTACTGAGATAGTTTGCATATCAGACATGTTTAACTATTCACCAATGTTTAATGCAAATTCATGAGAGAACCAGAATTCTAAACAATCAGGCACTTGTTATGTACAAATCTATGTAAATTCATTTAACTATTAAGGCATATAAACCAAGTTTCTCCCAAAGCTTTTTATCAATTTAAAAATTGCTCCACACTTAACACTTTAGTAATTCAGTAGACTTTATTTTGTATTCATATCGCAGTGACCTCTTTTGTTTTAAATTCATTCCACATTAGTTTATAAAGAAGGAAGACAAGCCTTTTCAGCTTTGGTCAGGATGGTGTTGAGTATATAAATAATTTCCACTAAATAATGTCATGATGTTGACAGTCAGTATTAGAAAATACTAGTGCTGATAAATAAATTTTAAAAAAAAAAAATTTTTTTAAGTTAACCAAGGGGAAAAAATTTTAAGTCAATGTAACTTATTCAATTGTTCCTAAATTTACACTGAAAATTAAACAAATTTACTAATTAAAAAAATAAAAAATCTGCAGAGTATACATTCTATGTGTGCTATTAAGGACTGGGAAAATATGTCCTTGATAATTGAATTTATTTGTAGACATGCTCTAAATAAATGTCTGTATAGCATCAAAATAATAATATCTGAAATCACAATTTAAAAACAAAATGTATATGCTTGAACTTTAAAATTAATTTGCAATCTTGCTGGATGTCAGAATGTCTAGGCTTCACTTAAACTGTCCACAATAACAATGACATAATCCTTATATTTCTTATATGTCTGCAGAACTCAAGTATGAGCAGAGCTAAGGACATGTAGTAAATTTGTAAATATAATTAATTTTAAGTCTTTACAATCCTACAAAAAAAAACCTTCCTTTTCCCTTTTGTCCGTGACCAAAGATTATTTGAGAGAGAATTTATTTCCAGCAATAAAATATGTACAAAAGCTTCACATTGAAGTAAATGTACCCATGGTAGAGTACACTGGAAGAGGAGGGGATAGGAAGAGAACATCAATGTTATTGCAACTGTTATATTTTTTTTTTAAATACAAACATGTATAAATTAAATAGTTATTCAAGTTTACAGAGCAGCTGTGCACAACCTGGGGAGTGGGGGGGGGGGGGGGGGGGGGAGGGCATTTACAGGTCACATTTCCTTGATGTCGACGAGTTCAACAAAACAGAGCCTTTACTGTTTCATTATTCCCTGCGCCAGATAACACTGTGGCACAGACCAGATAACGCTCATAGGATCTGGCCACATAATACTGTGACACAGACCAGATAAGGCCCATAGGCTCTGGCCACATAACACTGGGACAGACCAGATAGGGCCCATAGGTTCTGTGTCTGGCATTGCTGGTTTAGAATAAGCACTCATCGAGATGGCTATTTATGACAGAGGCTACAACCAGCTTGTTACAGACTGGGCAAGGTACAACAGTTTTGTCAGCAGCACGATGATCAGTTTCTATATGGCCGTTTGGTTGTTTCTGCCTGGGGAGATCACTCTGCTGGGTAACTGGAACAGATTTGGAGCTTTTTGCTCTCTCTGGGAAAAGATCTCCAAAAGCGTCATCCAGAGTTCTCTTCCTTATCTCCTGACTCTCAGGATGTGAGGCAGAAGCGACTGGAGAACATTTACCTCCCCTGCTTGGCAACGCTGATGTAGAATTAAATGTTTTACGAATCAAAGACAGATAAGAAGTTCCTTGGTCTGCAGAGCCCAGCCTGTAACCTTGACCTGAAAACTTCAAATCTTCATTTTGTTTGCTACTATTTTGTAACTGTACATTTGAACTAGTAGCAGAGTTTGTTCCCTTGACACCAAAAGTTGAACTAGATGAGTTTATCCCTATACCACCATCCATTGAACTAGTAGCTGAGTTTGTTCCCTTGACACCAAAAGTTGAACTAGTTGATGAGTTTATCCCTATACCACCATCCATTGAACTAGTAGCTGAGTTCATTCCCTTGGCATCAAAAGTCGAAATTTGTTCATTTGTCCTTGATCTGTTATTTTCTGGCTTTGAGGATCGTGGTACTGAATCCGAAACATGAGAACTTGATTGTAAAGTTGCACAGACACCTGATTTTATTACTGGACTATTTTGTACATGTGTGGATGTCTTTATATGAGTTTGGCACTTTGGGTCCTTGCTCTGCGACTGGTCCCATAGATCATCGTCGGTATCAGAGTCACTAAACCTAAATTTTTTAGTTATCTTTTTGTGTGAAGGTTTGTTTATAAGCTCACAGACGCTCGTAAAGTCTTTTGCAAACTTTGTTTGAACAAACCCTAGAGTGTCCTGGTTAATCTTCAACTGTCCCAATTTTTTAGGCTGGGTATCTTTTATCTTAACACCATTGTTTTGGTTGGAAACAAGTTGGGAAAATACTTTATGCATGCTTTTATCGTCAGTATTTCTCGGTTTTAAGTTACTGTCTTTGAAGTTGGCAGAAGGTGAACTGATTGCTAGAGTTTTATTTCTGTCTGTCAAATTATTTCCTGTTTCAGCTTCCAACATCCACGAGTCATCCTCCTGCCAGTCCTCTTCCATGCTTGACGAGTTATTGGTCAAGTCAATCTTATCAACAGAAGCCTTAACTGGCAGCAAACTGCCGCTGGTTGAAGGCAGTGGACTAGAGGACGACGTTCCTTTTCTTATCAGAACACCGTTCACAATTAGAGCCTTTTGTGTACCATCATCAGATCTGTCTGGTATAGTTTTGGTTTTCTCAGCATGGAAGTCAGTTCTGCTCGTAGTGGTGAATTCTTTATTCTGAAAGCCTTTGCTGTTATTGAATGTGTTTCCATAGCCTACAAACGCTCGGATGTCTTGAGATCTGTCTTTAGGTTTGTCTAAAATAGAAATATAAGTTTTTTTAAAAATTATTAAATTTTTGAAAATGATTGACTACTAAAACTACATAATGATGACATATAAACAATGCCCAGGGTACAGTCCCTTTAGCTTGACTTAAACTAAATGATAGTATGTAAAGTGACTAGTCATTATCCTCGTCATCAAACTCCATTTGAGTGAGGCCTGAGAGGCTCAAAATCCTCTTTTGCAAAAGCCCAGGACAGAAACCCTGCATTGCACGTAGGACACAGTACAGGTCAAGAACTTATCACTTCTCAGACCTGTCAAGATGGAAATCTGCAATCCTGGGGCAGTGAAAAAGAATATGAATAGTACTGCAGTAGGTATGCATAACGTTTTATATGTCCCGGCAGTATGCAATGTAGACGACTATCCAATAGTGAGTAGCATCAGCAATAAAAGCCCTGAAAAAGGGAAAATTGGCAGGAGTCGACAACATTCCTGGTTAGCTTCTACAGGCAGGAGGATAAATCATGATAAATGCATTTTTTATGATTTGTAAACAAGATCTGGCAGTCAGGAAAATGGCCCAAACCCAGGACCCAATGACTCATATAAAGATATATGATATATATATATATCTTCAAGATTTGAACCAAGTGTGTTGGCAATCTCTTAAAACAAGCTGAAGTTCATTCCATAAGTCTTTTTTTTTTGGGATACACACTCACCAAGATAGCTGTGTTTTTCTATGTTTTTCTATACTCTATAATAACTGAAAACCACTGAGTATGGATGGCTGCCGGGTCATATGGTATGAGCCCCAAGCAGTCATCATGATCATCATGGGTTCAAATCTTGCCTTCCACCATCTTGCCCTGCTGCCCTGTTGGATGTTTGGGCAAGCATTCATTTTAGAAGGAATATCTGAAACTTGGCAATTAACAGTAAACCACTCAACGTTCTTGTACCCTTTCAGGAAGCTATTGTGTTATCCCATTTTAACTCTTTCTCTCCTGACTGACAATACCATCGTTGATTTGATCTCATTAAATTAAGTTTGATTTTATAAACTTGACTTTGTCTTATATAAAAAGGGCATGCAGTCTTTAATTCTTTACCAAATAAAACATTTTCTGATTAACAAACGAAAAGGTTTTTGAAGCTTAATCATAACATGGTAGTGAAATAGTCATGAGCAAAATGGATAATTCCGTCAAAACATGGAAAAATAATTATGGAGAGAAAGAGTTAAGGTAATAAGCAATAGTTAGTGCTCATCCTCAAACTCTATTTGAATAATGGACTGTGAGGCTCAACTTCTCTCTTGCAGAAAGCCATGTAGCAGAAAGTGCAATGCACACAACAAAACACAATGCCCTTAAAACCATTATTAATTGTGTGTAGACATGTGTCTGCTATATCTATGCAAGCCTACACTACCTCTGTTTCAACGATCATTGTGTAACTAAGCTCTTCAATAAAAAATAATGAATAATGACCTTTCCTTCAGAAATGAAATTATCCTAGTCCAGACCTTCAGCAAGATGATAGCATAAAACCACATAATAATATGGCCTCCTTCAGTCATGAAGCCACTATGGATCACCTCGTAGAAATGAGAAAAATGCCTAGGCATTAGTTATGGTTTAAACGATATCAACCACACTGCAGTTCCCCCTGTCCTCCAAGCAACTGATGTGTCCAAAAATGTAATGGCAGGTCCAGTTTGGGATAAACAGAATCACAGGTTCTGCCAGGGTGTAGCACTATGCACTGTAACTGTAAGACTCGGGCAGAGTTGTGATTACTGAGCGCCTGAAGGCAGCATAGAAAAACCTTCTCCTGGATACCCCCTCCCCCCACTGGTCCACAACTGAGATTGGCATAAAAGTAGCGCTATATAAAAGCCATAATTTATTTAAGCTGCCTTATCAAGCATTCAACAAATCTCAAATTTGAGACAACTGCACAGCAGTTAATAAATGAGCAAGGTATTTAAAATGTTGAGCCAATTGTTTCCATTTATTAAACAAGCAAGGTGTTTAAAATGTTGAGCCAATTGTTTCCATTTATTAAACAAGCAAGGTGTTTAAAATGTTGAGCCAATTGTTTTCATTAGAAAACAAGCAAGGTGTTTAAAATGTTGAGCCAATTGTTTTCATTATTAAAGAAGCAAGATGTTTAAAATGTTGAGCCACTAAGAAAACATGACCAACTTTACCAACCTTCTTTTTCTTTCTTCTTCTGTCTGTAGCTCTCCGGCTCTTTGATCTTTGTATACTTTCCACCGCAGGTCATCTGATGCTCTGCCCACCAAAAATCTCGAGGTGACGGTGCACGGTTCATGGAACGCTTCACATAACCAAAATAAGGTCTTCTGTTCTGACAAGGTCCATCACACCTCCACCAGTGTTGTTGGTAAGACTCCACTTCATCATGGAAGTTGTGATAGATCTAACAACAAGAACAAATAGAAGCAGAGTGATACACCATTCATGATTATATATATCCATAATATTTTTAGTGAGATAAAATATTGATAGCATTACTATACATAAAAACAATAAAACATTAAAACCTCTAGTTCAGGGGTTCTTAACCTGTGGGTCGCGACCCCCTAGGGGGTCGATTGACGATTTGCCAGGGGTCGCCTAAGACTATCGAAAATATGAATTGTTATTGTCTATTCTTCTATTACTGTGTGGGTGGGGGTCGAGGCAGAGTAGGGGATTATAATAAGGGGTCGCCAAGCAAAAAAGGTTGAGAACCGCTGCTCTAGTTGACATCTCTTGTGTTTGGCTTTAGTGGTAGACAGTCCAACTTACCCTTGAAGCAGTATTCGCTAACTTAATATTAAAATAATGAAATTAATTTTATTCAACACATACATACAACTTTTAGTTTAACAGATACTTACAGCTTTCAAAGTAGAAAAGTTTAAAAACACAAATTAAAATCACATCTAATCTGTCCCTTGACTATTGTCATAGAGACGCTGTGACAGTTAGCATTTAACTAAATCCCTCCACTTTTCCGGTTAGCAGCTATTCCTAGCAGAATATCAAGAGGGAAGCCGGCCCATTCTCCAGCCAGCATTTTTTTGGACGATCTTTACTTTCATGCTCCCTGCACTGTAACTAGCAGAATAACTTTTCGCAGTGAGTCATGTCTTACAATATGGCCAAAGCAGCTCAGCTTTCATCTCATCACAGCATTGCAGAGTTCTTCCTTTTCGCCAGCCAGAGTGTTGACTTGTAAAAATACAAACTCATTTGTCTGATACCCAGCATTTTTCAGTACCATTTAAGTTAAACAGGTTTTTATCCTTTATATTGATCCTCCATCTGTTGTTAAATTAAACTACAGGATGTCAAATTTCAAAAATATGGTTCAATTAATTTCTACACTACTGCTTTCAACATGCATCATTCACCCCATTGTATTCTCTCATCTGCTTCCATCCTCCGAAATGTTACATCAGACACTTGACACACACACTAAAAGATAAGGGCACATTTCTTATTCAACATGCTAGAACAAATTCATACAAGTGCTCCTTCAAGTGCCATTAAAAAATGGAATGGGTTGCCTGAATCAGCTAGGAAAACCAACGACTTAGCAGAGTTTAAGTCATTGATTAACTTGCATGACTAGATTGACACATGACAACTTCTTGCAGCTATTACCATTTTCAACAGGCTTAAAGAAACAAAGTATTACTTTACATAAAGTATTTGCGCACTATTTGACATAAGCATTTGACTAATAAAGAGAACATCTGGGTATTTAATCCAAACAAAAATGTGTGTGGGTTTTTTTTACAGCAGAAATGAAGTTAAATTATGTGTAACTATATTATGAATTGGAGATGCTAAGCGGTACAGCGCTGGGCTTCTGATCCAAGGTCCCGGGCTCAAATCCTGGTGAAGACTGGGATTTTTAATTTCACAATCTTTGGGCGCCTCTGAGTCCACCCAGCTCTAATGGGTACCTGACATTAGTCGGGGAAAAGTAAAGGTGGTTGATTGTTGTGCTGGAACATGACACCCTCGTTAACCATGGTCCACAGAAATAGATGACCTTTACATCATCTGTCTCATAGATCGCAAGGCATGCAAGGGAGAACTTTACTTTTTTTTTTAATACTATGAATGATTTATAAATACTTACTGATATATTTGCTCCTGTTGCCTTGTTTATTCTATGCATGTGACTCTTGAAGTTAGGTCCATGACCATCATGATCCTAATAGAAACACAACATAATATTTAAATTTAAACCAAATAAAAATACCAATATCTTCATACTGTAAAACCTCAACAAAATATTTGCACTAAAGATCTTTCAGCTGAATAGCTTAGGTTTATATTAATCTTATTTAAAAATTGTTTTGTGAATAACTGAATGAAGTGCAAGGGGACTTACTCTGTCATTATCTGTTATGAAAAGGTAAGCGTGGATCATTTCATGCTGATGAAAGAATAATCATTTTCATTATTTGAATTCCTAAAAATGGTAACGAGTTTAATACTAAAGTTTACCTCCATATAAGATTATATGAATGCTTAATTATTAGTTTTCAAAATTTTGAAAAGTTAAACACTTAACATTAGTTCAAACCCTTTTACTGGGAAACAGAAAAAAAAAATCCTTTTTGGGAAAAAAAAAAGTGTATCTAAAGGTGAAGAGCTCCATTCTTTAAATAAATCTACCAATAATATACAATTATTTCCCATATTTGATATCAAACAAAATAATTAACTATCAATAATTAATTGACTAACTGAGTATTTTTATTAATTGGTTCATGTTTTGTTGGGTACAATAAATAATTGTTTAAAGTTTCAACTTGATCGGGAAATGAGTGATGGAGAAATAGCGTTAACAATTATTTAAGGGAAATAAACCCAACAAATTTAGACATATCTGTGAATACTGAAGTAATAATTTCCTTTGTTGCTATTAAACAAAATAATGAATTACCAATAATTAATTATCTAATTGGTTACATTTTTTTCAAATTGATTCATGTCTTGTCTATGCCATGAATAATTGTGCGAATTTTCAGCTTGATCTAAGAATGGGTGTGGGAGAAATAATTTGTACACACTTTTTACCAGACAGACAGAGTGAGTTAATATAATATGTAAAAAAAAAAGTCACAATATATATATATATTACCATGAGGAATCAAAACATTCATTTTACACCATTATTAGTACGCCAGCTTCCCAACACAGCCAGGACCAAGGACATAAACCTTGTTTATTTTTATTACAATATTCACAAACACACACACCAATCCAAAGATAAGCAATGATGATTATGTAAAGACGTTTTACCTTGGTCATGGGTGTGGAACACCGGTATAATAATATGGGTACTAGCTGGAGAGGTCAACAGAGAAAAGAATCTGACAAAGATCAATTAAAGATAAGCAATGATGATTATGTAAAGACGTCCCATCCTTGCTTGTGGGTGTAGAAGATTAGTATAATAATAAGGGTACTAGCTGAGATATGTCGATAGAAAAAAGAGCTTGACACAGAGCAGTGAGGTTGATACAGAGTAAACGAGTCAGTACAGAGACCCAACATTCATAAAATGTTTTATGTTATCAAGCTCATATTATTAAAGGCAATACGACAAAAAATATGTAATTAATAGTCTTTTTTTCTCACCAAAAGAGTCTCTACTAAGTCCTTCCTTGGTCTTAACTTCAACAAAGGCAAACTAAGTCGTACTGAACACAGGCCACCTCGACCTTCATAGACACAGATTCCAGCACATCTTAAGGATAATGAAAATAGTTAAATAAGTTAGACTTCAGATAAGCTTTTATTTGTTTGTGTGTGTGTGATTGATTATATAACATCACAATGTCAATGACAGATCATCTACACCACAATGCAAAATAGAATGTAGTTTAGTTCTAGGTGCTGTGTAAATGAAAATGAACAGGACCATAACTAAAAATAATTTCTGTAGCAGAAATGAATAAAGGAAAAAAAAATCACATTATATTGGATATAATAAAAGAAAGAGATTTGAACAAAATTAAGGAAACAAAACTTATAACAGGAAAAACAAAATAAATCTTTTAAAAAAAAAAAAAAAGCAGACTTTGGAGTAGATAAATCAAATTGAACATTTACAATTAAACACTCTAGAAGGGGAAATAATAAATGTAATTTTGTTTTAATTACACTAATTTTGGTCTGCACATACAAATAAAAAAACAATGGTAATGTAAACTAAAGTAAAAAGATGTGGAAACCCCCCCCCCCCCCTCCAATTTACATGTTCTGGTGGCAAGGATCAGCCTCTAGAGAGTTTGTTTTGCAAGTTTTGAATATTCTTTCAAAACTGAAAATTAACACATCCTAACCCTAAGCTCCCAAAGGACAGCAGAGAATATGTACAATTAGGGTTTCAAAAATGACCATCAAGACAAGAGTCTAAGTGTATACCACATAGCCAGCAGCAATTCTTAGAGACTTTGAGATGCAGATGTTTCCATAGGCTATGAGACGCATTTAGATGTTTCCAGTGGCCATGAGAAGCAGATGTTTCCAGAGACCATAAGATGCATTTAGATGTTTTCCAGAAGCCATGAAATGCAGTTGTTTCCATAGACCATGAGATAAAGATGTTTCAGAGGTCATGAGATGCTGAGATGTTTCCAGGGGTCATGAGATGCAGAGATGTTTCCAGAGGCCATGACATACAGATGTTTCCAGAGGTCATGAGATAAAGATGTTGCCAGAGGTCATGAGATGCAGATGTTTCCAGAGGTCATGAGATGCAGATGTTTCCAGAGGTCATGAAATGCAGATGTTTCCAGAGACCATGACATGCAGATGTTTCCAAAGGTCATGACATACAGATGCTTGCTAGTCAATTTAAAAATTCAAAAGCCTAATATATGTATGGGGACTGGAAACATGTGAGGCGCAAGAATGTCTGCGTGGTCAAGAATTGATGTGTTTTGTAGCTGACCCTTTTGTTAATTGAACAGGCACAGGTGACAATGTAAGAGTAAACCAAACATGTATTTCAATGCTTGATTTTTGTTATAGTTAATAGTTAAATGTTATAGTTAGTTAAGTAGTTAAATGTTATAGTTAGTTAAATAGTTAAGTGTTAAAGTTAGTTAAATAGTTTTAAAATGTTATAGTTAGTTAAATAGTTAATGTTATAGTTAGTTAAAGCTTGTTTAGCGAGACGAGTTTGAATTTAGAGAGAGAGAGTTGAAGAGTAAAGAAAGAAATGTTTTCTGGAAATGTATTTGTATTAATAAATATTGAAACTACTACAAATTAAGACTTGTCTTTGCAGCTATTCAAGAATAAACTAAATAAATCATCAACAATAAAAGAATTTACATCATAATTATATAATGGGTCTTGTTTAGCTGAGGCATCATAAGGCTTAAAATTTTAAGCCTAGAAATGTCAGAAATCTTTTCATACAAGAGGAAGCTTTCAGAGGAAAATGAAACCAGATCTAGATATATATAAAAAGCCAGATCTAGGTGTAAAAAAACAGATCTGGATAGTAGTGTGTAGGAACTGTAAAAATAGAGCATGAGCAATAGTAATATAATAGCTTGGTCATAGCCATAAAAAATCTAATTATATTGCATTTTTTTAGTTTGGTGGCTATTGTTATGTTTAATAATGTAAAAATCTGTTGTCTGATAGATCTAATATCTAAGAAACTAACTAACTACTAATTTGTTCAGTCCACTTAAAGTAAATCTACTTTTATATCTCCTAGAATCTAGATTAGTAGAGATATAGTAATAGATCTAGTACTTACGAAGTCATTCTAGGACTCCATTTCACTTCTATACTTGAAAGGCGGCCCCAAAAGAACCTTTTATTGAACTGAAGAAACAGTGTCAATATGTCTGGATTGGGGTCAGACAACTCTAAAGATGGGTCAACAGGAGACACATCATTTCTATAATCATTATCATCAATTCCAGAGACTTGTACATCATTCCTTGTTACTCTAGTTCCACTTCTAAGCTCATGGTCTTCCTTTCTTGTAAAATCTTTGAATTCTAGTTCTCTGTTGAACTGTTCTTGCAATGAACGAGCATAAAGAAGGTCATCCATGACTGTCTACAATTTCTTTCTCAATAAATTTTGAATTCTTTATGATTCAAGATGAGACACAAATTCTGCAAAGAAATAAATAGAATGGAGATCTATTGATTCCAGGTAATAATAAATATTGTGCTTTTTGCATCCAATACAGTCCAAAAATCTATATATATATTTACTAGGGGTGCACCGGATAGTCCCTCCGGCTTCTGACGAATATCCGGCATTTTTTACTATCCAGTGCTATTGGGCTCCGGTCGGATATCACTACCAGATAGTAAACCGGATAGTAAAAAATACACCTATTTAATATGCATAAAGTGGAACTCGTTCCATTAATGTCTGTTGTAGAATGTATTAATGTTTATATTAAAACAAAATAATGTGCTTAAAAATAGAGCCATTATGAATATGCACCAAACATCGTTTATTATAAAGAAAAGGAATGTTAATAACTTAATATAAATAGAAATGAAACTTTACAACATAAATGCGCTTTACATACAGAGCAGCAATGGCTGACACTTTTTTCAATTTGTCTTGACTTTTGAGTAGGTTAGTTAACATGTTAAAATGCTACATTCCTTGACTACGTCATGCTGACCAGACGTCTGTCTAGCTGTGCGGGTATATCTCCAGAGGTAGAGATGAACAACTCCCACCCCTTTTATTTGTTTAGTCCATCACATTGAGTTTTTTTTTTATAGGCAGGTGACCACAAGTTAAATATGATGGACGTAGGTTTAATGTCAGCGTATTGACACTCCTTTCGAGGGAACTGAGTTTGTTTATTTAGTAGTTAATCTTTATTAGGGGGGCTGGACTACAAGAGCCACACCTCTAAGGTAACTAGGTATATTTCCAGATGAACAACTCCCTCCCCCTTTTATTTGTTTAGTAGATCACATTGAGTTCATTGATTGACTGGTCAGATATGATGGACGTAAGCACTCTCTAGAGGTCACACGAGGGAACTATGTTTGTTTACTTAGTAGTTAATCCTAATGGGAGGGGGGGGACTGGACTTCAAGCCAAACATCTACACGGGTATCCGGACAAAGAGTTTGCTTATTCGGAGAAAAATCTTAATCACGTGGTTGGGCTAGAGGCCACACCTTTTCAATTAAACCGAGTTACTTGAACATAAATCTCAATTAGTAAGCTGGACTAAAGATCACACACACCTAAACGAGAGACCTTAAGCTACACAGAACACAAACCGCGAGATTATATAGCCCAGTAAGCCATTAACTAATTATTTTGTAGAAAACACGACCAGGGCTATCTTTAAATGGAGAGCTAAACACCTCCTACTCTTTCTTTTATTTCTTTGGTCCTTGACACCCAATTTATTGATAGACATTGACCATTTTTAAGCCAGAATGAAAAAACGCAACGTACTAACAAAAGATATTACACTGTCAATAAATATTACGGTTAAATAATTTTTCTAACGTGTTAACTTGAATATTACTCCTGCAGTTAAGTGTCTTGATTTGATAACAATATTCCTAATAATTTGTGACAGTCAATTAACTCCTTGTTATTTTTATTTTTTTTTACTTAAGATGCGTACTTAGCCACTGTGTATCAGGCTAGGACGACTTTTACACCTGACTTCCATAGGCTTACTATGGTTCCCTTTTGTAACAGTTACTGAAACCACAAATAAAATAATTAATAAGTATTAATTAAGAAAGATGTTTCTAACATATGTTCTTTGCATTTCATGTTTCTTACGTACGTTCTTTGCACAATAAAATAAAACAAAGATGTGCATGTTTGCATGTGTGTATTTTTACCTTGTATTAAAATCTTTACAAAGAAAGCTAATTTCATTGTTGAATTCTTTTGAGTTAATAAATAACGGAAAACTTTACAGTAAATTTTAAAATCGCATAAAATAAATTGAATAATAGTATCGCAGTTAGATATAGCAAACAAAGAAACAATATGGCTGGAGCGTAAAAAAAAAAAAACAACCCTTGACCTCTAACTAGTGGACGGGTATAATTTATCTACATGCTTGACTGACCATGCCAATGTGTTATCTTTTTTGACTGACACCCAACTCTATTGAGTGCGTATGCTCAAGGAAAAAACAATGCTTGATGGTTAACACAAACAACTATACACACTACTCTAGCACTACATGTTTAGGCTCACTAGGTATATCTGACCATATCTATTGTTGCTCTGAAATGCATGAACACATACATCCGACCACTATACAAGGCAGATTGCACTTTACTTATGAGATTTACATTAGTAGCTAGTTAAATATATACTAACATTATTTACATTGACCTTCCTACACACATCCTTTAAAGTTGGTGGCATCGTACATACACACAGACACACTCATGCTATACAGATTTTTAGAAATACTGTTAAGTTTGAATAAATCTACCAGTAACAGTTTAAAACAATAAGGTATATAAAAGGAAAAAAAATAAAACCAACCAATATAGGTATGTTATTTAACAGTTTCGTAAAATGTTCAGCAACACAAGCTATTAACAAGACACTTAGGTATCCGGCTCCAGCCATATATCAAATTTTACTATCCGGTCATATCCCGCCCCGGCCGGATATCAAAAAGTACTATCCGGTGCACCCCTAATATTTACAAAATTCAATATAAATTGTTGATGTTTTATCTTATCTTCGTATTACATCTTATATTATAATACAGATGTTATTTCAAAAAAGAAGATGAATATGTCCTGCGCATCATGCAACGATGCATCTAGTCATGCATAGAACATAATTTACTTTATCTTATCTTATCTTATATAATACAGACGTTACTTCAAAAAAGAAGATGATTACGTCCTACGCGTCATGCATTTAGTCATGCATATTAACCAATGACTTAAATTCTGCCAAGTCACTGGTTTTTCTGGCTAGCTCAGGCAACCCATTCCATGCTTTAATAGCACTAGGGAAGAAGGAGTATTTGTACAAATTTGTCCTAGCATATGGGACGAGGAATGTGCCCTTATTTTTGTGTCTTTCAGAGTATTTCACTAAATTTTGTTTTTGTATTTGAAGATTATGGTTCAGTGCTTTATGTATAATTGCTACTTTACTTTTGAGTCTTCTGTCCCGAAGGCTTTCTAAATTTAGTGATTTTACTATAGGTGTTACTCTAGTCAAATGTGAATTCATTTGTTATGAATCTCACTGCTCTATTTTGCGTTTGTTCCAGTTTCTTAATGTTTTCTTGAGTTGAGGGGTCCCACACGGTGGATGCATATTCTATTATTGGCCTAACCAAGGTTAAATAACATTTTAGTTTTATGTTCTTATTTGATTTATAGAAATTTCTTTTAATAAACCCTAATGCTTTGTTGGATTTTTTATAGTTTCATCAATATGTGGATTCCATGACAGTTTTTCATTTATTATAACACCTAGGTATTTTGAGTTTTTAGTCTGTGTTACTGGAAGTAACATCTTGTAACTAGTCACTTACTAGTGTAACAATATTTATAAGATATTCATAATCATCTAGAGACAGTAGAGATGTGCTATCCTGACCTTAGTCACAGTGTAAGATTTATATAATATAAACTATAATCTAGATTAATAATTTGTTTTAATTTATGATGATGACATTATACCGATGTATCAATTTCAAGTAGATCAAAATCTATATTCTATATATATGTATATATATATATATATATATATATATATATAATATATATATATAATTATAGATCTAGACATCCAGTATCAATGATAATCGTGAATTACCAAATTCAAATATTTTCTAGATTTAGAATTTAGATCTAGATTTCTAGACTACTAGAGACACTAGAGTCTGATCTAGATCTGTCAGGGGTATATAATCCTAATTTAGATGTTAAATACATAGATATGATTTATGATTCAATTTTGCTTGGTAACTGTAGTAAAGCTTAATTTGAAAAAGTATTATTATTTGAAGATGCTATATTTTGTTTAATCAAGGGACGTCACTCGCACATACATTCTACTTTCACTTCCTCCTTTGACATTCAATAATTTCGAAATTTAGGTATAAAATTAGATAAAAATATTTTATCATAGACTTATAATAATAATAAGGCTTGTCTTCGAGTCCGAAGATTAATGAGGAATACAGTATTTCCCATGGCTGCGCAGCCCCAGCTGTGACCTGTATATTTTGCCACATCCAGGACAAGCATAACCATTGTCCGCAGGTTGTCGATTTAGATTTTCTTTTCGTCGTCTGCGTTTGTCCTCGGCAGTAGATTTCCTTTTGGTCTCAAATGTGTATCCCGCGGCCTTCGTGAGTGACCTCCAGCTGTCTCGTTCCGACGCCGCATGCAGCCAGGTGCTTTCTTCTATGTCCGCCAAGGAAAGTTGACGCCTAAGCTGGTTTTTGGAGCGTTTCCGTGGGGCGCCTCTGTTACGTCGACCACCTTTTAGCTCACCAAAAAAGACTGCCTTTGGCATACGTTCGCCTCCCATACGGGATACGTGCCCTGCCCAGCGTAGTTGTCGGACCCTAAGAAGTCCCTCTATACTGTCCATACCGGCGTTTGCTATGACATCGCTGTTTGTAGTGCGGTGTGTATCTATATCTATGTATTTACCATCTAAATTAGATTATATACCTCTGACAGATTTAGATCAGACTCTAGTGTCTCTAGTAGTCTAGATTCTAGAGTTATAGAAATACGCGAAATTCAAGATTGACTTAGACGTTAGAAATATTGCAAAATCTATTAAACCACCGAACAGATTAGGACCTCGATGAAATCATCATCATCTCATCATCTGTCCCTTGACTTTCGTCGAAGAGGTGTTCAGTGCTGTGACAGTTTCCGAAACCAAATTCTTCCACTTTTCCCGGTCAGCAGCTGATCTGAGCAGTTAGAAGGATATCAATAGAGAGGCCGGTTCTGGTCTATTCGCTAGTGGAAAAAAAAAACGCGAGCCTTTTATTTCAATTTGTAATTTTTCAGTAATTCGCTAAATGGTCGAAGTAGATCTACCATTTTGGAGGGAAGGGGGAAGCATCAGAATAAAAAATAAAAAGATAATTCTTCTTTATTTTTTAAGCCCCTAATAACACATTTTGGGGGTGTAACTTGTTATTGTAGACACTTTATAAAATCGTTCTTACATCACCCCCCACCCAAAACGAAATAGCTGCAAGCAGTGGGTTTTTTTTTTTTGGTGACGGTACGACGTACCGGCACCTTTTTGAATGTGGGGAAAACATTATTACTTTTCTTGTATTTTAACATTTATTATTAATTTATTAGTAGTTAAAAGTTAGGCAATCCATCACTGAGTACCGGCACCTAATCACTGAGTACCGGCACCTATTTTTTTTTTTACAAAAAAAAAGCACTGGCTGTAAGAATGTGTAATGTGTGTTGGCCTTTTTTGTGTACAAAGTTATAAAAACAAAATAAAATCTATGTAAGTAGTGACATTTAAAAAAATTAGGGATGCTAGAATTCACACCTAAATTGGGGGGGGGGGGGGCGGGATTCAATGACAGGGTGTTCAAAAAGATTTTCGACATATAAAAAATTTCAACAAAAGGTATAGGTCTATTAGAAACATGCATGGGGGTGGGGGCGTTCTAATGTTGTCCCCTCCAGTGGGTGGGACCAAAATAAACAATATATATAGCCTATTAACCATCTCAACGCAGCGAAGTACGACTATCACAGGCCAAGAGTAGCCTATGTGTATGGTAGTATTAAAAATTATATAGGCTAGTGTTTTACTTATTCGTGTGAACCTCTAGGGGAGCATAGAGCCGCTGCAACACCTCTCCACCGAACTCGGTTCTGGGCAGCTTAATTCTTCATCGAGCCATGTTCCAGTCTCCTCAACTTCACTGATGACCTCATCCAGGTTTGGTTGGACCTGTCCACTTTGCTATTTCCTTGCGGAATCCAGTCGAGTAGTTCGTTTTCGCAGGATGTGTCTTATCACAAACCGCATCACAAATGAAGAGATTAGAGACAGGGCTACTGCAGCGATTGGACCTATGATGACCTGCTAAGTATCGTAAAAAAAAAAACGCACGCTTAAAATCTATGGTCATATTACAAGGTCTTAGGAGCTCGCAAAGACCTTCATTCAGGGAACAGTACCAGGAAAAAGAAGAAGAGGAAGACAGAGAAAGTGATGGGAGGATAACATAAAAGAATGGACGTGCCTGCCATTGAAAGAGGTTTTAACTAAGGGTAAAGACAGAGTAACGGAGAAAGACGGTCGACAAATCTTGAATGCTGCCCCAACGATCCAACAGGATAGGTAAAGGTGTCCTATCATAGCAATGAAGTTCGTGTCATGCACGCGCAAGACTGATTTCGCTCGATTCATAAGATAAGAAGAAGATAAGATTCATAACTAAAAACAAGTGCTCACCCACAAATGTAGGCCTACTTGTTAACATCGCGATCAATCTTAGCTTTTTTTTTTTTTTTAGATTAGGCAAGTTTCAGCAGGCAACATGACGTTGACATTGTCTACATCGCTAAATATTTGGCAAGCTGAAATATCTATATTTGTAAATGAATCTATTACAGTGGTACTTGACATAGCGACCGCAAATGAAACTCTGAAGAGACTATTTCAAATAAATAAAAAAATAAATCTTTCATTGAAATTTTATTTACCATCCAAGAGCCCAGAATTTTAATAATGAATGCATAGGTAAAATTAGGCTTGGGGGATGGTAATGCTCGCATGCTTATGACAAATTAACATTTTCTTTCCTTGTAGTTTGAAGTTGGCATGCGAGATACAGTTGTTCGTCTTTGAAGCATTTTTTTAAAGCATTTAGCGTCATGGTAGTTTGTAATTTTCGACACCTAATTTTGTTGTTTCGTCTGGTAAATGTTTTTATGAAGCCATTTCTTTGAAAAAAAAACCTTAGAAATCTCTTTGCAGCCTAAACCAAAGATGCAGCCAAATTGCTACAGCGTTTCCTGATGTTCATTGTCTTAGTCATTGCTACGTTTTATCCCATGTAATAGACAACCAAAAAAAAGCATTATTTATGTGTTTTGCTAATTGTTTTATTCGATTTTTGTATTTGTGGATTATAGTTTATTAATGTATGTTTTACACCAATTTCACATTTTAGTCTTTGTGTCTCTTTTAAAGTGATTTTAATCAATGGTTGACTTTGTGATAATTTGTTTGCTCCATTTCGAGTCTGTTTCAGTTTCTTCTGTTTTCTTGTGAATCATTGAATAGTTACAGCCAAAAAAAAAGAGATTCACAAAGATGTATTTATATATTTATTTATCACCTCTACAGTAAAAAAAAATGGGGTGGGGGGGGATTTGTTGGATGGATGGTACAGCGCTTGGCATTACTTGGGGAAAGGTTAATAGTTGTGCTAGCCACATGACACCCTCGTAAACTGTCAGCCACAGAACCTGATGAGCTTTACATCCTCTGCCCTATAGAACGCAAGTTCTGAAAGGGAAACTTTTTGATTTTTACAGTACAAAAAATAAATGAAAAGGAGCACAAAGGAATGAAAGACGAACTCACTACTAAAAGTTGTCATTGAATGTATTTCACAACCACAACATAATAGGACAGGAAGTCTCTTGTGTCACTTCAACTGGAAGTTTTGTCAGCATTCTTTCAACAATCTCTTTTTTATGTTTCTCTACAACATTTTATGCAAAAACTTTATGACTTACTCAACATTAATTACCAAGACATTTATATAGACATTTATATACTTTTCACACTCTTAGATTACTGGTAACACATAATATACTTTCAATAATTAGATTTTAACCATAAAGTTCTGTCCCATTTCATTAACATACAGTTATTAAAAGATTAACATCACTATTAAAACTTGTTTAAAACCATTCACTCTTCAACTATTGTATCTGTTTTATAAAAAGTTTAAGCAATTATTTTAATGAAATAAAAAAAGAACAAGATGTACACTTTCAAAGAATGTATACAAGTATAAAATAGTCAACTTCTATGGATGGCCTTCTACATTGCAGTATTGACACTTTCATTTTAAATATTTGTAGGAAACAAAATAATGAAAAAAGCTTAATTATATTTGGTTTTCCTTCTAAAAGATTTGCTTATTTGTTCTGAATGGAACCTGAAGAGTTCTTTTTATACAAAATAAAAAAAAATGCCAGTAACTTTCTAAAGAATTGTAGTATTACATTGGGAGTTAACAATAAAAACTGCACTCGCAGAACATATTTTAAACACTCATATGTACATACATACAGTATGCATAGTTTTAAAAGAAAATTGCACTTTCAGAAAATCAGAAGAAATGTTTGTCTCTGTAACACACAAAATTTAATACAATTTATCACATTTATTACACAACTGTTACGAACATACAAACAATTATTAGCACTGTAAGTTTTTTTTTAATCAAGCAGATATATGGACAGACAAAAAGAAAACAAATCAATGGTTTCTTTTTCGCTACATGAGATGCTAAAAATACAAGATTGAAAACGAAACAACTAAATTAATACTTATGAATTAGTGATGATTGTTTGAATCCTTTATAAAAAGCTTAGATAAAAAATAGTTCTCTGCCCAGATTTAGTAGCTAACATGATTTCCCAAATAACAAATGGGACTAACTGTAGAACAAGTTAGGCCTAATATCAGCAACAATATTTTTCATACAAAAATCTAATAAAATCCAATTTACCAATTCAACAACAAAATATTCTTATGTATTCTTATTTACTGATTTAATGTTTGAGAAGAAACTTGCTGCTGGTGTAAGCTATTTATTTTTTGGCTTGATTTGATATAGTCACGCTTTCCATATCCAACCTCTTAAGTCCAAGGGTAAGGTGAAGTTAAGTTCACCTTATTCTGTAGCCAATACGTGCATTGTGTGAGGAGCCAGCTGCAACTTTTGGAACAAATGTCAGGTACCATTGTCTAATGAACTCAGATATATGTACTAATCCTGATCACGTCAAGATAGGAACAGATTCTCTGGCTAGATAACATCTCCAACACTGTCTGAAATGTTGAGTTCATGGCTTTGGTTTCACCTTATTCATTTATTCATGAGCTTCACTCGTGTTGCCAGGACAGTTCGTGTCAAGGTCAAGTTTATCTGGATTAAAAAAATAAAAGCTATAAATTCGTATGTTGGTTATTGAATGGCATAAAAATGATCTGAAGAAGTTCTAGTCAGAATAAGAGTGACATTTTCTTACCATTGAACAAGTTAGGATTCTAACTGATAATGTTTTCAGTAATAACCATTGTGAAACAACATGAACAGAATTAAACCGAGACAAATTGTTACAGAAGGCCTGAACGCTGACCTGAAACGTCACAGCCTGTGGGCAGTTTAGACCAACAGCTTGTTGCCACGTCACAGGTCTGTACAACGTTAAACCTTAACCATAAAAATTCTCTGTTCCCATCCTTACTTCTGCCTGGTCATGTGACATGCACTATCATCAGAATAGTCCATGGTTCAAATCCTGATCACCTGCTGGAGTTGCCTTTATATCTTTGTTGTACTGTCATACTTTAGACCTACAACCATATTTAACTTATGGACCTAAAATCATATTTCAACTAAAGACATACCATTGTATTTGACTCCACACCATTGGCAGTAAAAATATGCGTTGCGTAGATAGCGGGTTAGTATGTCCAATCTTTCAAATTCCTGTTGGATTGTAACAATAATATATCTATTTTTTTAAATATATTAACATTAATTAGAGGATTTGTTTCTTGGCTGATTTTTAATATATTAACATTTCTAGCAAAAACATGTACTCATGCAAAACAACACAAGAAAATAGTGCTGACCAACAATGAAATAAATTGAAATTTCCTGGCAGAATGGCGCAGACTTATTTAAGATATGTATAATTAGTGCTGAATTTCAGTACGTGAAGGTACTGGGCAGGTTTTTGTTCAAGCTTAATATTAATAGATCTTAAAGTATGTGGTATTTTTAAAGAAAGAAATAGACTGATTGAAAATTTAATCTGATTCTCCATATCAACCAATGTTTAAAATGCATATTTTGATTAAAAATAATTTTTCTTTGAAATGTAGTTTAAGGGTTAGGTCTCTAGGTCTATGATAAAGTAAAGTAAAAAAAATAGAGGCTCTAATTCTTCTGCGCTATTGGTTACATATATTAAAATGTATTTCTGAGCACCCTGCTGTCGTTGAGGATGTGTTCTACTGTCTCATCTTCCACGTGACAGTGTTTACATCTGGGATTGTGGTTCTCTCTGTTCCTAGCAAAGTAGGCTATTGGACAGTGTCCCAAGTGAAAACATTGACTGATCCTTTCTGTCTAGCTGCCAACAATTGTCCTTCCTGTTTGGGCATTTTAGAAACCTTCAGACTTCCTGTCCCGCTACAATTGTCCCAGATGTCATACCAGTTGGACTTAACCTTGGTTAGGCCAATAATAGAATATGCATCCACCGTTTGGGACCCTCTCAAGAAAACATTAAGAAACTGGAACAAACACAAAATAGAGCAGTGAGATTCATAACAAACGAATATTCACATTTGACTAGAGTAACACCATTAGTAAAATCACTAAATTTAGGAAGCCTTCAGGACAGAAGACTCAAAAGTAAAGTAGCAATTATACATAAAACACTGAACCATAATCTTCAAATACAAAAACAAAATCTAATAAAATACTCTGAAAGACACAAAAATAAAGGCACATTCCTCATCCCATATGCTAGGACAAATTTGTACAAATACTCCTTCTTCCCTAGTGCTATTAGAGCATGGAATGGGTTGCCTGAGCTAGCCAGAAAAACCAGTGACTTGGCAGAATTTAAGCCATTGGTTAATATGCATGACGCGTAGGACGTAATCATCATCTTTTTTCAAGTAACGTCTGTATTATATAAGATAAGATAAGATAATCCATTCACAAATCCTAATGTTTGCACCCTCGTATGTTTTTGGCTCCTCTGATGGGTCCAAAATCATTCCTAGTTTTGCAAAACTGTCTACCTTCTCGTTTCCTTTGATTCCACAATGCGAGTAAATCCATTGCATCACTATTCATACATATTAACCACCTGATTTCATTGTAGAAATAGCTTAGAGATCAACCTTTTTAAAGGCTCTATATACATAATCTAACAGCCTAAGAGGTTTGATAAATGCTGCTTTGCACTTACAGAAAATTCCATGTACGCTGGACAGTCCAAGACTTCATCCACATCACTGTCATCCTTTTCTTCCTGGAAGTCATTGGGTTGAAGGTCATCACCTTCATTCTCTTGCGATGGGAGACAACTGGCTGGCCAGAAAAACACTTCCCCTGGTTCTGTTAAGCCCTAAAAAAAAAAAAAAAAAAAAAAACACTTTTACTGTGAACATCTTACACTAGGAATCCAAAACCAAAGGAAAAAAAACACCTCAATTTTGTTTTTAAATTGCAAAAATTTTTTTTAAAAGTTTTAGTGGGTTTTTTCCCCTTTTTATTTCTCAAAGAATTTTTTCATAACTTTTAAAATATTTTAGCTTAGCAAAAGAAAATCTTTGGTATTCTTTTGTACCAGAAATGCCATGGTTTGTCTTTGTGCACTAAGTAACTCCAAATAAAAATTGAGCATTCAACCCTTAGTATGTTGGTAAGTCTATGCCGTAATGTCAACTTAGAGTAACAATATAGTGAAGAAAACCTGAGCAAGCTAATAATAGGGAGAATCAGCTAATCTTCTTATCTTATCTTATATAATACAGACGTTACTTCCAAAAAGAAGATGATTACGTCCTACGCGTCCTAATGACATCCAAATATATCTTTCTTTACAGCCACAGAATACATGACTTTATTTTCTTTAATTATAGAAAAGAATGCTTTTATTGCCTTTATTTGATCAGTAAACAAACAAAATTTAAAGACCTCACTTAATTTAATATAATAATAATAATAATACTAATAATCTTTATTGTCCGAAAGGGAATTTGTCTTACAATTTGTGCATTACACCAAACAAAACATTATAACTATAAAAAAACAAAATGTACATTCACACCAGACTCACTCATAATTTACATGTGAAAAGTTTATATCTGATTGTTTCTATTTAATGATTTGATTGCCAGGGGAACAAAAGAGTTTTTGTGTCTGTCTTTGCTATTGTGTCTTGTATCTCTTTTGTGATAGTAAAATCACAAAATCCTGACCCAAAGGGTAATTTTTTATTTCTAGAATCTTTTTAACTTTTTTATGGATGTTTGTCTCAAACAGCTGCCCAAATGGGGTTTGTTTTTTGCCAATGACTTTACCAGCAGCATTTAGGATTCTCTGGAGTTTATTTTTATTTTTAGTGCTCAGATTGCCATACCAGGCAGTGATATTACAATTTAAAATATTGCTGATGTGAGCGTGATAAAACATAGCCAAGGCCTTTTCGCGAACATATGCAAAGGTAAGGTAAGACCTCACCTAATTTAATAATATGCAAAGGTAAGGTAAGACCTCAACTAATTTAATAATATGCAAAGGTAAGGTAAGACCTCAACTAATTTAATAATATGCAAAGGTAAGGTAAGACCTCAACTAATTTAATAATATGCAAAGGTAAGGTAAGACCTCACCTAATTTTATAAGTATGAAAACATAAGGTACGACTACAAGGTAAAACCTCACCTAATTATATCAGTAAGCAAACATAAGGTAAGACCTCACCTGTTCCTTATCTAATTGTATACAAACATTCTGTGCCATTCTCAAATCTCTATCCACACTCTGAGTGGAAAACTTTTCTCTCATTCGATCCAAAAAATTGTTCCTTTGCTTCTCATCAGTCTTCAAACGTTTGACCGCCATCATTGACCTCATTGTATTCATTTCAATGGCTTTACGTTTCATTTCTGTATCTTTCCCTAATCCAAGACGATTGTTCTTCACTTCGATAGGTACAGGTTCAATTCTACCTGTACCTGTACATTAAAAAAATATATAAGAAAATATTTATTTTGGATGTGAGGGGTCTTTTTGTAACTGCAGATAACTAACAAAATTAATTCGATGTTTGATTTTAATGTTTCAGAATGAAGTCCAATACAAATAAAAAAATCTAAAACA
Source organism: Biomphalaria pfeifferi (assembly GCA_030265305.1). Lineage (NCBI taxonomy): Eukaryota > Metazoa > Mollusca > Gastropoda > Planorbidae > Biomphalaria > Biomphalaria pfeifferi. Next base: position 68,635 of record JASAOG010000281.1, read on the forward strand.
TTTCTTGTAGCTATGATATTAGTATGGGGCACGGTGGCTGAGTGGTTAAGTGCTCGGCTTCCAAACCTGGGGTCCTGGGTTCAAAGCTTGGTTGAAGACTGGGATTTTGAAATCCAGGATTTTAGGGGGCCCCTGAGTTCACCCAACTCTGATGGGTAGCAGACTTTAGTTGAGGAAAGTAAAGGCAGTTGGTCGTTGTGCTGGTCACATGACACCCTGCTTGTTAACCATTGGCCAAACAAACAGATGACCTTAACATCTGCCCCATAGATCACAAGGTCTGAAAAGGGAACTTTACCAATTTTACAATTTCAAGTTAAATTACAATAAAAAATAAATCAGACTACCAAGAAGTAATGTCTCAGCTGAAGAAGAAGCAACTGTGTTACTCTCTTCAAACATAATTGATAATGGGGACACAGTAGCTGAGTAGTAAAGGACTTGACTTCTGAACTGAGGGATCCCGGGTTCCAATCTCAATAAAAACTGGGATTTTTAAATTTCAGAACTTTTAATTTCAGCCATTGAAACAGATGATCCTTACATCATCTGCTCTATAGATCGCAAGGTCTGAAAGGGATACTTTACTTGTTTACTCTAATTGACTAAGTTATTAAATCAACATTTGTTTAAGAAAACATAACTTCAAATTTAAATGGAAATAAATAAGAAAAATGTGTCTTTAAACATAGTGGAAGTGCATTAATTGACTCCTTGTGTAGATTAAGATAATAAAATATCAGATCTGAACATAAGTATACTGACAAGCTAAGACATTTGCATTGTTACTGTAGCTAAGTCACACATTAATAACATATGTCTTTGCTGATGCAGTATTACTTTTGAGACTAAAAGAAAATCCGCTGTTGAGGACAGATGTGAACAGTGAAAAGAAAATCTAAATTGACCATCAACGAACAATGGTTATGCCTAAGCTGGGGGTGGCATAATTTGTAGGTCATAGCTGAGGCTGCGTAGCCACAGGAAATACTGCATTCCTCATTAATCTTTGGGCTTAAAGACAAGCCTTATTATTACTTTCAGTTCTAAATTTTTTCACGAGCCCAATTGGTTCTTCTAAAACTTTCTCTAATAATAAATCAATTCAACTGATAGTCTCAGTAAAAGAAAAAATCCTACCTAGTTTCCCAATACCCTGTCCTGGTTTGTATCCCATTTTTTGGAGCAGGGCAAATCCTTTGCTCTCGGTGGGAATGCTAGAGCTTAAACCAGCTTCGCGTTGAATTATTTCAAGTTTCTGTTTGGAGACAGTCTTGTTTTGTTTCTGAGATTCCTTCTGTTTCTTTTCTTTTTCATATCTGTCATGGATTCTTTTTGGAACTAACCCAGGCCTTGTATCAGCACTAAACAAAATAAAAAGCTAAATTTATTTATTTCTTTCAAAATAAAGTAACTTTCTTCTTATCAATGTTCTAATAATTAATTTTGTTACCCTTACAGAGGTAGGAGCCATAATATATATATATATATATTATATATAAATAAAAAAGTAAGGCGTATGTATGTATGTCCTTCTTAGAAATCAAAACCATTAGACAAATCTTGATAAAACTTAGGATAAATGTTTCTTAGTTTATGGCAGAGATCGTAGTGCATGTTTAATGTCCCGACCACTACCGGAAGGCCCTAAAAATAGACAAAAGTTACCTATTTGTATCTCTATTAAAAAACTAAAACTTTTTAACAAATTGGGTAAACCCATTTTAAGACTAAGACTAAGACTGCTTTATTGATCCTTACGGAAATTTGTTGTGATTACAAGGACTCATATAAAGACAACACAACAGAAAAATACACATAAATACAACAGACACAACATTAAGAGTTCATTCAGCGACTACACACAGGTATTTTGGTGCATTTCATGTTCCCTGATCAAGGAGTGGCGGTGATAGAGTCTGACCGAGTGAGGTACGAACGAGTTTTTGTACCGCTCCAATCTTGTTTTGAGTGACAGCATTCGCCCACTTCGCGACGACCTGACTTAGTTCTGATGGAGCGGGTGGCCGTTGTCTTCCAAGATTTTTTTCACACTCTACTTTTGATTCCGTGGTAAAACAAAAAAAATGGGATGGAACATTCTCCAGGTTTAACATATATCTAATATCAAACCAGTAAATCAGTAATTCCAAAACTGAGGCCACGGGTCATATCTGGCTAGTATATATAATGTAAAATTTAATATAATATACATATATATATATTGTTCAGGCCTCCGCGCGGTGGTGATGCTTGTAGATATATCTAGTGTAGATCTACGTCTGGCTGGAGGTACTATCGAACTCAAAACTACTTCAGTAACACCGGCGAAAAGCCGAAACAATCAAAATAGGTAGTTGACGCTGATGCTGTTTACAAATACATTTAATAACTAAGAAGGGAATCGTCCGATGTCAGCTATGTCCGTACATTCGTATCTCTATTCTCCTGCTCTACACAAATCATCCTCTTTCTAGCGTCACTAAGAGCGTTCTTGTTTTTTAAAGATCTGTCACGTCATTTGTCGCTAAGTAAAACTTTCCCCTTATTTCCGAAACAAATAACTAATTCCTAATCATGTCATAACAATATACATAATGGAGCTATTATTTTAGAAAATTGTTTTGTTTGTTTTTCATGTTTGGGATGTTCCTTCAGAATTGTACTTTTTTACATCCTAACTTAAACGATGGGCTGGGTTCAAACCTGGAACCATCGTAATATACAATTGAAAATAAATATCTTAAACCTGAATATAAGATATATAAGTTTAAATTCAAACTCTTTTTAAACATAGTTATTTCAGTGATTCCCAAACCTTTTCCTTAAAGGAACATTTCAGAGCACATTCTGAGTATTAGGTGGAAGACTGCTTTTTTTGGGGGGGGAGATTATTCGTGTCATGGCCTACAATTTAATTATGCCAGTATTTCATGGAACATGTATTCAGACCCCGCTGAACCCTAGGGTGACGCGGAACACAGTTTGGGAAACACTGAGTTATTTCATTGTGTTTATAGATTCTTGGACAAGTCTAAAGTGAAGTTATATATAGATATTGTTATCACAAAAAGTTGTTCTGTCCCAAGTTTATAGGGATATTGTTCTTGTTTTCATATAGCCTGAGTTCATAAATAACAGTGAAAAAAATGTGGATTCTTATATTTTCATTATAATATTATAGTATTTTATGTAAAGATCCTTAAAGAGGTTTATATGTAAAAACCTTAAGAATGCAGTATGATGCAATTTGAGTGTGTGTGACATGCAAAGATAAACAAAAAATACCCCCCACACACAAATATGGAACAAATAAATAATTAGTCCTCACCATTTTTGAAGAAATGCATCTGACATGTAATCTTCTTCATCGCTAGAAACAGCTGACATTTTTCCATTGACTCAACCTTAACATCAAAGATAAAAATGTACTTTTTTTTCTTAATGTTGACCAAAACAAAAATGATTGTGGTGTTAAGCTAGTGACTAGTGATTGTGCTAAGATGTGTGCAGCATTGTACCGAGTTAAGTTTTGTGGAGTCTCTGACTCTGCTAGAAAAGATCAATAGACAGTATTGATCTAGATTTGTGTAGATCTAGATATTATTAATATTAGATCTAGAATTATTCATTAAAGAATGTATATAAGGATATCAGTTCAGTGAATGAATCATGAATGCATATCTCCTTTCAGACCTTTATAAACTTATTTTATAAGGAATCATCCATTATTGCATAATATAATAAATCAAATAACTTATAAATACTTTGAAGAGGACTAAATTTAAAGATTCATTTACGTCTACACACTCTACACAAATAGCCTACAAACTTAACAAAGTGAAAGTACCGTAGTGAAATATTCGGTAATTCTGCAGGATTTCAAGGGGCAGCCATCTTTGTTACTATTTTGTTATTGTTTATGTTCCAAAGAAATCCCAAGATAGTGTCTTAAAAAATACCTACATTACGTCTGTGTTTTCAAAGCAATGCTATTTTTTCTTTTAATTTTGACTTTACGTTTCTTATTGTTCAATTTGTTCTGTCTTCTTACCAAATATTCTACTAACACTACACTAGTACGTACAGTGAAGTGTGTGTCAGTAACGGTCACTTGACTTGTAGTGTCTCAGAGACGTCAGAGTGTCTGAATGAAGAAGTAGTTGGATGAAACTCTTATTTAGTCTCACTCTTATCAGTTGATAATCATAATCGAATAATGATAATCAATGATTTTTGTTTATCTATGAATATGGTATGTCTATGACTCTATCAAGTCTATGATATGATTATTTTTATTATTTTTTATGATGATCAGATCTCATTGAGTCACACTCCTAGTAGTACAACTCATAGTCATAATAGTATATATGTCTTCTAAATCTATATATAGGTCTATACATAAAGTCTACTTTAAATAAATTTATTCAATATTAAAAGTAGTCTTAATTTTTTTTTCTGTAGATCTGATCTAAATCTAGAGATCTATCTATTTATTTATTAATACTCTAGCCCTGGCACTCTAGATTCTAGATCAAGAAACGGTTAGAGTTACCTTCCTTCGTAGGATTTTATCAAATAATGTTTATATTACTTCGCATTTTATTGGTCCGTTGGCTGATCTTAGCAGTTAGAAGGATATCAAGAGATAGCCAGTCCATTCTTTTATGTTACCCAGCCAACTTTTCAGCATTAAGAAATAGTTTTGACATATTCGCTAGTGAAAAAAAAACGATAGCCTTATATTTCAATTTGTAATTTTTCAGTAATTCGCTAAATGGTCGAAGTAGATCTACCTTTGGGGGGGGGGGGGGGGGGGGTGAGGGGAAAGTGGAAGCAATCAGAATAAAATCACTCTTACATCACCCCCCCCCCCCAAACGAAATAGCTGTAAGAATGTATAATGTGTGTTGGCCCTATTTGTGTACAAAGTTATAAAATCTATGTAAGTGGAGACATTTTATATTGTAATAACTTAAGTGAGGCAACTCAACGAGACATAGACGTTTATTCACACGACATCACATGTACACAAAACAACATCTATCTTAGGCACAATCTCTCCATATTGGCTCTTTACTTGGGCGGAAATCGTTCTCCTCTTCTAATGTTGACATCCTTTCCAGTCTAGTTTATCACAGTGACACCTTCTAGCTTAGATGGCGGTGCGAATGGCAGAGTTATAACAATATAAAAAAAAATATGGATGCTAGAACATCATTCACACCTAAACAGGGTGGGGGATCACAGCAGGGGCGTAGCTAGGAATTTTGGGGCTCGGGGGGATTGACTTCTTTGGGGGCCTTTTGCATTTTGGCATTTGACATCATGGCATGAGATATATACTTAATAAATATATAAGACTACATTCAAATAGGTAAAGTATGTCAGTAAAATTAACAAGAAATAATCATTAAGAATCTTTCAAAGTATAATACCGTAGTTTATTGCGAAATGATTCATAAGTGACAAATGTCAATTCATATCGCTTAACGTCGTGCATTCTGTGCAGCAAAGGCATCTATAACATCATCTACATCGATACTTTCTAGTATTTGTGACTTCATTGACATTAAAGCCATGCTAAGCCTTTCTTGCGTCATTGTGCTCTTCAGATAGTTTTTGATAGACTTGAGCTTTGAGAATGATCTCTCACATGACGCAATGGAAGTGGCCTGAGTTAGCGGTATTCGAAGAAGGTTGCAAGGTTTGAGCACACGTAATTACCATATGAAGCCTGTTTCCGCAATATATCTATACATCATTGAACAAGCGATTTGCCATTTATTTCATCATACAAACAGGAAAAAGTAACACAGTTTGTCATAATGGTGTCATCATTCAACAGGTATCTTGGTTCAAGAAGAAACCCAAAGTTATTCATTTTCTTTCCAGTCTTTGTAAGCTGCCCTTGATCTCCATATGAAATATGTCCAGCACTTCTGTCGCAACACGTTTGAATCGCAGTTCTATTGACAATCCTACGTTAGAACTCAACTTCCCATCAAGTCTTTTCTTTCTTCTGGTTGTTTTGATTACAGGGAATCCATAGTATTCACTACCTTCTTTTGCTTTTTCGATGGATTGGGTTTTCGTCAGTTTCTCATCATTTTGCAGAAAGCATGAAAGGGTACTAATTTCTTCAGCAGCTTCTCGTATGTGCAGTCCAGACTTTTGTAGTTTATTCTGAACTATATTAATTGGGCGCAGGAGCTTTGACCAGAATTCCAGATAGGCAAAACAATTCTTAATTTTCCACTGCATGAAGAAGATTTTGTGCTAATATTATATGATATTACGTCATTGTTGGTTGTTTATGTTTTGTGCAAAAAACAAAAGGATTCAAAGCATACAAAAGTGGGAAAGATCCATATCTCGCTATGCTCGAGTTTAAAAATACTCCGATAAGGGGACTGCCGTTTTCACCATCACAACTGCTGATGAGTAAAAGACTCAGGGACATCATTCCAACTGATCTCAAAGTATTGAAACCATCGGTAGCTGAAAATGCAGAGACATTACTCAACGAAAGACAGATGAAAAGCAAAGTGAAATATGATGCAAAAGCAAGACTACCAAAGATTACTCTGTCGGAGAGAAAGTGAGAGTTCGTCTAGGACAAACATGGCAGAAAGCAGTTGTCATAAAAAAAATTCATCACCCAGATCTTACACCATAAAGACAAACGATGGAAAAACATACAGAAGAAATCAACGCTTTTTGAACAAGAGTTTCGATGAAGACATTTCTGGGTACTATGATAGCGATGAAGACAATGAACAGCAAACTGTTCGAACAAAGGAAACAGACAGTTATAGACCAACGTCTAGAGAACTTGTGCCAGTCAAGACAAAAAGAAGTGGTCGAATTGTTAAAGTTCCTAGTTAATATCAGTTTAAGAACTTTAAAAGGAAGGATGTGATAATAACTTCAAAAGGAAGGATGTGCTAATATTATATGATATTACGTCATTGTTTGTTGTTTATGTTTTGTGCGAAAGCAAAAGGATTTGACGGAAATAAAAAGAGAGTCTTCTATGTCTACTTGGATAATTACACTCCGTTATAATTATAATTATAAGCGGATCTCCTGCCTTCTGTTAAATCACCATACAGAATGTCTTGTGAAAGTCGATCTTGTGGCATTCACAATAACTATAGATATGTGCAAATGAAAACAAATCGTCGCGACTAACATGCTATAGAATATGTGATACCTTTTATAGTGCGAATAATTGAAATCATACATGGTCGGACATGAACTACAGATTTGCCTATTCTACTAACAATAATAGCATATCTATACAACTGTAGGCCTACTTCAGTGGAAGCACTTTACAATAGACCAATGATAAGCCTTTAGATTTACACTTGGAGGATGATGCGCACAATTTTCCTTTAACTTTTTAAACTCTTGAATCAATAATGCTTAGGCACCCGCAGGCGGGTACATGGTGGTGCACTTGCATCCCCCCCCCCCCTGGATTCTGACTAAATCTACATCTACGTAATAAAAAAAAACATCTGAAAGATGTATTTCATTATAACATATTTTTTAAAAAGTCGGATAAAATGTGCTACTCAGGATTCAGAGGCACGGACGTACATGACTGGCCATCCATTCCATACGCCTAGGTTAATCTACTTATTTCTTCTACTACATTAACTAGTGGAAGCACTACTTGTTCAGTTGCTACTTAGAAGTTTATTGATTTAGTGGTGCGAAAAAAAATGGCTAGAATTGGGCTTCTCAGAATCCAAGGGGGGGGGGGGTTGCAAATGCATCCTCCTGGGGGCGCCAATGCTTCCAACGTACTGAGCAATAAAGTAACAACGTGTATGATATGACCCAGAAGAAAATGGGCGTTTAAAGTAAGAGATTTTTTTAAAAAGTAAATTTGTGATTCAATTTGGTTTACAGATTACTTTTTATTTATGAAAAAATATAGGAAAGTATCAAACGAACTATTGTTGTTTTTACATAGAAAGTTGTCCGTAATTTGATGCCCCTCACCACTTGATGCCCCGTGCGGCCCGCACCAATTGCACTTGGCTAGCTACGCCACTGCCCCCCCCCCCACACACACACACGGATCCGCCAGTAGTACTAACTTGCGGCCAAAATGTAGATTTACCTATTTATTGTATTATCTTGCTTCTAACTGTGCGCATTTTGTTGTATATTACTTCCAGTGACGATCTAAGTAGCCAACCTTATAGGCTCTATCACATATTGACAGGTCAACGGATAGTGTCTTTCTAAATCAGATATTGCCGGGCGTGCTCTCATAACTTCTTTGTCCCTCTCGATGAATTACGTTTATGGTGCGCAATAGTGCACCGTTCAACAATAGTTCAACTCAGGGCCGCCTGCGAGCGAAATTAAAAAATGCCCCCCCCCCCCCCACCTTTTTTTTCTACAAAAAAAATGTATTACGACTGAGCTGGACACTGTACCAAAAGCCGCAATGTAATTTAAATCCATGTTCGTAGATTATTCCTTTTTTCCCCTTTCATATTCGCATCATTGTTATGCCCTCTAGATGTTTAATTTTCAATTTTAACTTTGCATTGTTTTCTATTACGACGTTATACAGTCCTTCTCCAGTTGTACCAGTAATTGGGCAAAACCCCAGAAAATGTTCATGTATTGCAAAATGAGATATATAAGAAAAAGAAGCAATATTAGTATGCCTAGTGATTTGTTCGCTATGAGACATATCTGGTGTACAATCTAATGTTTTGTGAAAGTATTTATGTGATTATACAATTTAAGGATTTCATTTTCTATTTCATTCAAATTTCGAAATTGCCTTTAAAATTGATACAAATACCCTTTGTGTGTGTGTGTGTGTGTGTCAAATAAAATATTTGTAAATCCTTTAAAAGCGAGTCATTGCCGATAATAATTCATGCTGCTTTTCAAAATCATGCATTCTTTAATGCGTTGCATCTATTGTTTTTTTTTAAGAGCATTTTGAAAAAATTCTTTCTTTATTATATTCGTGTCTTTTCAGAATTAATATGACCCTAATCATTTAATTACTCCTTTTGTACCTGTAATGTCGCCTTTATTTATTTATTCCTGCAGAATAAAGTGACTCGAAATACCAAAGCCATTGACGGTGAAACTTTTTCAACGTTCAGTAAACTTTGATTAGGATTATCACGCTTGTATTTTGGAGAGATGTGCATTGTGTGATAATTGTGTCCACAATCATCTGATATACTCGAATTCGGAGGCGCCTACAAATTTATCCAACACACCACTACGACAAAATGAAGCAACTCAGCGCTGGGTATTTTTCTTGAATTGATTTAAAATAAATAATTCTAACTAAAATCACTTACAAAGTTACTTGAAATAAAACACATTAAGGCAGTGTTTCTCGATTATTTCCGGACGGTGACCACCTACATGATATAATTTTTGTTTGAGCTTCCCTTCTCCCTTTTTAGAACCTGGGGACCTTGATTGCGATGTAAAACAATTCCGTTGTTGTTTTTTTTTGGAAATAATGTTGCCTACATAATTTTTAAATTCCCCTTTCAGACCTTGTGGTCTATAGGGCAGATGATGTTAAGGTCATCTGTTTCTGTGGCCTACGGTTAACGAGGGTGTCGTGTGGCCAGCACAACGACCAACCGCCTTTACTTTTTCCCCAACTAATGTCAGGTACCCATTAGAGCTGGGTGGACTCATAAGAATAAAGAATACAAAAAAGGCCACAACATTAATGAGTTTTCTTTTAGAACGCACTATTCATCTAGGTAAGAAAAAATCTAGTAATAAAGAGGCAGCCCTGGTCAATAGTTTTTAATCAGGGACATTCTAGTTATATATAGCACACATACTTCTGTAATGGGCATGATCTTTTTTTAAAGATCATCTTCGTGCTAAGTAAGATGTCTCTGTCGCAGAACTTTTTCCCACAAAAATCGTCACTATAATGAAGTAGGCCTACAATAGTCGGAAGAAATTCGACCAATCTCAGATAAGAAAATCTAGAAGAATCACACTAACGGAGACGTTTTGAAATATTCTCTTCAAAAAGTTACAACCCTTATTGTTGCATGCGCCTCTCTCGGGTCTACATTTGACAAGGTCTTATTTAAAGATAAAACGACGTCTCTTACTTATAAGATATTTTCACTTGTGAACATTTGGTCATATTCAGACGCGGATTAATAACTACAATGAAAATAAAACATTTTTTCGCCGCCCCCCCCCCCCTTTGTTGTAAGTATGTCGTTGGCTTGTTGCACCAAACAGCTAGTAGCCTACAACTTAGTGTAGATCTACATCTATGATGACCCAAGAATATTCTACGCTTCTTATGTACCAATATCATGTTTTAAAAAAAAATAGTTTTAAAAGGATAATGAAAAATTAACATTTATATAAAATATTAAAATATTTGATTAATTTTTTATGAAACTAAAAATTTAAAAAAAGAAAGATAACCTTGTAATAATGATTTGTCCGCCCCCTACATTCGGCCGCCTGCGTGCGATGCACACATTGCACAATAGGTAGCGGCGGCCCTGCCTATCAGCATCAAACACCTTATTATTATGTAAAGCTTTGAGCCTGCTAGTCCAAACAAGATTCCGATATTCAGAAACAATAATCAAATTGAAATTATGAACCATTTTATTTTTCAGCTTTGGCAATTTGTTTAAAACAATAGACAAGTTTAGATTCACCTAGTTGCCACAGTTAGCTTCTAACAAGTCTTTTACAGTATCTTTAACTTGAAGGAATAATGGACATTCCAAATATATATGCTTCTCGTTATCAGCATTTTCAAGGTGACATAATTTACATTCCTTGACATTTGCCCGTTTTTTAACTATAGGGGTCATCCCAAAGATAAGTCTATATGTTATTTCTCTAGCTTTTGGCGTGATATGTTTACTGTGTAAGTTTCTGAATGTGTCCTTGAATTCTGTCACCACAAGAACACTCCCCCACTTAATTAATCCTATTCACTAGGCTTCCTAGTAACAGTTTTTTTTAAGTGTTGTGTATGATTCTTTTGTGTAAAATTCTTGAGATAGATCTGTAAAATGGATGAGTGACTGTACCAAAATAGTGACGAGTGTCATTGTGTATTCACTGTATTGGAAGAAGACTACTTAATCTTAAACCATAATGGTAAATTGTCAAGGGAAAGTTTGTGGGATTTCTACTTACAAATTTTAGCCTCAGTGAATGTATTTTTGTTTTAACATCTTGTAAGTTTATCCCCCCCCCCCCCCCCCCATCCTCTTTGTTTTGAATGAGTGTAGTGTGTCTAATGCTCCTAATAGTGTTTTTTAAATATAAAGCCTCTAATTAATTTGTTCAGCTTGTTTATGAATTTAGGAGGGAGCTCTGTAATGTTGGCTAAATAGACAATCTTTGGAATGACCAAACTATTTATCAATACAGCTCTACCAAATATTGTAGAACCTGTGTGCTTATAAAGTTTTAGCAAGTTTGAGGCTTTGACAAAAATATTCTCCCATTGGTCTTTACAATAGAATAAAGGATTACAGGTAACGACAATACCACAAATCTTCAAAAAAAATAAAATGATGAAATAGATAAATGTTAACAACAATGCAGTTTACAAGATTATTATTCGTTTTAAATTAGGTCTAACGTATAATGCATACTAAATAGCTTTTTCTCTTTAAAAACTGCTTGCATAAGTGCTTTAAAAAAATAGATTTTTCGCTTTCAGAAAAAAAAAAGAGCAGTTGCATCGGAACTTTGAATGGTCTAAAACAGGCATGTCAAACTCATCAAGGTGCATGGGCCGCATCAAAACTTTCTATGACCTGATGGGATACAGCCAAAAATCAGTTGCAAAGCACCTACTAGTTTTATGTAAATTAAATACAATACAATACAATAATTAATGGCATACCTGTCCCTTAGTTAACTAAATTTGTAGTACTACTTAGTAACCAAAAATTAATATGATTACGCATTATTTGTATAATGTTTTACATGTTTCGGATGTTCCTTCAGAGTTGCAGATAGTTTACTTACTTTGTTCTGGTGCTTGACAACTTTTATTTATGTCATGTTGAAGTTTGTTTTCCACAGACACTTTCATCACTGATGACAAATTTTGATGAGATAATCTCAAACGGTGAGGTGCATTTGTTACTTTCATTATGGAGAAGAACTGCTCACAGATAAGTGCTTGCAAACAGCAAGTATTCTGGCTGCAAACTTCCGCAATTCAACGTAAAGTTCAGGGTAAATAACTGTAAAATTTTGGCACAGCAATTCTATATACTTCGATTTCAACAAAGAATCTGACTGCTATTTATCAGCTCTAGTTGCACATTACCAGCAGCATTTTCAGAAGCAAATGAGAATGGAGACACAACCAACGAAAATTGTTGCTCGTACGAAACGAAGTCATGCAAACGATCATTAAAAGCATCTACTAACGATTCCAGGTGTAAGACATATTTACCAAATGTTGCAGCCGTATTTAATCTGTTTAGTTCCTGACACGTTGAGAAGTGAACAAGATTTCCTCCTCAAATTTGGTTTATCCACAGTTGTAATTTGCTTGTAAGCACTTCACTTGATTATACGCAGTTGTGACAATTTTGTCCTTACTTTGAAGTTTCAAATTCAAGTCTTACAGGTGACCAGTGAGATCTACTGCCAATGCCTAATCCCGAACCCATTAGTCAGTTTGGAAATGTCATCTTGTCATCTCTTATTTTCCAGAGTAACAGTTTAACATTATTTTGATAATTTTTAGGTGGCTAAGCGGGCCGCACGCAAAGGGCCCACGAACGCCGTGTTTGACATGCCTGGTCTAAAATATTGTGATGTCGGATTTCAATTGTTTATACTAGTTTACGAGATCTTTAAAAAAATAAGAAAAATATTTTGTCTGGTAACTATTTCATAGTCAGCTCTTTTTGCATCAGTAACATCAGGATGAAGAGTCTGAAGTCAAGTCTATGTGAATGAGTAATTTTGCAAAGTTTCAACTTTATCCTAGAATTGGTGTGGGAGAAAGAACATGTTTACCAGACAGAGTTGATATAAGCTTTGTAAAAAAAAAAGTCTTTAAAATTGCAGAAAAAAAAAAAAGCATAATGTCTGAGTTAAAATTAAAGCCCAACAATAGTTCTAGATCTAGTGTTTCCCATTAGGAAAATAATGACTAATATGTAGATCTAGATGGAAATCTAGCTTTAAACTTTAATGGCAATCATTTTTATTTACTTTGGATGGTTTTAAAAGAAACTTTATCTATATTACGAAATCCATTTTTTTTTAAAATCATGTGGCAACCCTGGGCTTTAATTTTAATAAGTTGTGTAGTCTTATTTTAATGAAATTTTTGTTGGTACAGTTTTGTATCTTGTTTTAATGAAAGAGTATCTATGTTTATCTGTGATGTAATTTTTCGAAAGTAAATTATGTTTTAGATTTTTCAATTGTATATTTGTGTTTGATCAAACTCTTTCATTAACCCTCAGAAGCCCATAGGGTCAAGGGTGACCCACTCAGTAAACCTTGTTTTATTATACTTTGAAGATCATATTTTATGGGGTTTTTTTTTACCACCACGACCCAGAGTGGCCTATGAGGAACAAAAGGGACGCTACTACGATAATTTGAGTTTTTATTTTCATAATTATTCTCCTTGCACAAGTTGGCATGCTTACATGTCTGCCAGCTTACCATACGATCTCAATTTTTTAAATACAAGTTTGCAAGTCAAAGGTAAGTAAAATGTTTATATATTTAGTTTTTCAATATCTAAAGAAACTATCAAACTTATATGTAATTTGAAACTCATGTTTTATTTTCATGCTTAGCTGTATTAGCGCTTTAAAAATGAATGTACCACCGGTGACCCACTGGGCTAATGGGCACATTTTTATCCAACGTAAATTGAATAAACTAGCAGATCTAGATCTAATGATATAGTATCATAACGACCTAGTATAGAATCTATTTTTCTTTGTTATTATTATTGAAATTAAATAATTCATTTAATATAGATCTAATTAACTAATGGATCAGTAGTTGATTATGAATGTTATCTCTGGTCTATCAGACCATGAGATCATAAAAGACTTAGGGAGCCGAAAATACCCGGAAGTGAACAAGGAAAAAATGACCGATAAATTTGTGATTGCGTTTTTGACTTTTTTTCACATAAGCCACACTTGCAAATTTATTACACTTTTGAATGAAATGTGAGAAGTTTTAAACTTGTGTTATCGATTACTTAAGACAATGGCCTACATAAAGCTTAATTAAGTTTTTTTTTAAAGTTATTTGTCATTTTTATATTTATTATAAAAAATACTCATTTTTTGTTTTTAGCAATACAGGGTCCAGGAAAGTCATCAAACATTCATTTTTTTTTTCACGGTAGATATCATGCCTGGCTATAATTCTACCTAGTTTTAACGCGATTTATCCGTCGCATCGCCCAAAAACTTGAAAATACGGTTATCATTGTGGGCTATGGGATTTTTACAGTTTTTGTGAATTTTGATAAGGAAATTTCGTCATCAATTTATAACCACTTGAGGTAATGTAAAGCCTAATATTCTGGATATATTCAAATAGTTTTTGTGAATTAATCATCGTCGCATTAATTTTAAAGCGCATTTGAAAAATAATTGTTTCAGACGATTTTGATCCCACTTTTAAAATATTTTGTTATTTTCTGCCATCACAACGCCGCCATTTTGTCCCCGCCCCTCTGACATTTCTTGTAGATCTAGACCCGATAATTTGTTTATTTCATCAATATTTACATTTTAAAGAAGTAAAGTTCATAAATATAAATGAAATCAGATTTGTGAGCTAGAAATTCACTATGAACACTAAATCTACTATTAAATTTCTTATTTAATAAGTAGATTTATCCTCTACGAAACTCAATTTTAACTTTTTGAGCGGGGGGTGTGTCTCGCTGGCTTAGCGACCGAGACGCTCTCATCACACTTTTTCCATGTCAGCATATGTTAAGCCAAAACGACACAAAAAAAAATCATAACTTTCTAACTATTAAACATACAGTCATAATCGCATTGTACTAACTAGAGCTTCATTGAATTCAAGTATTGATCATTGGTATACAACTCATTCTATGGCTAACACCTCATCGTATTGTTGACCATCATTGAATTCAAGTACTTATCGTTTATTGGCTACAACTCATGCTATGGTTAACACCTGAACTTACTAAGAATCACCTCTATTTATCAATGTATGTCACTATCAACAATATTATATGAATGTTGTACTAACACTCTAGATCTTCATTGCATTCGACTACTACCTACATCTTGACATACTGAATCAACTGTATCATCTTCAACTACTGCCTACAACTCATATCATGTACTTATCGTTTATTGGTTACAACTCATGCTATGGTTAACACTTGAACTTACTAAGAATCACCTCTATTTATCAATGTATGTCACCATCAACAGTATTATATGAATGTTGTACTAACACTCAAGATCTTCATTGCATTCGACTACTACCTTCATCACGTGTCATGGCTAATACCTCATCTTGACATACTGAATCAACTGTATCATCTTCAACTACCGCCTACAACTCATGTCATGGCTAATATCTCATATTACCATATTGAATTGCCTGTATCATCTATGTCATATTCAGTATCATACATCAGAAACTTTATATCCAGATGAAGCAATTGATTGTAAGTTGTCATCAGTGACTTTGTTACCCATCATTGATGAGTGGAACTTTTTTTTTTGTTAATTAATATACAAATGAATATAGAGATAGGTAATGTACAACTTTAGCTTTCTTCTGATACATGTTTTTGTGTTTGTTTATTAAAAATAACGAAATTATAAGCATTATCGTTAAAAAAAATGATTAGTGACCTCATTATTCTTTTTTTTTTACCTTAATTACTTTAGTATTATATAAATTATTAACAGGCTTGTGTAGGGCACAGCATAAGCTTTCATTTGATATATAATAATAAATGGTGAGGTCAAAATTAACGAAACTGTGCGTGTTTTTTGTTGAATTTTACAAAATGTCGTCACACTTTTTCCATTGGGTCCAATGTTAAGCAAAAACGCGTCAAAAAAATCACAACTTTCTAACCGTTAAACATACAGTCATAATTTTTACATCGATGGACAGTTCTAATCAAGTACTTTAATGATTTACTAAGCAAAATTTTTTTTTTCAAAAAAAAATTTTTTTGTTCACCTCCCTATAAAAGTACAGTCAGATAAAAGCACTAAGCAGTAGCCGATACAAAACCCAAAAGAAACATCTTACTCTGGAATAAATGTAACCTAACACAACTACACCAAGCTGCATTAAACTTTCAACAAACATTCTTATTATAAAAAGACATTAACCAACCAGTCGACCTCTGGAATTTCATTAAAAACTATCTTAAAAGCATTATAGAAAATCATATACCAACTAAATACACATTGAACAAAATAAATAAATGCTGTTTTAATAATAGACTTACGAAGCTTTGTAAACAGAAGGAAAACCTATATAGAAAATCTAAAGAAACTAAGGCAGAAAGAGTTTACAAAAAGTATATAAAAATTAAACACCTAACTCAAAAAGTAAGCAAACAGCTGCAGAGTGAATACATAAACAATGTAATATCTAAAGATAACCTTTGGTCATACATTAAGTCTAAGAAAATGGAAACAACAATAGCGCCATTAAAAGATGAACATAACATAATACATAATGATAATGAAACTAAAGCAAACATCCTAAACAAATACTTTGCATCAGCATTCTCAGCCCCAGGAGACAAAGACATATTACTGAATTTGAACCAAGTAGACAACATAGAAGATATAGTAGTACAAGAAAATGGAATCCAAAAACTATTAGCCAACACCAAATCAAATAAAGCGTCTGGACCTGATGGTATTCCAGCTAGATTAATCAAAGAACTAAGCAATGAGCTAGCCCCAGTGTTCAAAATATTCTTTCAGGCATCGCTTAACCAGGGCAGAGTATCAAAGGACTGGAAAGAAGCTAATGTCACCCCCCTATTTAAAAAAGGAGAAAAATCTGACCCAGGAAACTACAGACCAGTATCACTTACCAGCATCACATGTAAAATCCTTGAATACATAATATGTAGCAACATCATAAACCACTTAGACAAACATAATGTCCTCACCCCATACCAACATGGCTTCAGAAAATATAGATCATGTGAAACACAACTAATAGGACTAATTGATGATTTTTCAAAAGGTTTAGATAATAGTGAACAAATAGATGCTATCTTACTAGATTTTTCCAAGGCTTTTGACAAAGTTTACCACCATAGTTTGCTTAAAAAATTAAAATATTTCGGTATTAATGGTCCATTGCATCAGTGGATTAAAGATTTTCTGATAGGGAGAGAACAAACTGTAATAATAAATGGCTCTAAATCAACACCAATAACAGTAAACTCAGGCGTACCTCAAGGAACAGTCTTAGGTCCACTACTATTTTTAATTTACATAAATGATTTACCAAACTGCATTAGTTCAGCAACAAAAGTCAGATTATTCACAGACGATTGCATAATATATAGAACAATAAAAACAACACAAGATACAGAAATTTTACAAAGAGAATTAGATGAATTACAGAAATGGGAATCAAATTGGAGCATGTCTTTCCACCCAGAAAAATGTCAGTTGTTAAGAGTAACAAAAAAACTAAAACAAATTAATTCCACTTATCTTATTCATGGCAAACCAGTAACAGAGACTAAAAACGCAAAATACCTAGGTGTTATAATAAGGGAAAAACTGTCATGGAATCCACATATTGATGAAATTATAAAAAAAATCAAACAAAGCATTAGGATTTATTAAAAGAAATTTCTATAAATCAAATAAGAACATAAAACTAAAATGTCATTTAAACTTGGTTAGGCCAATAATAGAATATGCATCCTCCGTTTGGGACCCCTCCTCAAGAAAACATTAACTGGAACAGACACAAAATAGAGCAGTGAGATTCATAACAAATGAATTCACATTTGACTAGAGTAACACCTTTAGTAAAATCATTAAATTTAGAAAGCCTTCAGGACAGAAGACACAAAAGTAAAGTAGCAATTATACATAAAACACTGAACCATAATCTTCAAATACAAAAACAAAACTTAATAAAATTCTCAGAAAGACACAAAGATAAAGGCACATCCCTCATCCCATATGCTAGGACAAATTTTGTACAAATGCTCCTTCTTCCCTAGTGCTATTAGAGCATGGAATGGGTTGCCTGAGCTAGCCAGGAAAACCAGTGACTTGGCAGAATTTAAGTCATTGGTTAATATGCATGACGCGTAGGACGTAATCATCTTCTTTTTTGAAGTAAGGTCTTTATTATATAAGATAAGATAATTAGATCTAGTTTATTCTAGATCTAGTACTGTTTGTTCGTTGATTTTACATACAAATGTGTCTACTAATGAATAATAAATTTTAAATTATCTACATTTTGTTACTCTACAGAATCAGAATGGCAAGACCAAGAAAGTACACAGCTGAACAGGTTTTAGACATTCTAGTATTTATAGATCCAAATGAAAGTGATATTGATAATGATTCTACTGACGATGAAGACTATGTCCCAGACCTTCTACAAACTGGTAGATCTAGACAAGATTCTAGTTCCTCAGAGTCAGATGACGATCAACATCAGATACAACCATCGACATCATCGGCACAATCCGTACACTCTGGCACAAATAAGAAAAATACCTATTTATGGACAATCCTCCAGACTCAGTTTTCAGAGGAAAATATCTAGAACTACCTGATAATTTTCAAATGCCATCACCATTAGAATTTTTCAAACAATATTTAACTGATGATATGCTTGATCTTCTGGTTGCTAATACCAATCAAAACAGTATGCAGAAATCAGGAAAACCAATTAACACCACCAACAAAGAATTGGAACAGGTAATTGGCATGTTTCTCAAAATGGGCCTAGCCAAAATGCCTGGCATGAGATGCTACTGGGAGACTGACTCTCGTTATGCCCCTGTTGCAGATGTCATGAGTAAGAATAGATTTCAGATGATTCTTTCCTCATTACACTTTGTTGACAACAACATGGTTAAAGATGACGAAAAACAGGATAAGTTATGGAAAATAAGACCCTGGCTAGAGCAATTAAAAAAAAACTGTTTGAAAACTATTCCCTTAGAGTGCAACAGCATCCACAAAATGTTGATTCCCTTCAAGGGAAAATTTAGCAAAATAAAGCAATATGTTAAAGACAAACCCCATCTTTGGGGAGTCAAAGTTTGGGCTCGAACAAGCTCAACAGGGATTTTTTGTGACTTTGATGTCTATCAAGGAAAAAACAATAGCACTGAAAAAAATATTTTAGGTGTCAGTGCAGAAGTTGTTTTGAAGCTCTGTTCATTGTTACCGCAAAATGTTGCTGGAGAGGCACCGTTAAACTACAAAATATTTGCAGACAACTTTTTCACCTCTATGCCTCTTTTGGAATAATTGAAAGACAAGGGAATCCATTACACTGGTACAGTCAGACCTAATCGCATCAATGGTGTAAAGCTTAAGCCAGAGAAGGAAATAAAAAAAAAGATCGCGGGTCAATGGACCAGTGCATTGAAAAAAAGACCAATGTTGTTGCTGTAAGATGGTATGACACCAGAGCAGTTAATATGCTGTCTACATACTCTGGAACTGAACCCTACAATATTGTCAAAAGATATGACAAAAGCAAATCTACATACCTTCATGTACAAAGCGATGGTACTTGTATATTTTCTGGCAAACCATTCGCATGATGTTGGTCAATTCCTGACTGTCGTGCTGATTTGTTAGAAACTTCTAAAAAGGAACTGTTGAACCAAAGGACATTTCAGTCAAAATTGGCCACCCTTTTGATACAGTTAAATGTTTCAAGAAAGCAGGGCAGACCATCACTGGAAAATTTCCCTGAAGTACCTGCTATGAAAAAAAAGTCTGCAAGAAAAACCATTCCAGAGACAGATTTTAGAACAGATGGTTACCATCACTTTCTCCACAAAAAAGATGATGGTCAGTGCTGTAAACTGTGTAGACAAAAAACAAATAATATGTGTGAAAAATGTGAAGTCTATCTCTGTTACACTGAGACAAGGAATTGTTTCAGACCCTTTCATTTGTATTGAATAAAAACAACTGTTCATGAGTTGAATTGTATTATTACTATTAATCAATAAGTAAAAAAAAATTACCTTAGAAAACCCATTGGGTCACCTGTGGGACATGTTTAAAAAGTAGGTCAAGGTCACTCAAAGGGGAAAAAAAAAGTATAGTTAATATCTCTTTTTTTATTCTTACTGATTATAATTCCCAAAGGAAATAATTTTCAGACAAGTCTAAGACACTTTGGGCCTCTGAGGGTTAATATACACTCAAAACTTCATGTATCAAACAATTCAGTTTTTTTGTTTCAAATATTGTAAATTCAATGAAAAATGCATTTAACATTATTTATGTCTCTTCCTAACTTTGAGATTGGAAGCTGTTGCCTTTTGGGTTTGTTTAAAAATTGTTTCAGGCTTGACTTTGTAGAGTACTTATAGACAAGCAGTGAACATTGTAGTCAACTTGCACATTAAAGACAAGTAGATGTCAGGATACGTCTTATAAACATGTAGTATGAAGATAAGATTTGAAAAGATCATCATGGATAATATAGAGTAATAAATAAATATATATAAAATAATATATAATTTGAAAAAACTATAATAAATAAAATATAGGCCTAATAGGTTTTTTTTCCCGTTTAGTATTCATCCTTCTTGGTAGAGATTGGAGCAAAATTCATTCTTTGAGAACAAAGCATAACTTTTTATTTTATTTTTTGACTACTCTATTGGTAGTCTTAGTTTCATTCAAAATTTCTACACATCAATATTTTCATTCAAATAAACGTTCATTTATTTTTATGTTGTTGTTTTTTTTTAAACAAGAATTCTATCACTTCATTTAAGCATAATTTTCATTTTGACTTATCCTTCATTAGGTGGCACTAGTTATTTTCAAAAGAGAAAAAGAAATAGCCAGAAAATTTCTGAGTTTGAAGGTCTGTACATTGTAAAACAGCCTGGGTATGATGAAATCAAGGCTCATTGGGATAAACTGGTGCTGAGTACACAGTCCTTCCCAGAGAGCTATTGGGATAAATTTGTTAAAAAGAAAGTCAGTTTCATTTTCACAAACCTGTCTTACTTTATAACTTGAAATTGTTCGTAAATTTGGTTAGTGTAATTTTTCACATTCTTTAACCTAATTTGGCTCTATCTTTCAGTTTCTGTGTACAATGTACATGCTTAACAAAAAGGCATTGTCTTCAATTGTAAAGATTAAGAACGAATTCAGTTTTTCATGTGCTTTTGCAAAAAACAATTGCTACCTGCATATTTTGACACATCTGATATTGACTAAGCCTCTGTTAGTGATGAGTTCAATTAAGTTTCCCTAATATGATTCATAAACAATGTAGAGTGTTTTTTTATATCCATTTCGACTACATAATGAGAGCAATGAACCAGACTGCCTTTGGTATTCCATGGCATAAACAAATCTGAATGATGGATTTGGACTTCTCAGATGACGTTGCACTATTCGGGGCTACAAATAAATGCATACCTTAAATGTCGAAGAGCCTAGATAGAGAGACACCCAAAATTGGCCTCCGCATAAACTTGGATAAGACTAAAGTTTTGTGAGCGGTATATAAGGCAAAGGGTGCCCCCATCAGACTTGGCGAGTCAAAGCTTGAAGAGTTGGACAAGTTCACGTACCTTGGCAGCATCATAATGAATGATTGGGATGCTGAACATGATGTAGCGTGCCGAATAGGAAAGGCAGGGAGCATTTTTCAAAGGCTGCAGCCTATTTGGACAAGCCAAGCCATTGGACTCGAGACAAAAATACACCTTCTCAACACAATCGTCATTTCAACTGCAACATATGCATGTGAGACATGGTAGTCATCTGTCAAATCTGAGACAAGATTAAATGTGGCTCAACAAAAATGGTTGAGACTGATTTTGAGAGTCAGTTACACAGATCGGGTCTCAAACAAGGAAATCCTATGCCAAACTGGGAGTCGAACACTTAGTAAGGTTGTGACAGAGCGTTGCATGAGAATTGCGGGACATATTCTGACATTAATGAACTATGCATACCAAGAATTGTGATGACATGGAGGACCTCAGAACAGTGGACACCAGGTGGGAGGAGGTTTCAAACATTGCCAATGACAGATCTTCATGGAGACAGCTTGCCGCCCAATGCGCCGAACTGCAGGCGGACCTAAGTCTAAGTTACTGAATGTCTTTGATAAATGATTTGTGTTAACTCTCATGGAATCCCCATATTGATGAAACTATCAAAAATGAAACAAAGCATTGGAGTTTATTAGAAGAAATTTCTATAAATCAAGTGAGAACATAAAACTAAAATGTTATTTAACTTTGGTTTCGCCAATATAGCTATAGAATTTTAATCATTTTTTTAAAAACTTTACGAAGAGAGAGAAAGAAACAGAGACTGAGATATATATAGACAATATAGAGAGAGACGTGATTACAAGCAGAATGTAATTACAACATTGACAAAGAAATATTTAATTACACAGAATACATTATAAACAGAAAACGAGAAAAAGAAGGGGGGAAAAAAATAAAAAACTACCATGGTGCATTTGCACTGGTGTAAACGCATCCCTACACAATGTATTCTTTTTATGAATCAATAATCCTCGCAAAGTTTAATATTTAACGAAACAATTTTTACCACAAATACTTTTATTTAGATCTAATCTAGAGCTACGGTAGCGTAAAGCTATACAATGCTTTACAAATAATATTATAATTAATATAATCAACGTCCCTCATTTGAAAAGAAACATCTAGATTTTTTTTTAAAACGTAGATTTATAGACTAGTTTTGTCATCTAGATTAAAATGTAGATCTAGATCCAGAAGTTAACATTTTTGTTTTGCAGCTCTTGGCCTAGATATGTCAAGTGGTAAATCTAGGTATCTAATGCCAGTAATGGCCAATGAACTCACCGAGGCTAGAAAGAAAAAAAAAGTAGAATAATTGTGTAAAAGACTTTCTAACTGGAACATCCTACTGCTAAAATTGTAAGACCTAGATTATGTAATATTCTAACTAGAATGTATTTGTCTTATTTGTTAAGATCTAAAGTATTTAAATCTTGATTAGATATCTAGAAATTAGATGATCTATTACTATTAGATTCTAGGTAGAACTAACTTCACTAGTGACTAAGTCTTGACTAAGTCAAGATTAGATCATTAGAATCTTTAAAAGTTTATTTAAAAGTCCAATTAATAATGTCATTATCATTACATTTGTCTGATTAGATTGATTAGATTTAATCTTAATCATAATTTAATGTAATGTTTCTTTAAATTTAAAGAATAACCCAATAAGAAACTAGTCTAGTATATGAATTATAATGAATATGAAGTTAAATGTGAACCTGGCCTAACTGATGTCTTATAATGAATATCTAATTGATCTAATTGTTTTGTAAAGGGCCAATCTCTTATTCAAATCCTCAAGAAAAAAACTTTTTCGGTAAATTTACTTACTAATTGTTGTTTTAAATTATGTCCAACTTAAATGCACACTAAATAGATTTTTTCTCTTTAAAAAAAGTAAACATGTAGTAGCTAGTATGACAGAACTTACATAACTTAGCAATACAAATGAAAAAAAAAATTTTGACAAAAAATCTAAAACCATTTGCATAAATGAGTTAAAAATATGGTTATTAGCAATCTCCCCCACTAACGAGCATCCCATTTTTGTTATTATGAATAGTGAATAGTTGTAAAAGTGGTGTATTTTTAAAAAAAAAACTGCTTGCATAAGTGATATAAAAAATTAGATTTTTCACTTTCAAAAAAGAAAAAAGTAGCCGTTGCATCAGAACTTTGAATCGTCTAAAATATTATGATGTCGGATTTTCACTATCTTTTCTAGTCTAAACGGGACAGAAGGACGTAAAGACTTTCAACACAAATTAATAGCGTCTTTTCCCTTTTCGGGGGGCGCTAAAAAAGATGTTGATAAAATTATTGATAAATTGCTAGTAAGAAAGCACTAAGATTTATTTGTAGCATCATGAGGACCTGCCACACCAGGCATCAAATGTATACCTTAGCTACGCCACTGAGATAGATACATTTTGTGTGCTATTGTAGTATTGTCTAGTATTGAGTATCATACAAATTGTTTGCTCTCATTAGTGACATTAGAATTCATTAGATCTATTCTATTTCTATACTATCTATAATCTAGTACTAGACTAGAGTCAGACTTGTCAGACTAGATTACTGGACAATCTAGAATCTTGATTAGATATCTACTAATCTACAATATAAAGACTATAGATCTAATTCTAGTTGATCTAGAAATTCTAGATCTATATGATCATAATCGATGAGTATGAATATCAGATCTTAAGTGGTCTCCACTCTGTGATATTACTCTAAGTAACTCTAATCTCTAATTCTCTGTGTATAGTTTTTTGTAATGCGCACTTCATTGTCAAACAAATTTGGGAAGATTATTATTATTTGTAGATCTTATAATACTTATATTGTCTTATAAAATACAGACATTACTTCAAACGCATCATGCATCTAGTCATGCATGTTAACCACCAATGACTTAAATTCTGACAAGTAGTAAATCTAGAGATCTAGTAAACTCTTCCTCTATTGGATCTAGAATAGAATCTAGTATTCTGACAAGTAGTAAATCTAGAGATCTAGTAAACTCTTCCTCTATTGGATATAGAATAGAATCTAGTATTATGATGATAAACTAGTCTAATAGATAATCCAGTTATATCTAGAATAGTCTAGACCTCTAAATTTTAGTCAATTTAGAAAAATAATTTAGATTCTATATATCTAGTCCTCAATAAGTAGATTCCTAATTCATAGAGGTTAAGATATATATTATATCAATGCTTGCTTTACTAAGTAGATCTAGACTCTAAATCTAGCTAATTCTAGCTTACTAAATCAGACTTACTTATTTATGTGGATCATACTGTATTATATTCACAAATCAAGTTTTATACTCATTCTTTGGGATATTTCTCATTGTCTGTACATCATTTCAATGTAATCAACTTAGGGTTGGTATATTAGTGTGATACCATTACATTTTACATAAATTTAGAATCTAGACTAGATCTAAATATCTATTATGATTTATATACATATATATTATTATTATTATTATTATTATTATTGGCCTCCGTCAGTCGTAGAATGACTGTATGGTTCATCTCAGAGCACACTTCGTTGTATAGCTGAGGAGCCCTATTTTGGAGATACACTCCCGTCCACAAATAGCACAGGTTAAGGTGACTTTTGCTTCCATTTTTCGGAATGTAAGTTTTTCTTCCTGAGCTGAGACCCATGTTCTTTCACTGTCCATAGCTTTCTTGGTCACTGTCTCTCTCCATCAGGTGCTGTCTAGAGCTATTTCTTCCCAGTTGTCTGTATTGATGTTCTGACTGTTCACTGATTTGAGGTCCCGTTTTATTACATCTACGTAACGAAGGTAGGGGCAACCAGTTTTTCTTGTGCCAGTCGTGAGTTGTCCATAGAGGATGACTTTCGGGATGCGCTTGTCCTCCATCCGGCGAACATGTCCAAGCCAGCGCAAACGGCGTTGTCTGAGGGCTGTAAAGATGCTGGGAATACCAAATCGCACAAGGATATCAGTATTGCACACTTTTTCTTTCCATGTGACTTTCAAGATCCTACGGAAACATCTCAAATGGAATGAGTTCAGTTTTCTCTCTTGCTTTGCGTAGGTGGTCCATGATTCACTGCCATACAGCAGTGTACTCATAACGCATGCCTTGTAGACTTCCATTTTGATCACCGTAGTTAGCTTCTGGTTTTCCCAAACTCTTGGCCTGAGTCTAGCGAATGTCGAGGCAGCCTTACCTATGCGTTTTTTTATCTCCTCTTCTAGAGACAGGTCATCTTTAATATATATACTAATTAATATACATTATTATTATTATAGCTTTCATATAGCGCTACTTTCATGCTTATAGCATGCTCAGAGCGCTTTGGTCCAATCTCATTTGTGGAACTGTGGGGGGGAGGGGGTATCTAGGAGTTGGTTTTCCGTGCTGCCTTTAGGCGCTCAGTAAACACAACTCTGCCCGAGTCGGGTGTCGAGCCTCGAGCCCCCTTCTAGGTAGCCAAGCCAAGTTCAAGCACACTTAGCCTCTCGACCACGCTATTACTATTATGATCATACCCTGCCCTCTGCTATCTCCCATTATTAATAATTTAATACTCTTATACTCTTGCTACAAACCAAGTGATAACAGAGACATATAATTATTTTCATTCCTCATTATACCAATTTCTGCATGCTGTCTGATAAACAGGTTATTTTTTTGTGGCATTATTAGACA
This sequence comes from Biomphalaria pfeifferi, assembly GCA_030265305.1. Classification (NCBI taxonomy): domain Eukaryota; kingdom Metazoa; phylum Mollusca; class Gastropoda; family Planorbidae; genus Biomphalaria; species Biomphalaria pfeifferi. Next base: position 95,176 of record JASAOG010000281.1, read on the forward strand.
GATCAAGTTGCCCCAAACTATTCAGACATTTTTAACGAAGAAAAATTGATGGAAATCTAAGAGACCAATTTAAACATTTTTATTTGGAAAGTATTACCCTACTAGAGAGGGACAGTGGAAAAATGGTTCAAGTATTGACATCTAACGACATGCTGGGGTTTTTTTTGTTTGTTTAGGTATTAAGTTTGAATAATGACAGGCAAAATTCATAGCCAAAACAACCATCTTTTACTCCTGTGTGAACTGAGTAAAACAAGCATTTAAGTTTAAGTGTGCACACATATTTGTTTATTGTAAAGAAAGTTTCATATAAAATGCGTTGTCTGAAAGTCCAATTTCTTAAATGTAATTGAATGGCATACATGATAACATGATGGATCATCCTTGCTTATGTACTGCACTTGCATATATATATGTAAGTGTGTGTGTATTTGTAAAGTACCCTAATTAGATCACCCTCGCCTATGCCTTAGTCTGTTGGACCTTTGAAGCACCGCACAAGATCTGTAAACCGTTTTTCGCCATTCCTCTCTGTCCTTTGCCTAGGATAGAATTTCATTCACTGACAGGCCTGTCCATTCTTTGATGACATTGTCTTGCCATCGCTTTCTGTCTTCTTGTTTTCCTGGTACTTTTCCATGAAGGAAGGAAGGTCTTAGTGAGCCCAGAGAACCTTGTGATATTGCCATTGAATTTTTAAGCTTATTGACAGTGGTTAGCTGGTCATCGTGGGGGGGTCCAATCACTGTATTAATTCTGTTACTAATCTCTTTTTAGTAGATACAAGTGTATATAAACACAATTCTTAGATTGACAAAACTCAGAAATGATAACAGGTGCTACAGAATTATCAGGGAGGGGGGACTCCTCCACCCATAGTGTAAAAAAAAATAATATAGTGTGCAAGTGTTTTAACGGTCCTACTGTAGATGTGTGAAACCTAATTACTGACCCCTATGTAGGAGAACCCAGTGAGTGCTTTGAAGGTGTGAAACTCAATTAAATCTCTGACAGGAGATGGTCAAATTTAGCTGCATAAAAAACTCACGAAGCTTGAACTCTTGCAATCTTTATGCTGTGTTAGTGACAATCAGACATCCAATTTGATATCTTTATGCTGTGTCAGTGACAATCAGACATCCAATGTGATATCTTTATGCTGTGTCAGTGACAATCAGACATCCAATTTGATATCTTTATGCTGTGTTAGTGACAATCAGACATCCAATGTGATATCTTTATGCTGTGTCAGTGACAATCAGACATCCAATTTGATATCTTTATGCTGTGTTAGTGACAATCAGACATCCAATGTGATATCTTTATGCTTTGTTAGTGACAATCAGACATCCAATTTGATATCTTTATGCTGTGTTAGTGACAATCAGACATCCAATTTGATATCGTTTTGCTGTGTTAGTGACAATGAGACATCCTATTTGATATCTTTATGCTGTGTCAGTGACAATCAGACATCCAATTTGATATCCTAATGCTGTGTCAGTGACAATCAGACATCCAATTTGATATCTTTATGCTTTGTTAGTGACAATCAGACATCCAATTTGATATCTTTATGCTGTGTTAGTGACAATCAGACATCCAATTTGATATCTTTATGCTGTGTTAGTGACAATCAGACATCCAATTTGATGCCTTTATGTTGTGTTAGTGACAATCAGACATCCAATTTGATATCGTTTTGCTGTGTTAGTGACAATGAGACATCCTATTTGATATCTTTATGCTGTGTCAGTGACAATCAGACATCCAATTTGATATCCTAATGCTGTGTCAGTGACAATCAGACATCCAATTTGATATCTTTATGCTGTGTCAGTGACAATCATACATCCAATTTGATATCTTATAATTGAATTTATAATAGATATAGACTAACACTAATAAATTTGTGCGATTAGAAATATTTTCACCAATTGATTTTTGCTAAGCGCTATTTTATGCTTTTAGCTTTTTGAATTCGCTATTATCCTATCACTTATCTGAACCAGTTGGAAAACTCGCCCATATACCTTCAGATCAGCCCTACAAGGTGTTATCCATAAAAACGGCCTCTTGAGGAACAGTGTGTGGATACTCGGATAGTGGCATGTTTGTTGGGGCTTTCTTCCATCCCCGTCAGTGCAATGGACTCCAACCTTAGGCACCCCAACGGGAAATCTTGTTTTGCTTCCCTAATGGCCTAATCATCTATTCTAACGACCGTTTCCACACGTTGAGGCTGAGAAGCCTTGCATTGCCCGAGGTCGTGGTGACCCCATAGGACAGTGGTGCCCACACTACGGTTCTCGGGCCACATCCTGCCCGTGGGGTAGAATAATCCGGCCCCGCGATCCGTACGCTCATTGTGCTTAATAAAACAGCCGAGGTCCATTTGGACTTAAAAACGTTATTGTGTCAACGCGGCCAGTGACACACGTGTCGGAAATGTCTATGTCCCTCCCCCCATGGTGAAATAGGTTGGACGCCTCTGGAATAGAACTTTTGTTCTTTTTATTTTTCTTCTCACATTAAACGTTTTTTTAACAAGTTTTTTTTTTTTAAATTTAAAATTCTAACACCTAGATCTAGATCCCTGTTTCACGTTTTCAAAAAGTTTGACACATCCATTTGATAAAGATTTCAATCACAAACTTTTGTGAAGTCACTTTGTTAGCAAGGTGCGTTGGAGACAAGCCCGTAGAAAACTGACACAACAGTCGAAGTGCATGAAAGGAATCAACGCTACATGAAGTATAACCCACCCCCTTTTTTTCTACTCCCAAAAGTCATTTTGTTTTTGTTCAGGACTATTCTTTCATGTGTCCACACTTACATACAGACACTGCCACACACACATACACGCAGGAGGCATTTTCTTTTGAGCCTGTACATTATCCAGACCAGAATGCATAAATGTGACGTTTATTATTCAAAGTTGTTTAGACCTGTTTTAATGTCTACTTGTTTTCGCCACTACAGATGAAAGTACGAAGTGGTAGGTCGTACAATACACAATTACAGGTGATCGAATATCTTATACATAGGTAACAGAGTTGTCTTTCTTTCACTTCTCTCGTCCCCTTTAAAAAAAGATTGTTTCTCTCTGTCATATGAATTCATTTCCGATTACACATGAATTGTGATGAAATGAACGAATCACTACACGCCCAGGTGACTGTGTAATTTTTTTTTACAAAGGCTATATTAACTCAGTCCGTCTGTCTGTCTGGGTACACATTTCTTGCACGGTTTTTCCTCACACTTCCCATTCTTGGATCAAGTTAAAACATTGCACAATTATTCATAGTCGATGACATTGCATTAATCAATTTTAAAAAACCCTACCCAATTATTTAAATAATTAATTTTGTTCTATATAGAAAAAAAGGGACCTTGCAGTATTGAGAAATATGACAGTGATTTTGCGGTTCTTCCTATTAGATAAGCTTTGCTTTTAAAAATGCATTTTAAAAATAGTTTACCTCTGAAAGCGTTACACATAAACATGAAGATTAAAATTTAGATACATACAATTCGTATTTTGTATGTCACGCATTTTTTTTTAATGGAAGGGGGGATAATCGTTGGGGTCATGCCCCGCCCCATATATTAAGCCACTGCCTTTCCTTGCATGAGTACATGCGTAACTGTCCCCCCCCCCCCCGTTCTACCTCCTACCCACCCACCCCCGTTTAGTATGAATTAAGTCCATAATGTTTTTTTGTGTGTTTCTGGTGCATCCCGACCCTACAGAACAAATACGAAATGATCATGCCATCAGAGAAATTCCTTTGCGCATGAATGCGGGGCATGCAACAGTACTGGAATTGTGGGAAGACACCGTCCTGTACAGACCCAAGTCCTTTCTTTGCACTCAGTGGGTTTGGATGGGGGGGGGGGGGGGCTATTTATCACTTGAACCAGAACGTTGCTCAGTGACGTGTCGCGCCCCCCCCCCCCCCTCCTCGAGTGTGGCACTTGATCGCCCCCTCCCCCCTTTTGTTGTTTTTTTAATCGTTGATATAACCGCCATCGGTGTTTTCCATTCAGAGTGCTGGTATTTATGTCGACCATCTTTTCCTCGGATTGTATTCCCATCAGCTGGAGGTATTGATTGATTCTGTCTTATTTTTAGAAAGAAAATGTTTGACATTCCTTTGTCTCTTGACTGGGCTGTCTTAGTGCGTACGTCTGCAAGTAAATCATTCACTTAGTGGTAGGAACTGGATAGTGGAATAGTGTATATCTATGTGTATTTCTATTATTTTATGCTGTTCAATACTATTGTTTTTCTAAAAAAAATTTTTTTTTTAGAAAGTTTAATGAATGAGTTTGTAACCATATTGTGTATGCAGTAATAGCCTGTTAGCCCTAGATGTGTTTGAAGTAGCTTGATTGGTAGCCCTAGACAGGTTTTTAGTAATTGTCTGGTAGCCCTAAACGTCTAGAAGTCTTAAATAATAGTTGGTTTCTAGGCCTAAATTAAACCCGCTTTGAATGTTTGCTATATAGATCGACTGTAAAACATTGCTTTAATATCCAGATCTCGATCTAGCTGGTTGCATTATATTTCTAATGGCTGTTTTGTATCATCTGGTTAACCATGACCGAATAGTGTCCAGTGTAATAATCAGGTATGACACCAAACTGAAGTAAGATGCTAATATTTAATGTTTGCAGACGTTGTCGGTGAAAGGGCAAATCTCTGTGTGTCACCTCCAGCTTGCTGGTCATAGTCAACCCTTTAACAACTTTGCAGATTTGTGGATCACTAAATAATAGGAAAGAAAAAAAAATACTTTAAAAAACAAGGTTACAAGAGACAGTTTGTGTGGAAACACAAACTCAAAATCGGCCCCCGAAGTGGTCCACCCAGGCAGGCTTAAATATTTTCAGAAAAAAACATCCGAATGAAATTATATTAGACAAATGAGAGATAAGAATGGAGAAAGAAGGTTAACAGATCTTGAGTAGTGCCCCAACTTTCCCGCAGATCTATAGGATAGGTGCAAGTGAATGTAAAGTTAGATGTGAACCTGGCCTAACTAGTTCCCCTTTCAGACCTTGTGGTCTATAGGACAGATGATGATCTGTTTTTGTGGCCTACGGTTAACGAGTGTGTCATGTAGCCGGCACAACGACCAACTGCCTTTAATTTTCCGCAACTAATGTCAGGTACCCATTAGGGCTGAGTGGACTCAGAGGCGCCCAAAGATTCGGAAGCCAAGCGCCTTACCGCCCAGCCACCGCGCCTCCCCTGCCCTAACTGCTTTCACAATTAAAAATAAAAGTTCAGGAAAATGTAGCTTGCAAGATTATTATTCGTTTTAAATTAGGTCTAACTTATAATGCATTCTAATTAGCTTTTTCTCTTTAAAAAACTGCTTGCATAACTGATTTTAAAAATTAGATTTTTCGCTTTCAGAAAAAGAAAAGTAGCCGTTGCATCAGAACTTTGAATGGTCTAAAATATTGTGATGTCGGATTTTCAATATCTTTTCTAGTTTACGAGATCTAAACGGGACGGACGGACATACATTTCGCACAAAACTAATAGCGTCTTTTCCCCTTTCGGGGGCCGCTAAAAAAAGACAATTACTCCTTTATATAACTTATAGAGCGATTTATTTTTCTCATAAATCATGTATGATAGATTTGAGAAAAAATCCTGGTCAAGCGAATGTATAGATTTAACTACACTTTATAACAGTCCGATGATAGACCTTAAAATCTACAATTCGAAACCAACGCGCAAAAGTTTCCTGAGCATGAATGTATGAAACTCTTGGATCAATAACGGCCTTACATTCGGAAACTCCCGAACGCGATAGTCCTTTTAAAGAAAGCGATAGTCCTTTCAAAACCAATGTTGCATCTAGATCTAGACTACGTTCTCTAGCCAAATTTAAATTTAGGTTAATTTCTTTTTTAATTTGAAAAATTATAAAGATCAAATTAGAGTTTTCACAGTGTGGCCAACGATTTTTTTCTCGGCTATATAATCAACCGATAAATTTCTAGGAAAATCGTTAGAGCCGTTTTTGATATCTGTGTACAAGTTCCACCCAGGTTCCTTCATGAAGTTCGGACTTCTGAATAGAGGTATTGTAATAATAAATCTTTCCAGGACGTGTCACGTGTTTCTGTTGATAAAAATTTTCTGCAGTCTCTATGTCTCATTCTTCTCCCCCCCCCCCCCCCTTTCGCAACCATATTAGAACTCGTGGAACAACCAGGGATAAGTCAACTCTGTGCTGCTAGTACCGAACCAAAGTTTGACCTTGATCAACGAGGTCAGGGTGTTACAACTTGTTCCCCCCCCCCCCCACACACACACTTCTCGAACAAGACAGAGATGACATGATTGGTCGCGCTCTTAACGACCATCATCATTCAGCATTTTTTGTTTGACACCCCCCCCCCCCCCCTTAAAAAAAAAGAATTTGCCAACTTTCTCCAGTGTTTGTCCGTCAAGCCATGGGCAGCAACTTGTTCGCACTACTGAGTTATTGGCTCTGTTGTAGCATGTCACAAAAAGTTGAAATGGCAGCACCGAGTCTGAAACTTTTCAACCTGGTACAATCACTAGAGCCTCGTCAGGAAAAACGACACCTCTGGATCGACCCAGCACGATATCTTTATTGATTATGAAATTTAATGAGCTTATTATCACTTCTGGTTGATTAATTTATTTTGCTTTGTTTTTGTCCAAGCTTGAGGCTTGCTTTGAGAATGTATATTTGGATATGCACTGGGCGCCATTGATTGAGTTTAAAGTTCAATGCAGCTGAGTTGTTTCTCGGAGAAACAGACTTTTGTATTGAATTCCTATTATTCCAATAACTATGATGTAGGCCTAACCTCTCCGACTGCCGATTATTAAAAAAAGTATGTGTCTATCGAATAAAATAAATCCTAAACGAACGATTGTTCGTGTCTGATAGGTTGTTTTACATGTTTCGGGTGTTACTTCAGACTTGAAGATTATTGTGGGGGGGGGGGGGGGGGGCGCTAGGGTTCGAACCCGGGACGACAGTCCAGAGCGCATACTACACGACAGGCAGTATGTGTGTGTCAATGTTTTGCTAGTGTTGTTGCTCGTGTGCGCTTGGGTTAAATTAGTTACTAATTGAATGCTAGTCTATTTATCACCTATTAGTTTCGATTAGAACAGTGCTCTGCCAACTCCCCGCGTGCATGCGCCACTGTGGCGGCGGCGTTTGTGAAGGGCTCGTTGTGACGTAGTTGTTTACGCCCTACATAGTTCTATCCTCCCACCCCATCCCCAGGCTGTCACTGACCAGATCCGCTGCTTGTGTCGCCGTAAACAAGACTTTGAGATTGAATCATCTTTAGCACATTCATAGCCGGGAAAGGTTTGCTTTTTTTTTTCCTTCCCTTTTTATTCTTCTGTGTGGAGGCATTCAGAGAGTCTGTCAAATGATGTAGGATAGACAAATTACTGCGTAATTAGAATACTCTGTCGATCTTTTTGGCATTGCTGATAGTGAACTAGTGGCGGTAGGGTGTTGCAATTGTGTCATTTGATTTAAAATCTTCAAACTATTGATTGATCGTTCATCAGCTAAGAATCGAACAGATTTATATTCCTGTGGATGTAGACTTGGACACACTTTTATTGACATGTCGGCCTAGGCATACATTTGATGATAGGAAGGCCTAGGCTCTTAGACATACATGTTGTCCTAGGCATATATGTTTTGACGTGTAGGCCTAGACATAAAGATCTAAATTCGGGCATACATAAAATGACAAAAAAAACAAAAAAACAAACCTATTCACATTTTTAGTCACGTGTAGATCTTGCCATATATTGATTGACATGAGGGCCTAGGCATGCATCTATTGACGTTAGCCTAGGACATTTATAGACATTTGACAAAGACATTCGCCATTTCTTAAAGAATATTCATATTAGTTTTCACCAAGTCAGAATTAAATATTTTGAAATTTGTTATTATTCTACTTGCGATAAAATTCTAGAACTTCGTTATACATCTATAAATTAAGTCTACTGTGTTTATTCTATCTGTATATGCTACACAATTATACATTCTAGGGCTTACAATTTTATTTATAGTAATTGTTTTTCTTTAAATTTTGGTTACTAAGGTCTTGAATTTTTTTTGTTTTTTTGTTTCTTTGTTAAAGATTGGAAACTGTTTTCTAATTTCAAGTTAACGATTTTTCTTGTTGATAATCTTTTCCCCCACAATGATCAAGTTTCACAAAAAACTATTGAATGTTGTCCTGTCTCAAGTTACACAAGAACCATTGAATGTTTTATTGTTATTCTGTCTTCAGTTTCTCATCCGCCACGTTCGCAGGCTCACTGGTTTTCAAGGTTCTAAAGTTAATGTCTTGGGACATTTCGCTTCGTGCTTGGTTGGCCAGTTACGTCAAAAGACTTAGCTGTTCAATCAGCAAATAATGACCAAACCTCTTTCTATTCTTAACCTGGGTAATCATACTGGAGGTGGTGAAGGAAAGTGCCTCTTGCCGAAGTGAAGTTCTTGGGTTTGAATCTTTTGAGAATTTAAAAATGTTCTTGGTCCAATGACTTTGAAGTAATGGACATTTAATGAAGAGTATTGTAAGTTGCGAGACGCAACTAATTAGCGCGGGAATTAGTGGAACTTGTGCTGAATTATTTGGACTTTGAAAAATAACACAAGGACGACGTCACGTGAGTGGAAGCATGTTTTTCTCTTGGAAATCTCCATCTTATGGCTGCCTTCTTTGCTTGAGACTTTCGTACAATAACAGTAGGTATTATCAAGTTCTAGACTTAAACCTGCGGCTACTATTTAGTTACTATCTAGACCAGGGGTTCTCAACCTGTGGGTCGCGACCCCCCCTTAAGGGTCGATTGACCATTTAGCAGGGGTCGCTTAAGACCATTGAAAATACGGATTGTTATTGCCTACTCCTCTATTGCTGTATGTGTGTGTCGGGGGGGGGGGGGTTCGCGGCAGAGTGGAGGGTTGCAAAAAGGGTAAAAAAATACATTAAACTGACTTTAATCATAAACTCACCAACCGGTTCTAATACACTGACTGATGCTCTTTAGTAATGAGTCAATATTAACAACACGGCCACGGTTTCATATCATAAAATTATAACTGCACCCATTGTTTTTATCTGACCCAAAGATATATTTTTTTTAAATATGTAATCCCGTTATTTGAAATTAGTACCGGTACTGTTCAGAGCTACAAAAAAATTTAATACCAAAATGAGTCAGTCGGTGATTATTTTGCGCCTTGTATGGACATTTTCACACGAAATATCAGTCACGGTTATCTTCTCTTGGTTTGTGTTTTGATTTTGATGATCCGGTTTCACGTTCTCAAAGCAATGAAATACAGAAAGAAAGGGAAAAAAATGGGGTGGCCGAGGGCTACAGCGTCCGGGGTTCGAATCTCGGTGATTTCACCAAAGAAGACTAGAGATGTTCAGAAGTGGGTCACATTTCTTTTTTTTTTTTTTGTAACGAGGTCTCAGTCTTGAAAAGGTTTCTCCGAAGGGAAGAAGCACAAAATCAGGGAATACATAGATGGCCAGTTGAACACAAAAATAACTTGATCTGTAAGACTTCTGGAAGTTTGGAGGGGGGGGGGGGGGGGGAAGTAAATTTAATTATTACGATTCACGATGATCTTTGTGTGGTTTTGTTGTTATTTTTGTTGAGAAACATTGTGTCTGCGTGGTTGTCTGGTTCTTTTTTTTTTTTCAAATTTTATTTTCATTTAACTGTTTGTCACTATTTTGACTTTGTAGTCACGTGACTCTGCGCCGATTCTGGACATGGAGGGCATTGGTCGTCTTTGAAAGTGGAGCTCCGTCTTTGAAAGTGGAGCTCCGTGTCGTTGTCCTCCAAGCAACGATTGGATAGCTTGACATAAACATTCCTACTGATGATCTCTTTTTTTTTTTTTCTAAACACTTGCATGTTCATGCTGCAAGACTCAGCATTGAATGATCATATTTTAAGATATAGATACTTCTCTAAGCATTGAATGTTCATATTCCAAGATACAGATACTTCTGTAAGCATTGAATGTTCATATTCCAAGATACAGATACTTCTGTAAGCATTGAATGTTCATATTCCAAGATACAGACACTTTTGTGAAAATTATATAAATAAAATAAATAAATGTGGGAGTAGCCCCCCCCCCCCCCCCACCCCCGGGCATCATCCCTTACGCGCGCTTCCTTCTGAAGACCTTATCCGTTGCAGATTCTGCTGGACATTTTCATACATGGCGGGAAAACTATAAATAGCTAGCGTGTTTTTGTCTCCGGTGTACAACAACAAAGTGTTGCTAAGCTATGTGCTTTTTTGATAGCACTACAGAATTATTATAATTTTTTTTTTTAAGCGCTTCTGTTTGAAATACAATGGGATGTCAATACGGAGGAAGCTTACGGCTTTTAATGTATGGCTTAAAACCTTATTTAAAACAGGTGGGCAACTAAAAGCTTAAATTAAGCTAACTCTGCCTCTCTGTTCCCATTCTCAGATCAAGTTAAAACTTTGCACAATTATTCATTGAACCTGACAGGACATGAATCAATTTAAAATATAAAAAAAAGTAACCAATTAGTTAGTTAATTGTTGGGGATTAGTTATTTTGTTTGATATCGAAACTTAATATAAATGCTACTTAATGAGAGATGTGGATGTATATCAATAAATGGATTTAATCTCCATATTAGGTTTTGACACGCTTTTTCTCCCACTTCCCATTCTCGGGTCAAGTTGAACGTTGACAATAAACGGGTCAATCCAAAAATTAACCCATTAGTTAATCATTTAGTGCCAATTAATTTATTTTGTTTCATACGGCAGGAAGGGAGCTAAACCCTGTCATTTTCAGATAATGTTTTTATTTCTCTATTGCTTGTTTAAAGGAAGTGGTTACTTTCAGAAAATGTCGCTGTGCTTTCGTGCGGCAACGATGATGAAATGGACATTTCAATAGTGCTTTTTTCTTTTTTTCAGATATAATAGACAGACACCACAAACACATTAGTGGCCCTCCCTGCGGCGCGGCACAAACTACTGCAAATTATTCTTGAATTGTAATTTAGTGGAGAGCTGTATCGTCAGAGTGTCTTAGATTTGTGTGAGATAGCGAAATACAATCAATGTAGCCTGCGGTCGAACCAACTTATTTATAGTCGCAGTACACACAGTCAACAGTAATTTGTTTTAAAAGAGTCCATAGTTTGTGAATTTTTTTTTTATTCACATCAATCTACGGAGATTCTGTTATCTTTCATCAGATGTGTGCGCGCGCGAGATGTTATTGTATATATTATTATAAATCTTAGTGTGCGTACGTATGGTAGGTTTATGACAACACTAGAATCTATATGTAGGTCGTATTTATATAAAGAAGTCCAAAGAATGTGGAGTTACTTCGCTATAACTCCAGCAATGTGAGTTGATGACTTGATATATAATCCAGTAACATTTTGACTGTATCTACCGTTGCGTTTTATAATGATTTCCGCGTTCCTAAATGATCGTTTTGTCTAAAGAGAGAAGCTCCAGGCCTTACCAGCATAGATATCATGTTACATAGGTACCAGTATGGATATCATAAGTCAACTAGGTACCAGAGACTGTTTTTATATCCATGACATTCGAATTGACAGTAAAAAAAGATGTTTTGGCTGGCATGCCGCCATCTTGTTGACTGTAACTAACACTGGGCTATTCATTGATATCCACACATTGTGTTCCACACTGGGGACAGTATTAAGTTTTCATGTGCATGTGTAGCTCGGTTTGGTTTCGTTAATGCTGCATTTCTTCAATGTCAGTGAGGTGCAGCGTGTTGTAATGAAAAAGCGAAATTCCGCCATATTGGCTTGGCTTGTCTATTCGTTCTATAGAGATGTAGTGAAGAGAAATGTTTGCTTATTTAAGACTTCCTTTGCACCTTCATTGGTCTAGAAAAATGGACATTCAGTTTGACCACCATTGGCCACCTTACAATAGAAAATAGACATGCAAACACAAGCATCACGCTAAACAACCCGCTCACACACACACCATCAGAACTTGGTGAAATGGGCGCGTATGCAACTTCTCGCAGACGACGAACGAATGACTGAGAGTGAAATAAACGAGTTTTTTTTTAAAGGCTCTCTTGTTCTAGCCTTAATAGAGAGAAGAGGCCTCTTCGCACCGAACTGATGTAGGCCTAATTGTGGTGTAATGGGTGCAAGTTGACTTTAAAGATTTCATGTTTTGGAAAGGCATAATCCATACAGTAGTTCTTGTAGAGATAGTGTCTTAGTGATACTCGATTCGTTTTGAATAGACTTCTGTGTTTTAGTGATACTTGATTTTTTTTAAAATAGACTGTCGTGTTTAAGTGATACTTGATTCTTTTTGAATAGACTCCTGTGTCTTAGTGATACTTGATTTTTTTTTCTTTTAATAGACTGTCGTGATTTAGTGATACTTGATTCTTTTTTTTTTAATAGACTGTCGTGATTTAGTGATACTTGATTCTTTTTTTTTTAATAGACTGTCGTGATTTAGTGATACTTGATTCTTTTTTTTTTTAATAGACTGTCGTGATTTAGTGATACTTGATTCTTTTTTTTTTTAATAGACTGTCGTGATTTAGTGATACTTGGTTCTTTTTTAATAGACTAACATTTATTTAATTTTTTTTTTTTTTTTTGCTTACAGCTGTATCACTAACTGTGGAAGTATGTATAAGACAGTTGAAGACAAAGTTTACCCAGTAATCAAGTATGGAGTATATCTATACAGTCTCCTGTTTCATTCAGAATTTAACGTTCAACGATCCACCAGAAAATAGCTTGATAGAACATTTACTCCATTGTGTTTGATATGGGCCTTTTAATATACCAGTGAATTAAAAACATTGCCTCTGGACATGGCAGAAACGGATCAATTTTACGCGCGAACAGAGTCTCCCTTTACGGACTTCAGCCCGAGCGTCTTTCAGGCCAAGTACGGTATCATCGGGGGTAGCCTCAAAAAGAGATTGTCTGCCTCCATTAAGGCGTGCAGTGAGTCTAAAATGCCGCCCACGGCTTGCAAACAAATGCGCCTGGACTTTGATAGCTTGAATAGCAAGCTCATTGACGGTGATAGGAGACCAGTGTTTAGTGAGAAAGACAAGATTGATGGGGTCGTGGTCAAAGATGAGCCTCTGGACGTGGATGAACGTTGTGATCATGACAGTAACGTCGGGCTCGATCTGTCCGAGAAGAAGCCGAGGTGCGGCGCCAACGACAGCGTCTGTAGCCCTCGGTCGATGTGCAAGTCCAGCCCCAAAGGATTTGAAAGCTCGTGCTACTCCCCGGGGAGCTCTGGGAGGGACACTTTGCCTGACTCATCCACCGGAACTTGTGAGCAGCTCACACGTGACGGCAGGCGGCACAACAGCGTGTCCAGTGCAGATGATTCGCACATGATGACCAGTAGCTCCTCCACTGGTGAAACTGTTTTGTGCCAGGTGTGTGGGGATTTGGCTGCCGGATTTTACTGTGGGGCTTACATTTGTGAAGCCTGTAAGGTAAGTTTTTTTCTTTTTTTTTTTAAACTTTTATGCATTCGGTGTTTGAAGAGTAATATATTTGCAGCTAGATTTCACATGTAGCTAGACTCTATTTGTAGATAGATTCTTTTGTAGATAGATTCCACATGTAGCTAGACTCTATGTATAGATAGATTCTTTTGTAGATAGATTCCACATGTAGCTAGACTCTATGTATAGATAGATTCCACATGTAGCTAGACTCGATTTGTAGATAGATTCCACATGTAGCTAGACTCTATTTATAGATTCCACATGTAGACTCGATTTATAGATTCCACATGTAGCTAGACTCTATAGATTCCACAAGTGGCTAGACTCGATTTATAGATAGATTCCACATGTAGCTTGACACTATTTATAGATAGATTCCACATCTAGCTACACTCTATTTATAGATAGATTCAACATGTAGCTAGACTATTTATAGCTAAATTCCCCATGTAGCTATTTTTCATTTATAAGCAGATCCCAAAGATAGCTAGATTCTTTGTAGGTAGATCTAAAAAGAAGTGAATAGATGATAGACACAGGCACATTTCTCGTCCCATATGCTAGGACAAATTTGTACAAGTACTCCTTATTCCCTAGTGCTATTAGAGCATGGACTGGGTTGCCTGAGCTAGCCAGGAAAACCAGTGACTTGGCAGAATTTAAGTCATTGGTTAATATGCATGACTAAATGCATGACGCGTAGGACGTAATCATCTTCTTTTTTTTTTGTCTGTGTCTGTGTTATATAAGATAAGATAAGACAAACACGCAGATCTTAGAATACTTTTTTCGATTAGATGCTAAGACAGTGGACAAAAATGAATCTATAAAATGTGACCTCATTAGTATGACGAAGGAAAAGTGGGTTTGAATGTTGGTGAAAGTCATCTCTTGAGGTTTACAAAACTCTGGGCAAAATCTTCATGTTTTTAACCCGGTATAGTCTCAATACTTTGTCGTCGATAAAGGAGACCTCAATTATGTGCCTTGTATATCTCCTGTGTTGTGCTGTTTTTCCTGTGCTATCTTGAAACCTCTCTACTCATTATTTAGGTCCACTCTACACAGTGTTGTTGTTCATTTTTGATCAGATTACAGTGTCATGACACTATTTTTTAGCTAAGTCCAGGTTCTCGGGTGACCGTGTCGTACAGCGTGTAGCGACCCACCAGGGTCTGAATAATTTTGTTTAGGTGCACAGATGTGTAGCCGATATGTGCGTCAGAGACTTTCTAAACTGCGTGGGTTGTTTGTCGACTGCATCCGTTGAGGTCAACTCGGGGTAGGAATAGCTATTATAGAGTGTACAGTGGTAAGATCTCAGACAGTGCTGTACAGGGGCGAGAGATTAAAGTGTTGCTCCACTTTCTTATGTAATGTATACGTAAAGTAAAGTTCCCCTTTGAGACCTTGTGGTCTATAAGGGCAGATGTTGTAAAGATCATCTGTTTCTTTGGCCTACGGTTAACGAGGGTGTAATGTGGCCAGCACAACGACCAACCGCCTTTACTTTTCCTCAACTATTGTCAGGTTCCCATTAGAGCTGGGTGGACCCAGAGGCGCCCAAGGATCCAGAAATAAAAATCCCAGTCTTCACCAGGATTCGAACCCGGTACCCCCGGTACGGACGCCAAGCGCTTTACCGCTCATCCACCGCGCCTCCTATGTTATGTAACTTCATCTAATTATATGGATCCGTAACGTTGAAACGAGTGTTTGGTTTATAAACTTAAGTCTGTGTTGAATGTCTTTGTCGTCCTTTACGAGTTGGTGAATACGCGGCGCCTCATCTCCATCCAGGCCGTGACTTAATTAACTCTTTCTCTCCGTAATTATTTACCACATTCTGATGTAAGCAACGCTGGTATCGTCAGTTAGGAGAGAAAGAGTTAACTAAGCTTAGCTTGTTATAGGTTATGACTTGTGCCAGTGGCTTGAGCATCGGGTGTCAGCTGTGTCCGTTACAACAGGCCTCTTCTGTTTCTCCAAAGTTAGGCTGACATAGTTCATAAATCATTAAAACCTGTCATAGCCGACACACGATGGCCTCTTTACGCCTTGTACCCATCTCCAGTGTGTAGCCGACTTCTCGTGGCTTAGATCTAGAGCTCTTGTCACCGTGGCCTACAAGGCAATGACAGCAGTTAGCATCATATACAATGCAGAGCGAATTAAAAATGTAAGAATGTTAAACGGCTAATCTCCACTTAGCTTTATGCTTGTACGAATGTATGTCGCAGAGTTTGAATCCATAAAGTAGGAGGCAAACGTAGGTGCCCTTTGCGAACAATTTAGCAAGAGCTAAATGATAATTGGAGTCGCGGTGGCTGAGTGGTAAAGCGCTTGGCTTCCGAACAGGGTGTCCCGGGTTTGAATCCTCTTGAAGATTGGGATTTTTAATTTTGGATCTTTGGGGTCCTGAGACCACCCAGCTCTAATGGTTACCTGACATTAGTTGGGAAAATTAAAGGCGGTTGGTCGTTGTAACCGTTGACAACAGAAACAGATGACCCTTTACACCATCTGCCCTATAGACCGCACGGTCTGATATAGAAACTTTACTTCTTTACTTAAATGATAAATTATAGACTTATCTTTTATTGAACAATACGAAAAATGATTTCCTTAGAATTCATTTAAAAAACACAGTTTATGCTTACAATTAAATTCATGCTTAATATTCCAGATCCACTAGCTAGCACCACAAACCCAATAGCAGCTCACCCTCAACCGCCGTAGGCGTATTAGGTCTTAACTTATAAAACTTGAAATAGCTTGAATAACTTCTTTGTGGACAAAACTAAATAGAACTTGTATTACGATAGACACATTCTACTTGAGATGAAATAAATGTTGTAGACTTTAGTCATAAATTGACAAAATGATATTTTGAACAAACTCAACTCACTGTAATAACACGTCTTTTCACTTGAGCATTCTGGAATTGTCTGGCGAACCCAAGACAGCTTACGACAGTGCCGCTTATCTTGCATCATTCGCACTGCATAGCCGACAACCAATC
Source organism: Biomphalaria pfeifferi (assembly GCA_030265305.1). Taxonomy (NCBI): domain Eukaryota; kingdom Metazoa; phylum Mollusca; class Gastropoda; family Planorbidae; genus Biomphalaria; species Biomphalaria pfeifferi. The sequence goes on from JASAOG010000281.1 coordinate 111,808, forward strand.
GCTAACGTTTTCTCCCCATCACCATAGAAACACACACACACTCACACTCCATAACAAGTGCATCAGTGGTTTTCTTGAGCTTTAAACTGTTAGTCGCCACACACCATTATAACACTGTCCATTTGGTTCGCCTTTCATTCTAGGAGCAATCTTCTACATGTATAGGATGGTTTCACTCTTACATCAAGACGATTCTTCCATTCAAACCTTAGCCTCCTCAGAGTCTCACACTGTTTGAACTAACTAGGTACTAACAATATCAATGATGACTTGTGGTAACCTGCTAGTTGGCGTATTCTTGCACTGTTTTAAGAGGCTGAAGTCAGTACTTTAGCTTTAAATTCGGTAGTCTATATCAATTATCTCTAAGTGGAGTTTGTCTTTTATATATGTTCTCATTGAGTTTCTGCGGTTTAACTCTTTCTCTCCTAACTGACGATACCAACGTTGATTCCACCAGAATGGGATTAAATAATTACGAAGAGAAAGAGTCAACCCACTGTGCAGCGTCTAGTAACTTTGGCAAAGGTTGGAGAGTAGTTGAATAATGGAGGCTCTCATTAAAAAATTTTTCTTCTTTAAATAAGAAAACAAAAGTTTCAGTTTTTCACAAATTAATATTTGAAAGCAAAAAGACGAAGAAAAACTTGAGATGCTTGACAGATTTTAATTATCCGAAGAGAAAAAAAGAAACGTGCTTCTTAAAGTAATGGCGTGGAAGAATAATTCAACTGACACTCTCATTCAATTCAAGTAGAGACGATAGTTTTTTTTTTTGTTTTTGTGGTGTTTTTTTTTTTTTTTAATCTCATTCCACTAATGTTCTTTGATAGAAAAAGACTGTCTGTTAGGTAAATGTGTGAGTGATTCGAGTAATTAGGTCTTTATGTGTGATGGAGTATTGTGAGTGATTCGACTCGAGCGAGTAGGTTTTTTCGGTCGGTATGATAGAGGATAATAATAATAATCTTTATTGTGCATTAGGAAATGCGTCTTACAATTTGTGCATGACTCGAATTAGAACATTGTGAATCGAAGGATTAAGTGCGTGTGTGTGTGTGTGTGAAAGATGATAGTGGTTTGGGTGAGTAGGCGTGTGTTTGCTTGGGTGGCAGGATTGATCCAATTATGTTAATTGTTGACAAAATTGATCGTTTTCATTGACATAAGATAGTTCAACAGAATTAATTGATGTGTATTCTTTAGTAACGAAGGAGGCACGGTGGCTGAGCGGTAAGGCGCTTGGCTTCTGAACCGGGGGTCCCGGGTTCGAATCCTGGTGAAGACTGGCATTTTTATTTCGGGATCCTTGGGCGCCACCCAGCTCTAACTGGGTACCTGACATTAGTTGGGGAAAAGTAAAGGCGGTTGGTCGTTGTGCTGGCCAAATGACACCCTCGTTAACCGTAGGCCACAGAATCAGATGGCCTTTACATCATCTGCCCTATAGACCACAAGGCCTGAAAGGGGAACTTTACTTTTTTTTTTTTTTTTTTAAGTAACGAAGATTGATCCCATTTCAATAATGAAGCCACAGAAATGGATTCCCCATCACGCTTAAAACGTGTCTAGTCTATCCTCTTCGGTATACCTTCTCGAATATAAATATTCTTGATTACAGTTATTCAGTAGTTTCACAAAATTAGTATTTCTCTTGGGCTATTTTTCAGCTTTCACGTTATTTCGAGACCAAATCTGAAGATAAACGTCCTGGCGTTTCGATAACATTGACACCTTTTTTTTAAAAAAAGGGGTTGGGACACAGCATACAAATAGGCTGAAATATTAACAAATAGTTAAGAAGTGTGTGTGCTGCCCTGTTTGTATTGGCTGAATGTATTCTGATGTAAGCATGAGTAAGACTTAGCGCAGACTAGTTAATACTAGAGAAAAATAAGAAGTGAGTTTAGGAAACAAATGACAGAACGACACGTATTGATTGTAGCTAAAGTGAGAATAAGGACTCGGTCTATTGATAGGTAGATAGTATACAGATTTAGGAGGAGGTGGTCTATCGATAGGTAGATAGTATACAGATTTAGGAGGAGGTGTTTCTATTGATAGCTAGATAGTACACAGATTTAGGAGGAGGTGTTTCTATTGATAGCTAGATAGTACACAGATTTAGGAGGAGGTGTTTCTATTGATAGCTAGATAGTACACAGATTTAGGAGGAGGTGTTTCTATTGATAGCTAGATAGTACACAGATTTAGGAGGAGGTGGTCTATCGATATGGAGATAGTAGTCTTTATAGACTTTTTTTTACTCGGGGCCGTATTAAATGTCTGATTTTAGTTATGTTCTGGAGTTGAACTCAGTGCCTATGTACGATGGTCATTTATTTGACCCACTGTCCCCACCCAATCAGCGCCACTGTAAACCATTTAGATAACCTTTCCGTCGGCTCTTTTTTCTCTCTCGTGCATTTCCTCATGGCGCGAGACCAAGTGTTCGTGTACTAAATTCGGTCACGTTAACCGGAGGTCAATCAATAGGTCACTGACACACCACAGTGAGGTGTGAGTGTATTGCCTGTCGTGACCTTCAACCACCTAGAGATCAAAACTTGATATTTGGATGCAAATGTTTGTTCACAGGCGAACGAAAAACTATGGCGTAGCTATCAGTTCACAGCGACTATGATATGTGCCTGTCAGCATTCGAAATGAGTAGATCTTAGATCTTTACTCACTTTTGTAGCGGTTTATCTTTAGTAATACTAATGTAAGCACACCTGTATGGAACATGAGGAAAAAAGTATCCCTTGCTGTGTTATCATAATGACGTGAATACCACAGAACTATTTTTTTTTATCTCAACAGATACCTATCTGTCGTAATGAAAATTGTCTTCTTGTTCAGTCTAAATACCGGCATCGGGTACTTTATGCTAATCTACGCATGGAAATCTCATCTATCGTAATGAAAATTGTCTTCTTGTTCAGTCTAAATACCGGCAAATCTACGCATGGCTTCAGAACCAAGGGGGTCTCGAGTTAGAAACTCGGCGAAGACTGGAATTGTAGGGCGCCCTACAGTGTGCACCCAACTCTCATGGGTACCTGACATACGTGGGGGATGTAAAGGCGGTTGGTCGTTGTGCTGAACATGTGACACCCATGTTAACCGTCGGCCTTAGAAGCAAAGGAGCTTGACATCACCTGCCCCAATAGATCTCAAAGTCTGAACTGAGGAACTTGACATCATCTGCCCCAATAGATCGCAAAGTCTGAACGGAGGAACTTTACATTTTACCTTAAAAAATATTGACATGAAAATGCACTGCCAGTGGGTGTTGTTGTTATGTACTGTAGTTACTATATTTTATAAATAGTGCAACTATCAATTTCAAAATCAATACTGGCATAAAAGGTGTGGCTATAGATCAGATATGGTGTTCTGTTCAATTCTGTTAGCTTACAATATCAAATGGTTGAAGGAAGGTGGCCAAAACCTGGACAACTCACCGAGTGAATAACTCGTGAAACAAAAAAAAACTGAATCTTTTCTTTCAAGCTTAAAGTCTTGGGTTTAGCTGGATAGTGTCATCAGAGTCAACGCGAATGTCTTTCGTTCGATCCCCATTCTGGACGTGTTCTTTCATCATTTTCCCATTAGAACTTAACCATGAATGTTTAGTTCGCTCTGTTGTTTAAACGTCAAGAAGGAATGAAACATTTTACGACCTGTTTCCAATGGAGTAGTTTCACTTAGTGCAGGCCACCCTTTTTTTTTTTTTTTTAATTTAGGTTCAACGTAAACTTTAAGTGGATTTTGTAGATTTTTTATTTACTTAGCGCTCTGCAATAAAAAAGGTCAACTCATAGTTTTATCGGTCACATTTTGGTGGTGCTAGTCTGAAGTGTAAGCAAATTAAAAAAAAAACAAAAAAAAAAAACTCATGGTGGCGAACAAGTCACTTCATTCCAAACATTAACTGCAGGTCATTGAGGTTAATTAAAGCTGCACGCGAGGGAGACATTTTAATAGCTGTACACTGGCTGTCATAAGTTTGATCTATCACCACGGCCGTTTGATTTTTGCCCAGTGTATGAGATCTATGTCTCCACACCAGTTGTGCGTGCTACTCACGGCTGTACTGACATCGATATCTAAGAGTCAATATGTTGATGTGGGGGGGGGGAACTCGCTTCGATTGGACATATTTGAAGGCCAGCAGCTTACTTATTTACTACCACCACATTACGACCTAGCTATGCATACATATTGTTACGAATCTCACTATCCAGGCTCTCTGCAAACTGCACCATATACTACCAACTTAAAGAACTTGACAACTCAGGGCTCCAAAGTAACGTAACACTTTAATAGTTGAATAAATAACAGCCAATACTGTACAATTGGCAAAACGTGCAATGTACAAATATCTCTCCGATAACACCGTACTGCCGTATCAACTCTTGCACTGGCCTCTCCGTCTCGTTCCGGGCTTGCACTGGGTTCAACAGTTCAGGACTGACTTCACACACTAGGCTCGTTGTGTCGGACTCGATCGCAGACCAAGATCAAGACGCCAGTCGTCTCAACTGTACTTGACAGTACTCCGCACTGAACCGTCGTAATGCTCCGTACAGAACCACACCGTTGAACTGTGCTGTAGTCGACCGTGTTCTGAGCCCTGTCGTGAACCTTCTCTCGTGAACCCCTTTTCTCAACCGTCTTGACTGCGACACCTCCGCTCTTATATAGGGTCCCTACAGGCCTTCTCGAACCGGACAGAACGCCGCTCGACGTTTCTAGGTAGTCAGCTGACTACAACTCTCGTGACGCTCCTGGGCTCTGTTCACGACGGCGATTCTTCCCGAACCGTCCCGTTGACACTCGACTCGGCTGACCGTCGTAGCTCGTCACGGTTGACCGCTCGTCTAGCGCTGGCCTGGGGTGATTTGCGTCGGCTGGCGACACACACACCACCACCCCATCTTTGCCACCAGCAGGTTTATAACAATATTTACTTCCGGGAACACTTGTTTTTTTTTGTGTTTTTTTTTTAAATCAACAAACTTGTAGAAGCCTTCCCATTTGTATCTGTTGTGAAGTTTTCCTTTAGTTGCAGTGATCTAAGTGTTCATTCAAATCTACACTCGGGCTATACGCATTTTTTTAAAAACTAAACAAGATCGGGTCTGAAATGTTTGATGTTTCAAGGCTTCTCTTGTAGGAATAGGACTAAAGTATGCGTTCTTGACACTCATGTTTTTTTTTTTTCAGAATTTCGGTTTAATCATAATTCAGTGATCCCCATCCCACGGCCCGCGGACAACATCTGGCCCGTGAGGCGTTGCTATTCACACCCATCGAGACTTCAGAGGATTTGTTCCATTTTACTCGATGTGATTCTGTCCGTAACAATCGCCTCGAAAATTCGTTATCTCATGGGCGTCGCTAGAAATTTAGGGGGCACGGGGGTATATTGTCTTCTTTCTGGCCCCCTGCATTTTGCGTAATATTTAAAAATTAAAGTAAAAAGCACTCATTTGTTTTTGTTTTTTTGGGATTTTTAAATTCTCCCCCCCCCCTCTTCTCTCTCTCCCCTCCCCCCCGCCACCCTAACTACGCCACTTCTTAATCTAACGGGGCACCACTGTTGACGTTGTTGAAACAAACGTTCACGATTGTGATTCTCCTATCTTGAAGAGCATGCCGTGTTCTCCTCTGATGTTGCTTTGCCCTATTGTATTCTTTTACTCTGTCTCTGATACACCTTTTAACATTTTTTTACCTTACCTTTACCTATCCCTTAGTCTGTTGGACCGTTGGTCAGGGCCGGTCTTAGGCAGTGGGACCCCGCGCTTTCATAGGCCCCGCTCTAATTCTAGGTGTAATTATTAAATTGCAATATATATATATATATATATACGAAAAATTCCTAAAAACTCACAAAAATTTCATGAAACACTAGACAAAATTGTGATTTGTGGGCGTCATTCATTGCGAAAAACGTCAATCCTATGGCGCGATAAAAGAAAAAAAAAAAAGGAATTGTCAGCTTTCATGTAATAAAATGTAATTATCGGGCGAATTTTCATCGTCATCGGAAAGCTACAATACTTTATTTAGATTTACTTTTGTAGTAAATGGCATATAAACATGCCACAGGTTGCAAGGCTCGTAAAGTAAAGTTAATTTGATCGCAATTTTGTACTTAGTAAAGTTGACGTTTTTTTTTTAAATCTAATACAAAATCTTAATTTTCACTTATTATCCTTATTTCTACCTAGACTAGGCCCCACCCAACAGTTTCGCATAGGGCCCCACAATAGTTAGGACCGGCCCTGCCGTTGGTGCAACATTGCAAGACTTGTCGACCGTCTTTTTTTTTTTTTTAATTACGTTTAATCTTTTTTTCCCCTCTGTTTTGTCTGCGTCAGTCGTGACAAAGTATGTGGGTCATAGATGTATCTGCACAGCCACGTGTAACACTGCACTCTTCTTTAATCCTCGGCCTCGAAAGGCTTCAGTGTTGTGTGAAATAACATGTATATAAGAACTCTATAAATAGAACATGATAAGAAAGGGTCAAAGTATTGCGCTATAATTAGAATTACAGAGCAAAGGGAGGTAAATAGACTAAAAAAAAAAATCTGTCCGTTTTTTTGTTTTTGTTACTCCGCGGCAAATATAACAGGTCTGTGCAGTTTTAAAATGATTTCCCCCTGGCCCACTTGCGACTCGGGTAGCAAGGAAAAGACGTGACGTGGCCTACTTTTGCTGAGCGGTGTAGTAAACAAGTGTGAAACACGGACCTGACCTGTTGATGAACGAGCCGACGTAATCAGGACATTAGTGGGGCTTTTCCTGGATTCACGTCTGCCTACTGCCGAGTTAGTAGATGAACAACATAAAAGCAGCAGAGTCATATGAGCCCTCTCTTCACATTCAATGTAGGGATGGGCTTACGTCAAGGTGGAAGTAGGTCACAACACACACGTGTGCCCATTTGTTTCAACACAGTTATTTCAATTCACGTGTTCATCTGTCTGTCTCATAGTCTCTTACTAAAATTTAAGAAGCTATTTTTAGGCTACTGTCTGAAAGATACTAACTCCACGCTTCCATTACAATGATGAAAAACTACGAAATTTTATTTTTTCAGTAAAACAAAACAACTACTCGAAACTCATGCTTTCATACTACAGAATTTCCTAAAAGTGCTCCACACTTTGATTCGTTTATAGATGATTCCATTTTTTAGTGCACTCCAATAAAAGTGTTTAACATGTTCAATGGACCTCATTCACCAATCGTAAACAAACAACATTTAGTCACATGATCTTATTGATAAAACAACGGAAAAAAAACTGTCACGTGACAACCATCATGAATTAAACATGAGATCGTAAATTGTATAGAAGAGATAGAGCACCACGTGGCTAAATGTTGTTTGTTTACGATTGGTGGATGAGGTCCGTTGGGTTCACTTCTGCTTCTCACAACGTCCACGTTGGGTTCAATGTCAACCTGATGCTCGAGTTCATTAAACAAGAATCTAAAAGTCACAAAAGCGTGGCTGGTAAGAATTGACGTGGCTGAGGGACTCAAGTTCGAATCTCGGTGTGCTGTGTGTGTGTATTTTTCCTTTAATAAGTCCTTGTATCCACAAAATTAATGTTGCTTAATGACCGCACCATTTCGGTAACCATGACCTACAAAAAAATGTGGTAAGCTTCCTCATGACCCACCAGAAACTGGTGAGCTTGGCCCATGACAAAACAGAAACTGGTAAAAACTGCGTAATGACCAAACAGAAACGGATGAACTGCCCCATGACCAAATGAAACGGATGAACTGCCCCATGACTAGAATGAGCTCTCTAGGAACATGACGTGATTCGTTGTCTTGAGACAGTTTTCCTCGTGTAAAGTTTCAGGCTTCGGTTGGCTAGCAGTCTTTGGGTTTGAGGCGAATGGACTTTTCTCTGCGTCATGTTAGTTGATTCTCTGAAGTTTTCTTGATTCAAAATGAAGGGAAAAAAAACAACAAAGAAACTCTCAGAAAATTCTGAAGTGTTTATATGTCAATAAAATTGTGTATGTATTTTTAAGTTGCATTTTTTTTTTTCGAGTTACTTTCTCTGTTACTGACTAGAATAGCAAATTATATGTGTCTGAAAAGGGTCAAGGACAAGAGTAATTAATTTCAACCATTGACAAATAAATGTTTTATGTTTCCAAGAAGAATTTTATTTTCTTGCTGTTTAATGAACAAAAAATGACAAAATTCATGTCTCAAAAAAAACAAAAAAACTGAACTACGCATTGCACTGAGATCTTCTGTCAGCTCTAACAATAACAAGGTATTTTGTACAGAGATGTCTGCCTTATGCAGTTTTGTTTACCTTGAAAAAGTGGAAGATCTTTACCAAGGCTTAAAAGGCCTTCAAACATTTGTTAACGGCGTTTGTTCTTTTTTTTTTTTTTTTTTGTTTATTTTTTTTGTTTATTTTTTTTGTTTATTTTTTTAGAATCAAATCTATAACATTCTTGCGTGTTGGTGAAAATAATATTTTTTATTGACCCGAAGACATTTTTTTTTTGTTACACTAGCGCGCATTGCACACAATAAAACAGTTCGAGAATGGACATGAAACTGAATTAAGAAGGAATGGGCTTCATGAAATGATATGTAAACATGCGGGGGGGGGAGGTGGGGGAGGGGTCCTTCTCCTCGCCCATCCCTCATTCGGGGCTGAAGTACTTCATTCAGACCTTGCAAGGGGACAGAGGATGTCAGGTTTCTTTGTTTCTAAGGGCGAGGGTGTCCGATGGCCAGCACAACGACTAGCCGCCTAGAGCTCCCCCACGTATTTTTAAGTGCGGCTCTCAACTATTAAGAGTTGGCTGGACTCAGTGGCTTCATAAAAATCCCAGTCTTCACTGGGGCTGGAACTCGAGACTTCTAGCTTTGGGTGCCAAGCACTCAGCCACCACCGCACCCCAGTGTTTTCAATTCAATGCACCAGGCAAATAAAAAAAAAAAGCCCACACAAACTCACAATGTCAACTTGATGTGGACTTGTACATACTTTTATTTCATGCTAACTCTGCTCTAGCTTCTATACATCTATAAATAATTGCTTATATCATTGTCCATTTAGTGCTGAACCCTCCTCCCCCTTTTTTTTTTGTTTCGACTTGGAATGTATTTATTTGCAGCTTAGAATGTAGATACGCTTGTGTCTAGGATCAATTCATTTACTGAGGGTTGTTGTTTTTTTTTCTTCCATGACATAGATCTGTGAGTGGGAAGGAGCATACTTTATGAGGACTTTGTAGTTGAACTAAATAATCGTGTGTGTGTGTCTTATGCGCTCTCTGTGTGAAGTAGAGCACTTTTAAGCGCTTACGCAGCCCGATCCAGCGCTGTTCCAATCGAAGCCCGATGTATTGACAGTGTAGAACCGATGACGGATCTAGGTCAACTCAACGAAAGTGTGTTTACTCGGGAGCCAAGAGTGTGCGTGTGTTTGCCCCGTCGCGGTGGGTGTCTGGGGAAGGGTCGCTGTGGGAGGAACGTCCTTTACCTTGTACTTTTAACTGTGTCAAAAAATAGCATCTGACAGCGGGTTTTTTTTTTGTTTGTTTGTTGTTGTAGTATTATTGTTATTGTCGTCCCAGATCGCTCTCTGAGAGGTGTATTTGTGAACCAAGAGGTCAACGCTTAATAGCTGGTGGGTGGGTTTGTTGAATGTAATGCCATTGGCAGTTTGATTTTACTCCACTTTGACGCACTTAGATTCAGACGAAGTGGGCATAATCCATCAAACTTTGAACTGAGATCTTACCTCCACATCAGTTGGTTTACTCCTTCTTTGTTCTTTGTTGACCAGATGAATACGTCTCAATAGTACGGAGTACCCGACAGAATGTTCACTCGATTACGTCTCAATAGTACAGAGTGCCCGACAGAATGTTCACTCGATTACGTCTCAATAGTACAGAGTGCCCGACAGAATGTTCACTCGATTGTTAAAAAGATATATAACAGAGAAATGAATGCCAATAATGCTGTATACTTTTAATATAAAATAAAAGAACGGGCCTGCCATTGACAGAGGTTTTAGCCAAGGCGAAAGAGAGGAATGGAGACGGTCGGCACAAATCTTGCGTGGTGCCCCCAACGGTCCGACAAACAAAAAGGGGAAGGTGATAAATACGCTGTGACGAGTAGAATAGTGCGCAGAGAGATGCTCATGGCAGCGGACTCTGATGACGACTTCAGAATATTGTTGGAGCGTGGTGGCCGAGTTCGACTCCCGATGAACTTGGGCATCTGAAGGACGCCCCTGAGTCCAGCCAAGTCTACTGGGCACCTGACATACTTTAGGGAAGTCAGGCCATTGGTCGTAGTGCTCGTTCAGCCCTAGAAACATGTGAGCTCCAGAGACCGCTAGGTTTGAAAGAGTTGACATCTTGATACAGCTCAAGCATTTAAAGCTTATATCTACTCTGTCTGCCTGTCTGGTACACATTTTTATAAAGTTTTTTTTCTACCACTTCCCATTCTCGGATCAAGTTAAAACTTTGCATTAATTTTTCCTAACAAAAAATGACTCAATAAAAAAAAATCAACAAATAAGCTACTTAGAAGTAATTAATTAATTAACTTTGTTTGATTGCGAAAAGGATAATAAATCGTACAGTATCGATATATATATATATATGTAAATGTGTAGTTATTCCCTTTAGATTAACCCTTTTAAGAGTATATTTTTATAAATATTTTGCTTGCTATGTTTACCTTTAAAGAAGTAAACACAACGTCATTTAGCTTATACAGATATGTTTGTAAAACCCAAACGTCTGCCGATAGTGTAGTCTGTGCGATGAACATTGCTTTCTGTTTCTCCTTTGGTTTCTGAGACATTCTGATTGGCTGTTGAGCGGCTAGCACTTGGCGGGACAACGAAGGGGCGACAAATTGTCCTCGGTACATAAACAACATTGCAGACGAAAAAAAAAATATTTTTAAAAAAAACTTGTGTGAGGGGAAAAACTGCACTTTACTGTCATATCGATCAATGCTGCATAATTTATTTCCCTTTTTCTATATAAAACAAAATTAGTTACCTCGAAGTGGCTAATTGGTTGATTGGTTCAGGTGCTGTCATCGACAGTGAACACCAATACAAACTTTTAACTTGATCTGAGAATGAGGATCGAAAGGAAAAAACGTGCCAAAGACTATAGACTGACTTCATTAATAGAAGCTTTGTAAAAACGAGCTCAATCACAGAAGAGAGACAAATACAAAGATGCGCTGCGTAAATAGTGGGGTCCATGTTTAATGTGTTCGATGGTTGGTTTTATCTAAAGTACATTCAAAGATGATATTTAAAAAAAAATAATTTCTTGTGACTTTGTTACAAATACTTAAAAGTTTGGAATTTGTACTTTTATCCTCACCCCCCCCCCTCACTTTAAATATAAATACCTTGTTTCTTTCCTTGATTTGGGAAATGGGCCGGGCGCGATGAATAGGGCTCAAAACGTCTCCGACTAGAACTCATCCATTGGTGTTTTCTGAACCCTGGACCTTTTTCTCTTGCCCGATTCTCCTCGACCCTTGACCCTTTTAAGTTTCCATAAATGTAGTAATATTTAAGTAATCATTTTTCTTTTGGAAGTGTATGGCTGCTCCAGGCCAACAGGAAGTCGTGTTAAGAAACTGTTGGTTGTAATAATCTCAAGAACGACAGGCAACTTTCTGGTTTGTCAAAAAATAGGCGCCATCACGTGTTATGACTTTTTTTTTTTTAATTCTTAAATTATTCGCGTTGGTTGAATGTCTCAGCTTAACACTGAGAGGCAAACCTTTTGATTGGCTAAACAGAATGTAGCAATGCCGCTTGCTGTTACATTGTCGTCTGCTCAAATAGCCCAATCTGTTCTTCTTGTGGTTTATTTCTCTTTGTCATAGACAGTTTATTGAAGATAAAACAACGCCGTAAACAGAGGTTAAATAAAGCAGTGGCGGAGCTAAGGATTTTGACCTCTTTAGGGGCCCCTGCATTTTGACATTCGACATCATGACATGAGATGGCGTAATATTTAATGTAAGAAAAATTTTCCGGTCAATCAATTTTGGGCCCGGGGGAATTTTCTAATTCGGACCCCCCTTCCCCAAACCCTAGCTACGCCACTGGGCTAAAGTGATTCAGTTCAACATAAATATCCCTTCTGCAGTTCTACTGTTCTCTCCATGTTCAACCATATTCCTGGTTCTACGCTCCGCCATGACTCAATTCCCAGACTCCGTCTTCCTCGATTTACTTCTAACACACACACACACACTGCATAGCTTGTTTTTTCTAGCCATTATTCCATCCAACCAGAACTTGTCTGGCTCCCACCCCGATATCCAGGCATTTCTTGTCATTAACTCGCCATGTCATCCATTCTCTGCCAATGTCACTGGGTTTAGTTCTTGTTATTATTGTAATTTCTATTTGTGTCACGGGTTTGTTTTCACCACTAACAGTACAAAGTAAATATTTACCAATAAGACACCAGCTGAGTTGTTTTTTTTTTGTGTTTTTTTTTTTGTACCATTCGCCATTGTAATCTATATAGTTCTTGGTGCATGTCAATTTGTTTCAAGAAAGCGCTTGGTAGATCTGTCTCTTGTTACAAGAGACCTCTTCAGATAAGTCTTTACTCCAGTTCATCTGTTCTGACTTACAAACACGTGCTATTGACTTGATGCTTCAGTTCAGCCAGCAGACGCAGAGCCCTTGGGCTAAGACAGGGAAGGTATTAATGATGATGGTATTCTTTGTTGACTTGCAATCAATCTTGAAGACGACCTGATCGGCCCTGATGCTGGCGCCATCCCAAGTGTTTCGCGTTCAATTACGTCACATCCGCTTTCCAAAATGTACATTTTTGGACTAGCAGAAGTCTGTTTCGGTCAATACCACTGGTCGTTTTTCTTTGTATGAAACTTTGATGATAAATAATATAATTTAAAAAAAAAAAAAACTCGACATCTCCACAACTTGTTTGTAAGATATATTTATAGATATATTTATGAGAAAACAAACCCAACTTTAAAAACAAACAAACAAACACAGCCAGTAATTTAATGTTTGTTAGTCACGATGCCACGTGCTTTGTTACGTATTGATCCCATTGGCTCCAGGAACATTTAAAATGCCGGATGGAGCAAGTGGAAGTTCAGCGAATGTCTCTATCGCTGCCATTGTTTAGGAAAAGTCCAATTAGATCTGCAGTCTCCCCAGAAACTCAGTTGTATTCATGGCGTTGACCCCCCCCCCCCCTCCTGTTTTTTTTTTTTTTTAGTATTCTATTGTCATATCTGAACATGGGGGTTGGAACATCCAGTCATGGTCGTATCTTAACATTCAGTCATGGTCGTATCTTAACATTCAGTCATGGTCGTATCTAAACATCCAGTCATGGTCGTATCTAAACATCCAGTCATGGTCGTATCTAAACATTCAGTCATGGTCGTATCTAAACATCCAGTCATGGTCGTATCTAAACATTCAGCCATGGTCGTATCTGTACTTAGGGGTCTGAAGCATTTAAGCTATGAGGATCTCTAACACCTTTTCAGAGTCGTATCTGGCAGTTGGGATCTGAACTCTACACTTCCCAAACCCAGCTTGCATGATTACCCCCCCCCCCCCCTTATTTTTTTTTTGTAAGACTCAAATCCGTTCATATTTTAAAAGAACGCAGTAAAGGTGACAAAACAAGGTCAGAGGTCAGATCTAAACCCAGCTGTCTGGTCTAGACTTATTTTTCAATTTCATTCCCTAAAACTTCTCTTTCCGCAAGAGTCCACTATTTCTATTTGACGCACCGACAAAGTCAACTGTCTTGTTTCTCTCGGGGTCTTGTGCTCACCAAGTGAGAGTCCTTGCTCCTCTGTCTTACTTTCTCCGGTAATGTTTTTTTTTTCCCTTGTGCACTTTTAAGAAAAGAGTGCCTGAAGTACAGTCCCGAACAGTTACTTTGGCTTGTTTTTCAGCCTCTCTCTCTCTCTCTCTCTCTCGGCTGTGGGGGTTACGCCGTCGTACACACACACACACTCACACTGTAAGATAAACAGACTTTCAAACTTTTTCAACCTTCATGGGTACACATCAACAGGGCTAACATTGAATCCCCCCCCCCCCTTTCCTATTTTTTTCCCTACTATTCGGGAAGACAATTTTTTAAAAGGAATTTTATGGGGACTTCCCGGTCACCTTTGTATGTCGTGGGTTCCAATCCTCGTTTTCAAGACTTGATTTTTTTTTAAAATGTTTTTCTTACCTGGGTTATTATTGTCACGTAGGCTGAGTTGGGATGGTGTTACTGATCTTCTTTATTGTTCTGATGAGTCTTGAGTGTCAACATGAAGGATGTGTACAGAACAACAAGGAACGGGAGATGATTCACTGCCAAGTCTTTGAGTGCAGGTCACAACCAAATTGAATTAGGATCTGAGTTGCTAGCTTTAAAAGATAGGGTACCGACTTGCCTCTTCTCGAGGAGGTATAAACACAGCGACATAGCAAGTCTTCATCCTTATAACTCATAAGGAACAAAATAAGATTCGAAGTCAAACTGTCAGGATTATGATCTGGCTCATGTCCCTTGACCACCTTAACCACTCCTCTTTTTTTTTTTTTGGCACCAAGCATATATTAACTCTGTCTGTCTGTCTGTCAGGGTTCTTTTACGTTTTTCTCCCACTTCCCATTTTCGAATCTAGTTGAGACTTTACGCAATTATCCATTGTCTATGACAACTTACGAGTCAATTTAAAAAATATATTAAATAATTAGTTTATTAATCAGTGTTTGTTAGTTGTTTTTTTTTTATGTTGGAAAAGGGGAAATAAATCTTGCAGTATTGGGAGATATAACAGTTATTGTGCAGTTCTAGCCCTTATATAATTTTTTTTTTTAAGTATTTTAATATTTTGTTTGTTTCGGTCATTCTTCCTAATTCATTTTTATGACATTTCTAATTTTGAGATGGGCATTCGCGTTGACCACCATCGCTTTTGTTTCTGACTCAAGGTCAACTCTGTCAAAGTAACACACATTTGTAACTTACTAATTGAACGGGAAAGGAAATGAACATGGTTGCAATAATCCCACACTGTACGCCTCAGATTCTTTGCGAACTCAACCACCTCAAAGTCAAATTTTAGTTTCAGGCATTGGTCTACTACTGAAGTCGTTGACTAAAGGAGTTACAGCTGTTTGTGTGATGGTGTAGGAGTTACAGCTGTTAGTGTGACGGTGTAGGAGTTACAGCTGTTTGTGTGATGGTGTAGGAGTTACAGCTGTTTGTGTGATGGTGTAGGAGTTACAGCTGTTAGTGCGATGGTGTAGGAGTTACAGCTGTTAGTGCGATGGTGTAGGAGTTACAGCTGTTAGTGTGATGGTGTAGGAGTTACAGCTGTTATTGTGATCGTGTAGGAGGAACAAAATGTCTATAAAGAAAACATTCGCCGTTAGGTTCCTGGGTTTGGATAAGTCCCTGGTGCGTCTTTCCTCCCCGTGTGATGTTCATAATCACATGACACTACCGCTCAACAAATTCGCGCGCACACACGCACACACTAAAAATGGGAATGAGCTCATCAATGAGTACAAAATGTGCTACTCCACTTTGTGTGTGTGTGTGTGTGATTATGGATCAGCTGTATGTGTGTGTGATAATGGATTAGGTGTATGTATGTGTGTGTGTGTTGTGGAAGTTCCAGTCAATCTAGAGTGTCAGGGTCTCACTAGCTCCATACTCTTGTTATGGTGGCGTGGTGGGAGGGGGATATAAAAAAAACTGACACCAATAAAGTCCTAACAGTACATGTTGTTTACGTTCTACTGTATCAGAGCTTCTCAAAGAGCTCAATTTGGTGCTCAAGTTTTCTGGCTGGTTTGGCCTTGGCGATGAAAGCGCTTATGATTTGAGTCTTCTTATGAGAGAGTGAGGCTATCCTTACATATAGAATTCGGCTGGAATCGAAATAAGCACTTTTAGTGATGCCCATCCTTGGATGGTACCTTTCTATCTCTCACAAGGACACGCCTCTGACCAGATGTAACAGATTCTTCATTTATATCATTAGCCTCTGATCAGTACGTATGCCGAAATTGTGGTCCTTGTTTGACGAAGTATAAGCACCACTGTGAACAGTTTGAGAACGAGAATTTAACGAGATCAGCTGCGTGTTTGCCATGCAAGCCTATCCGTCGTGGCGTACGCATGCAAAGTAGAACAAAACTGTATGAACCATGTCCCTGTATAAATCTGCTGTGTCCCGATCTGTCACGGATGTGTGTGCTAGCCGAGTCGGCCCGAGGACCGATTTGGCAACAACAACTCTGTTTACAACCCTTGACCTTGCGAAACAACAATTAGGTATGCGGATATTTCGTCATCTGTCTCACCCACTGCTTCCCACCACCACCACTTAGTACTAGTGATAGGACACACACACACGCACACACTCGTGCTCAGCCCAGGAGGTTGGAGGGTCAGACCTGGAAAAAAAAAAATACATGTTTTCGTCTAGCGTGTTTTTCTCTCCCTTGCAGCCTTGTCTATGGCAGTGGTTCTCACACGAAGCTACGCGTGGGGATGTACTAGTGAACAAGAACCAGTCTCATAATCGGCTTGGTTTAACGAAGAGATCTATCAATGTCTTCAAACTACAACATAAGACACGATTGATTTTATTGATGGTACGAAAAATATGTAAGGACATTTGATCGCACAACAACGGGAGCCAAGAGGCCTGAATCTTCCGTTGAGTTCATAAGCCAGTGGTATTACAGTGCTGGATTGTAAAAATGTTTGTCAAATGTTTTTACATTTTTCGTACCGGTATTTTTTTTCCTTCAGAGTTGAGTTAAAGATAATCTACTTCCTAGTCCGAACCTCCGGCAGGGACGTCGCAGGATGGCAGGGTAAGAACCCGGGCCAATCGAGACTAGCAGACTACACCATTTACCTATAGATAACATGGGTTATAGCTTAGGGCTCCCCTGACCCCTA
Organism: Biomphalaria pfeifferi; assembly: GCA_030265305.1. Classification (NCBI taxonomy): domain Eukaryota; kingdom Metazoa; phylum Mollusca; class Gastropoda; family Planorbidae; genus Biomphalaria; species Biomphalaria pfeifferi. The sequence goes on from JASAOG010000281.1 coordinate 128,850, forward strand.
ATTGTTTTGAAGAGAAAGCAAAGGAATATTTTAGTGTCCCATCTTGGACTCTTTACTCTTTTAGCATGGGCTTTAGGGCTCCTCATACTTCTAGCTTGGGCTTTAGGGCTCCTCAAACTTCTAGCTTGGGCTTTAGGGCTCCTCATACTTCTAGCTTGGGCTTTAGGGCTCCTCAAACTTCTAGCTTGGGCTTTAGGGCTCCTCATACTTCTAGCATGGGCTTTAGGGCTCCTCATACTTCTAGCTTGGGCTTTAGGGCTCCTCATACTTCTAGCTTGGGCTTTAGGACTCTCCACTCTTATAGCATGGGCTTTAGGACTCCCCACTCTTGTAGCATGGGCTTTAGGACTCTCCACTCTTATAGCATGGGCTTTTGGACTCCATACTCTTATAGCATGGGCTTTAGGACTCCCCACTCTTATAGCCTGGGCTTCTTTAGGACTCCCCACTCTTATGGCATGGGCTTTAGGACTCCCCACTCTTATAGCATGGGCTTTAGGACTCTCCACTCTTATAGCATGGGCTTTTGGACTCCCCACTCTCAAAGCATGGGCTTTAGGACTCTCCACTCTTTTAGCCTGGGCTTTAGGACTCCCCACTCTTATAGCCTGGGCTTCTTTAGGACTCCCCACTCTTATGGCATGGGCTTTAGGACTCCCCACTCTTATAGCATGGGCTTTAGGACTCTCCACTCTTATAGCATGGGCTTTTGGACTCCCCACTCTTATAGCATGGGCTTTAGGACTCCCCACTCTTATAGCATGGGCTTTAGGACTCCCCACTCTTATAGCCTGGGCTTCTTTAGGACTCCCCACTCTTATGGCATGGGCTTTTAGACTCCCCACTCTTATAGCTTGGGCTTTTGGACTCCCCACTCTCAAAGCATGGGCTTTAGGACTCCCCACTCTTATAGCCTGGGCTTCTTTAGGACTCCCCACTCTTATAGCATGGGCTTTAGGACTCTCCACTCTTATAGCATGGGCTTTTGGACTCCCCACTCTCAAAGCATGGGCTTTAGGACTCCCCACTCTTATAGCCTGGGCTTCTTTAGGACTCCCCACTCTTATGGCATGGGCTTTAGGACTCCCCACTCTTATAGCATGGGCTTTAGGACTCTCCACTCTTATAGCATGGGCTTTAGGACTCTCCACTCTTTTAGCATGGGCTTTTGAACTCCCCACTCTCAAAGCATGGGCTTTAGGACTCCCCACTCTTATAACCTGGGCTTTAGGACTCTCCACTCTTATAGCATGGGCTTTAGGACTCTCCACTCTTATAGCATGGGCTTTTGGACTCCCCACTCTCAAAGCATGGGCTTTAGGACTCCCCACTCTTATAGCATGGGCTTTAGGACTCTTCACTCTTATAGCCTGGGCTTTAGGGCTCCCCACTCTTCTAGTCTGGGTTTTAGGACTCTTCACTCTGGTCTTCCTGGCTTGGCATGTTGTTTTCACCAACCCTTGTTAATAATGTTTATTTAAAAAAAGCTTACTTTCTGGCGCCACATGTCTCAGAGATAGATCGAACAGAAACTGCTGTTTCTATTAGTACATAAACACACAAAAAAAGTTTAAAGCAGACAAGTATGTGAGTGTTGAGTAAACCAGTTTCCCGCTATCAACTTTAATTCCAGCTGGTCTGCACTTTTTGGAAATCTTTGGGGAGCAAATCCTGACCGGAAGTGGATAGGTGTAAATAAGTTTGAGTAGCCGAGTAGAGCATTAGTTTAAAACCAACCTGACAGAAATGGAGTTTACTTACTAACATTGTTCCATTAAAATACACGTTTCTATAGCCTTCGTAGTCTCCTGTGTGTAGTTTTAAAAAAGTAAAGTTTCCCTTTCGAACCTTGTGATCTATGGGGCAGATGATTTTAATGTCATCTGTTTCTTTGGCCAACGACTAAGGAGCAGGGTGTCATTCAGTCTGCACAATGACCAACCGCTTTTACTTTCCCCAACTAAAGTCAGGCACCCATTACAGTTGGGTGGACTCAGGGCGCCCTAAAAATCCGGAATGTCAAAATCCCAGTCTTCACCGGGATTCTATCCCAGGACCCCAGGTTCGGAAGCCAAGTGTATTAACCACTCAGCCGACGTTCCCATGTGTAGTTTAAAAAGACAACCGAAATATCATCAGCCCACCCAAGTGGTTAAATAAAAAATAAATGCCCTACTTCATGCAGATAAAAGTAGGCCGAGACTCTGTGTTATCTAGTGTGTTGCTTCTGTGCTGATACTTCTAGTATGAAGTGCGCTAGTTGAACCAGTGACCTAGGTGAGTCTCGGGATTGGTCACTGCACTTTCAGTTTGTACACATGGCTCACACTCATTAGCGTCCTTGACCTCCCATCGTATTCAGCATGGAATTCAGTGTGGCCTATGCAGACCTTTGCGTGGGTGTGGCAGCCTATCACAGTGTGCAAGTCTCAACTTGAGAAATCCCGGCAGAGTCCCACCACTTAGCAGTACACCGAAACATTGGGGGGTTTTTTCGCTTGTCTGTTGAAAGGTTTCATTGTAGACTGGGCCAAGTCTACGTTTGACTATGTGTCACCTTGTCGTTGTAAATTAGATTAATTTGTCCCTGCCCATTAGCATGGCTATCTTGTACGTGTCTAACGTGTAAGCTGGCCGGACACTTCTAATGGATGGACAGATTAAAACGGTCAATAACATGTAAGCTCAGTGTTAAACCTGTTAACCCCCCCCCCCCCCACCCCATTTTTTTTCAAATTGAGTTTGCTGACGATCCTATGCATTAAATTTATTTTGCCAGATTTAAAGGTCATATCTTTCACCAAAACGGAGCTACAGATTCAGTGGCGTAGTTAAGGATTTTGGGGGGCTTGACCTCTTTAGGGGGGACCCCTGCAATTTGACATTCGGCATCATGACATGAGATAATGGCATAATTATATAATAATACTTAATGTAAAAACAAATTTTGAACTCTTATTTGGGGGGATTTTCAAATTTGGACCCTCGTCCTAGCTACACCACTGATAAGGTTCTCAAAATACCACACGAGTTAAAGTAAAGAATGTATTTGTTAAGATAATTGTTATTGGTCCAATCAAATGGAAATTCAGCTTGACTACAATTGACCACCTCAGCCTACTGTAACAATAACAATATAGATGCAAATACAAAAATTCAGTCACGAAACACATACACCGCGCCAACAACGGAGTAGAGCAGGAAAAGTAATGGCTGATGGCTAGGGTTACATCCCACGTGTAGACTTGTAGTCCAGGCAATACTAAAGTTAGATTCTCAAGTTGGCGTAGGTGGACTTGCAAGTGTTGAGCTTTGGTCATTGATTGCTGCACCTTTCCTGCTCAGTGACCGGAGCCGACCTTTCTGTTGTCAACAATGTTTAGTTACTAGTTAGTTTAATGCCGTAGTTTTTTTGTTGTTGTTTTTTTGAAACAAAATGTAGGATGCATTTCCGTTTCCTACAAAGTAGTTGTGGGGATACAGTTTCTTTCTCTTTGCTGACGTAAGAGCTCAAGTCTGTGGCAATGGTTTTTAAACTTTTACCAGTGGCGTCCCGACAAAAAAAAATATTAAGGCCCCGGCGCCAAACATTTTCTTGCTTCATAAATGAATTCTCCTGACGTTGTACCGCGCATTGGTCTTGTTGACAGAACAAGGAGTGTTCATGTCAAAACAAAAGGTTCAACTAAAATGTGGTGGGCCAAATGTAGTCTAATAAAGAAGGAGGCAGCTCTGAATCTAGGAAATTTAGGCACCGGATATTTAGGCACCGGTAAATTAGGCACTTTTGACAAGGCGGAAAATTAGGCACCGGAAAAGTGCCTTACTTACCGGTGCCTAAATATCCGGTGCCTACATTTCATTTCCAGACACCGGCAGCTCTGATCACTACTGTTATGCGAGGTTCATATATCGCAAGTGACGTCTGTGATGGACGTGATCGTCGTAAGAACATCTTTAAGGCAGTCGTTTTGGCGTGGACTTTTTTTTTTGTCATGCAAACGTCGACAACATAACGACATAGGGCAGTCGGGAGAAATTCGACCTTTCTGTCTTAAAAAAAGTAAAAAAAACAGCTCGTTAGCGAACACGTTTTGAAACGTTTTATTGCGATCTACACTGTAAAAGGTCCTGCTTAGAAGATGAAAAAGTCTCTTCACAGAGTTATCAAACATTATTTCCAAACTTATGCTGTTTTTTTTTGTTTTTGCCCTTTTGTTATACTGGATTAGAGTATAGAGATTACGCTTTAGGGGAATTCCGTTTAGCTTTAGTTAGACGAGTCTTTACACATTTCCTTTTTTTTTTGTGAGCCACCGACATGAAGATATGAGGTCTCACTCTCTTGAGAACACGTTTGATGTGCGGGATGTAGATCTAAGGTTGTGTGTGGTGTAGATCTAAGGTTGTGTGGGGTGTAGATCTAAGGTTGTGTGGGGTGTAGGTCTAAGGTTGTGTGGGGTGTAGATCTAAGGTTGTGTGGGATGTAGGTCTAAAGTTGTGTGGGGTGTAGGTCTAAAGTTGTGTGGGGTGTAGATCTAAGGTTGTGTGTGGTGTAGATCTAAGGTTGTGTGGGGTATAGATCTAAAGTTGTGTGGGGTGTAGGTCTAAGGTTGTGTGGGGTGTAGGTCTAAGGTTGTGTGGGGTGCAGGTCTAAGGTTGTGTGTGGTGTAGGTCTAAGGTTGTGTGGGGTGTAGATCTAAGGTTGTGTGGGGTATAGATCTAAGGTTGTGTGGGGTGTAGGTCTAAGGTTGTGTGGGGTGTATGTCTAAGGTTGTGTGGGGTGTAGGTCTAAGGTTGTGTGTGGTGTAGGTCTAAGGTTGTGTGGGGTGTAGGTCTAAGGTTGTGTGTGGTGTAGATCTAGGGTTGTGTGGGGTGTAGATTTAAGGTTGTGTGGTAGAAATGAAATGGGATTTCTTGCGGAACTGGCGAAAGGTTTAAGTTTTGATTGAAGTTAAATGTGTACCTGGAGGAGAAGTGAGTATTTTGACTAAGTTCCAAACGAGCTTGGGGTGAAGCTTGTCTACAACTCTTAAAGAATTGAATAGCCGTGTACATCGCTTACTTTTGTCAGTATTTTTAGACCACGGAGCTCTAGGGAGTTCGTCTTGTGATGTTATCTCCCCTGTCATCGCATTCAGTTTACTGCCCAGCTGTCCAACAAATGCATTTCAAGAACTCAGATTCTGATGATGCCAGTTTGTTCTAATTACGATCGTAGTGCATTTTTTTTTAATCAAATTATCTTAGACTCTCGAGCATTCACGGCGTAAAATGCTCTCTGGGGAAAATTTGTAGCACACATTGAGTAGAAAACATTGAACAAGACGAGACGTCATTTTATACAAATCTTCTTTCATAAGATTAAAATGTCTGTCACATTTCTTGGACGAATTCTAATTTGATTATAGAAGAAGAAAAAAAGGCCTTTCTCCTAACCGCTTTAAGTATCTGTGTCTCTGTGTGTGTGTGTGGGGGGGGGGTATATCAATGCTCACTGTTCATCTGGGCGAATTCGCAAATAGAACGCCGATCCACACATTAGTCACCCCCCCCCCCTTTTTTTTTTCTTGCCCACCTTTAGTTCCAATGACTGCTGACTTTCAAAGACTTATATTGCAACATGTTCATATCATGTAGGTCACAGCTGGGGCTGTGTATCCAGGGGAAATACTGCATTCCTCATTAATCTTCGGACTCGAAGACAAGCTTTATTTTTATATCATCCAAGCGATTCGTCTTCATGGCCGCTTAATGTTGGGCAGGAAGTCTAGTCCTTACACAGTGGATACTTTTGTTTTTCTATATATTATATACTAAGTACACGTATACCATATGTGCGTACCTTTACGCTGGTGGCTTTAATGGTCGATGCATATTGTTACAATGGTTAAATAGAGCCAAGATTTAAAAGCGGTCACTTTGATCGAGGTTGGCCTGATGGTCTATGCTGCAGACAGAAAACACCGCTTCAGCATTTGGAAGGGAAAATATATATACATTTTTTGAACTGTCTTATCGGGAGTACTTAGCTCAAGGGACATTTAGATCATTTTAATAAACAACAACATGACTGTGTTCGGCCATATTAAAACGGTTAGCCCATAATATCACACCCCGGTGTGTACTGGTCATACTACACCTTGATACGCCGTTATCAGGGGAAGTAACAAACGTTCCCAATAATTTTGTTATATCATTGTTTGTAATTAATGTTTATTCTGTGTTGATAGCGATTATTTAGAGTCTTATTTTCTTGTTCACTTGAGATTTTAACATTTGTTTTTGTTTCTCTCTGCAGAAGTTTTTCATTCGAGCCTCCAAACTTGAGCGACCACGTTACGTGTGTCTAAGACAGAAGGATTGCGTCATCACCAAGGAGAGCAGAGTCCACTGCCAGTATTGTCGCTATCAGAAATGTCTGCAACTGAACATGTTCTATCCCAGTAAGTTAACTGTGTGTCTCTGTACCCCAGTAAGTCATCTGTGTCCATTGTCTCTGTGTGTATCTCAATAAGTTATCTGTGTCCATTGTCTCTCTGTGTGTATCTCAATAAGTTATCTGTGTCCATTGTCTCTCTGTGTGTATCTCAAAAAGTTATCTGTGTCCATTGTCTCTGTGTGTGTATCTCAATAAGTTATCTGTGTCTATTGTCTCTCTCTGTGTATCTCAATAAGTTATCTGTGTCCATTATCTCTCTGTGTGTATCTCATTAAGTTATCTGTGTCCATTGTCTCTCTGTGTGTATCTCAATAAGTGATCTGTGTCCATTGTCTCTCTGTGTGTATCTCAATAAGTTATCTGTGTCCATCTTCTCTCTGTGTCAGTTTCTCTTAAACACACATTCCCCTAATGGTATGATTGACTGTCGTCAATACCTTAAGTAATTATCTGATTGACCATTGTCAATATGTTAAATAAGTATCTGATTGACCATAGTCAGTACACAACAATATGCTCACACCAAATGTAGTTACAGCCCCCCCCCCCCCCCGGTCTGTTTTATAGACACTGAAAAACAATACACATTTGCGCTGAGTTTCTGCTGACAGGCGACACCTCCCCTCTCCCGGTATAGTATGACATATACCGCTACTCGTGTAAAAAAAAATCGGGCATCATGTGATATACCAAAACACAAGTCGAATGCTAGGTCTTATGTGTAACATCAAATAGACTTGATTAGTGATGCACAAACTGCAAACCGCGGGTCATATTCGGCCCAATATCGTGCCCCTCCATACCCCTGCCCACAATGTCTTTGTGTACTTTGCAGAGTTCCGCCGGGCACGAAACATTTTTTTTCTTTCTGTAACGCGGTCTTTGACATGTCGGAAATGAATCTGACACCCAGAACGAAAAGGCTGGACAACACTAGATCATAGTAGTGGAAGCAACGTGTCCATTCTGACATGCACACTTCCAGGCAAGACTTTGGTAGAAATGGGAAGACGTCAGCGCCCATTACCTGCTGGAAAGAATGACATATGGAACAAGTCTCACGCTTGTAGTTTCTATTTCATAAAGAAATAGTATTTCGTTTTAGGTCAACTATCAATGGGAACATTGGTTGAGCGCAAAAACATGTTGAAGAGTTCCACTATTTTTCTCTGACTTAGTGCAGTCATTAATTTCATTGTATGTGTTGAGACTAGACAATTTTATTAAGTAATCAGATTTGTTTCCAAGTTTTTTTAATTCCTTGTATGTCTCTGTTGAGACATAGTTGTTTCACAAGTTCAGTTGGAAGCATTAGGACACAAGACTATTTAGCTGGCATCGCTGGCTACTAGAGGTTTCTCAAGTACACAGAATGCTTTGAATATCATTTACATTTACAAATGATTAGAAGTAGAAGCTTGACACGAGCTGCATGGATCATAGTCACACAGACTAAGTAATAAGCTTGACATGTACAACTTGAATTCATTAAAGTTGTGACTTTTATAGTTAGCTGAAATATTTGTCTTTTATTTCATGTGTGGGTATGAATAATGCGCGTTCTGATTGGCTTGTTGTATCTAGATTGAACAAACTCAAAAAAGGTTGTCACTAATTAGCATTTTTTTGAGAGCCGTACTCATTATAGAAACCATAATTTGTTCGAGTTTGCCATTAGCTTTTTAATTTCTCCTTCTGCTGACTTTATAATGAGATGAAACTTAAACGTGGACCTCGGTGCAGAAGTGAATGTGATGCAGTGGTTCAACTCAGCTCTTGGTTTAACAAGGTCGGGAGAGAAGCGACCTTTCTTTGTGTGTCAGCTTGTTAACTGATATATTCCTTGGGGAAAGAAACTTGCAGGTGGTCATTGCCCTGGACACATTTGTGCTCATAGCAAGATGAATCTACTAATACAACATATTTCAACTCAATGTTGGACTAGCGGTGTTGTTACGTCATGTTCAGAACCTTGGGTCATTAAAAAGTATTGATGGACAAAAGAAACTCGCCATGAACAAAGAAAGGTAATAATGAATGAACACCACTGTACGTACATTCTACCAATACGCTCTGGTACTCAAGTACCTACTTTACTTATTGACATACGGGGAGAAATATTTCCAAATGATTTGAAAGTATTTCGTCAAAAAGACTTTTTTTCACTATCATACAATAGTTTTTTTGTTGTCTTTGTGTGTGTGTGTGTATTACTGTATAACTTCATTCAGCTTATTGAAACTTTTTGTTCTGTTAGTAGGTGAGCACCCAGTTGACTTTAGTATTGGCCGTTTTAACTTGGGAAGATTTTCTTGCAGTGACTGGGAAATGTATGCCTTGCGAGGAGCACCCCCACCTTGCTCAGCTTTTCACCTGTTCTTCCCTCTACATGTGCCTTTTTTTTTTCAGCGTTAACAAATAGAGGTCCGCTTAGGGTATTACATAAACGAATTCTTATTGACTGATCCATGACTTAAACTATGACATTGCTGTTTTCTTGTCTTGGCCGTCAATCCTACTGATGCACCACGTAATGTACAACAAAATTAAGACTTCCACGAGTTTGTACAACACTTGACTTCAAGCAGGACGCTGTGCTGTTGGGGTGCTTCTCACGGATTCATTGATTTTGTTTTGGCGAATACAAACTCTTGGTCTTTGTTGTTCACATCTAAACGCTGATGCCTGATTCTAAGTGTTCAATGTGTTTATGTGTTGTTTTTTTTTGTGTGTGTGAAGGAAATTAGTGTTCGGCAGTGTTGTCCCCCCTCCCTTCTTTTCTGACTTGAAGTTCCTAATTACATTTCAATGTGGTTCAATGCTTCTATAAAACTTGATCCACTTCTTACAGGGGCACTCACTCCGGTTGTAACAAAGAGAGTTCACTTCCTTGTTAGTTCGTTGTCTTGTTTGGTCTATAATTTTCTGAGTCTCCTTGAACTGAATGCTCACTGTCGAATCATAGAATTGGCTTCAGTTTAAAACCAAAACAGATTGGGGCATTACAAATCTCGAGGGAGAAGGAAGTTGGAATTGTGGCCAGAGTGTACTTGACCTTTACCCTTACAATGTTAGTTGTACCGATCTATTGGACACGATGTGCTGACAGAAGTAGGCTTACAGGTTGAATCAAACAAAACCTTTTCGTTCACTGTTTCTGCTATCTGGGTCAGCGTAGTAGGGTGTGAGGTCAGATTAGAATGACAAAGCTGGAATTCATGTTTAATGCCAGCTCATTCTGTTTCTGTACAAACTTCCAACTACACGGTACAGACTAATGCTCATAAAGATGGCATAATACTTTTATTGTTTGTAAACTGTGGTAAATTCTCGCATTACACACCGGCTACGCCCGTTGATTTGTTCCCAGGCTAGACATTGTTGAGGACGGAGTATCCTCATTTTTTTGAACACCCAATAATTGTCCTCACATCCACGATCCTCCCAACAGACTTTTTTCCCCCTTGTGTCTACCCCCCCCCCCCCCCCCCCCGATATTCGCAATTTTCGAATTTTTCATTATTGCGTTTTTCAGGCGTGAATCCTGTCAAAACCGTGTTTTAGCGAGCATCTAAGATTTAAAATGAACCTGCGAAATTTCTTGCGAATTCTTACGACAGTTGAGATCTCTTGATACGTAAATCAGTCAGTGATATTTTGCGCTTATAATTTAGATATTTTAAATTCGTTTGAAGTATTAAGGTTTTCTAATTAGGTCTACATTTTTTAAAATTATTTTATTATAATTAAAAATATATATTTGATTTTTACCTCAAATAAAAAAAAAGTTACCGAGCCTACTTTATCGATTGGTTTGAGCTTTGTGGCACAGAGCAACGACTGGCTGGTTTATTGTCACGTGGCAAGGTTGTCAAGTTCGTTGGGAATGATTCCTAGCTTGTTGTTTTTAAACAGTCGTATAAATAAATAACACAAAAAAATAAACTTTGTTGTCCTTGACCTCGCTAGATCTAGAACTGTGCTCACGTCGTCTGCTAATAGATTTGCGAAGACTATAGAAATAGGAGTGTTCTGTATTATTCTAGAACTAACCATTGACACCCGTCACCTCTAAGTCTAAAATAAGACTAGAATTTACTTAATCTAGCGACTGTGTAAGATGTTCTAGATGTAGATCTATCGTGTCTACTTAAACCTACTATAAATTGAGATATTTTTATTTTCTCTATCCTTTCTTCTGACAATTGACGAATCGCATCTCTTTTTTTTTTTTAAATATATTTAATATAGATCTAGATCTATATTGTGTTGCGTTGTCAAGAAATAAACGGTTGCCATGGCAACCTTTGGAAGGTGTGATATATATCAGTGTGATAAAGCGATTCGGAACTAGATCCGAACTTGACACCGCGGTTTATTCTCTCCTCCCTCACGACCACAAGTGTTGAAAAGAAAGAAATAAAGTTGTAAGAAACTGAAACTGGGCTATTGATTTCTGATGGGAAGACAAAACACACACTCAACAAAACAAAAGTCTTCAATCTGCCAGGAATCCAAAGGAATGCCGCGCGTGTGTGTATGATCTTATCAAGTGAGAGAGTTTAATAACATGACACAGTGAGGAAATGTAAGCCAGGCGAGCCATTCTTTGATTTCGTAGCTTTGATTGTTTCGAGTTTTCATTCAGCAAAGAAGACATAGATCTAGAAATATGTCGAGAGGCCAAACGAGTCATTTTTTATTATTTTTTGTTATTATTATTTTATTTTTTTTGCAGTTCCTCTATTGATCTAGGAAATTCGTGGGAACTGGGGGGGGGGGGGGGGGGACGGGACGAAAAGGTCTCTAACGATTTTCCTAGAAGTTTGATAGTTGGTTAAAGAGTTAGTGGCTAATTGGCCATACTGGGAAAGCTGCTTTGTAATTTTTCGAAACATTATCTTCCAAAATGTAAATTTGGTCTAGACAATCTTTATCTTGAACAGAGATTTCGGGTATTCCCGCTGTCTTCATTAACGAGAGAAAGAAATGGACGTTAAGGAACACGCTGAAACTTCAGGGAATAATGTCATAGATATCCAATCCATATTTTAATTTGAACAAGTGATCGCTCGAGTTCTTGTGTTGTCTGAATAGAGGCGCCTTGTCTTATGGAGTTGCACGGATTGACACACTTACCTCCCTTCCCGCCTTGTCGTTGGCAGCAGAAACCATTATGCTAATTGTTTATTAAATATGGCGGCGTATTCACCTTGACCTATCCCTATGAAAATATGGCGGCGTATTCACCTTGACCTATCCCTATGAAAATATGGCGGCGTATTCACCTTGACCTATCCCTATGAAAATATGGCGGCGTATTCACCTTGACCTATCCCTTAGTCTGTTGGACCGTTGGGGAACCACATAGGATTTGTCAACAGTCTTTATCTCAGTGTTTGCCTTGGATAGAATCGCTTTTAATGTCTGCCTCTTCTTTTTCCTGGTACTGTTCCCAGAAGGAGGGTCTTTGCAAGCCCTGAAGACCTTATAATATGACCATAGAGTTTTAGTTTCTATTTTTGTTTTTTTTACAATGGTTAGCAGGTCATCCATGGGGGCCAATCCATGTAGTAGCCCTGTCTCTAATTTCTTCGTTCGTGATGCGGTCTTTAAACGTGATACCTAGGATCCTTCTGTAGCATCTTAGTTCCATTGCTAGGATCTTCCTCTTTAGCTCTGCAGTCAGCGTCTAAGAATGTGGCCATGACCAGCGAGCGCATCTGTCTGACTTTGGCGTATTAGAAAACAACACATAAACGGCTTATTTTATTTCTGCTGCGTTACTTGTTTGTAGGGTTTATAGCTGTGTGTTTGATTCAAGTCTATAATACAATAGCTCTAAAGTTTCATCACTCTGTAGTGAAAGCTTCTTTAATCAATGGTTAGTATGTGTGTGTGCATACACTATGTACGCATTGGGTAGATGATGTTCCTAAGAGACACAAACAACGTGTTTAGAAATTTAGTGCTTAAATATTTTGTATATTCTTTTGGGAAAAAAAAACATAATGAGATCTATTTTAAAAAGACTTTTTAAATACATTCTTTTTTTTTTTTTAGAATTTGCGCTATTCAATTTTAGCTTAGTCATCATAGGAACCTTGGGCCTTAGGCCTCTTTTTTGGGCTTTATATGCCTCTTTTTTCGGCTTTATATGCCTCTTTTTTCGGCCCTCCTGCCTCTTTTGTGGGCTTTTTAAAATCAATTTATTTATTTATTAATTTTTATTTTAAGTTCTCATTTCTCAAATATTAAAGTATAAAGAATTAATATTAAACTTTGAAATATGACTAATCCGTACTTAATTAGTAATTAAAATAGTGAATCTACATAAATAGTACGTAGAAAGTTCAAGATTAATGAAAACATACAAAACTTGATCTGTCTTGTGAATTTTAGTCTCCGGACTTGGTTGTCTGTTGATAAACTTTAAGTCCATGTGATGAATATCTAATGTAATTGATATTTCTCATCTTCCCCACCCCCTTTTTTCCCAGATGGCTCTCGATGTGCTGAATGCTGGCCAGTCGGGGAGGTGGGGGGGGGGGGGGGGGTTCCCCATCAAAGAACATTTCTGTGACAAACATTGATCCATTAGTTTTTTTTAGTCTTACCATTACATCGACTAGTTCTGCTGCTGGTCACGTCGCTAAAACGTGGCTTTTTCGTAACCGGCGGACGTTTGTAATGCTGGCATCAAACATTGAATGTACAACTCTTGCTGTCAGCAGACGTTGGCTAGGCCTTGAGTCACGGGGGTCTTAGTCCCTTAGGAGCACATTGGGGTATTTCTTTACTCTCCTTTCGTGTACGAAGTGACCATACACACACACTCACACACACACGCACACATACACACACACTCACACACACTCACTCACTCACACACACACACACACTCATACACCCCCGATATCAACTGGATTTAGACTTAAGTCCTTGACTTTGTTACCGACTACCAACATTATACCAGTGCGTGTCGAGTAAAAAATTCTCAGACTAGGGCAATAATAGAATATGCATCCTCACGTTTGGGACCCCCTCAACTCAAGAAAAAACAAAAGAAACTGGAGCAGACACAAAATAGAGCAGTGAGATACATAGCAAACGAATATTAACATTTGACTAGAGTAACACCTTTAGTAAAATCACTAAATTTAGAATGCCTTCAGGATAGAAGACTCAAAAGTAAAGTGGCAGTTATACATAAAACACTTAACCATAATCTTCAAATACAAAAACAAAATTTAATAAAATACTCAGAAAGACACAAAGATAAAGGCACATTCCTCGTCCCATATGCTAGGACAAATTTGTACAAATACTCCTTCTTCCCTAGTGCAATTAGAGCATGGAATGGGTTGCCTGAGCTAGCCAGGAAAACCAGTGACTTGGCAGAATTTAAGTCATTGGTTAATATGCATGACTGAATGCATGACGCGTAGGACGTAATCATCTTCTTTTTTCAAGTAACGTCTGTATTATATAAGATAAGAAAGAAGATAAGTGTTTCCCAAACTGTGTGTTCACGGAACCCTAGTGTTCTACTTGAATAGGCGTTCCGCGAACTACTGGAATAATTAACTAGTAGGCCGCGACGTAATGTAATCTCTTTAAAAAAAAAAAAAAAAAGCAAAGTGTTATCAGTATGTACGAAGTGAGCCGTTAGAGGAAAACGTTTGGGAACCACTGCACTACGGGATATGGAAAAAAAAATGGGGGGGGGGGGGGGGGGCTTTCCTTACCATTTTTGAAAAGACGAACCGAAAAACGAAACGAAATCGATGGCAACATGTTGCCTCAAGGTTGTATTTCACTTTCTTAGAGATTTATGTAGGTAGGTGCAAGATGTCCACATCACAAACACATTGAGATTGAAGATCAGTATTCTTTTTTTTTATGCCTAAACCTAAGTTAGTTAAGACAAATCTAATTTCACCTTTGCTGTAAGGTCTCTGCTTGTGTCTTCAGTCAGAGCTACCTGTCGCCAGACTCTGTTATTACTGTGGTGATCTGAATGGAGGGAGGGGGGGGGGGGAAATAATTATTGCATCATTGTCTTAAAATATCACCCAAGTTCATACTAATACGTCATTCCAAAATACCCTTTAACACTCACACAGTATCCATAGCAGCGTGTGAAAAACTTAAAGTTTTTTTTTATATCTTATTGGTAATCACTTACAGGAGTTTTATTAAAGAGTCTGTCCTATAGGGTGAAATGGGAACTTTGTTACTGTATAAGAAATGTTGGTCTTTGCTGAAATGAGTTGAAATACATTTGTTCCCATTCAGGAATTGTTAAGATCTAAAGATGTGTTGGTCACATGACAGGCCTTATAATCACTGGCACATCATCTGATGACCCATGGATAGCTTGGGTCTTAAAGGATTTTCTTACTTACTTAGACATGAGCTGAACTTATTGTCAAATCATCACAGTTGTTGCCTGAGGAAATAATCTAATCGTTCTCTGAAGTTCTATTTCTCACATTTGTTAGCAATCATTCTGTGCACTTCAATGTTCTAAGAAATAGTCTTTTTTACATAGCAACACTATCAATTGACTGTCATTTGAATTTGTAGAAATTCACAAACATGTAGGTGATATATTTATATTTATATCTTTTATATGATTTGAAGACGGAACAATTTATATTTCTTGTGGGAATCGAATGGATCATGAATCACAAAAAGAGAGAGAGCCAACAACTTAAATACCATTTGTTTTTGTTTGTGTGATTCCCTTTTTTTTTCAATTTTATACTAAATATAATTATATTGCTCTACTCTACTGTTTAAAATATTTGTTCTTTTATGTTTATTGTCAGATTTAGATCTACTTACAAACTATTTAAAAACTCTTCTAGTTCTTAAGTCAAAATTTAGTGAGTTAAAACTAATTTAAATTTAGATCTAGTTTAAACTAAAGGTTAGATCTACCATCTGGTACTATTTCTTTGTCCACTTATCTAGATGAAATATATTTTTTGTCTTTTTTTTTTTTTTTTTTTTTGTGTCCAGAGGATGGTCAGAAGAATGCTAACAAGGTTGGTGTCCAGGAGATACCATGTAGGGTTTGTGCAGCACCATCCTCAGGATTCCACTTTGGGGCTCTCACCTGTGAGGGGTGCAAGGTCAGTGTCCACTTGAGTTTGAATCCCTGATAGTTATAGGACATGTTGATAGAGATTAGAAGTATCCCCTTGCTACTCTAAGTCTAGTGTGTACCTTTTATTTTGCACAAAGTTTGACATTTACCTAGTGCAGTGAGGGCTAAAATTAACTGTCAGGACAAGAGGAGACTGATAGAAATGGAAAAACTAACCAGCCTGGGGCTAGTCTATTTCTTTTGAGTAATAATTATGTAAGTTTTAGAACATGAAATATACTGTATGCCTTTTGTCCTTGTTTTTTTAATTGCAAAAAAACAAAGATGGGGGAAGGGGCCGATGTAAAAAAAAATAAAAAATAAGAGTAAGTAAGTAAAACTGTTCATTCAGAATGATGAACATTTGAATCTTATATAGTGTATGTCTAAGTTGATTTCTCTAAATATCAAACTAATATAGTGTATGTCTAAGTTGATTTCTCTAAATATCAAACTAATATAGTGTATGTCTAAGTTGATTTCTCTAAATATCAAACTAATATAGTGTATGTCTAAGTTGATTTCTCTAAATATCAAACTAATATAGTGTATGTCTAAGTTGATTTCTCTAAATATCAAACTAATATAGTGTATGTCTAAGTTGATTTCTCTAAATATCAAACTAATATAGTGTATGTCTAAGTTGATTTCTCTAAATATCAAACTAATATAGTGTATGTCTAAGTTGATTTCTCTAAATATCAAACTAATATAGTGTATGTCTAACTTGATTTCTCTAAATATCAAACTAATATAGTGTATGTCTAAGTTGATTTCTCTAAATATCAAACTAATATAGTGTATGTCTAACTTGATTTCTCTAAATATCAAACTAATATAGTGTATGTCTGAGCTGATTTCTATAGTCTCAAAATATCAAAACTTCATTGAAGAAGACAAGAACTAAAACAAGGGGGAAAAAGAAATTCAATGACTGTATAAAGTTTCTTATGTTTTAATCTCTATGTAATTCTTAAATCTGTACCATCTGTAGGGCTTCTTCAGGAGGATGGTCAAAGAGAGAGAAGCTTACAACTACAAATGCAGCAAAAGTGGAACTTGTGAGGTCAATGCAATGACCAGGAACATGTGCAAGGCGTGTCGCTACAACAAATGTATTCAAATTGGCATGTCAGTGGATGGTCAGTCTCTTCTCATTCACTCATTTATAAACTTATTCTTTTTTAACTGAGTGATAATAGCAAGTCATCAGTCAACAGCTCTTTATGTACCTTCATTTTAAAAACAATTCTAAATTCACAAAGTCATTATAGATTTCGACTGAATGATTTCATTTATTTTAGTATATATAAATATGCTGGAATCAATTTTTCTTAACGCACAATATTTAATGATTTATTTCTTTTTTTGTTCCTAGGTAGCCGAATCGGGCGTCAACCTAATGCTGTGAAGCATGCCATATCCCTTGAAGCTAAGAAGCAAATAGCTCTCAAAACAGAGCCAAATTTACCAAATAGCAAGATGGAGAATTTCAATTTCGACTCTGTTGTCCTTCAGCCTTGTTTGCCTGGCGATGTTGAACTAGATCAGGAACACTGCCACAATTCTCCCGGTGACATCAGAAATCCTAAACAAGAAAACCTCAGTCCCCTGGACCACTCGATACAGTTTTCTGATGTAGGTAGTCCGTTACACTCTGTTCACCTGTCAGACTCACCGATGCATAAAGAGAAACCAAGGATAGCCTCCCATGAACAGTCAGTGTACAGTGAGCCTCACTGCTCCCAGAACAGGGACACCACCTCCAATCATCCATTCCACATGAGTGACAGCCCTTGCTGTTATAACGACCAGTATCAGTCACAGGAAGTCGGCATGGACTTGTCTGTCCGCCGCTCATCAATGTCCAGTCTTGACTATCCTCCCCCCTTACTTCCATCTACTCGCTCCAACTCCTTCTCTGCTTCAATGCCCCCAAAACGTTACCCACCCGCCACGCATATGTACAACTCAGGTCCACTTTCTCCACGTTTGTCAGGTTCACTCAGACACAGCAACGAAATGTTAAGCCCCAATAGATTTCCTCACCAGTTTAACTCGCAGGATAATGAAGATGCGCCTCCGAAAGGTTATAACCCTAAAGAAGAAATTTACAAGGCTAGCAGTCATCCTGTGTACAGGACAGATCCCAGTTACACCAACTATAGTTCTCATGTTGAGAGCAGCTCTCCTTGTTTTAAAGATGGATACAGAGATCATGTCAGCTCACCTGGCCCTCGTGCTGTACACATGCACAACAACAGCTTGTGCTATCATGAGCATGAGCATCCAGGCTACCAAAGATCTGACCCGGAAATCATTCACGATTCTCAGGACTATTACATTCCCAGAGGAATGCAGTTCTCATGTGCTCAAGATCACCAGAACTACTCACCTACGAGAGTGAAAAATGTGCACCATGAGCCTTACCCACAATCCTCTGTTTCAGATCGCTCAAGTCAGCACAACAATATGAATAATCAGTACCACAATGGTAGCTCACTGGCCAAGAAAGAGCCACATCCTGTTTACCATAAAGAGAAACCATATCAAACCATCAAGTCACCAACATACTCCACAGACAGAGAGTTCATCTACCAAACAGACAAAGAGGTCATCTACCGGTCACCGTCTGAACTTGACTACAGTCCGCCTATGCTACCCAAAAGGAATAACAATAAAGTGGTTATGCAGTTTCCTGATGGAAGTGATATCACTTTCAAGGAACTTGATGATATTTTAATTCAGGCAGCTAATGCTTTGTTTCATATTTGTTTAACAGTAAGTCATCCTTTTTTGTTTATTCTTATCTCCTTATCTTATCTTATATAATACAGACGTTACTTCAAAAAAGAAGATGATTACGTCCTACGCATCATGCATTTAGTCATGCATATTAACCAATGACTTAAATGCTGCCAAGTCACTGGTTTTCCTGACTAGCTCAGGTAACCCATTCCATGCTCTAATAGCACTAGGGAAGAAAGAAAATTTTAAAAATTTGTCCTAGCATATGGGACAAGGAATGTGCTTTTATCTTTGTGTCTTTCTGAGTATTTTATTAAATTTTGTATTTGTATAAAAATTTGAAGATTATGGTTCAGTGTTTTATGTATAATTGCTACTTTACTTTTGAGTCTTCTGTCCTGAAGGCTTTCTAAATTTAGTGATTTTACTAAGGGTGTTAATATGTAATATTCATTTGTTATGAATCTCACTGCTCTATTTTGTGTATTTTCCAGTTTCTTAATGTTTTGTTGAGTTGAGTTATTGTTCATATTAGCTACTTTTTCATAGCAAAGAATAGTTTTAACAAGTCAAGATTTAACACCAAATGTTTGCTTAATAAAGATGATGTGGGATAAACATAGCATTGCCTGGCAAAGTGTTTCTCAATATGTGGTCATAAATTACAGCAGTTTGTGACAGTGTAATTCTTTGAAGGTTGAGATGCACTGGTGGTAATAGCTTTATTCTTTACTGTTTAGCATTAAGTTTGTTGTATTTTTTTTTTTTTTTTTTTGCTTAATCTGGAGGATACAATTCTGTCAGTCTTTTCTAATTATAATTCTCTACAATGGATGGCAGGTTGTGTGGTATGCACTATAGACTGTGGTCACAATGGGCTCTATTCCAATTTTGCATAAAAATATTTTTTTTAAATTGCTATTGTATAGCGCAACTGTTCATGCTTATAACAGAGCGATATGCTCCTCAGATGCGGACTCAACGGGTCTGCCCATGGGTCATCTGTTTGGTAAGCAATTCAAGTAAAGAGGCAGGTTTCAATATTTTTAGCAAAAATATCAGAAGTTATGAACTACAATCCTATCTCACTCAATACATATAATGTGCTAAATTGTAACCAAGGTCTTATTCTTACTTGGTTTGAAGTATAACAGATTCGGCCATTGAGACAAATTGGGGGTTGGGGGAGGGGAATTTCCAGAGCTTTACAGTTGCAAAGCTTTAGCTATTTCATGACTGTCAGAAGTTTTATAGTTGTCGTTTAAATAATGTTCTTTGTTTAAATTTTGTTTGTTTTTGTTAGCTTCAGCTCTTGTGTCTAGAAATATTTATAGAATTATTTGTCTTGTTACAGCAAAGAGCAAAGAGCCGTCAAATAGATGAGTCAAGGTTTACTAGTGTGGACACATGCTGGGAAAAAATGATGGAACATTTTAATTTCCATGCCAAGTGTATTGTACGATTTGCTAAGAAAGTTCCTGGTAAGATATCATTAGTAGCAGACTGTTTGTAGAAGTACAGCTAACAGTAGTCATCAGACTGTTAATATAAATACAGCTAACTGTAGCCAGTAGGAATGAGATGGACTAGTGTTGGGTATTGATGAAATAGAATGAGCTCCAATTTTAAAAGTCAGGCTACTAAATTACTTGTGAATGTGCATCAACCCTTGTAAATAATTCTTCATAGAACTAAACCGGAGAAAAATCGGTTGTTATAGGGAAGCAGGTTGTTACTATACTGTTACGACCTCTCCTAATCAGGCCTTCTGTAAACACTGCTAAACACAACACAGCACATCTAACACATCAAGAACTTGACAACAAGGCTCCAAATAATCTGGTGCTTTAATAATGGTCGATTAAAACAGCCAATATGACACAATTGGCAATACATCAACACTAAGAATGCTATACTGTACATTACAGTACTAAACTAATAAACTCTACTGTCTCTATCTCTTCCTGGACTTGTGCCTTCACTTCAGGACTCCACCAGGACCGACTTCATGGCAGACTAACAGTCCCCGTCTACTCGCTGTCCTTTCTTGAACTGCACTGCCTTACACACACTGTCTCTGGTCCATACAGGCTTATGATCAGATGACCATAACCTGGGTCCTATTCATGTGCAAAGTTCATGCCAGTACTGTTCCTTGCCCTTCAATATAGCACGCTAAACTGTATTACTGGCCTGTGTCACATTATATGTCAGCTGATCACACGCAGTTAACCCTATTGTGTCGCAAATAGGATTACAACAATACAATAAATTAGTTTGATTCAAAATTGTCTTTCAAATATGCTTGTATGTTTCACTATCTTTCACCAGGTTTCCGGCTCTTGAAAATTGAAGATCAAGTTCTTTTGTTAAGGACTGCTACCTATGGACTTGTCATTTTGATTCACAGCAGAGAATATGAACCAGAAACAGGATTTTACAATTATTTTAACTTTTGCTGTGTTGAACAGGACAAAATAATGGTAAGGCTTAAGAGAAGCACTTAAACATCTCCTTAAATAGGAATATTTTTGTCTAATTGTAAGAACAATGGGTATAGCATCAAAAAAACTGTTCACCTTTGACTGTTATGGATCATTACCAAGACCATACAAAACTGTTTATCATTAACTTTTATAGATATACAACAAAACTTCTTTGCATTGTCAACTTCTTTTTTTTTCTATTGATATTCTGACCCATAGAAAAATTAAAGAGCAAACAATTTTTTTTTTAGTTCAGTTTTTAGACCACAATTTTGATTCAAAATTTTATTTATGAATGTAAAAATGTAAATAAAAATTGGTCAATACTAAAGCCAGAAATAAATGCTAGATAGTCTAATGGTTTGATGTTAGCTGAGGACATAGCAATGTGATTTCAATAAAAAAAAAAATTGCCAGTATTAGCTATGTGCCAGTTACTAAATGAGAGAAATGAATTTTAAGTTGGTCTTATTTGTAAAATAAAAATACATTTATGTAGCCTCTAAATGTACTGTACTTGACTGTAACATCTATTCCCATGCACAAACACAGGCAAACAATGATTCTGTGACATAAAAATGTGGAATGCTGGTAAACCTTCTCCCAGATACTCCCCCCCTCCCTTTCCCACACTGGTCCTCAATGTTGAGATTGGACCCACACTGAGCATGCTATACGTTTGAAAGATCCACTGTATAAAAGTAATTAAAAGTCAAGTCAACTCATAGATTAACTTTAGCAGACTAATATATTAAGTAAAGAAATGGTGCCATTTAAAAAATCACACGTTTCTTCATCATTTTGCTTCAGGAGCTATTCCCAGAATTTCAAATCTTGTTGAGTCACTTCAAACATACGGGTGTCATGGCCAAAAGACTTA
This sequence comes from Biomphalaria pfeifferi, assembly GCA_030265305.1. Classification (NCBI taxonomy): domain Eukaryota; kingdom Metazoa; phylum Mollusca; class Gastropoda; family Planorbidae; genus Biomphalaria; species Biomphalaria pfeifferi. Next base: position 150,560 of record JASAOG010000281.1, read on the forward strand.
TGTTAACAGATTTAGAGTATGCATACCTCTCTTGTATGCTGCTATTAAATGATGGTAAGTGTCAATGAACCTCTTTGATATTCAGTGTTTCTGTATTGTTTTGAAAACACAAAACATTTTTTGAGTCTGTAGAAGAAGACAATGTTTATTTCACCAATTAGTTTTGTGTCCAATATAGACTGTTGCAAGCTTGACAAAGAGTTGCTGGCTTCAAGGTTATCTGATATGAGCATTGGTTATCACAGAGAGACTCTTAGACTAATATTCCAGTACAGAAATCTTGCTGTTATATAAAGGCAAACAAAAGCAACACCTTACTTGTTTTGTGACACTATTAAACAATGTTCCAACAATAAGTGACAAGTTCAGTACACTTGTACACAAAATATGATGTACATTACTTCAGCAATAACATACTGTCAAGTGTCTAGATGTGCATTTAAGACATATTGAAGTAACAATATTTTCTTGTTTATATATTCGTTATATTTTGTTTTCACACATGAGTTAATAAGGATGGTAGTAGATAGAGTTAGTAAGGATGGTAGTAGATAGAGTTAGTAAGGATGGTAGTAGAGTTAGTAAGGATGGTAGTAGAGTTAGTAAGGATGGTAGTAGATAGAGTTAGTAAGGATGGTAGTAGATAGAGTTAGTAAGGATGGTAGTAGATAGAGTTAGTAAGGATGGTAGTAGATAGAGTTAGTAAGGATGGTAGTAGATAGATTTAGTAAGGATGGTAGTAGGTAGAGTTAATAAGGATGGTAGTAGATAGAGTTAGTAAGGATGGTAGTAGATAGATTTAGTAAGGATGGTAGTAGGTAGAGTTAATAAGGATGGTAGTAGATAGATTTAGTAAGGATGGTAGTAGGTAGAGTTAATAAGGATGGTAGTAGATAGATTTAGTAAGGATGGTAGTAGGTAGAGTTAATAAGGATGGTAGTAGATAGATCAATGCTGTTCATTTTAGTCTTTTTTTTTTTTTCCCTCTTGAATCGTGAACACATTTTAATATCAGATTGTATATTTGATTTCAGAATATCAAGGACTTGTAGACTCAAAGAAAGTCAAAGAATTAAAAGAAAAGTACATGGAAGCTTTTCATGAATATGAATTTCGTAAGTTTTCCTTCTTTTTAAAAACAGAGTCTTTTAATAGAATTCAAACCAGATTCTACTTTTGGGACCAATAAAATAACCTTTTTTTTTACCAGATTTTTTATTTGTATTTCTGTCTAGATTATTATAGTTTCAGTTAGATTTGTTTTTAATATTTATTTATAGACTAGCGTTTGATTTTACTAATATTTATGCAGTTAGTTTATTTATTTATTCTCTGTCTCCTTCAGATAATTTCCCTAATGGTGACCTTCGGTTTGGAGAGATGCTGCTTCGTTTGTCTGAGTTTTCCCAGTTTTCAATGCAGCACAACATCTCTGTCAGCTTGGTGATTACCAAAAATTCTCAGCTTCATATACCTCAGTTGTACGCTGAAATGTACAACTCTGTAACTACGGGTGAAAAAACCCCCGACTGAAGCTTGTAATGAGAGCAGTTCTAGTTGTACGCTGAAATGTACAACTCTGTAACTACGGGTGGAAAAAGCTCGACTGGACTTGTAATGAGAGCAGTTCGTACACTGAAATGTACAACTCAGTAACTAGGGGTGAAAAACCCCCAACTGGAGCTTGTAATAGAACTGTGGAACAACTGCCCCTAATAACTGCAATGCACATCTAACTGAAGCTGTTGCTAAGCTCTTCTTTTTGTATAAGGAGATGGAGTTCATTTTTTTGTACATTTATCTTGTGCCATAGTGTGATTTCTGTCTGGATTCAAGACTTGTGGATTACAAAAATAACCCTGAAATTAGAATGAGAACATTTACTGTTTAAAGACTCTCTAGATATAGAATGTGATCCAGGAGTCAACATACAAGGATTTAAACTACCACGGAAATGTTTCTATAATCCAGAAGCTAAATGTGTACACTAAATGTGTATACTTTGCTTTCGGCTAAAACAATAAATGCTACAGTTGTTATGTAAGTATTATTTCAACACTACTCAACACCTGGGTCAGTGTCAGGTAATAACTACTAATACCTAAATCTTTGCTAGTATCAACGTTGTAAGTAAATAGCCACACTGAAATCTGTTGACATTTTTGGCCTGCCTCATAAACTTTTTTTTATTCTTGTGCCTTTTTATACACAACTTTCAAGTTTGATGGGGGGAGGATGGTAAAAAAAAGTTGTTAACAAAAACATTCAAGAGGAAATCTTTAAAAAAAAAATTGGTCAAATATGTCAAAATGAAAGTTTAATAATGTTGCAGTTTCCAAAGGTCTCTTATTAAATAACGTGTATTATTGTTCATCTTTGATAATAAATTTTGAGGTTGAAATTAATATAGTATAATCTAAATCTGGCAGCCATCTCATGGATAGTGGCAGTAGGAGTACTTAAGAATCCCTTGTGGAGTTTGGGCTCCAGGCTTGCTGGGCAGGAGTTGTGTTCCCACAATAAACAGAGATGATCAAATTATCAAGTCATTTGGGGGGAGAGGGTAAAGAGTCAGTCTTTCATTCCTGCACTGTGGGTTAAATCCTTTCCTTTGGTCAAAAATCGTAAAAAGGATTAGGCTTGACATTCTGTAAAATTAAGGAGGCGTTTCCTTTGTGTTTCTTTAATGCTGAGACTTTGAGCTGCCGTGTTTGATTTTAAAATCCACTTTATTTTAGACAAAAGTATCTCATTTCTTATGCCGGCTCTCTTACCTCAGTCAGAATATTATCATATGTGATATTTTCTTCTAATTTCCGGGAGTGCTGCCAGTTCGCCTGATTTTGTCAGTGTTACGCTACGCCCTAAAGTGGATCACAGAACAAATGTTTTAGCTTATTCACTAGAAGTTTTTATTTGTTGACAACCTAAAAACATGAAGCTTCAGTTCAAATTAAAAAAATGAAGACTACTCTTTTTTAGAATAATAACCAAATCATTATTTTTCTTTTTGCTGCATTTATGATTAAAGGTTTTATCCAGAAATGTTTTCTTCAGTTCAATCTGCTGCTAACTTGTCACATTTTCATTTTGTGGACAACTTATTGCAGTGTGTTCACCTTTTTTCTTCATGGAACTTTGAAAACACACACTCATGAGCTTTGTCCTTCAATGGAATCCTTCTTTTTGTGACTAAAACAATGTTGTACTCATTGTAGGTAGACTTGATTTTCATTTCACTGTTTCTTCATTTTATTGCAGTGTTATTGTATTATTTTTCTCAGGGGATTTTTGTAAAGGCAAAAAAAAAATTGTAAAAGAATGATGTAAAAAAAAAAGAATTCTGAAACAAATATTTCTTGTGGATTACTGTTAAATAACTTTTGTTTCCTGGTGTTGTCCATTCTTCTTGCAGCTATTATTTTATCAATGACTTGTTGAACCACTTCATTTGTGTACATAGTTGATCTATTTATCTGAGGGTTATGTCCCTGTTGTTGTACCAAGTGCCATAACTCTAGCTGGTGATGTTTTTTTTTGTTTTTTTTTTGAGTTTCTTTACAACATTGATATAACTCTGTATCATGTCAGGATGGCTGCCTGGTCGTGCGGTTTGCGCGCTTGACTGTCGTTCAGATTTATTAATGGTCCAGGGTTCAAACCCTGCCCGCTCCCATCCCCCGTCGTCCTGCGGGAGGTTTGGACTAGGAAGTAATTATCTTCAACTCTGAAGGAACATCCGAAACATGTAAAACATTTCACAAACATTTTAGTATATCAACCTCGTGTCAGCCTGTGTTGAGCTGTCATAGTTTCGCTATATTAGCCTGTGTCCCTGGACAGAAAAGTGATTGTGATGATGCTGTTGTTTTTTTTTTCTTTTAAGCTTGGTGGGCCCTCATTGTACACAACATAACTTCACCTGCATAGCCATTGTGTATTTCACTGTTTGACTTATAAGTTATTCTATGTTTTTTTTATTTGGGTGATTTGTGTTTTTTTTTTTAATATTACTATTTACAATATTGATTTGTTTGTAATCTTTTTTTTTATTGTTTCAAATGTGTTACTGTGATGAATGTTAAGAACATATTTACATTTGTATCTACTAATAAGGAAAAATATATATGTGATTATTTTATGTATATTCTCTGTAACATGTCATACATCCTAAACCTGGGTACCAGTTGTTTTGAGAAGACACTCTTCTTTAAAAATTGTTATTTTTAAAAACTATATTTGAAATGTTTGTTGAAACTAAAAAAAGATGATACAAGTTTCTGTACAAGTTGTCTTTTTTGTATTACTGTGTGTTGAGAATAGAACAGCTCAAGAAAAGTTTACAGTGCTGTTACTAAAATAACAAATATTTGTTCGTAACAGAGATATAACATCTGTACGTGTCTTCTGATAGACAACATAACACTGTGTTCCTTCTCTGTTAAATTTTGTATGGATGTTTATGATTTCTTGTATAGCACTAGACTAATCTGGCCATAATATAAAATGTATCATTGTCTGTGATTTAAAAAGAAAATATGTGAACTGCTCTTGCAAAGAAAATGTTTATTTCCAAGATACTAAAGTTTGAATATATAAAGCAGTTGATAAATGTCTGCGATCATTTCAATATACAATGCAGTTGATTAAAGCCTATGCTCATTTCAATATATAAGGCAGTTGAATACAACCTGCGCTCATGTGAATATCCACAGTAGAGAGAAACCACGTGCCATCAATTTATCACAGTGATATTTGTACTATAGTTATTGCATTATTTGAAACTCACCTACTCAAATACTTTATATAGCTGATATAATTGCTAGAGTTTGGCGAGTGTTGTTAATGCATTCAATATATATTATATTTTATACTTTGTAGAATCCAGTCATTCAAAACATTGTTTTCAGAAATTAGTTTCCTCTTGAATTTCAAGAGTCCATTGGAACTAAAATTGCCTTTTAATCAGTGAAATGTGGTTAAATATCAAAAAGGTAGTTTGAAAATAGTATCTGTGCCATATTGAATGCCATATTGAATGCCATCGTCAAAGAAAAATCCCATGGAAGCAACAAACCAAGGGCATTTCATACTGTCATAATGGTGCAATTCTGATTTCTTTTATATGTTGTCTTACAAATTTTTGTATACTTTAGTTTTACTGAAATCTTACTCTTTACAAACATTAGGAAAGTCCCTGATCATTTTTTTTTGTTTGACTAAATTGAAACTGTTTTGTCTTTGTGACAAGTGAGAGGATGTTTTATTCCCATGTAGCATACTGACTGTATCATCCAAACACTAAATAAGCCAAAGACTATGATATTATCAATGGATTTTTTTTTTAATGTAATGCACAATGGTAAATACTAGTTTATAAAAAGTAATATTTTTGTGAGAAACAATTGAAAATATAGTTAATTTATTTTCATCCTCATATAAAGTATATTATGAGGCAGTGGTAATAACTGCCTTATTGGAATTCTCTCATTCAATTGTTCATTGCTAGCATTTTATAGAAGACATTAGCTGAAGGTTTAACACCCCCCTCCCCCTTTAGGGTAAAATATCAGCCATTTCTTTGTGTCAAAATTTTACATGAAATGTATTCACTACCCATTGCACATAGGGATGATTGGTTATAACATGAGTGCATGCCATGTAGCTTTTGGTAGTCTTAGATCTATTTTTAGTCCAAATATTATTTAAATCTTGTGAATTTCAAAGGAAATCATGATCCTCAAAGCCATAAATTAATTTTTTATAATTAACAGTAATTAACACTGATGTAGTTCTAGATCATAGCAACAAAGATTTACTAGTGTTTGTTGTTGTTGTTGTTTTTTTTAATACTAAACAGAAGTTGTATTTATCTGAAACTATGTGAGAAGAAAGACTTTTCTGTTTGAAACAGTGGTATCCACTTTTATTTATTTTGTGCATTTTTCCTGAAATGGTTTTTGAATTTGTAAATATAGATTTTAAAAAAAACAACTCATCTGAATTTTTCAAAAGCCTTTCAAGCATATTTCATTTTGCTCAATATTTTGTGTTAGATGATAAAAAAAAAATAAAATGCATTATATTGGGTTTAGTGTTTTCTTATTGTGAATATATGCAAGTGAGTCTGGCTTCAATAAAAAAAAAATGGTGTAATAAGGCCTTCGAAAAGAGAAAACAAATAGTTCTGTAAGGATTTTTCTAATCAACTCAAATACTAAAAGTGATTAAAGTGAATTTTAAATGAACTATTAAAACCACAAAATGTTCTCAAATACGCAATGTATCAGCACAAATATATCAGAGATGGCTTCCTGGTCACTAAATAACCCTGCACACTAGTCTATGACTTTTATCCATTGCAATGTGGGGGCTGGGGGGTAGTTATCTGCTTCTTGGAAGGAAAGCCTGTTATTTCTAAATAGATTCGTTTGAAATAAGTTAAGAGTTGTTGAAATGACCTTGTAGTTCTTAGCCTGTAAGTTTGAAATAAGTATATATATATATAGTTCGTCCAGCGTGGTTCGATGATGCCCACTTTGTCATCCAGGGGGCTGAGTGCTTTGCTTTTTTTTTTCTTTTTTGAAAGGGGGGGGGGGGGGATGACAAGTGACTTGCGCTGGAATTTTGGATTAAAGTGAGGAGGATTCGCGCAACACGTCGACCTCACTCTCTCGCCCTAAAGCCCACTTGAAATAAGTTAAGAGTTGTTGAAATGACCTTGTAGTTCTTAACCTGTAAGTTTGAAATATGTAAAGAGTTGATGAAATGACCTTGTAGTTCTTAACCTGTAAATTTGAAATATGTAAAGAGTTGATGAAATGACCTTAACCTAACGAAGGAGGGGTGAAGTACAGTTTGTTTTTTGGATGACTACATGCAACATACCCCGTATATCACCCATGCATACATTGTTGCACTCCACTTTGCTTAAGTGTGTTCTCGGCAACTTTGATTACTTTACATAAACAAACAAAACAAAAAATGGGCCACACATTGTGTGAGTAGAAGCTAACTTATAAATCTCAGGCATCAGTGTGTCTTTGAGGAGAGAAGCCTGCAGCTCTAGCGTTGGCTTTCTTACTCATCTCTTTTAATGCGTTGAATCGTCGGTGCATCGCACATGATCTGTTGACGACCGACCCTCTTTCTACATTCCTCGGCTGTTTTTTGTTTTTTTTTTCCCTTGAATAGAATCTATTTTTTCATTCTTTAATGTTGTCTTCCCATCGTTTTGTCTGTTTGACTCTTCTTTTTTTTTTCTGTTACTGTTCCATGAAGGAAGGTCTTTGCGATCTATGAGGACCTTGTGATATGGCCATAGAGTTTTAGTTTGCGATGTTGTTTTTTTTTGTTTTATTTTTTTACAGTGGTCAGCAGGTGATCATGGGAACCAATAGCTATTTGGATCCTGTTTCGAATCTCATTTTTTATACAATCCTTCTATGGTATCTCTATTCCGTTGCTAGGATAGGCCTACCCCTTTCTAGTTCTGTTTTCTAGCAGTGAGATCATTAGATGCTAGACTCTCATTTATCTTGACTTGGCACAAGCATATTGGTCTCTGTTAAAATTAGTGTTTTCATTTAGGCCTAGGCCCACAGCGATGTCCTTTTTGAACGCCGGTATGGACAGTACAGAGGGACTTCTTGTGGTCCGACAGTTACGCTGGGCAAGGCACGTATCCCGCATGGGGTACGAGCGTATGCCAAAGGCAGTCCTTTTTGGTGAGCTAAAAGGTTGTCGACGTAACAGAGGCGCCCCACGGAAACGCTTCAAAGACCAGCTTAGGCGCCAACTTGCCTTAGCTGACATAGAAGAGAGCATCTGCTTAAATGCAGCCTCAGACCGAGGCAGCTGGAGGTCACTTACAAAAGCCTCGCGATACACATTTGAGACCAAAAGAAAATCCGCTGCCGAGGACAGACGCAGACGGCGAAAAGAAAAACTAAACCGACCACCTTCGGACAATGGTTATGCTTGCCCTGAGTGTGGCAAAATATGTAGCTTAAGAAAATCTTAGAATGGAGACAATATTTTAAATCTCATATTTATTTGTTTTGAGTGAAAACTCTGTCTGCATTGTGACGGCTATAGAAAAGGAATATGAAGAAATTCCCCATGGTAAGAGCGGCCTTTGGCTGATTATAGGGAGATAGTGGCCGTGCGTCACGTATATGGCATGACCCAACCCAATAATGGTCACTTTCAGATAAAAATAAGGTTTGAGAGTTCCCGGTCCACGTCTGGCCGATGGAAAAAATAATCCTTTCCAACAGTCATTGTGATAATGGCGCCGATTCCCTGTTGAACTTTTCGACAACGTGACAGAATGTTGTACAATAAAGACGATCACCATGGAAAAAAAGAGTAGGTCTAATAGATACATACCATCTACACTGCCACACAATGAGCACATTATTTTCAATAGGACCTACACATATATATCACTTCGAACATAATTGTCTATTAACTGTCTTGCTACATGGTTACTTGGTTAACTGTCTTGTTACGTGGTTAACTGTCTTGCTACATAATTACTTGGTTAACTGTCTTGCTACATGGTTACTTGGTTAACTTAGCCTACTTCTAGATGGTTGCTTCATTAACTGACTTAAGCGCAACTGCTTAACTGGTACAGGTAAACTGACTACTGTCGCTTTCTCATACACTCGTACTTCGGTCATTCCAAACTAGCGTTCACAATTCATATTTTAAAGCTGAGTATTCAACAAAATTCACCTAAATAAAACAAAGTACACTTGGTTCACTATTTTATCTGTGACACTGGGCAAACCGCATCGGGTGACTCCCACCCTATTGATGCCACTGGGTATAATGTTGATTACTACTTAATTAGACCTATAGTATAATACGGAAAACGCAGGGATATCAATTCTTCTGGCTTTAAAATATTATACCTGATAGTAGCCTGATACTTATCAGGTATTATCGAATATCACCAGAAATGTTCTAATTGTTTTTCCATCTATATATCTATAGTGGAAAAAAGGTTTCAATCTTCTAATAAAAACTGAATATCACTAACACAGAAGTTTCAATATTGAACTTATTGAACCTAATCAAATTGAATCCGATTTTGAGATTTATCAAAGCAGCCGACTAAAAGGCTTTTTTATGAATTTATGCAATACACATATTACTTTTAGGACGTAGGCCTAATCATTTTTTTATCAAAGTTACGTATGTAGATATTTCATAAGATAATATAAATTTTTAGTTTTGCTTCATTTTAATTAGAATTTCACTTAGAAGTAAGCAAAAAGTAAAACGCTTTTGAAGTAGATGAATTTTCAAAAATGCATAAGTAGCTTAGCAGGTGGTCAACCGAAAACTGGAAAACGTGGCAAGACGAGACGAAAAGGTTTGGGAACCACTGATCTAGGCCTAATCTAGACTGGAAAAAAGAAATATATATATAGGTCAGTTTTTGATGTTTATATTTTTGCTTTCTAAAAACTTTGGCTGTTAATTTAGCGAAATTCGAAGTAAAATCTCTAAGTGCTAAGCATGGCACCTAAAAGGAGAAAGGGGTTTGGTAATCATGGTAAACATAAGCGGAAAAAAATTAACTTGATGACGATTCGTCAAAAAAATGAAATACGACAGTTTGGTGAGCTTCACCCGATAAACGACAGGTGGGTGTATCTATTTTCGTGGTAGACTTAAATTTAAAGACTCTACTTCTCTTCTAGACTTTCACTCTAGCCTACTCTACTGTCTCTAGACTCTAGGACCAGTCTGAGTCTAGCCTAGCCAAAGCTACTCTGTCTCTACTCTAGTTAACTCTGACTCTGTGTGAAGTGTCATGTGTGACACTGTGACTGACAGTCTGTCTCTAGCTAGATCATAGATCACTAGTCTCACTAGAGCACTAGAGTAGATGATCTAATTAAAAAGAAATGTATCATTATGATTATCTATCATGATTTATGACATCAATATTAATTATCATCATTATGATCATATCCAATCATCAAGATCATCACATCATGATCATGATGATAATGATGATCTTCATCATCTTGTCAATCATGATCATCATTCATCTTAGTCAGTTGACTTAGACGTCTTAGTTAATCATAGTTAATGGTTAATGTGTTTATGATTTTATTATCTGTTGAGTGTTGTGCTTGTGTTTATTTACAATATCTAGATTATAGAGAGGTCACCGAGGTGAAATAAAAAAAAAATTTCTAGCAGAACATAACGTTTATGTTTTAGGCAACAAGTTGATTATTAATTTGTCATTCTTGGACATATTTGCTGCTGTCTTGAGCTGGCCGTGACACCTTGGCTTGTGTGTATGACACAAAACACTATTTCTGTATTTTTTATATAAAGGCTATTAAAGGCAAGTGATACCATGCCATTTGTACATTAATGAAATGGGAGAGCCGAAGAAATTCAAAATAGACTCTAAATGTAGAATCTTCCGTCTGACTTAAACCCTTTAATCTGAACCATGTATTGAAGATTCAGTACTGTAAATTGCAAAACATCACAGGCATTAAACCACAGAACTCTCAATGTTTTTTTGCAGAAATAGAGTCCGAACATGAAGACAAACTGTTTGACCGTCAAAAGTGCTGTTTTAGGTCTATGAAAAGTACTCAAATATTTTTTATTCTGACACATGAAATATAACTATTTACGGCGGAGTAATAAAAGCAAGTGCCTCAACTGAACTATCCCTTTTAGGTTTGAGCGATGCTAACAATTCGTGCTGCCTGCGGAAACTTTTCCAAACTTAATACAAGCGTTAACGATGATCACAAAGCACTGATTTGTGTTATCACACTTTTACAGTAATGAGACGGGCGAACGCCATGTTATGTAGTCTTATTGCCTTACCGTTGAACATTTAGATTCCATGCTCCAACTTGTTGTTACATCTATGAATCTTAATTTTTAGTTAGTTTTGTATTAACTTGAAACACACTATTTATTAATTAATATTAAGAACTAGAGCTACTGGTTTCTAATAGAAATAGTTTCAAGTCAATTTCATTTTTTGAAAAATCTTTTTTCATTGTGGCCCGTGACATGAGTGTCAAAAAATAAATGGCACCCAGACCAAATAAGGCTGGGCTTCACTGCTATAGAGTATTTATCATTTAAAACTCAAGTTATACTTTCAACAATATTATCAATTAACATTATTTACAATATTTGCTGTAATTCTAATGACTAAATACTTAAATATTCAATTTTTAATCATCATAATCCTAACTTGTATGTCATAATTTCTCTAGACTAATTATGTTTTTCTATTTGTATAAAATCAATTCAAAGATGCTTATTTGTTTCTTTCCTCCATTGAAGAGACAATGTCAAGTCTTACACAAAGGTCAAGGATGTTGAGGAAGTGCACAATGTAAGTAGGTGTCTCATAGTGGTAGATAATATCTTAGTGTCGTTTTTTTTTAAAGTATAAAAGTTATATACATATAAATAGTATGTTGTTTACAAATTTTCTGGAGTTAAAAAAACAAACAACTTATTTACTATGACATCCTTCTTCTACCTTCTTGTCTTAGCGGATTAGTGTCGCGACTGCTTTTTTTTTTTTATATACTCTGAGTGACATAGCATGTCCCCCGCTCACCATATTTTTTTTTACCCCTTGTTTGCATTTTTAGAGTAAAGATCTGGAGACATCAGATGAAAGTGAAGAAGAGACGCCTATAATCAAACAACTTTTGGCTGAGATTGGTGTGAAGGAAGATGAACCCGAGTCTGAGAAGGAAAGCAGTGAGTCAGACGACAGTGAGGCAGCAGATTCTGAGGATGAAAACGATTCAGACTTGTTAGATGAAACCAGTGTCTCTGAGAGTACAAGTCACAAGTTAAAAAACAGTAATAAAAAACTTTTGTTGCTAGATGTTGAAGAAAATAAAGAAAGTAGTTCAGAAGATGACACTGACACAGAACTAGAGAAATCACAATTAGTATCAGGCATGTAACTCAAAAACCAAACATTCTATTCAACTTGAAATGTTAATGTTGGTAAAATGTTGGAAAATATTTTAAAATGTATTAGCAACATTTGTTTATTGTTATTGTTGTTATTGCTTCATGTTTTCTAGGCTCCAATAACATGCTCAGTGCGTCTGGTCCAATCTCTTTTGTGGGGGGCAGGGGGTATCTGGGAGAAGGAATGAGTGCTGCTTGGCTAAACTACTCAGCTTGAGTCTAGTCTCAAGTTACAACTTCCTAGAGTCTACATTGGGATTTGAACTTCTGCCCTCTCAGTTTTAGCCAGACTGTTCATGCCACTCAGTACTTAACCCAGTTCCAGACAATTATGTATATTTGTGAGTTTTCATTACAAATTAAGAATCTAATGAAAAGTTTGAAAATGTTTTGACCCGATGGGAAGAAGTTGTGCACTGGAATCTGTTGGGTAGCCACACAAAATGTTTCTAGTCAGTCTCTGCAACATAGTGACTTAAATTAGCTAATGAATTACAGGGTAATTAATTAACTGGATGAGAATGTTAGTTACAGGTAGATAAAGCATTGCTAACAGAGGGTAGAATTGCTTCAACATTGCAGATAATAAGGCTGATGATGATAGAGATATAGGTGAAGCTGAGGATAATATACAAGAAGCTAATAATGATGAAAGTGAGGATCAAAGTGATACACACAAAGAAGTTCCTTTGAATGAAGAGTTGGAAGGTTTTGATGGAGAAGAGACTGAAGAACACATCCTAAAGGAATCTGGTTTGTATTTTACTTTTATATATCTATATATATATACTAAATTATCACCTTTATACAGCACCCACCCCTCTGTAGACCTGTGCCCACCCTTACGAAACTTTGAGTCATATCCTCTTTGAATGTTCCAATTAATCCCCCTTAGGTAGACCCTGCTACCACTACAGCCCAACATCACCAACAACTCTGTATGGCAGTCTTGAACAAAACAGCTTGCTTTTCTTTTTTCTTGGTTCAGACTGCAAAAGATCTCAGCAGCAAAATGCTGGCTAGGAGAAGAGCATAAAGTAAAACTCTTATGAATTATTTGTTTCTTGCAGCTAACCCAACAGTTTCTTTTATCTTTAACCTTTCTTCTTAGACCCATTCACCCAGCACTTTGAACTTGAAAGAGATATCTCAGATTTAGTTGAGAATGCAGACATGAAATGGAAGAAACAAGAAATGAAGGTCAGTGAACATTTTTTTGTATTAACTTTGGTCGCATTCATTCATATTCTGGCTTTTAATGTGTGAAAAAGTTTCTTTTTTTAAAGAACTTTTTTTTTTCTCTTGTTATATATGTTGAAATATTTTTTCTCTAGCTGCCCATTTTAGGAAACAGTTTAATGTTTTACAAAGATGAAGAGTTCTTACCTGAGCCAGACACCCAGACAGACTTTAAGAAATATGTAAGTTTAATATTTGTAATGTTTGTTCCCCTGCTGTCATATACTTTAATTGTTTCAATAGTTGTTTTTTTTAATTTGATCTAATTTTAAATCTATAATCTTGTTCTCAGGTTAAACATAAACTAGTCAGGGCTGTGGCATCGACCAATACAGAATTAGCTAATGTCCAGTTGAAACCTGGAGGTTAGTTATGTTTGAAAATGGAAATTTAAATATACAATTCTAAACTGAAATTTATAAAAGCTAATGTTTCCTTTTGTTTTACCATACAAAATGTTGCCTAAATTGTACATTGTTTGACTGCTAAAAGAAAGATCATGTTTTGTTATTTTCTTTATAGGTGAGAATATTCATTAAATAAAATTTGAAAATAGTTTCTAATAATAAACAAAAAACTTTTCTTCCTTTTAGCCTCACTAAGTCCTCTCCAACATCAACTGTTCTGTGCTATGAACTGTTATCAAGATCTTCTGTACCCAAAACAAACCATCAAGAATACAGAGGAGATTAGAGTTCTATATTGTCTTCACGCTCTGAACCATGTCTTAAAGTAAGTGATTTAATTAGATGTATCTAAGTAATAACATTACATTGGATAATATATAATAATAGGATCATGTCCATTGAGTATGTCAGTGTTTCTCACCCTATTGTGCTGTAGCCTCTGCTAAGAGTCTGATTTTCTGCATTCTGAGCTACGGAAATGCATTCTTTTGGTGTCTGCAGAACACACACTAAATTACAATACAAAATTAGTGCAGTTCAAATAATGAAGGGAGAAGAAAATGTGGATACTGAAGTGCAGAGGTAATTGCCAGCTCTCTGTGGCTTCAACATGGCACCTGGGTGGAAATGTCTGTTAGAGGAGGCAAACCTAGCCTCCATTTTATCACCTTGACTGAGCTTTTTTTTTTTTTTTTTTTTTTTAAATTTCGAAGGTGATGACCTAGTCCAACAAGTCTGACACACTATTCCACTAGGAACACTTCAGAGACCTGTCAGTCCGTATGTGGCAGTTACAGAATAGGAATATGAAAAGATTCTGTGTGGTTAATGGGAGTTTCAGCCTGTAGCAAGCAGGCCCATGAAGAGAGGTTGTACACTTCATATGTGGTTTGAACCAATCTTAATAATGGTCACTGCCATTGTGTAACCTTTAAACAGGACTTGGGATGAAGAGCTCCCAGTCCAAATATGTCCATTAGATGAAAGCTTTCTAACGGTCATCAGGATAATGGGGGAAGCTTTGGCAGTGCTCTGATTCCTTATGGACTTTTTGGAAGGTTGCGGATGTGTGAGAAATGTCTATATTGTGCTTGAGTATTGTAAGATTATCTTGTATAAAGCAACATGTCTGTTTAGTTGGTCTGGATGTGTGAGACATGCCTATATTGTGCTTGAGTATTGTAAGATTATCTTGTATAAAGCAACATGTCTGTTTAGTTGGTCTGTTCTGGTCATGAAAGAGACACAAAAATAAGATACAAAGCTTTGGAGGAATTTGACCATTTTGATATGAGAAATATTGTAAACTGGTTTAAACTGGTATTGGGGTTGACAAGTTTAAAATGTCTTCTGCTTACAAAATGAAAAGAAAGCTCTTAAGTTAATTTTTCAAACATCCTATTCATTTGATAAGTTTTCTGATATATACAATAAAAATAGAATGATTTTTGTTCCTAAAAAAAAAAAGGGACGTCCATTTTCAGCACATCACTCTCTCTTCAATATGAGTAACACTAGTTCATCTTAAGGTTAATGTAATGTTTTATCTTATGTAATGTATTGTTGTATAGAAAAAAAAATTGTCTCTTTATTACATAAATTCTATTCTTAACTCAATTACCTTCAGGAGTACAGTAGCCACTAGAAGTTAGAGGTTAGAAAGACATGTTTGCTATTTAAGAAATCTGTGATATAAATCAACTTTGCTTTCTTTACATAAATTCTCTTTCAGAACCAGGAGTCGTGTCATAGCCCATAATGTGAAAGTGAAAAGTAAAAAAGTTGACCTCAATGATGAGTAAGTTGCGATTTAGACTTATTATTTTTTCATTTAGTGTCATGGAAGTCAATAGTTAGTCAATTTAAAGTTATCATAAACGGATTTACTATAGCTTAACAAAACCAAATGCAGATAGATTATTACTATAATGTTACCAAATGTTGATTTAAAATTTGTCAAAATGATATAACTCATAATCTGATTGATTCTTATCTACAGTGTAGACTACAGAGATCAAGGACTGACTAGACCCAAAGTGTTAATGTTGTTGCCTTATAGAGACAGGGCACTTAAAGTAGTCAATATGATCATACATTTGTTGTCTGGGACACAACAGGTTAGTATGTTGTAGACCTGCCCAGCTGAAAACTTTCTAATCTTAACCTCTTGACCTTACATATTTGCCAACTGTTGGTTGAATGTAAAAAGTACCTTTTAATTATATTCAGTATGTGTGTGTGTTTTTGTAAGACATTCTGTCTATAGACTTGATGTGTTTTAATTAGGTCCATATCCATAGACAACGCTGTTGGTTAATATGTTGACTATAATTTGTTGTTTATATTACTACATAGGCCAGTGTGAGTAACAGAAAACGATTTGAAACAGAGTATTCAGAAATGGAAAAAACTTATTTATCCGAGAAGAATTATAAACCAGGTTAGTTCTGTAGACTTGTTAGGTATTTTTGTCATTGGTAGTTATTCAAAATAATGTAAATATTAATTATTTCTTAACTCAGATTGGATATTATTGTATGATGTTAAAATGACACTTTTGATTGTCAGTTTTGTATTCAATATTTTAAATGTATAACTTTTTTCTTGATGTTTTTTTTTAGCTTTAGCTTGTAACCTAACAGGTTATTCTATCTACCTAAATCTAAAGTGTTACTTATTTTATCTGACTTATAGTGGACATGACTATACAACCATCATTTAGTTTCAATGGTTATCAACTTATTATTTATTATTACTTATTACTATTTGTTATACATATATATATTTTTTCATCCATTGTGTTTCAATAATGACCACTTGTCATCCAGGGGTCTGATGGCTTTGCATTGGGCTTTTGTGCCTCCTCATGTGGCTGATGATTTATATGTGAGCCTGAAATGTTTGGCTGCATACTGGACAGGTTATTCCAGCTGGAGCTAGTGTCCTTTGCCTTTTTCTATTTTCTTCTGCTAGCACAGTTTTCTTGTCCTCTGCAATTTTCGTGCCAGTTTTCACAGCGCGATACCATGATACTTTGTCATGTGCTTCTGTATCCCAGGTGGCAGGGTCAGTGCTAATCATTTCCATAGAAACTCGGAAAATAAAAAAGAAAAATTGTTATCTTCTTATCTTATATAATACAGACATTACTTCAAAAAAGAAGATGATTACGTCCTAGGCGTCATGCATTTAGTCATGCATATTAACCAATGACTTAAATTCTGTCAAGTCACTGGTTTTCCTGGCTAGCTCAGGCAACCCATTCCAGGATTTAATAGCGCTGGGGAAGAAGGAGTATTTGTACTAATTTGTTTTAGCATATGGGATGAGGGATGTGCCTTTATCGTTGTGTCTTTCTGAGAATTTTATTAAATTTTGTTTTTGTATTTGAAGATTATAGTTATGTGTTTTATGTATAATTGCTACTTTACTTTTGAGTCTTCTGTCCTGAAGGCTTTCTAAATTTAGTGATTTTACTAAAGGTGTTACTCTAGTCAAATGTGAATATTCGTTTGTTATGAATCTCACTGCTCTGTTTTGTGTCTGGAATAGTTTCTTAATGTTTTCTTGAGCTGAGGGATCCCAAACAGAGGATGCATTCTATTATTGGCCTAACCAAGGTGTTATATAAATTCCCTTGAAGATGTTCAATCAATGTATTCATCATTTCTAAGGCTACTAAAGAATAAACATTTTGAGGGATGATAAAGGTTGATGTCTCATTTTTTTGTCCCCCCCAAAAAAATCTATTTCAAAATTAATCCATGTTTATGTCTGGACTTTGTTTCAGAGGACTTTAGAAAAATTTTTGAAGGAAACATTGATGATAACTTCCGACTGGGCCTGAGCATCTCAAAAAAAAGTCTTAGACTCTACAGTCCGTTTTATGAATCAGACATAATATTGGCTTCTCCGCTTGGTCTTCGGATGATTATTGGATTAGAAGGGTATGACATCCATTATTCTTATCCTAAAAAATTTGATTCCTATAATTTCTATTACAAACTTGAGATCCCACAACCTCTTGATGTTACATGGCTGGTTGTGCCATACAGTGTGCATTGATAAAATGTTTTACAATATAATACAAAGTATAGGCGTATTGTTAGGTTATAGTAAGAAACAAATGAAAGTTGAAAATGATTGAAAGCTAGAATGAAGGCTTAAAATTCCAGACATCTATAGTTTAATAGGGTTCTTTTTCTTCTAGAGACAAGGAAAGAGACTTTGATTTTTTGTCATCTATTGAAGTTTTAATCATAGAACAGGCTGATATATTCCTCATGCAAAATTGGGATCACTTCACAGTAAGTGCAACTACTTTTGATGATAATCAATAGAATTGTTGTTAATATTCCACTTTTGCATGCATCAAGTATTTTTTAATTTAATTTTTTTTTCTTTCTCCAGCATGTGTTTAAACACTTTCATCTTCAGCCGAGGGAGTCTCATGGAGTCGACTTCTCACGTGTCAGGATGTGGTCTGTTAACGGCTGGTGAGCTTTTTCTTCTTAGTTGTTCAAATAAACATTCAGTTCTTATTCTTTAAATATATATTCAGTTCTCATCAAGTATAAATTACACACGAAAAAGTGTTAAGTACAGCGCTAAATAATTTCACACCTTTTGTTTTAGGATATTTTCCAATTAAATTTTTTATTTAATCTAGTTATCAATTCTTCTTATCTTATATAATACAGACGTTACTTGAAAAAAGAAGATGATTACGTCCTAGGCGTCATGCATATTAACCAATGACTTAAATTCTGCCAAGTCACTGGTTTTCCTGGCTAGCTTAGGCAATCCATTCCATGCTATAATAGCACTAGGGAAGAAGGAGTAATTGTACAAATTTGTCCTAGCATATGGGACGAGGAATGTGCCTTTATCTTTGTGTCTTTCAGAGTATTTTATTAAATTTTGTTTTTGTATTTGAAGATTATGGTTCAGTGTTTTATGTATAATTGCTACTTTAGTTCTGAGTCTTCTGTCCTGAAGGCTTTCTAAATTTAGTGATTTTACTATAGGTGTTACTCTAGTCAAATGTGAATTCATTTGTTATGAATCTCACTGCTCTATTTTGTGTCTGTTCCAGTTAATGTTTTCTTGAGGAGGGGTCCCAAACGGAGGATGCATATTCTATAATTGGCCTAACCAAGGTTAAATGACATTTTAGTTTTATGTTCTTATTTGATTTATAGAAATTTCTTTTAATAAATCCTAATGCTTTGTTTGATTTTTTTTTATAATTTCATCAATATGTGGATTCCATGACAGTTTACACCTAGGTATTTTGCGTTTTTAGTCTCTGTTACTGGTTTGCCATGAATAAGATAAGTGGAATTAATTTGTTTTAGTTTTTTTGTTACTCTTAACAACTGACATTTTTCTGGGTGGAAAGACATGCTCCAATTTGATTCCCATTTCTGTAATTCATCTAATTCTCTTTGTAAAATATCTGTGTCTTGTGTTGTTTTTATTGTTCTTTATATTATGCAATCGTCTGCTAATAATCTGACTTTTGTTCCTGAAGTAATGCAATTTGGTAAATCATTTATGTAAATTAAAAATAGTAGTGGACCCAAGACTGTTCCTTGAGGTACACCTGAGTTTACTGTTATCTGTGTTGATTTAGAGCCATTTATTATTACAGTTTGTTCTCTCCCTATCAGAAAATCTTTAATCCACTGGTGCAGTGGACCATTAATGCCAAAATATTTTAATTTTTTAAGCAAACTGTGGTGGTGAACTTTGTCAAAAGCCTTAGAAAAATCTAGTAAGATAGCATCTATTTGTTCACTATTATCTAAACCTTTAGAAAAATCATCAATTAGTCCTATTAGTTGTGTTTCACATGATCTATATTTCCTAAAGCCATGTTGGTATGGGGTGAGGACATTTTGTTTGTCTAAGTGGTTTATGATGTTGCTACATATTATGTGTTCTAGGATTTTACATGTGATGCTGGTAAGTGATACTGGTCTGTAGTTTCCTAGGTCAGATTTTTCTCCTTTTTTAAATAGGGGGGTGACATTAGCTTCTTTCCAGTCCTTTGGTACTCTGCCCTGGTTAAGTGAAGCCTGAAAGAGTATTTTGAACATTATGGCTAGCTCATTGCTTAGTTCTTTGAGTAATCTAGCTGGAATACCATCAGGTGTAGATGCTTTATTTGGTTTGGTGTTGGCTAATAGTTTTTGAATTCCATTTTCTTGTACTACTATATCTTCTATGTTGTCTACTTGGTTCAAATTCAGTAATATGTCTTTGTCTCCTGGGGCTGAGAATGCTGATGCAAAGTATTTGTTTAGGATGTTCGCTTTAGTTTCATTATCAATATGTATTATGTTATGTTCATCTTTTAATGGCGCTATGCCTGTTGTTTCCATTTTCTTAGACTTAATGTATGACCATAGATTTTTGTTGTTATCTTAAGATATTACATTGTTTATGTATTCACTCTGCAGCTGTCTGCTTACTTTTTGGGTTAAGTGTTTAATTTTTATATACTTTTTGTAAACTCTTTCTGCCTTAGTTTCTTTAAATTTTCAATATAGATTTTCCTTCTGTTTACAAAGCTTCTTTAGTCTATTATTAAACCAGCATTTATTTATTTTGTTTGATGTGTATTTAGTTGGTATATGATTTTCTATAATAAGATAAGGGCTGATAATCATGGAGGAGTTCTTCTAGCAATAAAAAAACACTCTTATAGCAGAAGAAATTACCTTACCTAACTCAAAAAATATGTCTTTCCACCCAGAAAAATGTCAGTTGTTAAGAGTAACAAAAAAACTAAAACAAATTAATTCCACTTATCTTATTCATGGCAAACCAGTAACAGAGACTAAAAACGCAAAATACCTAGGTGTAAACTGTCATGGAATCCACATATTGATGAAATTATAAAAAAAAATCAAACAAAGCATTAGGATTTATTAAAAGAAATTTCTATAAATCAAATAAGAACATAAAACTAAAATGTCATTTAACCTTGGTTAGGCCAATTATAGAATATGCATCCTCCGTTTGGGACCCCTCCTCAAGAAAACATTAACTGGAACAGACACAAAATAGAGCAGTGAGATTCATAACAAATGAATTCACATTTGACTAGAGTAACACCTATAGTAAAATCACTAAATTTAGAAAGCCTTCAGGACAGAAGACTCAGAACTAAAGTAGCAATTATACATAAAACACTGAACCATAATCTTCAAATACAAAAACAAAATTTAATAAAATACTCTGAAAGACACAAAGATAAAGGCACATTCCTCGTCCCATATGCTAGGACAAATTTGTACAATTACTCCTTCTTCCCTAGTGCTATTATAGCATGGAATGGATTGCCTAAGCTAGCCAGGAAAACCAGTGACTTGGCAGAATTTAAGTCATTGGTTAATATGCATGACTAAATGCATGACGCCTAGGACGTAATTATCTTCTTTTTTCAAGTAACGTCTGTATTATATAAGATAAATGTTGATTCTATATTTTGTGAGTTAGGTAAGGTAATTTCTTCTGATATAAGTGTTTTTTATTGCTAAAAGAACTCCTCCATGATTATCAGCCCTATCTTTTCTAAAAATGTCATAATTACTATTGAAAATTTCTGCGAATAATGTCTGGTTTCTCACATTCTAATAAAATTTCTAAGTCTGCTGTTTTGTTCCTAATGCTTTGAAAATTTATTACTAAGGTTTTAAGGTATTTTGGTATTACTTCTTTAGTAGGTTTGTTTAGTGAGGTTGTTGTATTAATTTTAGTAGATTTAGGTTTAACAGGAGTGGATCTGGCTAGTGGTTGGTGAGTTTGATTTGGGATGGTGTTTAGGATGTTGTATTTTCTGAGGTCTTTGTTGCCTAAGGCATAATACACAGGTGTATTCATATGGAGACATGATGCATGGTACCAATTATCGCAGGTGTCGCATTGAATGGCTTTCTGTTTCATGGTGCATACTTTTTTGCAGATGTTGCATCTATCTTTAGATCTAGGCCCTGGATTTGACTCTACATCTCCTGCTATTAATATTAACAGTGATAGGTATTTATTTGTGCTGTGTCTGATTGAGAACTTCCATTTGTGATGGGTGATCTTCTTTAATGTTATGGATGTGTATGTTAGGTTATTTTTGAAGTTGCATTGATCTAAACTGTGATGATTGATTATGACTGTTGTTTCCTTTTTAAGTTTAGTGTTGACTAAGGTAGATCTAGTTCTGTGTTCAGCTAGTGTGTATTTAGTAATTATTAGGATAAATAGCCAGAGCAATTTCATGATGACTGTTGTTGATTTTAGTTTTTAAAGGTCTAGTCTAAATCTAGTTTAAGGTTTACAATGCCTAAGTTAAGTCCAAGTCTAAAGTGATAGCTAATTTACAATGACAATTAAATCAAATCAAATGATTTATTAAATTCAAAATATGGACCTAGACTAGATCTAGATCTAATTCTAGATAAATATATTTACGTGTATAACTCACTATATAGAATATTACTATTAGTTATTATTAGTAGTATTAGTAGATGATTAGTAGATCTAAAGCCTTAATTAAAGTCTAAGTCTAACACTAGACTGACTAGATCTAAAATCTAAGGATATAATAATAAATATAGACTAGATCTAAATAATATTAAATATATCTAATTATAAGGCTAATAAGGATTATTGAGACAAAATAGTCCTAAACTAAGAGTTGTTAATTTGAATTAATTAGTGGAAAAAATGCTGAATTAAGTTAAATATATAGTTTAAAGATATTAGTTTATTAGTCTGCAGTATTGACATATAGTCTAGTTAGAAACAACTATAAAAACACTGACAGTTTTTTTAAAGAGCTTTATTGAAACAAACTAGAGACATTTGTTACCTGATTACCTTAATACCTCCACATACACTGTCCCAAATTTATAGCATGTGCAGGATAAAAATGTGCAAAAGTTAAAAATACCAGTCTCAAAATGGTCAAATATTCCGGAAACTTTTTGTGAGGTGGAAGTTTGAAAGAGGAATTTTATAGATGTTTTAATCCAAATTATACCAGTTCATTCAATAAATACTGGTACCATTTTATTGCATTTAATCGTGCATAGCAAAAACATTGTTCTTGCTTACACCATGTTAATTGCTCTGAAAAACTTGACAGTGTGGCACCTTGCTTACACCATGTTAATTGTTCTGACTCTTTCTTTCAGGAGCAAGTTCTACCGCCAGACTTTGATCTTCAGCTGTGTCTTACTCCCAGAGTTACTGAACATCTTCAACAAACATTGTCACAGTATCCTTTAGACAATTGTAGCTTTTTCTTAGCTGTTGGTTGTAGACTTGTGTGTGGGGGGGTATTTCACCAGCAGTAAAAGGTTTATTTCCGAATCCACTTGGAACTACTCTTTCACATCTTTGAAATACTATATTGACTTTGTTCTACTTGTATTTCCAGTTTAGACATTATTTTTATTGTATTTTGTCAAACATTGGGCTTCTCCATATAATTCCAAAGTCTGTCTAATTGAAGTTAACATCTCTCAAACCAGTTCTAGCATTGTTATCCAGTATGATCCCATCTATCTTCTTAAATTTACAGTTATGTATGTCAGAAACTCTTTCTGTGTGACTTTGTGCTGGACAATCACATTCTCTTAAACAATAGAAACTTCTCTGGGAAAAAAATGTTTCATAACTGGTACTGTAATAAAGAAATTTGGAATATGAACATATATAGGCCAGTGACCATTATTAGCATGTAAATTGCTTAAATACAAGTTTTCACATTAGTCTAGATTTGAAATTGGGCATATTATCTAATCTTAACCTTAGACACAGATTACGCTGGTAAAATTTTGGTCCAACGAGATGACCAAGTAGGGACTATTAGATCAAGTGTCTCTGACTCACCACAGGTCAGTCAGTTTTTTTTTTTTTTTTTTTTTTTTTTAAAACTAAAAAGTTTTCATTTTCAATGTTGTTGTTTTTTTTTAAAGTAATCTGCTAATTGTATTCAGGAATATTTATGTTTGTTTCCTTTGGAGGCCCCATCTTTTGTTTTATATTTAAGTTTGTAAGTTTGTTTTCACTGTTGAATCCTGCTGTTACTGGTGATGAACTTTCAGAGATGTTTTGTTTTCTAATACCTCCAACCTCGGTATTTAATACTTGAAAGTTGATCCCCAACACCACTGGTGACAGCAAAGAATATTCCAATTTATTGATTCCAGTCTAACTTTGTTTATTTTGAGACCTGATCATGCCCCCTTGAATTTTTCAGCTCTTTCATCGTATCCAGTGTGATGCTCCTGATGGTCTGTCCCAGAGAAAAGCAAAGTTTGAATACTTAAAGAAGAAAGTAAGTCTCTTGTGTGTGTATGTTTTACTGTGTGTATGTTTTACACTTTAATGGCCAGTCATTGCTTTGTTTGAAACTTTTCATTTCATTATACTGACGCACAAAATGTGTCTTTTTGTTCTTGTCCAGTACCCAGTTTGTGTTTCACTCTAATGACAAAGAAATAACTCAAGAAGACACATTCATACATGTATTAGTATTAGTCTACACATTTACCCTGTGTTTAACGTATTAGTCTACACATTTACCCTGTGTTTAATGCATTAGTCTACTGTTACCCTGTGTTTAATGTATTAGTCTACATTTACCCTGTGTTTAACGTATTAGTCTACTTTTACCCTGTGTTTAATGTATTAGTCTACATTTACCCTGTGTTTAATGTATTAGTCTACATTTACCCTGTGTTTAACTCTTAAAAAACTTAATTTTTTTCTCATTCTACCGGAATTATTTTTTTCCCCACAATTTTTATCACATAAGCCTATTTATAAACGTCATACTGTTTTTTCTGTTTGTTAAAACATAGACATGTTATATATAATTTTGTTGGAAATTGAATGTACTACAATATAATTTATCTTTTAGTGTTATAGATAGTCACTGGAAAAAAAAAATTAGTTAATTTCAGAGATGAAAAATTTTTTTTAAAAATTTTAATATGTAAAAATTGACTTACAAGTAATAAAGAATATTGCAACAGTCCTTATTCATTATTATAGTATGAAATATTAAACTCTATCCAATTATCTACTGAAAAAACATAGCACTGTCAAAGTTGATCAATATTTACACTTTTAGTGATCCTTTTAATCACAGTCTCATTCCAAAACAAAATTATGAAAATGACAAAAAATGATACTTGAAGCTATATATATATATACATATTGTACACAAAATCAAACTATTTACAAGTACTGTGTACACCAGATTAAAAATTAACTTTGGTGTGCCATATCTCAAAACAGTGTTTTGGATGGAGATGAGGATTACCTTCACAGCCTTTGCAAATAAAGTTGCAGCGTTTTACTTGTTTAGGTGTGCTGCATACCTTACATCTTCTGTCTTGTTCAGTGTAAGCAATACAGTGTTTGGCTCCTTCTAGGTGTTCAATTGGATTAGACAATCGAGGACGTCCAGGTTTTGTGAAAATTGTTCTGGTTGGATCAGGCATGATTGCGGAGGCTTTGCAGCACAGCTCGTCGATGACTTGTTGCTTGAAGCTTTTCAGAGTCATCTCGTTTCTTCATTGTTGGTGGTCTTGTAAGGCACCAGAGGATATAGGCATTTACTGTGGTTATCTCTAAAGACCAGTAAAAAATCTTTTTCCACCATTTTTTTGTTCTACGAGTGTGGATGCCATAGTAGCCAATCATCTGATCAGCATGATCACAGCACGATCTCATGCTGTAGTTATAAGCATGGATGGCTCCTGGTTTTACTTTGCCCCTTTGCACTGTGACATCCTCTGCTGTAGCACTTGTTGAAGCAAGGATGACTGGCTTTTTTTGTCCTTCCAGGTTAAACACAAGATTTTATCCTGGAGCATCCAGTATTTGCTTTGCATGTGTTTGAGCACTGAGCTTTGGGGAAGCCAACACGGTTGTTTTGTACTGTCCCTGAATAGTATTGTCCTTGATCCAGAAGATGGTCAATCAAAGCCCTTGTTGTGTACCATCTATCTGCATAAATATGGTAACCTTTACCCAAATGTTTCAAGAGGGTGTCAAATATTTTGATTGCCAATCCACCATTCAGATCAGCTTCGGGATCGTATGATGTATTTGCTCCATAGTATGTAAGGAGGTTCAATACATATCCAGTACCACTGTCTACTAGACCAAAACTTTTGATATGGTACTTGTATGGTTAAGCAGCATTGAACATTTTGTACCTCCACCTTCCCTTCCATCCAATAATCATCTCATCTATGGAGACAGACTGATTTGGAGTGAACGCAAACTGAAATCTTTCAGTAAGGCTGTTTACAAATGGTTCTATTTTGTTTTTGTCTTCAGCACCTGGCTCTCCCACATGAAGCATTGAAGAGTAAATTGTTTCAAATCTCTCCCTTTGAAACATCTTGTGATAAAAGCCTGTGTGGAGGTTGTCAGTGGTTGAGAAGTAGTCTCGAATTGAGGGTCTCTTGTCAATGCCCATGTTGATAATGACGGCTAAAAATTTGAGCCATTTGTACTCTGTGAAATTATGCCAATTGTCTCTGTTGAACCTTGATCTGGACAATGCAGGGCTATTTTTTACAATCATGTGTTCAGCTTAATTGTTGACAGGTCTAATAAAATCATCAGTAATATCAGATGTCATTAGAGTACCAAAAAAATGAAGTGGGGTAGAATTTTCATCTAGGCCAGTAGCAGGATTTATTCCTGGCTGATGACCATCTTTAGGCAAAAACCTAAAATTATTATGAGTAGATGGTGCTGGATGCAGATCTAGATCTACTTCTTCCCATTCAGTTTGTTCTACATGTAGTACATCAGCTGTAGCAATGCGAGGTTGTTTACTGTTTAATGTATTAGTCTACATTTACCCTGTGTTTAATGTATTAGTCTACATTTACCCTGTGTTTAATGTATTAGTCTACTTTTACCCTGTTTAATGTATTAGTCTACTTTTACCCTGTGTTTAATGTATTAGTCTACTTTTACCCTGTGTTTAGTGTATTAGTCTACTTTTACCCTGTGTTTAATGTATTAGTCTACTTTTACCCTGTGTTTAGTGTATTAGTCTACTTTTACCCTGTGTTTAATGTATTAGTCTACTTTTACCCTGTGTTTAGTGTATTAGTCTACTTTTACCCTGTGTTTAATGTATTAGTCTACTGTTACCCTGTGTTTAATGTATTAGTCTACTGTTACCCTGTGTTTAATGTATTAGTTTACTGTTACCCTGTGCTTTCTGATTCCAGATTATTCCATACTACACATCTGCTGGAATGAAACAGACTTTAATATATTGCAACTACTACAGTTTTGTCATGTTGAGGAATTACTTTAGAGAGTCTGAGATGGACTTCCTGTTTATGAATGAGTAAGAACTAAATTACAAGGGAGGAAAAAAATATTTGCATATGAAATTTGATGATGCCGTATGAATATTTTTATTTTCTGAAAGAATGAGCATTATTGACAGTTCAGTTCAAGAAAATGCTTTTTAAATGTTTATTAGAGTTCTACTGTTTCATCTCATAGCTATGACCTTTAATGACTTAAAGAGCAAGAAGGAAGATATTTGATTTTTAGATAAGGAAATCTTCATTTATGTTTCTTTGTTTTATTTTTTGAAAGGTATGACTCAGAGAAGAGTGTCAGAAATGCTCGCATACACTTCAGGAAAAGACATCCACATTTTATGCTTTACACAGAGAGATTACATTTTCATTACAGGTGATTTTCTTGTAACTTCCAAAAGTTAAAAATTTTTACAGTGTTAAAATATTTGATAAAAAGTTATTTGTAGGACTATGAACATCTTTAATGAGTAAAGAGTTCTATTAATTTTTTTTTTTTTAAATGTACCGGTACTCAGCTTTTTAAAAAAAATAAAATAGAATACCTAGCACCTATGTCAGTTAAAAATCTAATATGCTGTCTCCAAAATCAATAACTTTTCATTTGTTTAAAATGTAACAGGTGTTACAAGTTCTACAGACTTAAATTTACATTTAAGTATAACGTCTGTTTTTTTTTATTAAAAAAAAAACATTTGCTTTTGTTCAAAAGCAGGAAGGCAAAGGGCTAAGTTGTACATGAGCAAGGCTGTCCAAAGACCCTAAGTTCTCTTTAAGGATTTTTATACAGTGTCCCAATTATAAAGGGTATTTCAACAGATGAGATATACAAATCCTGCTGGCCATACAAGATTATACAGGGAGTTGAATTGTAAATGTGGATTTTACTTTTTTTTTCTTTCTCTCTCCAAAGGTTCAGACTGAAAGGTATTCATCACATCATTTGGTTTGACCTCCCACAGTATCCAGACTTTTACCCAGAGTTAGTGAACTTGATGGAGACCAACAGACAGTCCTGTACTACAACAGCGCTTTATACAAAGTAAACAAAGATTTTTTATTTAGTTCTCAACTCTGTCGATTTATCTACCAGTCTTTACTTTCACTTGTGTTCACATTGAATGCCTTGGTTAGTATTTGAGAAAAAAAAATGTAATTTCATTATTTTTCTGTCTTGTTACCTACAGATACGATGCTCAGAAACTTGTGGAAATCATTGGAAGTAAACAAGCTGCTCATATGTTGAGTTCAGAGAAAACTGTCAACATGATCTCCATGTCATGATAGAAACACACTATTTTTTGTACTATAAAATAAAAAAACATACAATTCTGATTGTACAGCATTCAAATAATTTATATTTATCATATACATATGTATAGTTATTTCATGAAAGTCAAAATTATTTTAAAATATAACTGTTTGGTTGTATTTTTACATCAGTATATGGATATAAGCAATCCACTACTATAAAATACTTCCAACTACTCACTTAATGGGTCCAGCAGAAATCTCAGGAGAATGGGCAAAGAAACTGGCACTTAAACCAGTAAGCATCTGGCAGGCAGTGCTCATCAGCTTTGGCTTGCTACCCACTTAGGAGAAGGAAAAACTCTGAACCAAACCTTTGTGGTTTGGCTGTCTTGCAAAAGGTTTCATGAGTCATTCAAGAAAAAATCAGGAGCTGGCAATCATTAGGCAGCTTGCATTACACAGAGCTACATCTGTAGTGCCGCTGATCCCAAAATTTAATGGCTACCTGCATCAGCTGCAAGCAAGGGGGGTAATTGCTGTGTGGGGGACATTAAAACCATAGCTAATGCCCAAGCTTAAATCTCATTTTCTGATATGAACATTAGTTGTTCCAGGGCTTGAGAAGATAAAAAAGTATTGAATTGTGGAGAATCTGACATTTAAGTTTTCTCAGTTATAAGACTCAAAAAAAAAAAAAATAAAAAGTAACTTTTGAATAAAATGCATCCTTTTTTTCTTGACTGATACTGATTTTTACTTTTTGTATTTGCCCTAAATGTCTCGAGGTTTTTCCAGCAACGAAAGCTTCACCCCATAATGCACTGTGCATTCTCAAAGGCATGTTAATATGTTGAAAGTTTGAAGTTAAAATTGAAACTTTAGCACATGAAACTGTTTAACACTCAGAGATCAGCATGTGATTATAGCACTAGTCCTTGACATGCATCATCAGTCAGTGATATCATTCAATTAAAACATTGATATGGACTAAATGAAGGAGTCGGAAATGTGAAGATATCTTTTTAACTTTGCAATACCACATGGCTGAACTCATTATCAGTCTAAGAAGCCAAATTGAATGGAGTGTTAGAAAATGATTTATAAATGAAACGGTGTAAGCTTCATTCGTTTTGAATTCTGTGGATCTTTCAGTGCAATTTGAAAACGTAACAGAAGTTCAACATGATACGGCCATATTGTTTCATCAATGTCAATGTACGGTTGAGCAGGTGTGTTCAAAGACTGCTCTATCAGCTTCCCAATAACAGAGCTCAGAGGCAGCATGTTGCTTACATCAATATCTCGACTTTCGTTTAAAGTGGCTGCAGCTGCTCTGTGCTGGGGGGCAGGGAAGTGCTGGTTGAGGATCTGTTTCAGTTCATTCCTAAAGAACTTGTGTTTGGTGTTGATTTTGCTTAGTTTAGCACTGATGTCTTGCATGTGACTTGGTGAGGGCACACTTTCACCACTTGTCTCTACACTACAGCTGGACAACTTTTTCTGAAATAAAGCAAAATATTTCAGAACAATTCTACAACTATTTACAATGCAACAGATACAATTACTTTAACCAAATAGCTCCGATTTTCAGTTTGAAAAATCCTTCCCATACCATTTAGCAAAAAAATAAACATTTTGAACAAATAATAATATACCCTAGGACTATGGGCCAATTTGTTAGAAAAATTCTATAAAAAATAATAATAAAGCCATACACATCCGGTTTTTACAATAGTCACAATGCTCTATTTTTATGTTCGAAATAAGACATAATGAACTTTTCATATAGGGAAGTTTAAAAAACTGTTGCTAGCAGCACAAGGCATTATCCTGCAACTGTGGTAGAAGCTGTAGGGTTAATTATAAAAAAAAATCTTTAGGACTTTACCTAACCTAGATATTGTTTAATTAAGGCATCATAATTTACCTTAAGAGTTTCATTGACTCTTTGCAACTCTGAAGAAGTTTCCTCTTCTCGTTCAAACTCATCAATGACTTCAGATCTCTTGGCTCGGAAAAACACAAGTACTTCTTCAAGTTGCTCTGAGGATTTGAGTTGATTCTGCTCTAAAACTATTCGCTGGATCTCTTTATTTTCAGGCAAAGTGCTTGGGCCATTTTCTTCAAGGAGAAGCAACTCAGCTTTTAATCTGTTTTAGAATAAATACAAATTTTTAGGATTAATTTGACGATGTGTTCTGCTTCTAGGCTAAATTTGAAAAAATAAGTTTCAGAAATGAAGATTATTACATCCTAACCCAAACCTTTTGGCAATAAAAGGGTCTGAACTCAGACCATCAAGACTAGTTCATAGTGCATAACACACAAGCAGCAGGCAGCCATTATTAATTTATATGTCTTATATTTTATTTTATAGGTATCTAGATCTAATATTTGTAAGCGTTCAGATACTCTTAGATTTCCTTAACAAAGTTTTAATATATCTAGACCTTATAAAATACAGATGTTACTTCAAAAGAGAAAATAATTACATCCTACGCATTTCATATAATATCCCAATTCACATAATACTAGTATGTCTTATCATTATGTGTCAATCTAGTCAAGCATGTTAATTCTGTTAAGTCGTTGGTTTTCCTTGAGTTGTCTGTAAATTTAGATACAATGAAATCTATGATTATCTATTATCTTATTCTAGATTTAGATCTATTCTAGATAGGCCTAGACCTGTTAAAAAAAAAAAAGGCTGTATTTAGATCTAGAATCTAGTTTTTATTTTCTTGTAGAGCTTTAATACTACTTTTGAGTTTAATTTACTGTTTATTATATAGGATAAGACAAGATCTATTTATTAAGTAAAGGAAGTCAAGAACATTAATATTGTTTAGATCTAATTCAATTTATTAATAGAATATCTTTAGAAATAATCTAATACTATTATAATTATTTATTATTAGACATATTACTAACGTAACTAATACTCTGGGCATGGGTCTCTAGGTCTAGTAGTTCTAGGAAATTCTAGTAGATACAAGTACAACAACCTTTTTTCGTGCCATTTAAGAAGTTCCAAAGAACAGTTCCCATCAATTTCTCCACCTACTGCGCCAGTGTCCGTGAAATTTTGTAAAGGAAAGGGTGGCAGAGATTGTAATTCTGACTGAACAGACTTTAATTTGCGCCAGTTATGTTCACATTGAGCCTTGATTTCTTCCATGTCAACTTCGCTTGTGTTGATATCCATCTCTACGATTTATTCAAAGAATATAATATTTAGATTTTATCTCTAGATCAACTTGAAGTTTAAATCTAGATACTAGTCTAAGTCTAGCTCTAGTCTTTTGTTTATGTTATACCGCCTTATGGAAGAATAACAGGAAGCAGCTAACAGACCATGGGCGGCTATTCAGAAATTAAGTGCTTGTAATAGAAACTATCGACCCACGATTGTTTACCTTGATTATTCTCTCATAAATTATAGATGTTACTCAAAAGAGAATATAAATCCTAGGCATATATATATATATATATTTCATGTGCCAATCTAGTCAGGGCTCTGATAAGTCGTTCGTTTTTCTGACTGATTCAGGCAACCCAATCCATACTCCAATAGCACTTGAGCACTTATACACATTTTTCCTAGCATATGGAATAAGAAATGTGCCTTTGTTTCTTTCTATTTTATTTGTTTTTGAATGTGTAAATTATGGCTCAGTGTTTTATGTATTAGCATACTGCTACTTTACTTATTCTGTCCTGAAGTGTCTCTAAATTTTGTGATTTGATTTATTTTGTTACTCTCATCAAATGTGAATTCGAGACCGTATCAGGATCTACCAATTATTTCTCCATAGATCTATAAATTAATCTATACAATACATATTGTTCTCTTGTTTAAATATGATATATAATCTAAATAAAAAAATGTAAAAGGTATAATTAGTTTAATGAACAATGTGTTTCACTACACTTAACTGTAATTAAAACTAGATTAGATGTTATCACTTGTAATTAAAACTAGATTAGATGTTATCACTTAACTGTTACTAAGACTAGATTAGATGTTGTCACTTAATTGTAATTAAAACTAGATTAGATGTTATCACTTAATTGTAATTAAAACTAGATTAGATGTTATTTCTATTGTTAATGTAGTTTCTTCCAGATTTTAATATCCAATGGTAGACTACATGCGGTGATGTATCACTAAGTAAAAGGGTTTTAAAATTGTATGGATAATTAGATACTTCTTTTAATTAGTTATAAATTAAAACATGTACTTGCTCCCCATTGCTCTCAAACAACATGCTTCATTTAATAAGAACCTTAAGACCTCAGCTGTTCAAAACTTTCTTATGATAGTCTTGTCATTTTAAATGGCATGTTTATGTGTGTTAAATGGAGTGTCTTTGTGTTCATCGCCTTGAGCCTACATTTGTTTGTAATACATTAAATTTTATTATTATTAATAAATGCATGCAGCTGTTGGCCTTCATACAAAAATGAGTCTTGGATTACAATTCTGTTAATAAAGTTATATTTTCATTTCATCATTAATAATATGAAGTATA
The DNA here is from genome assembly GCA_030265305.1 of Biomphalaria pfeifferi. NCBI lineage: Eukaryota > Metazoa > Mollusca > Gastropoda > Planorbidae > Biomphalaria > Biomphalaria pfeifferi. Next base: position 183,362 of record JASAOG010000281.1, read on the forward strand.
CATCTTTCACTGACATTGTAATTCATACAAAGTTAACCTTGACATTGTGGCTAACATTACAGGAGACGACATTAAGACCAAACAAGACAATGTTGAGAAACTAAATGTTTTAATCTATTCACTGATTTTTCCATTTAAAATGTTTACACCTGAAAAAACAAATACATGTGGAGATTAAATATAATATCATTGCACAATGGCTTCAACAAAAACATGGTGTTAAAAAAGAAACATCTCACAACAATAATCACATAAAAACACTGATAAATGTTTCTTGTTAAATGAAAACTACAAACTAATAGTTTCTATCAAAATTATTTCAAAACAAACTGATACAATTTTATTGTCAACAGTTGTGAATGAAAATGAGGCTTCAAATGATATCCTGCAGAAAATAAGAATATATGTATAAGCTTTAGAGATACATAAAACCTGGTCAATCTGACAACATTGAGGCTGACTTATCAAATGAAACTCAAGTTAAAGTTTATATTCTTGCTTTCTTTTTAATTAATTAAAAGAAATATTAGATTATTCATGCAATTTTAATTTAAGCTTAAATAATCACTGTCAATTTTTTTTTTATAGCCTAAAACAATTAGGTTCCTTTTTTTATTATTCATAGACTAGCATGGACTCTGTGTGTATCTAGAAGAGGTTGAATGTCATTTACAGAGAAACTGGGTAGATATCACCAGGAAGTAACTTAAGGGGAGGTATCCCTGGACAAAATCTTGTTTTTTTGTCTCTGATATAGATTTTTAACTAATAACAATCCATTTTCTTCACACAACTGTCACTTTAATGCTGAAATCTGTGTATCAAACATATTCTAAGCTAAATGTAAATAAATAGAGGCAGGAAACAGGGTAGGTAAATCACCAGGAAGTAGCTTAAGGGAAGTTACAAAGTTTAACAATAAAAACAGAAGAGTTCATGCAAGCCCAAACTAAAGCCGAGTGAAATGGCAGGTACATCAGATGAAACATACACAAAGTTAAAAAACAAAATATCAAGTTTTGCATATAATAAACATTTAAAAACACGATATAAACTAAAATTAGAGTTGATTATAACAATGTTTTCAAGTCTTTAATCTTTCTTATAATTATGCATTTTTAAATATATTTTTTTGCAACATCAGTATTTTTATAAAAACAGAATTTTATAAAGCAAAACAGATATCAACTACCCAAATTTTGACCAAAGAAATAAAATCAATGCATTTATATCAAAACTTTTTAAAAAATTACAAATTCAGTCTTAACTCTTTCTCTTCTTATTGATGAACTCATTAAATTAAATTAATGTTTGATTTTATAAACTTTACTTTGTCTTATATAAAAAGAGCCTGCATTCACCTTTAATTCTATATCAAATAAAACATTTTCTGATTTCAAACAAAAATGTTATTGAAGCTTTATCAAAAAGGGGAGGGAAATACTACTGAGCAAAATGAAGAATTTGTCCAAAAGTGGAAAATAATTGCGGAGAGAAAGAGTTAACTCTGTAAAAATAATGTAACACATAAACAAATATCTCTATTTTTAATCTGAAACCAAACACTAAAAAACATTGAATGGCTTTCAGAAATATAGTGAGACTGCCTTCAGCTGATGGACAAGCAGAGGAAAGTAGGGCTTTTAAAATATTACAAAACAGACAAAAGTAAATAAATTTACAAATAAATTAAAATTTTATACTCATTATATTCTGAAACAAATATAATCTGTAATTCAAACTATTTATGAAGATTAAACAATAGAAACAGCTCCTCCACTTCTGCTGAAGAAGCATTCATTAACAGACATTTTGAAAATGTTAACATACTTTACACATTTAGTAATTCATTTGTCTCTCTTCAAGATTTTAAAAGAGAGGCCAGGTTAGAATGTATCTAGTCAAGCATCAAAGTAAATTTATGATAGTTTCAAATCACATTGAAAACAAAGTTTTGTCTATTAGTATGTCACTAGTGTAAATTTTCCACAGCTCTGAATGACTTGATCAAATATTGTCACAAGACAGATCCAATTACTGGCATCGAAATATTGAAATGAATATAATAAATATCACTGAGATCAAGCCAAGATTAAGATGGTAGCCATTTATTGTTGGCGATAAAGTTTCTGCTATGCTAAAAGTACACATACTAGGTTCAGTCGACATTGTTTTATCTTGGGTTTGTGTGGCTAAAGTAAAAGTCTAATCCTCGTTTCTGGCCAGGATATTGACCTTGATGTTCAAGGCTCTTCTGCGACCCTGAACTTCTTTTTTTACCTTTACCACTTGAAGCACCGGTACTAGTACTGGAGGACTGTGGGAAGTATACATCAAGTTTAGATTATCAAAATTGTCTGAGTAAAATACCAATTTCATTCATTTTTTCATTTAAAGTAGATTTCATAAAAAACAAAGAAAACATTAAAAAAAAAACAAAGCTTATATTTATGCGAACTTGTATCAATTAGTTTGGATCAGTCATGTAATTACATTTGTAATAGATCTAGACTAACAATAAAGAAGCATTTATAAAAAAAATTTTAAAAGGGGTAACGACAGGAATTTGAACTCATGGCTCAAGCCTTCTCAATCCAACAGGGTAACCACTCTGCTAGTGGAGAGCCTATGAACATGGAGGATTGTATATTTATGTATTGTGTCGATAGTCTCGTCCTATTTTTCATGTTTTGTTCACCAAGACTCAGACGATGTATGCAAACTTGTATCAATTAGTTTGGATCAGTCATGTAATTACATTTGTAATAGATCTAGACTAACAATAAAGAAGCATTTATAAAAAAATTTGTAAAAAGGGATAACAACAGGAATTGGAACTCATGGCTCAAGCCTTCTCAGGCTTCTCAATCCAACAGGGTAACCACTCTGCTAGTGGAGAGCCTATGAACATGGAGGATTGTATAGTTATGTATTGTATCTATAGTCTCGTCCTATTTTTCATGTTGTGTTCACCAAGACTCAGACGATGTATAAAGGGGACTAATTCAGCTTATACCACAACTTCATAGAAGTACAAATCTTTCCATTGTTTGAGATACCAAACAAAATAATTAACTAATTGGTTAATTTTTTTATTGATTCTTGTGTTGTCAGGTAAATAATTGTGCGAAATTTCAGCTTGATCAGAGATTGGGAAAAAAAACATAAACAAACTTTGACCAGATGACAAAGTGAGTTGACATACGCTTTGTAAAAAGCAAGTTAATAAAGGGAGTTAATGAAGGCTGCTAGTCAGCTGTACTCAAAACTTTGCTGTGCACACAAACTTTGTTGGTGAATCAGTTGTACTCATGTATTGCCTAACACAGAAACAAACATCTAAATCCATTGAATAGTTGCAAATTGACATAATCAAGCTGTCTTTAAAAATCTTGTTTAAAAAAAAAATGTCCATGCCTTATTGTATACTTAGTTTTTAAAACAAAAAGTGCAAGCTTTCAAAAGCAGCTGTTCTTTAATGTAAAAAAAAAAAAAAAAAAAAAAAATCTATTTCATACAGATTATTTTGCAAAGAAGAAAACATGTCACAACAGACAAAATAGTTTGATCCTATTTCTTTTGTCAATCATCCATCAACAACTAGACTTTAATATTTTATATAAACTTTTAAAAGGTTTTCAAAAATGTTTGGTAGTTTGTAATCTAAAAGAAACAACAAGGGTCCACTTTTTAGAAGACAAAATGTTGCAGCTATACATTCTTCCAGCACAACACAGACCAATATGCATACAGATTTTCAATAATGCTTTTAGTTTTTAAAATATGAATGTTGGTGCAGAAAACAAAGTGGTTTTTTCCTACAGGGGCAGCTAAAGAAAAACATTTCCATATCAGAATGAGTGGTTTATGGTCTTGATGATATTAAGGAAACATTTGGCTTATGCTTAATAAGATCCACCAACTTTACTTTCCGACACTTATGTCAGATTCCTGTTCAGATATGAAAAAAAAAAATGCTAGATATATTCATGAAACAATATCTTCAATGTTATAAATTTACTTACAGGTCTGTTCACGTGTCGACTCCACTCCTGAGCAACTATAATGGGATTAGGATAAGTCTGACCAAGCAGAACACCTCCGGCTTGTAGCTGAGTGTTGCTGAGAGTCCAAATACAGTGAACTTTGCCAGACTTGATAGCTGCTAGTTCAGGAACCCAGAGACGAACATAATTACCCTGCCAAATTACAATCATTTATTTCACTTTCTGTAGCATTTCAATAAATAATCATTTTAAAAAGTATATTTCTTGTTTCTAAGACTACGGTAAAGTGAAATGCATTCTGAATAGTTCTAGGTGATTTAGGAAAGTTATATAACATTGTAGAATTAAAAGAAAAGAACATACATCTCCATCGTAGTCTAATCCTTGTTTGACAACATTAAACTTCCTGTTTTCTCTGGGGTCATTGCCGATACCTGCACTATACAACCAGTTGCCATAGTTACTGCAGACATCGTGGTCAATCTAAAAGATTGAAGGCATGAAACATATAATTGTCAACTTATAACAAATGAATTTTATTTATTGAACATATACTTTAAAAATATTGAGATTTACCAGCAAAGATTCAAACCATTCAGCACCCAGTCTCCAGTCTAGCTGCAAATCTTTGGTAAGAAAACTGGCAACGTTCTAAAATAATATAAAGAAGTCATGTAAAACTTTGTGGGTTTTTTTTAAACAAAGAATCAAAATAGTGTGTTTACTATTTGCTTCAAATAAAATAACAAAATAAAGAGAAAGCTTATTAAACTAGCTGGAGAAAACATATGTTCTCCCACAGTTTTAATCATCCTCATTCAACTCCAATTGAGTGAGAGCCTGAAAATCTCAAATACTCTCTATAATAAAAGGCCCTAGACAAAAAAAACCCCTGCTATTTTTGTAATGCATATTTGTCAAGAACATGTGGTTGCCAAAATAAGTTGAGATGAATTTCATCAATTCATTATCCACTTGTGCCTCACATTTTGGATGAGATTTATTAGCTTAAAAATTGTTTGTTTACAGAAATTTGGGAAAATCCAGAAATCCTGCCAATTGCCAAGAAACTGAAAATAGATTGAATGAATAATTCTCTACCAATGGAACATTGCCTTTATATTAGTTCTATAAAGTCTGAAAGAACTTTTTCAACACCAATGCTATAAAAAGTTTAACAAGAAAACTTGCATCAACTTCACTATACATTACATGTTTTGTAAAATGTTTGACATGTTTCGGATGTTCCTTCAGAGTTGAAGATAATTAACTTCCTACTCCAAACCTCCTGCAGGACAACAGGGGATAGTAGCGGGCAGGGTTTGAACCCGGGACCATCGATAAATCTGAAGGACAGTCCAGCGCGCACACTGCACGACCAGGCAGCTATGCAGATTGTCTCAAAGTGAGCTACTTTTGTTTATCAAGAGAAATTATTGGCTCTTCAGAGCTGCTCAAGACACAGATGTGTATTTTGTTTCTCCCTATTAGTTTTCATATTTTAAAATAGCCTTGGCAATTCTAGAAGATTTCCCAATTATAGATATACCTGGTATATAGAAGTTGATTTTTAGAGAAAAAAAAAGTTAAAAGAGTGCTAACAGCTGACATAATTGTGCAATTTATAGTTGATCAGTGTAAATTATTTGATAAGAACAATTATCAAATTTAAAGAGAATCCACAAGTAAAACTGTTTGGTGACATTTTTAATTCTACCATTCTGATACAAAAGTTGCACAAAATCAAGTACCTGTCTCCCTCTGTTGGACATAAACCCAGTAGCAGCCAATTCTCTCATGTTGGCATCAATGTAAGGGACACCAGTTCTGCCTTCTGTTAATTCAACATAATAAGTTTTATATTCAAAATTCTGAATACCGACTTATAAACTAGGAATGAAATGTTTAAATGTTAAACCAAAGAAATGCTTTGCCATAATGGAAGTAATACAAAAATGAAGCCAACTGTTGCATAGAGTACAGACCTTGCCATGCTTTAAAATGTTGGTGATTAGTTTTCCACTGTGTCGGTTCATTTTTAATGCCTGAGACACAAGACGAAATATTTTAATACGTGAAGTAACCAATTAACACTTTCTCTCCTAATTGACGATGCCAACATTGATTTGACCCTATTAAACTACATGTGTTTTTGGATTTATAATTTGTGTTGTGTAAAAAGAGTATGCATTCTCCCATATTTCAATACCAAATATAACATTTCCTGATAAGAAACAAACAAAAAATTATTGAAGTTTAATCAGAACAAGACACTGAAATGCAAATGAACAAACTGAATAATACAACTGGAACGGGGAAAATAGTTACGGAGAGAAAGAGTTAAAGAGAAACTGTTAAGACTGAAATAGATGTCAAAATTTAATTTTTAACATTTTAATGTCTAATTTTATATAAGTAAATAAGGTGAATAGATAAATACTGGATAAGGTTGTTACTCTGAAATTGAGCTTACCCCCGGAAAAGAAAATTTTGTTGCCATACTTTAAGCTAACATATCGAAAATAATCTCTCCAGAGAAGTTCAAATATAACCCAGTAAGTTGATTGGTTGGAGGCTCTCTCTCTCTCATATCTTTTCAGTTCCCAGTAAATCTTTCGGGGAGACAGACATCCGTGGGCCAACCTAAGTATAGAAGTACATGAAATATAAGAACAGGGCATTAGGATAAATAATAAGAGCTTATACAAAAAAACAAAACAATTAATGCATTTTTTTTTACCACAGATTAAATCAAAGCAACCTCAAGGAGATCTACCATAACGATAATTAGATAATTACTGCAAATAGATAAAAAATGGCACAATCGGAAACCCCTTCTCTAAAAAAACATCACACCAACACACTAGTTCTACAAGATACAGCACAGATTAAATCAAAGCAACCTCATGGAGATCTACCATAACGATAATTAGATAATTACTGCAAATAGATAAAAAATGGCACAATCAGAAACCCTTTCTCTAAAAAACATCACACCAATACACTAGTTCTACAAGATACAGCACAGATTTAATCAAAGCAACCTCATGGAGATCTACCATAATGATAATTAGATAATTACTGCAAATAGATAAAAAATGGCACAATCAGAAACCCTTTCTCTAAAAAACATCACACCAATACACTAGTTCTACAAGATACAGCACAGATTAAATCAAAGCAACCTCATGGAGATCTACCATAATGATAATTAGATAATTACTGCAAATAGATTAAAAAATTGCACAATCAGAACCCTTTCTCTAAAAAACATCACACCAACACACTAGTTCTACAAGATACAGCACAGATTAAATCAAAGCAACCTCAAGGAGATCTACCATAACGATAATTAGGTAATTACTGCAAATAGATAAAAAATGGCACAATCAGAAACCCATTCTCTAAAAAAACATCACACCAACACACTAGTTCTATGCATACCAATTCTACAAGGCATACCAGGGTGAAAACTTGGTAGAAAAGTTTGTCCCAATCATTCCATTTCTTGTTTCTTTATAGGTACTGACGTTGTCTGTCACCCAAAAGTAGTCATTTAAACGCTGAAGTGCAGATGACTCTCCACCAATAAATGGAAAGGCTGAGCGAGGATCTCGATCTGGGACTACAAGAACAAAAACAAAAATCTTACTAAACAGCGATCTATTGAAACTTGATGGACTAGACCAATTTGACACTATATTTACTCAAAAAAAAAAGTATTTAGAGTAATGTCTATGTGGAAACTTCAGGAAGTGCAGGTTAATTAGGTTAGATATATAAAGTTTATTTTTCTCCTTTGTAAATTGGATTACCTAAGTAAGGGTGGTCCTGTGTAGCCAAAACAATAAGAATGTTGTTTGTACCTGCCTTTTGTTAATTGAATGATTGATGTGCTATCAACTGACTTCAAATGTATTTAAAGTTTTGAAACTTTGAAAGAGATAAAGATTTGGAAAGACTGGAGAAAGAACTGTGTATTAAATAATGAAATGCACAGGTCATAAAAACGTTGAAGCTTATATACAAAGTGTTCGACTTGTCTTTGCAGTTTGTTCAATAATAAAATAAAAACTCAACCATAACAAAAAAATTATAGAAGCCAACAAATATGCTATTTATTAATTTGACAAAAAAGCAGAAATGATTAAAATTAATCTTCTAGTGTGTTTTACAGTATAAGTAAGTGATTACAAAAATCTGTTTCAAAATTTGATTAAAGATGTCCCTACTCTCAGTTTTCTCTTGGTTGGAATGTTTTCATCATGACCACTACTTTTGTAAAGTAATTAGGAATTAAGAAATATTTAATTAAAGTTCCTATCCTGTGAAGACTCTTGATTAGGTAATCAAGTTTTCACAGAGGCAAGGATGTGAATATTACCCCTCTAAAAAAAAGACCCCAAATCAGCAGTAAATATCCTGATTTCCTTTAATTATTAGAACCCCAAGACATTCAGCTCAGCATCTACAAGGTCCTCTAAATTGGCAATACCACTGACATAAATAATTAAACAACAGACACTAAACAATTAGAACAAAAGAATCAAATGGTGTCCACCTGAAAATCCAAAATCTGGAAATGTTGGTATTAGTCCCTGATCAATGCCCATGGGTAATGGATTCAACTGGACAGGTAAGTTGATTAACTTTCGCACAGGTAAATTATCTTCCACTTTCTTTCTGAATTCAGTGTAGACGTCTGGTAAACTGGAAACACATTCAACAATTCATTCATTTTAAAAATTAGTCACATAGACCTGCTAACATAAGACACATAGACCAACTGACAATAGTCACATAGACTCACAAAAAGACCTGCTAACATAAGACAAATAGATTAACTGACTATAGTCACATAGACTAATGTATAATGACATATAGACCTGCTAACATTAGACACATAGACCAACTGACAATAGTCACATAGACTAATAAATAGACCTGCTAACATAAGACACATAGACCAACTGACAATAGTCACATAGACTAACAATTGCAATTAAACCTGCTAACATAAGACTAATAGACCAACTGACTATAGTCACATAGACTAACATATAATGACATATAGACCTACTGTTTATTACTTTCATACCCTGAAATATGGCTCAAAATTAACAGAAATAAAAAAAAATTCTCACAATATATATATATATATTTTAAAAATAGCTTTTAAATAGCGTTACTTTCATGCCCAGAGTGCTGTGTTCCAATTTCATTTGTGGACCAGGGAAGGGTTATCTAGGAGAAGGTTTTCCCTGCTGCCTTTAGGGGCTCAGTAAGCACAACTCTGCTCAAGTCGGGTCTCGAACCTCGAGCCCCTTTGACAGGTAGCCAAGCCAAGCTGAAGCATACTTAACTTCTTGGCCACACATCCCCATTTGTCAATAGCATGGTAATAAATAACATAACAAAAACAACTGTAATTTTTTTTTATACTACAATAGAAGTATGTATGTGAATATAGGAGACAAAGAAACTAATTCAGCAACTAATGAGTGAGAATGTTGTAACAAGTTTATAGTTTCTAGTTTGAAAACAACATTTAATAGCACTCAATGGTTTGTGCTAATTGCTTGTTTTGTTTTACAGCTTATGGATGTTCCTTCAGAATTGAAGATTATTACATCATAATTCAAACCTACCACAAGATGTTAACTAGCAGGGTTTGAGCCCAGGACCATCAAGACATCAGTCCAGAGTATGTATGACAAAACCAGAGAACAAAGCAATTACTCAAAGATTTAAAAAAAAAATGAAACTAATTTAGATACAAGTTTAACTTACTGTTTGGGTTCAAATGGTAAATCTTCGATGTGGTACAAGGTGTGACCCCAGACTGTCAGCAAGGGAATTCTGCACTTTGACCTAATATCTTGTTCGACTTTGACCTCTTCCTCAGTCACCTTTTCAATTGAACAATAAAAATATCATGAGAAAAAAAAAGGCCTATTCTATTTTAATATCTGAACAAAATGCCATCCCTTTAGTGTCACTGTAATGGAGGATTAGGTCGTACAACAGGTTGACACCTTCTACCCAGTTCAAGACAATAACATCCAGTATGTTAAAACAATCATCTGACTGTGTTAATACAAACATCTCACTCGATATAATAGCACTAATGATGATAAGATAAGATGTCAAAACAAAAAACACTAATGATGTTAATATAATAATCTCACTCAAGACAATAACACTAATGATGTTAATACAATAATCTCACTCAAGACAATAACACTAATAATGTTAATACAATAATCTCACTCAAGACAATAACACTAATAATGTTAATACAATAATCTCACTCAAGACAATAACACTAATGATGTTAATATAATAATCTCACTGAAGACAATAACACTAATGATGTTAATACAATAATCTCACTGTTACAATAACACTAATGATGTTAATACAATAATCTCACTCAAGACAATAACACTAACGATGTAAATGCAATTATCTCACTCAAGACAATAACACTAACGATGTAAATGCAATCATCTCACTCAAGACAATAACACTAACGATGTAAATGCAATCATCTCACTCAAGACAATAACACTAACGATGTAAATGCAATCATCTCACTCAAGACAATAACACTAACGATGTAAATGCAATCATCTCACTCAAGACAATAACACTAACGATGTAAATGCAATCATCTCACTCAAGACAATAACACTAACGATGTAAATGCAATCATCTCACTCAAGACAATAACACTAACGATGTAAATGCAATCATCTCACTCAAGACAATAACACTAACGATGTAAATGCAATCATCTCACTCAAGACAATAACACTAACGATGTAAATGCAATCATCTCACTCAAGACAATAACACTAACGATGTAAATGCAATCATCTCACTCAAGACAATAACACTAACGATGTAAATGCAATCATCTCACTCAAGACAATAACACTAACGATGTAAATGCAATCATCTCACTCAAGACAATAACACTAACGATGTAAATGCAATCATCTCACTCAAGACAATAACACTAACGATGTAAATGCAATCATCTCACTCAAGACAATAACACTAACGATGTAAATGCAATCATCTCACTCAAGACAATAACACTAACGATGTAAATGCAATCATCTCACTCAAGACAATAACACTAACGATGTAAATGCAATCATCTCACTCAAGACAATAACACTAACGATGTAAATGCAATCATCTCACTCAAGACAATAACACTAACGATGTAAATGCAATCATCTCACTCAAGACAATAACACTAACGATGTAAATGCAATCATCTCACTCAAGACAATAACACTAACGATGTAAATGCAATCATCTCACTCAAGACAATAACACTAACGATGTAAATGCAATCATCTCACTCAAGACAATAACACTAACGATGTAAATGCAATCATCTCACTCAAGACAATAACACTAACGATGTAAATGCAATCATCTCACTCAAGACAAAGTGAAGAGAGAAAAGAAAGCACACAAAAAAATATTTCCCAATTCTTCTTCTTCTTCTTCTAGCCAGCTTTATTGCTGCTGAGCTGTGAGCTGTGCCAAGGAAAAAAAGTGTGCTGTTTTCTTAAGTTGTTCAGCACTGCCGTACAGGGTGTTGGTTATGTTGGGCTGTAGTGGAAGTAGGGTCTGCCTAAGGTGGATTAGGTAGGGGCATTCAAAGAGGATATGGTTTACGGTTTCAAAGGGGTAGGCGCAGTGTCTGCAAAGGGGGAGTTGTGTGGAGTTTATTTTGTTCAGGTGGTAATTTAATAGTGGTGCATGTCCTGTTCTTAGTTGGAAGATTGTAGATTGTTCTTTATGGGGGAGGAAGTTAATACTGTCCAGTTTGTTAGGCGTAGTCATATCTTTGTACATGGCTCTGCCTGTGTTTCCTGATGCCCATTGGTTGAGCCACTCCTCTTTGTGATTGTTGACTAACATTGACCTAAGGGTGAGGTAGTTAACAGGTCTATCTGGTTGTTCCATAGATGAACCTGCCTTTGATAGCTTATCTGCCTTTTCATTTCCCATGATGCCAATGTGTCCAGGGATCCACTGTAGTGTGATATTGATAGTTAATTTTGATATCATCTGATGGATTATCACAATGAGTGTTGTCAACTCTCTTGGGCTGTTTTAGGTGCTGCTGTTAAGTGGTTGCAGAGTAGATTGGGAGTCTGTAAAGACAACAATATCTGATGGTGGTTGCACTCCTTCATATAATTTGTTTTCCACTGTCTGTAGTGCTATGGTGATTGCCTCAATTTCGGCTTGGAAGTTTGAGCAGTAATCGCCACAGGGTGCGCTTATCTCAAAGTGTTCATTTTTAGGGAAGACCAGGAAGGCACCAAGACCAGCATTGATGGTGGCTTTGAAAGCCGATACGTCTGTATAAATATGGATAGCTGTTTTTTGATAGCTTTCAATTGTTTCAAGCGTGCCTACTTTGAGCTCCATGGATTTGATTCTTTTGTTAAGGTGTTATTTAGTAAATGTGTTTTGATGGTTGGTTTTTTTGTAGTTTAGTCCGGGTGTAATGTTTGAAAATCTGGTAATTTTTTCTCTGTTATTGGGTAGGTGGTGTTTTAGGGGCTAGTTCGTCAGTAAGTTGGATCAGAGTCCTTTGCTTTTTTTTGGTTGTTTTTCCTATTTCTCTGTGTTAGTAATTTATTTGGATGATCGTCCTCCAACCTTCTGTATCTCTCAATAGCTTCTAATGCTGCTCTGTTGTGCCTTAACTTAAGAGATTCAATATTGGAGTCTATTTCACAGGCTGCTGTAGGGGTAGTTCTCATACCTCCACTAATTAGCCGCAAGGCTTGGTTTTGGATTGTATCTAATGATGATTGATAGGTTTTGTTGGCAGCTTTCTTGTATGAAGAGACAGTTATCCATTACAGATCTGACGTATCCAGTGTATAACTGTCTTAAGGTTTTCTTTTCAGCTCTCCAGGATGTTCCTGCTAAGTGTTTTATTATGTTTAATCTTTGTGATGCTTTTTCTTTTAAATCTGCCATAAAATGTTTTAGAGACAGTCTTTGGTCTAGTTTTACACCAAGATATGTTGGATTTTCTTCTTTATTTATTGGCTGTGAATCTATTTTTAGGATGTAGTTTCTTTTTGTAATTATTATGGATATTTTTATGCTTCAAATCATTTTGAATAAATTCTATTTTGCACTAGAGAAAACAAATTACAAACCTCTTTCTGAATCACTACAGCAACATTATTCTGTAGGTTGAGATTCTTGACCAGTTCTGCTATCACATCTTCTGGTTTTCCAAGCCGTACAATTAAATTACTGAAAGTTAAAGGAATTATAATTTGTTATATATTACACATACATAGAACTCTATACAGTTTTTTTTTTAAGTCGAATGCATATAATGTCCACTTCTTATACATAGGAGTGTGTATAAATGCTAATTATAGAGCGCTTGTAAAATTGTGTATTACATGTAGGCTTATATAAATGTAACTGTAAGCTTTAATAAATGTTACAAAAACCTGTAATTATGTGGCACAGACTTTTATAAATATTACAAATAGATAGTGTATTAATATTACACAAACATTGTATAAATTTTGTATAAATATTATACAGACATTGTATAAATTGCACATATATACTTTGTTACAGAGATGCCTGTACAGATGAGTGATGGGAGATAACTGACAAAACTAAGATAAGCATGAAAATATAAATATTGTCATTACCTCCCCATAGATTGCAACTTTATTCGCAAATCTGTCACACTCTCCAGAAGGAATCGAAGACGATGACAACCAGTTTTCGGAAAACCAAAATGGTATGTTCCTGCATGGTGCCTTGGATCAAAGCAGTACAACGGTAACAAAAATTTACCTTTTTGATTAGCAGTGAACAGAGCCTGTAAATTGAAATTTAAAAAAAAAAGATATTCGGCTATCTATAGGCAGAACATGAAGAGCAATGTATGTCTTCCCTTGTGTTGTGTGGTTAACACAAAAAACGCTAACATATAATAGAACAAAATGTAAAGAGCTTAACCAAACCCTTTATAAAAGTATTACATCTCTAACTTCAAGAGTTGCTTTCATATTAATGAAAAATAATGTAAAAACATCCTAACTACCCTAAGTAGATTCTTTCTTAAAAGAAGAAAATGTTTTGAACTTTTTAATGCTTAAATTTTGTTCAGTAGTCTTTTTTTTCCCTCAAACCAGCAGGAATGAGCATGCAACCCTTAGTATATAAACATACAAACTTTTTTGGATTGTTCTCAATTTGAAACTTTGAGCAACAGTAAAAGAAGTAGGAATGGATTGCATAGAAACAAAATGTCGATTAATAGCTTTTTAAGTACCAGCCTGGACATGAGAATCGTTACTGTTTTGTTCTTTTACTGCTAATTAACGTGACGTCACAGTTAATAATATCATTTCAGTTAATTACGTCACGTCAGGTAGATTATTTACATTCAAATGTCTGGCCAAGATAATAAATTTGAAACAGTTGCTTAGCTGTCCTGGCAAGAAATATTCGTAAGTTGTCTAAAATTCTTTCTTAACTTGCTCAAGGGGGACACATTTATTTCAGCCAGGCCAACTGGTGAAGGCAAAGCAAAAGCAAAGCAATTACCTCATTGTCATGGACTCGAAGATCATTTCTAAAGAGACAGATTGCCACACTGGGATTTTCTGATGCCATCTGCATTGTCCTATTTATCTGCTTCCCATGAATCAATGTAAGCTTTTGAAGATCTCTAATAAAAGCAGAAGGCAGTTTCAAATTGAGTTTTTCTTCCAACTGGTGTTTGGTTTAAACTTATAAAGACACTTGGGCTTGGATGCCGAATCAAAATACAGACTAAGAATGAAATAATTTAGACATATAGTTAATATTTAATTTATAGTTAAATATTTATAGTAAAAAAGTCAATCACATGACTGACTGACATCATTTGAAATAATGATCAATGTTGCTTGATATAAGGGTCAGATATGAAAAAGGTTGGATATGTGAAACATAAAGTACTGCAATGTTACTAAACTTTATCTACAGATAAAAGAAAAAAAAAAAAAAATTCCATTTTTGCCATTATAATAATCTTTTTCTCTACTATGTTTGTAAAATGTTTTACATGTTTCGGATGTTCCTTCAGAGTTGAAGATAGTTTACTTCCTAGTCCAAACCTCCCGCAGGACGACGGGGGATGGGAGCGGGCAGGGTTTGAACCCTCGACCGTCGATAAATCCGAACGACAGTCCAGCGTGCAAACCGCACGACCAGGCAGCCATCAAAATCATGTTATAATTACGAGATCTAGAAAAAAATCTAGAATAACTAGGTCAGGATATGGAAAACTAAAGTAATAATTAAAGACGTGATTATTAATCTAAGATGATAAGAATATAATTTTATAACCATGTCTAACCATAACCATGTCTAACAGATTAATAGCTATATATGTCTATATTTACAGATACAGACTCTTGATCTAAATGATATCTATTATCTAAACTCTATGATAAGTCTATATGTCAAGTATAGTATCTAGTTGTATGTCTTAGTCTTACTATGAGCTTAGAATAAATTTATTAGATTAGATTTAGATCTAAAGACTATTATAACTAATTCTAAATTATACTAAATTAGAATTTTTAGATCTAGAATAGATAAAGACTAGAATTGACTAGACTAGACTCACTACTGGCACTTGAGTAGAATCTAGTCTAAATCAATCTGTATATTAATAAAGCATAGTCTATAGATCTCTAATGCCATTAGAGAATGGAATCAGCCAGGAAAACCAATTACTTAGCAAAGTTTAAGACATTGATTAACTTAGATGAATTACAGAAATGGGAATCAAATTGGAGCATGTCTTTTCACCCAGAAAAATGTCAGTTGTTAAGAGTAACAAAAAAACTAAAACAAATGATTCCACTTATCTTATTCATGGCAAACCAGTAACACAGACTAAAAACGCAAAATACCTAGGTGTTATAATAAATAAAAAAACTGTCATGGAATCCACATATTGATGAAACTATTAAAAAATCAAACAAAGCATTAGGATTTATTAAAAGAAATTTCTATAAATCAAATAAGAACATAAAACTAAAATGTTATTTAACCTTGGTTAGGCCAATAATAGAATATGCATCCTCCGTTTGGGACCCCTCAACTCAAGAAAACATTAAGAAACTGGAACAGACACAAAATAGAGCAGTGAGATTCATAACAAATGAATATTCAGATTTGACTAGAGTAACACCTTTAGTAAAATCACTAAATTTAGAAAGCCTTCAGGACAAAAGACTCAAAAGTAAAGTAGTAATTATACATAAAACACTGAACCATAATCTTCAAATACAAAATCAAAATTTAATAAAATACTCTGAAAGACACAAAGATAAAGGCACATTCCTCATCCCATATGCTAGGACAAATTTGTACAAATACTCCTTCTTCCTTAGTGCTATTAGAGCATGGAATGGGTTGCCTGAGCTAGCCAGGAAAACCAGTGACTTGGCAGAATTTAAGTCATTGGTTAATATGCATGACTAAATGCATAAAGCGTAGGACGTAATCATCTTCTTTTTTGAAGTAACGTCTGTATTATATAAGATAACTTGATTAACATGCATGACTAGAGATTGGTACATGAAATGTGCAGTAAAAGTAAAGTTAAGTTCTCCTTTCTGCGTAGGAAGTAATTATCTTCTTTTTTTTTTAAGTAATGTCTGTTATATAAGATAAAAGGCAGTGTATAGAGTATATTATAAATAATATTGATAGTATAGATCTAGATTAGACTTCTAGACTATTCTAGATTTTGACTCTAGTGATTAGTGTCTCTAAATTCTACTATTTTTCTTGATACTGTCATGTCCCATGATCATACTCTGAACAAATCATACTTTTATACACACACAGTCATCATAAAGAGACAATAGTAGACAATACAGTAGCGAGTACAGATGAGATGACCACAAAGTCTAATAAATTCTAGATCTAGATTGACTATACTATATATAGAGTACATCTGGAACTAGAATCTAGATTAGTGTCTTATGTCTAGAGTCTAGTTTAATAATAAATTAAATTTGAGACTTCTGCACTGCCACATGTTATATTTGAAATGAAAATTTTACAGTTACTTTTTAGTTTTAAGTTTGCGATGATGTGCACTTATCACTTGACAGTCTTAGCTACTGACTTAGATTTTAGATTGACTTAGAGTTAAGAGTTAGACTTTCTTAGTATTCTTAGAATAATCTAGATGACTTCGGACTGTCCCTTGTCATTAGACTAGTGACTAGGCACTTGTCAGTCTTTGTAACAGTAAAGTCAAAGTAAAAGTCTTAAGTACTAATCTATAGTCTTAGCTTAGATTTGATCATCAATGACATCAAAAGATCTATCAAATCTTATTCTATGTCTAAAAGTAAAATACTCTAGTCTATGACTATGTGAAGTATGTGTCTATATATCGAAGACTAATAAGACAAGTCTAATTCTATATGTCTATTGTGAATATGTCATAGAATCATATTTATCATAATGATACTGATAGATTAGATAGATAGTATATCATTAATCATCTATGTCAAGTATGTCTATAATTTAGTACATTGTATAGTCTTAGTTTACCCCTATATTCAATATTGACTAGATTTTAGATCTATATATTTACTAATTTCGATCTAGATCTATATTATTATAGACTATAGTCAGTCTATATTGAATATTGAAGAGGACTAATAATATTATTATAAATATTATTAATAATAATAGTTAATAATCAAATAATCATAATGCAACAAAAAAATGAGACTGCATCGTCGCTGACGTAAATATACTAAGAGAAAGAGATTTTCTAGATCTTTTAAGTAGAATCTAGATATATAAATTATATTATATAGATTTTAGATTTACAACTGTGGCAGATTACGTTCATTGCATAAACACAATAATCGAAACTTGCCAGGTATTTTATTAATATGTAGCCAAGTCTCAGTTAGCTTCACTGAACCTCTAATTTGTCATAATGCGTAGATCTGTAAATAATTACTAATGCATTATTATGATTGTTTTGAGCTCATCATTTGTATAGCATTTAGTCTAAATTATGCTATCTCGCTTGCTTAAAATGGATCTTGGCATAACATTATTGGTACTGAATTACTTTTTTTTAAATTAGGCTATATCCAAGCTTTATCGTGTTATTGAGTCTATATAGATGTGATTCGGGCCAAGTTCAGACTGTTATCCATGCAGATGGTTTCAAACTTTACCTGCTTTTATCAGATGCCCCCACTAAAGTCTAGAGATCTAGACTCTAGATCTACAGACAAAATTAAAATTTACTGATTTATTATCAGTATAGCTTAAAAATAAAAGTTTCATAAATAATAAGTCTTGCCTTCGAGTCCGAAAATTAAATAATATATTAGATTATATTTAAAAAAAAATAACCTGATGAATTTATTTATATTCTAGAGGTGTAAGTTATTATCCATGAATAGATCTAGTATTCTAGTATATTTTGAAATAAATGTTGGCTAAGGTAGATCTACTTGTTCCTCTATGTTTTTTAAGGATAGGGTAGACTCTACTGTGCGTTTTTCTCTACGAATATATTCTATTCCAGGCTATATATATATAAGTACTGATATTTTTAGAATGACGTAAACTTCAGTTTTGAAGTTACAAAATTGAAGAATGTGCTATTAAATTGCGGCAAATCCGACGGGTACAAATAGACTTGGACTTCACAATTTTATTGTAACATAGACCTATAACTCAGCCACTCATACCAGGTCGACCTAAATTTAAATATAATATAAAAAGATCTATTCAATCTAGACTCTAGTTCTAGATTTAGTGAGTAGCACATCTAATGTCATGATCTAGATCTATTCTAGACTAGATTGTCACTAGTGACTAGAATATTATAGATCCTAATTAAAATTTAACTTAGCCTTTGCCTGGCTAAAATAATGATAAAAATAAAATAAAAAATTGAATGAATTATAATAGATTAGTCATAATTAACGTTTGTTATTGTTAAGTCTGTATAAAGTGTATTATATAAGATATACTCATATATAAATCTAAGATCTGTATGAGACTCGTCAGTCGACAATAACTGAATGAACAAAATAAAAAATGTCTCGTTCTTTTTTTTTTTTTTTTTTAAACTCACACTCACATTTCATTAATTAAGTTAGATTTAGAATTTAGTAGATAGAGAACCATTATAATTATTTATATATATGATCACGGTGCCAAATTATCTACTTATATTGGAAACACAGGCAAGACTCCAAGAACACCTAAGCCTTAGGCCTTAGACTACTTAGAGACATTCAGAATCTTGTAACTAAGCCCATTTCGATACATTTCAATCGCACACATCAGAGAGGTCCTTATTTATGACTTATTGATCTCCTCATCCCTGCGATCAAACAATGCAATGACAAAAACACCTGATTGAAAACATGTCATGCACCCTTATGGGATCAACAACCAGCTCACTTTTATTTAAAATGAGATGGGCACTAACAATCCGACCCTTTTCCCATTTATCTTTGTTAGACATCACCGCCTTCTTTCAGCTCATTTCTTTTCTACCTCGATAGAGAACAACATCGGACAGTTAACAAGCCTATTTTGCATTAATTATTGTACCCATACTCTTTTGTTTTGTAGCTGATGAAGGCCCAAATGTCCTTTGTTTTTACTTGGTCTGGAAGGGTTACCTATATGTATATTTATTGTATTTTCTATACAGTCATTCACCCCAGCAGCAGTAAATCTTCACCAGTTTTACCCGCCTTCCTCAACTCATCAGCATTCATGTCTGGTGATGCCGAAGATGTTTTAGTAAAAGAGTCACTAATCACACATGATGATAATTCTGATCACTCTTCTGGATCTCATACACTGGAGAGTGAAGGCGACTCTTCATGTAATACCTCATCCCTTGAACCTCCCGGGTTTACAAGCTCATCTGATTCGGAATTAGACGAAATGTTGCCTCAAAATCAAGGTTCTCAATTACTTAATACCTATGGAATGGGAAGGTAAGTAGATCTAGACATACATTTATTTTTCGTCTTGTCTTATAAAGTACAAACATTTATTCAAAGAAGATACTTAAGTCCTTCAGGTACCCATGTGTTAATCTAGTCATGCATGTTATTTAGAGTCTACTAAGCCATTGGTGGAGGCACAGGTCCTGGGTTCAAATCCTGGTGAAGACTGTGATTTTTAGGCACGACATGGCCTACAATTGTGCCGATGTGCCTCAAACCAAACCAAACCTGGGATTTTTAATTTCAAGATCTTTGGTAAAATTTGGTATGCTCTCAATCCAAGATAATTCAGTCTTCTTACGTCTGTTCATATTTTTTTAATTCTTAGCAGTTGTTCAAACCATTTGCGGATTTCCAGCTCTGGCGAAATTTCACTTTGGCAGTTGATTGTATTGTGGATTTTTGTACTTATTAAAAAGTGTCTGAGTATATTGAACTGTAACATACAGTGGACATTGGCTTCTGAAAACTGGAACCATGAATCAGGGCACGTACATCTTCTTTCCTTGTTTGTTTACTTGTTGCCATACCTCAATTTGACAACCTTAATAAGTTTAATAGCAGATAATGATATCCAAAAAGAATTTTTAAAATTGTCACAAGCCTCTCTTTGAAGTGTAAGTGCTTCTTATTTATATATATAATTTTTTTTCCAGCATTAAATCTTACCTTGACCTTGATGATGCTGAGGAAGTCACTATTCCAAAGTTTCAACCTAATGGCATACCAGGATTAGTCTTAATGGAAGATAAGACAAAGATAGTTAGGGAAAAGTTCTTAACACCTGGTAGGACTTTGAAATTGTAATAATATGATGTTACTTTGTGCATTCTGCTTTTGATTTTTTCATCATTTTTTTTTCTTTACAATAAATAACTTTCAAAATTAAAAATAAAAATTAAATAACTGTTGATAATAAATATATTCTTTAGACTGATTATACATTTTAATTTTTTTTTCTACAGGTGCCTTCTTTAAACTTTTTTTTCCTCTGGATCTAGTTCAGAAAATATGTGATTACACCAATGAAAACTTTGATGCTAATCAAGCCTTAAGACCTAAGCTAGCTGTTGGCTGGACTCCAGTGACTCCAGATGAAATGTATTCATTTATAGCATTAATAATATACTGCAGTACAATAAGGCTGGCTGATATGGAGCTATATTGGTTTAAGGAAGAGGAGGTTTCTCTTGGCCTGTTTTCACACATATGGGCTAGCAGTATCATGTCGCAGGAGAGATATAAACAGATTCAGACCTTCTTAAAAGTCGAGAACACCAAACAACCAAAAGACAGGAGTAAATTGAGAAACATTAAATCATTGGTTGAGCAGATTCGGTTAACTTGCATGAAGTACTGGACGCCCAATGAATACATTCGAATAGAGGAAAGGGTTGTCGAAGACTCTGATTCAAAACACGGTGTGAGGTTGTGGCACCTGCAAGACGTTGTTTCTGGCTATTTTTGGAACTTTGATTTCTATTTAGGGAAGACAAAGAACATTGAATTGGGCGGTTGGTGGCGAGGGACGGTGATGAAACTTTGTTCACCCCTTTATGGACAGGGCTACAAGGTGTTTGTTGATAACGTATTTAATTCTGTTCAGTTGTTCAAAGATCTTTTTGAAAATGGAATAGGAACTTGTGGGACAATATCAACTCAGCAGGTAGGATTTCCAGACTGCTTGAAAGATATTAGAGAGTTTCAAATGTCTGACAGAGGTTCAATGAGATGGGTGAGGGAAGGTAATCTCGTGTTTGTTCAGTGGAAGGATTGTCATGTCGCAAATGTGACTTCATCAATGCACAAACCAGCCAACGAGCAAACTGTGTGCATCCGGAAAGTTAAAGTTTATGGTCGGCGACAGAAAGTGGAAGTGAAGCAGCCGGTGATTATTAAAGATTTCCTTCAATACTTTGGGGATAAAGATAGATCAGAAGATGTGATTGAAAAGTTCACCCACCTAATGAGACGAGTGCAGTTTTGGAAAACAGTTTTTTACCATATGATTGAAGTGGCCAGATCTAATTCATTTGTCATGTTTCAACACTTTTGCAATTTGGATGAAAATAAAGATGTGGAAAAATTAGCACGACCCAAAGATTATAAAGAGATAGATTTTACCATTGAATTAGTTCAAGAATTGGCTCAAATTAAAGTGTAAAAAAAAAGTGTACTGTGTGCTAATTGAAAATGTACTTGTTGGAATGATCATGACACACTATCAACAAACATTTTTTTGTTAAAACTGTCATGAAATTACTTTCAAAACTTCACAAATGTTACACAGATTGTTCAGCATTATAATGTTTAATTTTGTTTATTTTTGTATTGCTTAATGTTTATAGAATGTTGTGAAAAACAGAATCTTATTTTGAGATCATAAAAATGTATAGGCCATCATGAAGAGAATATATTGATTTACTATTACACGTTGATACTGAATTAATGCTAGCTTTAAGTACAAAAATAAAGTGGAATCTCATTAATTGAAGTGCTAGGAAATATGGAGTAATTTTGAATTTGCACTTCAAGAAGGGAAATAAATAAATAATATGAATGCCTAACAAAAGTTATTTCCTTTAGAATATTGGGGTCCTATTGTATTTTATGTTTGCTCAATCTTCTACAATCTACACTGTTGTTGACAAAGTGTTCACTGACATATATTTCTCTGAAACCTCTTTTTGAAAGTTTTTTTTTTATTTGATATTCTTCAGCTATGCCCTTTTCATTTCAGTTGTAAGATGTTCATATTTTTCTCTTCAAAGCATTGGGACTGGAAGAAATTGGTGCCAAACAAATGATAGTTAGTATAACATCCTGTCTGGTTTGTGCGGGGACTGTGAGAGAGTGGAAATGGGAGAGTTGTCATTTGGCAAGTCTTGTCACTCACTAGGCACAACCACTCACATACAAATGCAACATATACATTATGTAACATACCATATGTCTACCACTTAAACTAAAAATGTGATGTTAAATATTGATGGATTGCAATTTGGTGAGATATTGACTATATTTTAATATTGTATGATTGCTAATATTTATGTCCACCAAGCTAGTGTAACTAATGAACAGTCTTTTTTGTGGATTAAAATGTAACATTTTTTGTATTAATATGTACCAATAATTTAAAAAGATTTTAAATTCATTCTTTAAATATTTAAGTCAGTTTGTCAAACCAGATTATTCTAATCACTAATTTATTAAAAACATTAAAAATAAATATCAAATCAATTAATTGCATGTCATTTTTTGTGTTGGTTAATTTGTTAAGGTACGGTAGAACTGAAATGTATTTTACTGCAGACTTTTGAAATGTTTTTATTAGCAACTAGTGAGGACAAACAAAACACTGCCAATGCAAAACTTAAACATTAAGATAGTGCACACAATTGTATTGACATCATGTTTAACTCTTTCTCTCCTAACTGACGATACCAGGGTTGATTCCACCAAAATTTGGTAAATAATTACCTAGAGAAAGAGTTAAATATAGAGGGTAATTACTTTTCTATTGAAAGATTGAAACCAGGGACAAGAACACTATAAAATGTTCCACTGTTTGTCCATTTCAAGACACTTTATGATATGCAATTTGAACAGATTACCGTAGGTCATAACGGTGCTTTTTAAAAAAAAATTTGTAAATAAAAATAAGTGCCACACTCGATGATGGATAGTCTTAACTTTTAACAACTAATAAATTAATAACAAACTTTAAAATACAAGAAAAGTAATATTTTCCCCCCCACATTGAAAAACGTACCGGTGCATATAGCTGGGCACTGGGTCATAACAAATTAAGTTAAAATGTTTTCGTCCTAAAAATAAATCAATGATGTTGAGGATCGATTGGTCACATTTCTCATTCAAAACAATATCTGTGTTGAAACTTTGTGTCTAGTTAGTTATCTAGTTGTTTGCTTGTGTTTATGGATTCTAATAATGAATATGATGCATGTGAGGTTGCAGAAAATACACATTAAATATTAATTTTAAAAAAATGTGAACAGAAAACTAATAGGAAGACAATCATGAGTTCTACACATATACTATGGTTCTACAATTTTCCTTAGACTTCCTTATTTGACTCTGGGAAATTATTTTTAACCCTAACTGCAGCGTACAGCACCAGTAACGGTTTGGCAGAGTCTTTCTTTTCATCCTCTCCACTTGCAATAACTGTGAATAGACCTTGATTTTAATGATTTGACTGTATGGAATTTGGCCTTTGCTGTGTGGAGGGAGAGTGGCCCTTGAGGGACTGCAGGCACGACATGGCCTAAATTGTGCCGATGTGCCCAAAATCAAAAATCACAAATTGCGTACTGTGATAGCACTTTTGAAGAAGTGTTCCTTTTTTTTCCCTGTTAGTCGGTCTCCCTTTAACCTGGAAAATACATTCTTATCTTATAAAATAAAGACGTTACTTCAAAAAAAAAAAAGATGATTACGTCCTACGCGTCATGCATTTAGACATGCAAATTAACCAATGACCTTTATTCTGCTACATAGCCTACACCTGATCTGAAGCCCCTTTGTGACAAGCGACGTTCTGGGACTATTCCCTTACTTAGAGCACGTGAAAAAAAAAGCGTGTTTATCTTATCTTATATAATACAGACGTTACTTCAAAAAAGAAGATGATTACGTTTATTATAGAGCTCCATATTCAAAAGTTAAAAAAAAAATGGTTTTAAAAATCTAAAAATAGCTAGTGTATCTGATGAACACAATTATAATAATAACGCTTGTCTTCGAGTTCGAAGATTGAGGAATGCAGTAGTTCCCGTGGCTACGTCGTGACCTACATATTTTGTCACATCCAGCGCAGGCATAACCATTGTCCGCCGGTGGTTGATTTAGATTTTCTTTTCGCCGTCTACGTCTGTCCTCGGCAGTTGATTTTCTTTGGATCTCAAATATATATCCCGCGGCCTTTGTAAGTGACCTTCAGCTGTCTCGTTCTGAAGCCACATGGAATCAGTTGCTCTCTTCTATGCCAGGTAAGCAAGTTAAATTGGCGCCAAACCTGGGGCACCTCTGCTACGTCAATCATCTTTCTTTACTTGACATTATATAGTTTATCGCGGGAAAAGCCTTAAAACAGTTGGAGGCACCTATTATTTAGAATCTGTGTACATTTGCACACCAGCGCGGCAGTGCAACACCGCTTGTGCTAACTAGAAGAATGAGCGGAAAATCCCATGATACAATCCAACTGATTTTTCTTATATCATTCTCACTATGATGTAAACATACCAGAGTCTATCTAGAATCTATATAATATATAGATCTTGATAACTAACTATTCTACTAGACTGAACTCTAAAAATTTTATATTTATCTACAAGGTAAATAAGATCTTGTAATACTAGATCTATTAGGCCTTCTAGATTCTAGTAGTAATATCAGACTGAGACTTGAGATTTAGATTCTAGAATTATTATAGATTTAAAAAAGATTAGATAAGAATGTATTATTTGATATTGATAGGCCTTTCCGAAATTCTAGTGACAAGGGTTAAAATAACTATACTTATACTATGAAACTACTGACATATTTCAATGTGATATTTTTATTAGAAAATACACTGTAGACACTTTGACAACTAAGCATATTAAATGTTTATGCATCTTTTAATTTCCATATATACACCAGATAATAGAAAGTAAAAATTTTTTTTTTTTTACTAAGGTGCATTTTTTAAAATAAATGTGTTCATTTCTTTTAAGATTTGTTTGACTTAGATTAAAACAAAACTTTGTAAAAAAAAAATATAAATGTGATTTTATTATTAAACTCTATTCACTGTTTAATTAAATTGTATGTCTCTGTTCCTTTGTTCATTTGTGTTTTTTATAAATAGTTTAAGTATTTAAATTGGAAGTTGTATACTTTACCTAGAGTATATTTAGTTGTTCAATAGAATGTCATTAATAAGCAATATTAAGTTGCCAGATCTATTCTCTAGAATTTGTACTTTCAGCTGTTCTCTAATCATTGTTTACTCTCATCATCTGCATATCTGCCTGCAGTCTGCCCATTACATATTTTAATTTATGTTTATGCAGATTGATATCTAGATATTGCATTAAGATTTAATCTAATTATAATTTAACATCTTTGTCTTTAGCAATGTCTGGTGATGCCGAAGATGCTTTAATCAAAGACTCACTAATCAAGCATGATGATGATTCTGATCACTCTTCTGGATCTCAATCTTGGGTAACTGAAGAAGAGTCTACATGTAGTTCTGAATTTGACTCCGAGCCTGAGGATGGGTTCCCAGGAAACCAAGGAGCTGAACAAATGGAACAAAATGAAATCATTGAGAATGAAAAGTAAGTAGCCTAGGTCTAGACATAAATGTTATTTTATTTGAAGCTACTTAACTCTTTGTCTCCTAACTGACGATACCAACATTGATTCCACTAGAATGTTGTAAATAATTATGGAGAAAAAGAGTAAAATCTACATTGATCTCACTTTGCTGAGGATTAAAATGAATCCTTAACAGACTTTGTTACATTGGACTAGAAAATTTTCCTTATTGCTATCAATTTGTAACCTGTAGATCTAGTAGCGAGCTCAATGAAAAATTTGGATCTTTTATCATTGAGAAGGAGGTTGGGGTGTTGCTGCCCATTTGTCAAGGTTTTCTGAATTAAACTTCTGGGTCATTGTACAGAGATGGTTATTATTTAAAGACATAAACAAGGCATGATGAATTCAATCACTCAATATTTTGAAGTGTACTATCAATACAGATATTCTAAGTTTGAGAATTAGCAAGTATACATCTTATTTTTAATAGGCCTAGATCATTTCTATTTTAGTCATCAATTTGTAAGTATGCATAAACACATTTCACTTTGTTCCTTTGGTGTGCTCTAACTCCGAAACGCTCAAGCCTACTAGATTTGTTCATATTTTTTGTTCTTGCCAGTCAGCCTTTGAATATTCCCAGCCTTTACCAAATGTGCATTTTGAACTCTTGCAGTGGAGAGTTCCTTCTCAAAGCTGCAACCACTAATCAGGTTATCTTCTTTCCTTACTTGTGGCCATACCTCAATATAAACAACTTATTTAAATGCAGATAATGAAACAAATGATAGTGAAGTCCACCCAACTCTAATGGGTACCTGAAAGTAAAGGTAGTTTGTTGTTGTTCTGGACATATGACACACTTGGCTGTAGAAACAGATTGCAATGTCTGAAAGGGAGCTTTAATGCAACAAATAATACTGAAGGATGTTGGAATAGCTTTTTTGTATATATATAAGTCTCGCTTTGAAGTGTAGATATTTCTTATTGATATATTTTATATTTGTTGTGTTCCTTTTTTTTCCAGCTTTAAATCTTACCTTGACCTCGATGATGCTGAGGAAGTCACTGTTCCAAAGTTCCAGCCCAATGGCATACCAGGATTAGTCTTAATGGACAGGGAAAAGTTCTTAACCCCTGGTAGGGCTTTGCAACTTTAAAAGTATAATAAACATGTTACTGGCTACATGTAGAGTTTGATTTGTCATTAATTTGTTTCTTTACAATTTATAGTGTTGCTAGTTTATTCATTTTTAGTAATCGGCTGTTGAAATAAATATATTCTTTACACTGAGCATAACTTTTTTTTTTCCACAGGAGCCTTCTTTAAACTTTTCTTTCCTCCGGATCTAATTCAGAAAATATGTGATTACACCAATGAGCATGTCAGTGCTATTCAAGCCCCAATACCCAAGATAGCTGTTGGTTGGACTCCCATGACTCCTGATGAAATGTATTCTTTTTTAGCATTAATCCTATACTGCAGTAATGTAACACTGGCTGACATAGAGCTATATTGGTTAAAGAAAGAGGAGGATCCTCGAGGAGTTTTTTCACATATATGGGCCAGCAGAATAATGTCACAGGAAAGATATGTTCAAATCCAGAGCTTCTTAAAAGTTGAGAACACCGAGCCTGAACCAAGACAAGACAAGAGTAAATTGAGAAACGTTAAAATACTGGCTGAGCAGATTCGACAAGCTTGCATGAAGTATTGGGTGCCTAATGAATACATTCGAATAGAGAAAAGGGTGGTCGAAGACTCAATTTTTGATACTAAACACGCAGTGAGGTTGTGGCACCAGCAAGACGCGGTGTCTGGATATATTTTGAACTTTGATTTCTTTTTAGGGAAGAAGAAGGACAGTGAAATGGCTGATTGGTGGCGAGAGACGGTGATGAAACTTTGTTCACCTCTTTATGGGCAGGGCTACAAGCTGTTTCTTGATAATTCACTAAATTCTATTCAGTTGTTTAAAGATCTTTTTGAAAATGGGATAGGGGCTTGTGGTACAATCTCAAATCACCAAGTGGGATTTCCAGACTGCTTGAAAAATATAAGAGAGTTCCAACAAAGGTCTGACAGAGGCTCAATGAGATGGGTAAGGAGAGGTAATCTTGCGTTTGTTCAGTGGAAGGATACTGAAGTCACAATGTTCGTTCAGTGGAAGGAGACTCAAGTCACAAGCTTGATAACCACAATGCACAAACCAGCCAATGAGGAAACAGTGTGCACTAGGCAAGTTAACGTAGATGGCCAGCAAGAAAAAGTGGAGCTGAGGCAGCCTGTGGCTGTTAAAGATTTCCTCCTATACTTTGGTGATAAAGATAGATCAGAGGATGTGATTGAAAAGATCACTCACCTAATGAGAAAAATGAAGTTTTGGAAAACAGTTTTATACCATTTGATTGAAGTGGCCAGATCTAATTCATTTGTCATGTTTCAACTCTTTCGTAGTTTGGAGGAGAATAAAAATGTGGACAAATTAGCACGATCCAGAGATTATAAAGAGATAGACTTTACCATTGAATTAGTTCAAGAATTGGCTCAAATTAAAGTGTAAGAAACTATACATTTGCTGATAATTTACTTGTTGGAATGATGATGACACACTATCAACAAACATTTGTATTGAAAGGTTGTTAAAACTATGTCATGAAGCTACTTTCAAAGCTTCACAAATGTTACACTATTGTTCTTCATTAAAATGTTAAAAAAAAAATTTAAGTTCATTTTGTATTACTGAATGGTTTTAAAATGTGAAAAACATATTTTTTAAAGAATAAAAATTAATAAATTATCATTCAGAGGCTTTATTGATTTACTAGTACATTAAATTTATAATAAATTAATGTTAGCTTTGCCTACAAGAAATATGATGGAATCTGCTTAATTCCAAGTGCTTGGAAATAGAGAGTTACTTAGAACTGAGTAGGATTATACTTCAACAATGGAAAATAAATGAATGTCCTACAAAGTTACTCCCCTTAAAATATGAGCTACTATTGTATTTTATGTTTGCTTAAGGTTCTGGTACTGTTGACTAAGTGTTCACTGAAATGTCAGATTTTTCTGCAACATCTTACTTGGACACATTCTTAGTGACTTCTTGTAGCAAGCCTGTTTTCATAGTAAGAAGTTTGTATTTTCTCATACAAGTATTTGGGCTGGGAGAAATTAATGATGCCAAACTGTTTAGAACTTGAATAACCCTCTAGCGAGTACAGTACATATTGTCTGGTGTTTGTACCACCGAGAGAGAGGAGCTGTCAGTTGACATAAGGCACACCCACCCAGACTAGGCCAGTTCACACTCAGACATTACATAACTAACCATTTGGCATGCACATAGACAAAATGGTAAGCTAGATAACAACTTGACTGCCTGCTTATTATGGATGGTTTAAAAATGGCACAATGCAATGAAAATATTATTTTATTAGAATTATCAGGAACTGGGCATAACTTTTTTCAATAAGGATGAAAATTCTAGTTCAGCAGAACTTTTGACTTCAGAGAAACTGGATTCCACTGAATTTCTCTTACCTATTAAAATCAATTTAATGCATATATTTACTTTGTATTGGACACAAATCCTGAGTCACTTCTTCAATTTTAGAAGTACATTTTTTCTTTTGAATAATGTAAGATGTTAATATTGTTTCACGTCCACCAAGACTAGTGTGACCTAAAAAAAAATCATTTCGGGAATAAAATTTAAAAATATTTTTTCTCTTCTGTTGCAGCTTTGATTCTTCTAAACTAAGCAATTAAAACAAATTAGTATCAAATAATCATTGCATTTGTTTTTTTTTTATTAAGAACTAGTCGAGATGAACACCTTAAAACAATGCAAAACTAGATATTAAGATAGTGCACATAATTTTATTGCAATCAGGTTTAAATATAAAAATACAGATCCATTGAAAAAAAAAAAAAAAGATAAAAAAAAAACTGTACATCATTTATAGAAGAGTTTCTCCATATCAAGACACTATGAGAGTTACAATTTGAAGAGAGTCTGAAATGTTTACATTGCTATAGGTCAAAACACAAACATCTTTTTGTTGTTATAAAAGAAACCAATGCTGCCCAAAATTAAGTAATAACATTTCTCATTCAAAGACGAATCGGTGTTGAAACTTGAATGAACATGTACTTTTTTGTGTTCTTCAAATGCTGATTGATAAATCTTTGATCCTAACCTTGAAACTCATGATACTTGTAGAACATCACAAAGCAAAACTATTTTCAAAAGAAAAATGTATGATTTGTTTTGTTGAATGATGTACCACAGTAAATATGATCATGGTTATGGTTGAAGAAGTCACATACATTAAGATATTGTTTTTAAGTAAACACTAACTTGTGAGGCATTCAATCATGAGTTAAACAATTTGATATTAGGCTACATTGTAAGGTAAGTAATATCTGTGGAAGTGATTTCTATAAATCTAGTTATTTCTAACAAAAGTATTTCATTTAAGTAGAACATTTTGTAGATAGGTAACTAATTCCTATTATTCAAGAAATCAGTTGACATCTTTATATCTTATCATATGAAATACAAAAATTACATAACATGTTCATATACCTTGATAACAAATTCATAACCAATTTTACATGTGAATATGTGTATATCTATTATGCAATACACTGAGAGACGAAATCAGAGATTACTCACATTTTTAAATTAATGTCAAGCTTATTTTGTAAACTACTTAAATTTACTCCAAATTTTTTATTTTTTTTTGTAAATCATTAAGATGTAGGATAAACTATTTGAATAAATATACCCAAAAACTATCACATCTATATTGCTTGCAATTTGTGTAATACAAACAAACTAAACAAATGAACATGTAAAGATTGTGTGTTTGCCATGAACAATAAAATATAACTTCAATATATTTGTATTGCCAAGTAAACATTGAATAATTCTTGATTCCCTTGTAATAAAGTGAACAAATGTGCATTTCATGTATTTGTATGAAGTAAAACTAAAACATTGTCTGTACATGAACATATCAAATAGGGGGAAGGAGGGGATGATGAAAGAACACATGAACAAAATACATATACATAATCACAACATGATGGGGTGTTGTAGCGTCACTACACGTCTTGAATATTGAGAACAATTTTTACTTTGTACATTAGAAGGCAACAGATTTTTTTCCCTGATCTCTTGGCAACATTTTCCTGTCATTGAAAACAAAAGTTTTAGAAAGTGAAGGTTTGGGAGTCTGTAGTTAAAAACCAAATAAGAAAGTGGAAGTGGCTCTCAAGAGCCTGTCCCCAAAAGATTAAAAGAAACATGTGGAAAACTGAAACATCTATGTACACATCTCCTCCATCTAGGCAAGAAAATGTCTTTCACAAAGTCTCTACATCACTGAAGTACAAATTTCAATCCTTTTTTTTTTTTTTTTGAAAAAAAAAAAAGGGGGGGGGGGGGGGAGAGAGGGTTGGATTTAGAGGCTAGACCTGGAACCATCTTGAATAAGCATAATAAACAGGTAAAATAAGGGTAGTCTGTGACATCCCCTGACACTGTATACAGAAACAAAATAAAAGCCAAAGTTTAACTTGAAATAAGTCATGGGATATGCTTTCTTACACCATCAGTTTAACTGTATGCCTGTTACAGTACGACTAATAGTATGAATATTTAACAAAAAAAAAGAGATTTTTTAAAAGTTTAACTTGGAAAACATTTCAGTGGTAACAAATTAATGAGGATTCTGTTTGGACAGCACAATGACTATACATTTTAACTGTCACCAGCTGTGGAAGATACCTGTTTGAAGCTGTGTCATCTCAAAAACTTTCATTCAAGTTAATTCCTACAATCATGAGTGAAAAACCTGGTGCAATTATCAGGATTTGAACCTGTAACATTCAAATCAGCAACCAAGTGCTCAAACTCCTTACCACTTAAAGTTAACACTGAATATATGGTAAATTCGATACAAGCTTCTTTTTGTTGCATATAGATACATGAATTAATTCAATTTCACTTAAATAAATTGAGAAAAATAACATAACTTCTACACAATAAAATTGTTATGAAACATAAATTCTGTTCAATGACATTGCTATGGAGAGACTGGGTTGTGTTTGGATAATAGATGTATTGACTAATGAAAAAGTTTAAAAATTTAGGACTTACTGGAAAAAAAAATGAAAATTGAAGATTGCAACAGATAAAAAGTCTGCCATATTGTAATCTGCATTTTTGTTAAACTGAAATTAATGATTATTCTTTCACTGACTAAAGAAAGAGAAAGCTGATTTCATTTCTTCATTATAATGAAACGTGTTAATGAATAAAAGAGAATCTGTTTTAAAAAAAGAAAGATGAATGCCTAGTCAATCATAAATCAAAAACTGTTATTAAAATATGTGGTGGAACTATCTTAAAAAACAACATTGAGTCTAATTAGTCAAACAACCAAATTGAGAAGTACATGTTATTGAACAAATATTTAAAAAGCATGGAATACAACCTAATTGTAACTGACCTCTGGAGTCCACTGCAGCAAGTGCTAAGCAGTGAAACTTTTGCATACAATGAAACAATATTTATGCTCAATATTTAAAAAGTATGCTGAATAATTAACAATCAAAAATTGCTTTATTATACTGTGGTCCCCTGCTATAAAATTAAAATGAATTTACACTTTCCAAAATGATGACTACAAAATAAATGTTCCACAAATTCAATGACCAGAAGGGGGAATAACTTACTGCCTAAATGGTAATTTATAAGGCAAATTTGGCAACATATTGGAACATTACCCATTTTGTTCAGAGGCATGAAATGATAACAGGAAGTCAACTTTGTCTGGTGTGGCCCAGTGTATTTGAATGATGGGAATGTAATTTTGACACAATATATAGCAAACCAAAAGATTAGAAGCATATGATTCGTGTTTGCTTTATATGTTTTGAATGTTTCTTCAGATTATTACATCCTAGCCCAAACCTCCCACAGGACGAGCGGGCAGGGTTTGAACCCAGGACCATCAGGACAACAGTCTAAAGCAAATACCACATGACCAGCAGCCATCCAATAATATCTTTTAATAATCAGAACTACAGCTAAAAAAAAAGGTCAATATTTGTGCATTTGAGCTCATTTAATCTGGTAGCAGTGCCTTTTTTTGCGATGGTACGCATCGGTACGGCACCTTTTTTTCAATGTGGGGAAAAAATTATTACTTTTTTTTGTATTTTGACATTTATTATTAATTTATTAGTAGTTAAAAGTTAGATAATCCATCACTGAGTACCGGCACCTATTTTTTTTGTACAAACAAAGCTCAGTCTGGTTGTATTGTCTCATCAAAATATCTTTATAAATATATAAGGGATGTCAATTCTTAAACAGTTTTTATGGAGTTAATGAATTTATCTCAAATCTGGCATGTTCACAAAGACAGATGAATAGAATAAATGGAAATACAATAAAACAACTTTAACCTTCATTGATCTCATTCAAAGGAGAATCAGTGGAGAATCAAGGGAAAGTACTTTGTCCCACCTTTTCTATTATGCGTCATTTTGCAACTGCTCGCTCGAGTATATCGCTGTATCAACTCATGAAAGTAGAATTCATTGTTAGTGACAAACAGTTCCAAACAAAATCCAGTCTCGCTTCAATATCTTCAGAAAAAGTTGCTGTTAC
This sequence comes from Biomphalaria pfeifferi, assembly GCA_030265305.1. NCBI lineage: Eukaryota > Metazoa > Mollusca > Gastropoda > Planorbidae > Biomphalaria > Biomphalaria pfeifferi. The sequence continues at coordinate 217,484 of JASAOG010000281.1, forward strand.
ATATAACTAATATAACATTGAAAGAAAGGTACAGGCAGTCAAAAGTGGAAATGGACATTTTCTCTTCAGAAAGAGTTTTCAGTAATGGGTGCTAGAGCAGTCAGCTGTTCTTTAGTCGAGCGATCCATGGAGGTCACTGCTCTTCTCAGGGTGGTTTTCGGTCGCAGGGAACTGAGATCACATGACATGGTGTAGTTATCTGGAAACATTAAAACACATAGCAATTAGAAGTATGCCCATCATTATGACCTTGTGTAAAATATTGCACAGTCATGCAAAAGTATCTATACTTTAACTACAAGTTCTTTAATTCATAGAATGATGGGTTTCATAAGATGAAAGCATTTTATAAAACACGAACATTTGTCATGCATTGAAGTTATCATGTGATTTACATATATAATAGAAAACAATTAACAAACTATTAATGGGTATTCCTTATATGCAGAGGCCTACATTGTATTATATAGAACTCTGTAATGCAATGCAGTTTTACCAACATTGAGCACAAGTAATATATATAGAATAATATATATAATATAAAAAGTAAAAAAAAACAACTGGGATTAGTTTAAAAAAGATCCAGATTAAGCAAGCTCTAGTGTATAACAAAACAAATTTGTAAACATTGAATGAGAGTATTGTAATATTGTAATCATAGATTGTAATATTGTAATCATAGATTGTAATATTGTAATCATAGATTGTAATATTGTAATCATAGATTGTAATCTTATGCAAAAGAAAACAATCTTAGTTAACAAAGAGCTTTTATAATCTGTCATTCTTTTTTTAATTAGAACTCTTCAGCCACTGTATAATGTGAGTTAAAAAAGAAAAAGTTTCTAGAAAATTTACTAAAACATTATTAAAAAATGAAAACAACAATCAAATAAATTTGAAAAGCGTAAATATTACAAACATAGATAGATACATAGGTGATATTGGCTTTTTGTAGAAATGTTGTGTACTGACTACAGTGATAATTGTATCTATACAATGATATACAACTAAACTGTGGTCAAAACTGTGTAGATTGAAGACCACAATAATCTTCATAAAAAGAATGTAGAGTAACTCTAGAAGATCAATAAAATGTTTATATGAATTAGAACTAGAACTTGCATTAAGACTTTTGTACAAATATTCTATTATTACAAGCCTTAGACTTTTGGTCCAGTGTTCTATTATTATCTTTCCCTATGACTTTGGTGTTCTACTCTATAGTTATATAGTTAATCTATTATCCTTCATATTTAGTCTCATTTTTTTTTTTTTTTTAAATTTTGATCAATAAATTATTAGATTTTTTTTGCTATTTTCTATAACCAGATATATTGTTATATTTATGTTTGCTATAAGCTGTTTATAAGAAGAACTCAAGTGTTTCAGCATGTAGGTATATGAGTGTTAAAACCTCAAGCATGTAAAACTAGTTGAAATTATGAATACGAAAGACTAGATTTACAGATAGATGTGAATTGGAAGAAATAATAATCTTTCTTGGCTCTTGTAATTTCCTTGCAATAACCAAATAGTCTGCTATATACATTAATATTTTAAGATAAATATTTAGGACCTATGAGCTGTGTCTGCAATGTGGGTTTTCCTAAAGTTAAATAGATTAATCTTAAAGCAATATATATATTTATATATATTTCTTCTTTGATATTTTGTTACAAATATGAAAGAAGATGACAAGAGTCAATAGCAAAGTTTTTTTCACCACTTTAAAACATTAGCAATAAAAAAATTAAGGTTCTTCTTTTTATTTTTACATTTCTCATCCAATCATGTTTATAGCTAACACAAATAAAAACTTGCTTTTTCATTAACCTTCTTAAAGATGACATGGCTGATCAATTGGCCCAAGAGTATTTGGCGAAAAAGGCTAAGCAGACAAAGATGTTCCCAACACACAAGATTGGCTAACCAGTGTTTGTATCAGCCAATCAGATTAGTTCTTACTATTTTTACACATTAGTAGACTGTAATGGGGGCTTCCTTTGCTGTTTTTAAATGATAATTTGTTTGTATTGATTTTTCGAAGTTAGCTAGTGGCAGGCGAAAATTTTAATATTGTCAGACGGTGATATTGATGAAAGCAAACTCTGATTTTATTTACTCTGATAGCCCTAATAAAAATCAGGGCAGTATTGAGGAAAGCTTTAGATCTACGTTTACACTAGTGCTATATCTAGATCTAGTATGTGTTGACAATGTCTGTTCATGATAATATGGTCTAGAGGTAAGGGTGAGGAGCTGGATAGAGAAGACCTAATTGAGCACCAAGGGATTTGCACTCCATAGACTGTTTTATGCTCTTTTTTACTATCTATTTAGTTTGAATGTTGTGTCAGGGAGACTAATAAATATGATGCCAACTTTCTGACCAACAAACACCTCAAAGAAGATTCCTGGGTCATAAATGGGTTCACTGTGGCCAAATGAAGGAGTTTGCATGGAACCTTGGGGAGGGGGAAGAAAAGTAGTAAAATAATGTCACAGAAGTGTCTGAAGGGTCTCCATTTGCCTTTTTTCCCTAAACACAAGTATTAGGACTTATTCAGGCCTAAAACTTCTTAGAAAACGCTTACCTTTTTAATTCTGTTCTGTTTTAAAAAAAAAAATGTTTGGAAATTTATGCAAATTAGCTTGACTTATATGAATAAATGTTAATACTTCAGATGGATTCTATAATATTGTATTAGTTCATTCATTTCTCTTCAATAATATATATATAGTTTTGTCTATGTAAAGAAATTAGTTTATTTGTTAGGTATTTTATTGTAAGAGAAGTGCTTAGTCTGGAAATAGTGTTCCGTCTTTTTGGCACAAGACATGCTATTGAAATCTATGAGGTTGAGCTACTTTGTACTTTACTCCTAGCTAGTTTGTACTTTACTCCTAGTTTGTACTTTACTCCAACTTTGTTTTTTAATCCAACTTTGTACTTTACTCTTACTTTGTACTTTACTCCTAGTTTGTACTTTACTCCAACTTTGTTTTTTAATCCAACTTTGTTTTTTAATCCAACTTTGTTTTTTAATCCAACTTTGTACTTTACTCTTACTTTGTACTTTACTCCTAGTTTGTACTTTACTCCAACTTTGTACTTTAATCCAACTTTGTACTTTACTCTTACTTTGTACTTTACTCCTAGTTTGTACTTTACTCCAACTTTGTACTTTAATCCTACTTTGCACTTACTTAGTACCTAAAAAGCAGAGCAACATTCTAGAGCAATGTAAAAGTAGGACTTTTTTTCTTGCAGCCTCTTCTCTAAATAAAAAAAATCTCATCGAGTTGCTCATCAAGTTTTTAGCATGGACCAAAATCAGTAAAACAAAACTTCTCATAAAGCTCAGAATCTATTTGATTCATTTTTTGGCTGTATTCTGCATTAAGCTTTTTAATCATACAAGTGAAAGAACTATTAAGGTAAAAAGAACTATTAAGGAGTCTAGAACTGCTACGTTTTGTTCTGCATATCAAGCACTACTAAACATGAACAAGCCTTTAGACTTCTACAGTATTTCAAACAAAAAACTACTTTGAAAGTTTAAGGTATCTAACTACTAGTCAAATGTCAAGTCTAATACTAGGTTTTTAAAATCAAAATTATGTAAATAGTCTTTCTATAATAAATTATTAAATAAAGATTAAAAAATACATTATTTAAATATCGTTTTTACCTCTATCAGAATTCACACCTTGAATAAATAAACACCAATGTGTTAGACTATCTATGACATTGTCAAAAAATATTGATTCAAGAATTTAATTAGATTTGTTTATCATATGAAATGAAACTAAATAATTCACGTCAATAAAGTGTTATTACAATCCTATAGAAAACAGTTTCTGAGTGACAAATAGTGGGACACAATTATGAAAAACCAAACAGGTTCCTAGTCAGAGATAGCTATGTAGATGTATCTTCATTTAGAGTTAAACCATGATACATGTCAGAGCTTATAGAGCAAACTCAATAGATATATGAAACCCATTTTTCACTGTTTAACTGAAACTCAATATTCACTTTGACATAACTGATTTACAATAAAAAGTACAGCCTAACAGATGGGGTGGTCAAGTGGTCAAGGCTCAGCTGCCAGTCTCAAGGGTGCATATTCAAATCCCTGCTGGGGGGAGTTATAATAATGTGTCACAATTTTTATTTGTGACTTGAAGTCTTTGTCCTTGTGTAAATTCCATTACTAGGATCAGTTCTTGCAAGTGTCTTCCCTAGTGTCTTTAGTACATGGAACAGATTGCTTGGATAAGCCAGAAAAACCAATCACTAGGCACAGTTTAACTCTAGTTAACATGCAGGACATAATTATCTTCTCCATGGAAAATAGTAACTTGACCCCCACATGGTAAATAAAAGAACCATGATCTTTGACTTTAAACTTTTTTAGGTCAAACTTATCAGGCCTTATGAAATCATTTTCTTTGATCCCTGCTGCGGAAGTTACAACAATGTGTTACAATGTCAAGGAATAAAAACCTCAATGTTTCAAGAATACTGATAAAAATATTGGATGGTGGGACTGATGTGAAAGAGCACACGTAATAGCATAAATTTTGTGTTACAGGAAATGCACATACTGCGTATGGCACAACGAATAGGAGAAAGTAAACAGAACAAGGTTTTGATGGTAGTAAAATTGAATGAAAATTATACCACAACCACAAGATGTTAAAACATTTGACGTTGATTACAACAGATGTCAAGTTTGGACGTTGTACAGGAGGCTGCATGCACATGCATTGTATATCTTTGCCCAAATGAACACAAAAAAATATTGCTATGTAATTATAAAGTAATAATGACCAACTACTCCAGGAAATGAAAGATAAATGAAACATTCACTAATGTTATTAACAAGATAAAAAAAAATCTCCTCTCCATCAAGACTGTACAAATAAAAAAAGCCCAGAAGATAGTAAAAAGTTGAGAAATTCAATGCTCTTATTTAGGGCAAAGATATTTACAAAGGAGCTTATGTAGGCTACTGTCCCTTACTCAGAAGGAAGTTTATTTTACAGACACTAAATTGTTACTTTTATAAGCTTCAATGTAACGAAACAATTATTTCAATTTGACCAGCATACACAGTACAACTGTTTTTCCATTTTTAAATCATCAAATATGGATCTAAAGCATAGAACAATTTATTTATAAATGTGGATGTTTTTTTCTTATTTAATTAAATGTTGAAATGCTGGTCAGGCTGAAATAACATGACATACACTGGCCTATACATCTGTGATACTGGAATACCTGTTGAGTTCGAACACTTGAAATACTGAAATACAGACAGGACAATAAGAAGCCTTGTTATACAAGTGACCAACCAAAGAAAGATGTTTCCTTCCAAGCATTTGGTGTATATAATGAAAATAGTTCTAAAAAATACTTTTGGGGATTTTAAGAATAAAAAAGTACTTCAACCTAATACTAAAAACTGATATGTTTTTTTTGTCCTGATAACTTAGCACAATTGTTTCACTATATCATTATATTATACGTTTCTCTTATAAATAGTGTACCTTGGGTTTGTTTTTTTTTAATATTTTTTATTTTCTCTGTTAGAATCATTAATGCTGATTAGACAGGTCTCAAAGTTAAATCTATAGTATAACTATAATCATTGAACACAGCAATAATAGTAAAGCTGAAACATGAGTTTCATTAGTTCAGATCTACAGAAACTTTTGATATTTGATTCAGAAAAAAAAATGATGTTATTACTTGAAAAACTGTTAAGTGATCCCAAAAAAAAAGTCAAACCTCAAACAATTTTAAAATACAAACAGCAAAAAACAAACAGTATCTATTGGTGAGTTCACAAAAATTGATTTTATAGTGAAATGGTTGAGCAAATATGTTAGCCAATATATTGAGAAAAGAATGATTCTCACCCTGACTACCTAGAGACAGGAAATGTGATCAGCTTCAGAACTGATGCTTAGTAATGATAACATGGAGCCTAATGAGCCACATACACCAGATTCATTAATTCAAGGCATCAGAATACAACTTTTTAAAATACTGTACCTCTCTTTGATGTACATACAAAAGTATGCTCTATCATTACAAAACAATTTAAACAAATGTTACAATACATTGATTAAAACATGCTAATTTTGTCACAGATGCTGGTAAAAAAAACCCATCCACACAGCTATTTTCATACAAAGAAATTGCACTTGAATCAATACCCATAGTTAGTAAAAGGGAAACATGCTGCCCAAACCCGAATGGGGAAGTAACTGTCATCGTTACAATGTAGTCAACATAAATACATATACCATTCCACCAAACAGATATGTATATACAGCTAGGGGAGAGCACCAGTGCATTGATTAGTAACAACTTCAGATCTATACATCTCCAAATGCAATACACATAAGGGAGGCAATCAGTGACATTTACAGCATGTAGAGGACTGTACTGACTCACTAATTATTAAAAAAAATGTATTAATAAATGTTTTTAATTGGGGGTAGCTGGGTTTTCAGCCAGTTGTCTCTATACACTTTCTGTAGCAACAAAACACAAAAATACAGAAAGTTTTATTAAAGAAGCAAGATTGACAGCTGTGATGTTTCTATTACGTCAGAATTTGTTGTTGATGTTTGTGAAGACAGATCAGAATGTGACCAAAGATAAAGTGTCAATTAATTCATTCTTATGTTTACTTAGATAAAGTCTCAATTTATTCATTCTTATGTTTACTAAGATAAAGTCTCAATTTATTCATTCTTATGTTTACAAAGATAAAGTCTCAATTTAATCATGCCATTTACTAAGATAAAGTCTCAATTTATGCATCCACATCTTTGCTAAGATAAAGTCTCAATTTATTCATGCCAATGTTTACTAAGATAAAGTCTCAATTCATTAATTCATAGGTTTATGAAGATAAAGTCTCTTAATTCCTTGCCATGTCCAATCTACATTAATTTATTTCTCTATAGTAACAGAAACTCAGCAATGAGACAAATCATTCTATAAGCAGTTCTAGAAAACAGTATTGTCTGGATGTTGAAGTGATCTAAGTCACTGTAAGCAACTCAACTCATGACATTTAACTTTTTGAATTAAATTATCTTGAGGCACTTACTTGAAGATCTCTTTCTATTTTCATACCGCACAGTTTTGGCTCGTCTAGCTAATGTTTTCCTAGCCATCAGACCATTTCGGAGTATTAATGGATTTTCTGATGATATTTTGGCTTCTTGAGCTAAGTCCTCAAAAAAATCTGGTTGGAAGTCAATGATTACAAGTTACTACTTCGAATGTAAAAGAGCAAAGAATGACTAAATGAAACAGTCAATCCTAAAATAAACTTCCCAGAAAGACAAAATGTAATTTAAAAACATGATATACCTTTCAGTTTCTTGACATTTATACTCATCTCTTCCTTGGCTTCAGATTCTATCCTATGTGACTGGGAGATTACAGCTTTGTCTAGACACTGAAGTGAATGTTCGGCTTCTTTAAGTTTCTGCTCGGCTGCTATTCTTGCTCTGACTTCTTCCTGGCAACACAAATATTTAAAGAATGACATTTTTTATAGTATAAATGGCTTTTCAATTAATTTTTAAAAAATTCAAATTTATCCTTTACAACAAAAATTTACACTTTGAAACCAATACATTCTATTACTTTAGACACAAAAACTTTAAAACTAAGTCTTCCTTATAATTTTTTAGTTTTCACACAATTTTTATATCAGCAAAAACCTAGACCTAGATTTTTCTTTTTTCTGCTAACATCAAATTTTAGTAAGATACTTTGAATTTCTTTCTCATGACGCTCTTGGTTTTAAATAACTAAAAGCATATTTATTTTTATTCAGATAATGAAATAAATTATTAAAACTATATCAATAAGGAAGACAAACTTTTAATTCTTTTTCTGTGATGGCTTTCTGAGACACCAGATCCTGGATCGTGGATTCTAATTCTTGAGCATGCTCTGCTATGGCTTCTTTTTCTTCTTCCAGTTGATCAAGTCTCTCTTGGTTATCTTTTAACCTGAAGAGTTACATGTACAATATCTATGTAAGATACTTAAGTAAAACATGTGAGGGGAGGTGATCCTAAAGCAAGCAGATGCTAAAGATACATTGCAAAGTGGACTAAATATTCTTTTGATCAATTTTAAAACACATTAATAAAATGCTGAGCACATTGGAATATTATCTTAATTTCTCTTTCTCCAATGTACATTGTTGATTAAACAGCAATATTTGGATTTTAAATGTGTCAGATGTGTAAACAAGAATTGTTTGGCAAACTAATGAGTGGCCTCCCTTTTAATTTGCATCTTTTAAGAAAGTTTCATTTGTCTTTCATTGTGTTTGATGGATTCCTTAAAAGCAAAGTCGAGAGGTCATAAAAAAAATATGCATAGAAAAATACATAATTTTTTTTAAGTAGTCTCTTTTTGTGTGGAATAAAAAAAAAATTAATAAAATAAGTTTCTATGCATATTTCACTAGGGCTGGTGAGAGTGGATTAAAAAAAAACCAATATGCTACCTATGACCTAATGACTGTACTGCATCAGGCATTATGCTTTGATGTTGTGTTTGTTTAATACATAACAAAGTTGTATGGTATCTGAGACATTTAGAATCCTAACAAAATTATGATCAGCTAAAACAAAACAAAAAAACAACAAAAAAAACAAATAGCACTATTGAACAAAAGGTTTAAAATGCTTATACCATCAGTACAGGTACTCACATCATTTCAGCTGAGACCTTCTCTTCCTCCACCATTTTCGTTTGGTTCTCAATGTCCTGAAGTTGTTTCTGAAGCAGTTCTGATCTCTGCGATAGACTTTGTTTTTCTTTGCTTAGATTGGACTGCTCAGCCATGCTCAGCTCTAACTCTTCAATGATTCTCTGCTTATCTTTATTCAGGTTCTTACAGAGTTAAAAAATATATAGGTCAGATCAATTATATCTTCTTCATCACAATGTGTTCTAAATTGATTAAGAAATCTTGTGATTATTGGCTAATAACTGAAAGAAACAATATCTATCAAGTGATAATTCACTAAAAAAAGAGACGATATCTATCATGTGATTATTCACCAAAAAAGAGACAATATCTATCATGTGATTATTGGATAACTGAACGAATCAACATCTATCTTAATGAATATCTGAAAAGATTTGTTAGGTTGAAAATTTACTATGTTACTGTCTAAACTGTTTTTACTATCAGTATCACTAGTTATACAGAGTTATCCTTAATGAGACCAAGTTAATCTTCAATGTAAAGAGTTAACTTAAATTATACTATTAGTTGAAATACTTTTCCCATAGTATATGACTAATAGTGGTCAAGTGGTGTCTTCATGTCATGCTCACCACACAGCAGCTCAGTGAAGATACCATTAACTTTTTGTTCACCAATTAACACTTCAAGGATTACGTAACTTTACAATAGATTTAAAATCCCAGGATTCAACCCGGGCCCCTCCGTTCAGAAGCCTAGGCTTTACAGCTCAGCCTCAGCCCCTCCGCCTAACACATACTTTTTATTTAAACATAATGAGTAGATGCTCTGACAAATCATGCTACCAACAACACTGTATTAGTCCAGCCAAACAGTCTGTAATCAGGGCCGCCGCGAGGGTTGTGGCCGCCTGAGTGCGAAATTAAAAAATCCAACCCCCATCCCTTTTTTTTTCTAGAAAAAAATTTATTACGACTGAGCTGGACTCTTTAGTTTGTCAACATCCTGCATTATCCCCTCCTTAAAGTCAAGGTCATCCCAATCTGGATGAAATCTTATTGTTATTAAAAAGTCAGTTGATCTTTTAGATTTGTATAAGTGTTACATATTTTAGATCTGAGAATGGGAGAAACCCTGAAAATGTTTATGGATTGCAACATTGCGTGTATAAGAAACAGAAGCAATAGGCTAATAACAGTGATTAGTTTGTATGAGACATATCTGGTGCACAATCAAATTTTTTGTGAAAGTATTTGTGTGCTTATATCTACAATTTCAAGGATTTTATTTTCTATTTCACCCAAATTTTGAAATTGCCTGTATTAATTGATACAAATACCAAGTAAAAAAGATGAAACGATATCTCCTACTTGAGATATTTTAATTTGCAAACACTGGTAATAATTAAACACGGATTAATAACTACAATGAAAATTTAAAAAAATTTTTGACGCACCCCCCCTTTTTTTTGTTGTTTGTCGGTCGTTAGCTTGTTGCTCCAAACAGCTAGTAGCCTACAACTTCATGTAGATCTATATCAATCTAACCCTAACCCTAACGCTTAACTAGCTTAATAACTTAAATACTTTTCAAAGGATAATGGAATAATTAGAATTTATATAAAATAATAAAATATTTGAGGAATTTTTTTTATTAAACCATGGAACTATACTAAAAAAAAATAATAAAATATAAGTAACCTTGGAATGGAAAAATGATTTGGCCGCCCCCTACATTCAGCTGCCTGCGTGCAATGCACACATTGCACAAAAGGTATCGGCGGCCCTGTCTGTAATGAATGCTAAGCCTACAGGTCATAAAGATCAGGTAGTATTTCCACCTGTATGTCTGTCATCAATACTGTTACAATGAAATGACTTAAAATAAAAAAATTCCAGTCATGAGAGGAAATGACCAATGTTTAAGATTTCAATTTTATTTCTCTCAGAGATGGTACAAAGAAATGTTTTCCCATTACCTCTAACTGCTGCCTCTGTTGGTCTAAAGACTGCGATAACAAAACTCTGTCTTTCTCATACTCTCTGGCCAACTGGTTCGTTTCATCGAGCTCTCTAGTTGTTTTTTTTTGGTAGAAAGGAAACAAAATAGTGAAGAGAGTTATCTGTTTGAACACAAACTTACCATTGTACAAGCATTTAGTCCATTTTGACTACAATCAGAAAAAAAAAAGGATCTAATTGATATAATAAACTTACAGTTTAATTCGTTCATACTCTTCTTTTATTTCTTTTGTGAAAGATTCCAGTTTGACTTTTTCTTTTTCCAGTTCCTGGTTAACTTTTTCTAATTCCTAAATAGTGTGAATATTTGAAAAATAAAAATTATTTATAAAATTATAAAATGAATAATACAAAAGTATTTATTAAGCTGCTCAACAATAGAAAAGTATTTCACCTTTTTTTGACATTTTTTTTTATATACATATATTACAAAAATGTATACATTTCACACATTTATCCTTATATCTATATATCTCTCTCTCTATATATATATATATATACTAGACATATGTTACCCGCGGGTCTTTATTTGCGCATTACTGTCGATATAGCCACAATTAAACGAAATAATAATGTAATAAGTAAAGCGAATGTGTCAATGTAAAAATAGTGTGAATGAAGCTATCAAATAAAAATAGCTAATAGGCTTAAATCCATTTTTTTCAAATTAAAACATTTGCTTGTAGGCCTACATATATTTGATTAAAATTTGAGATGAATAGACTTAATTTTGTATGTTCATGTGTTAAAGTATAAACTAGATCTTGAGGTAGACATCTAAATCTACACTAATCTAGAGTTAAAAATTGGCTTTTATAGAGTTTTATAGTTTTATAGAGTTCATTCTGTGTTGCGCATGCGTGACCTTTTTTCATGAATGAATATAGGCCTTTCTCAACACAACTACGCAACTTTAGCGAACAGCGAACGAATGTATTAAAAATGCTTTAGAAAAAGAAATTTGAATGTTAAATTGATTAAAATATCAAATGAATGGACAATAATTAGTATGTTTATGTGTTAAAGCACAAAACTATCTTCGCGAAAAGAAGTTTTATCATCTTAGAGTTCAATAAGAGTTTTAGACCTAGACCTAGGAATAGACTCAGTAGAGAGATGTGTTAATGTGTAACCAATTGGTAATGTCTAATGAAAGAATGTTCCCCAGGAAATCTGTAGTCACAGATATCAGGAACTAATTTATGTAAAAAATGCTTTTGAAACACAAAATAGAAGGTTAATTTTATTATATAATGAAATCAATGGATCTTCTTTTGTATTTTCATGTGTCAAAGTAAAAAACTATGTGCGCAAAGTGTATTTCTTAAAATTAGATCTAGGTCTAAATCCTTTCGATCTTTTCTCATGTCAACATTGTTAACCATGGCCTAGATCCATAAAATACTATAGCTGTAATAGAGTTGGACAACTTTATTTTTTTTGAGGGTCTTAAGTTTGTTATAGGGCTACAATACATACACTACGGTCTTAGTTAGTACCCAAGGAACATTCCTGCCTAGTTTTATCAAGATTGGTCAAGCGGTTTTGATGTCTATAAGTAACATACATACATACAAACATACACCTCACATTCTATTTTATAATATAGATATATATATATTTGTTGTTTTTTTTCTTTTACAGTCAAAATATCTTATTTATAATGGTACAGAAGAATTAAAGTTTGAACCTTAAAAAAAGGAAAATACTTTTTCTGATAGATATTTTTAGAAAAGAAAGAACTATATTTTTTTAACTATAAGATATCAGAACTACCTTTAATATTTTGTAATTTCATTTTAAAACAGTTTCTTTTCTTCTGTTTTATTAACACATTGGCAGACACTATTTTTTTGTGGAAGTTGAAAGAAGGGGAGATAAAAATGACTAGAACAGATGTGTCAAGCTTTAGTCAATACAAATGTTGAAACAGGCACAAAGGGAGAGAATAAAAGGCCACACAACTTTTACCTCTGTTTTGATTTTTTCTTCTGTCAGAGCCAGGACTTCTGACTGAAGGCGATCTATGGAACGAATAGATCATTTAAGAATTGTTAATTTTTGTGAATCAGTATTTTCAAAAAGACTACATTTTATTTGAAAACATAACAAAAACTGGAGAGTTTTGACGACAAAGTCAGCTTGGAATTTTTCTTTTTGATCTGTCATGGAACACTTCCTAGTTCCTTGTTCTAGTTGCATGTTATATAGGTCAGGGGAAATATCTGATTCTATTTTTATCTCAGTATTACATTGGGGGGGGGGGGGGGGGGGGGGGGGAGAGGAGACCAATGAATTCTAACCATACACCATCATCAATTCCCCAAAGAATAGCAGGGACAGGGAGTTAATTTTTTTTTACAAGAGTTTAATGGACCTCATTCGTAAACAAACAACATTTAGCCACATGATTCTATATCTCTTCTATACAAATTATGTAATCCATAGCGGCTGTCACAAGATACATAATTTTCATTGTTTTATTAATATTATGACGTGGCTAAATGTGTTTATTTACAATTGATGAATGAGGTCCATTGGAGAAATGGGGGCTAGGTGACCAAATGGTAAAGTGCTTGGTTTTCAATATGAGGGGTTTCAAGTTTAATCCCACAAGACGATTAGAATTTTGAAATCTTTAGAACACCCCTGAATCCACTCAACTACAATGGGTACCTGACCTACACTGGGAAAATGAAGACAGTTGATCATTGTACTGGTCACATAAAACCCTCATTAACTGTCAGCCATAGACATTTTTAAATCAACTTCCCCCATAGATTGCACGGTCTGAAAGGGGAAACCTTTACCAACCTTAAAATGGAATAAATGGCTAAGCCCATAGGAGTTATATCAGTTTCATAATCCACGCAACTAATTAACCCTAATAAATTAATAACGCTGTAATCATCTTATCTTCTTATCTTATATATTACAGACATTACGTCATATGCATTTCATGTGTTAATCTAGTCATAATGTTAATCAATGATTTAAACTCTGCTAAGTCATTGGTTTTCCTAGCTGATTCAGGCAACCCATTCCATTCTCTAATGGCACTAGGAAAGAAGGAGCATTTGTACATCTTACCAATGTAGTCCTGTTTTTCTATTGCCATTTGTAGACCTTGGTCTTCTAACCTCCTGATCATTTCATCTCCCAGTTGAGTATTCTTCCATGTCCTTGCATTGAAAAAAAATATATCATAGGGGGGGGACCAAAAAATCCAAAACAAGACAAAATAATGTTTAATTACTTCCTTGTCTAATAACTCTTTCCTAAAACATTGATTTAAAAAAAAGAGCTATTATTCTAAGCCTGAAGTCTATTGTTATTCTAATGTTACAGTACTGTCTATAACATTAAAAGTTTTGGTATTGTCTATTACACTAAAAGTTATGGTATTGTCTTTAACACTAAAAGTTATGGTATTGTCTATAACAATAAAAGTTATGGTACTGTCTATAACACTAAAAGTTATGGTACTGTCTATAACACTAAAAGTTATGGTACTGTCTATAACACTAAAAGTTATGGTGTATTGTCTATAGCACTAAGTCAGAGTCAGTCTTTCAACATAAAAAGGGAAGGGAGCCAGAATTCAGTTCCTCCTCAACAATCTCACTCATTCATTACCCTTATCAATTGTCAAGAGGCCAGGAGATACATTCAGTCTGTAGGACAAAGGTTTGAATTCATGACTTACACACGCCTGGATCTCTCCAAGATTTCTAGCCACCTGTCTCTCTCATACTCACTCTCAGCTGACAAGATTAGCCTCCCCTAGGAAGAAAAATATAAAAACATGAAAGAAGGTCAACGACCCAGTATAATTTATCAAAAGTTCATCAATTAATATTTACAACAGATTTCACTAACAGGTTTTACTCAAAGTAATTAGACTTTCAATCCCTTACATTTCTCATGACTACAATACTAAGCCACACACACACACAAATGTTATTAATCAATAATAAGTAGAATAAGCTAGAACTAAAAAGATTAATTATTTCACCAGTATGTTTCAATGTCTGTATATGTATCTGTTAAAGAAAAACACTATTTTTTGGTGGTAACATCTGGTTTTATGACTAGACTCAATCCATGGGTGAGGGTTGTAGGCGTGTCTTGCTTTGGATATACTCAATCCCATGGGTGAGGGTTGTAGGCGTGTCTTGCTTTGGATATACTCAATCCCATGGGTGAGGGTTGTAGGCGTGTCTTGCTTTGGATATAAGTTTATGTGCATGCAGTGATGTAACTATTTTTACTTTGAAGATGATATAATTAATTCAAACATTTATACATTGATTTTACATACGTTTCTAATACACACTATGGTTTTTAGTGGTAAGAAATTATAAAATATGAACCATTTAGGAAGCAAATTGAAACAAACAAATCATGAATATAATTTTGTAATTTAGAAAAGAATTTAAAACCCTAATGCCCTTATTTCATCCACTGTGAACAGATTTGTGTATGTGTGTGCATGTTTTAATTATAATTCATGATGTTTCCTTTTGTTGTTAATTGTTGTTTTTAATATAATACTTTATAAGAGCAAGTTAGAACTACTGGAATAACTCTTTAGTTTGTCAACATCCTGCATTATCCCCTCCTTAAAGTCAAGGTCATCCCAATCTGGATGAAATCTTATTGTTATTAAAAAGTCAGTTGATCTTTTAGATTTTTATAAGTGTTACATATTTTAGATCTGAGAAATGTTGGAACATTTAAGTTACTCGACCTGAGGTGGCTGAATGGTAAAGGGGTGCCAGGTTCAAATTCTTTGTCTGCAGTCACTTGACCTGTATGGGAGCTTAAAGGCACTACACCTAACAGCAGAGTTTCTCACCAAGGCTCTATGGGAGGACTGATCCTTCCAGCCTAGCCACCAATTGGAGTTCTCAGGTGAAGACTGATTTTTAATTTCAGGATCTTTAGGGTACCTCAGAGTCCACCCAGCTCTAATACCTGACATTAGTTGGGGAAAAGTAAAGGCGGTTGGTCATTGTGTTGGACATATAACACTCTTGTTAACTGGGTGCCACAGAAACAGATGACCTTTACATTCATCTGCCCCATTGATCGTCTGAAAGAAGCAACTTTACTACTAGACTTTGAACTTGACACATTATTTGTTTGTTTTTTTCAGTATACAATGTAAATACAAATGTGAAGGTAAGTGCTAAACCAATGAATGATGCATGCATATTACATACATACTAGAGACACATGCTTAATGAGAGAAAATGGTGAATTAAATATAGTGAAATAAGGGACAGCCTAGCAGCAACACAGTGCCAAGGAAACAAACCACTAGACCATCTGATCCCCAATACATCTGTAATATGTAAGCACCATACAAAGTTGTACACGTTTTGAGATTCGGGATCTATGTGTTTTTTCCCCCCATTTCCTTGATTTAATCCTCTGAACTCCCAGGGGGTATAGGGTCACAACAACACCTCTCCACCAAACTCGGTTCTGAGCAGCTTTTTTAATCTGCTCCCATGTCATTTCAGAATCCTCAGTTTCACTGATGACTGACCTCTTCCAGGTTTGCTTGGGCCTACCTTCTTTCCTCTTTCTTGGCGGATTCATAGCAATACTTTTGTTCCCCCCTTGACTAGAAAAAGATAAAACAATCTAACAGCTGAGACAAATCTAGTTTCATCGAATCTACATTAAGCAGAGGGCTGCAAACGTCCCTCTTAGCTGGTAGCCATTTACAACTTTTCATTCACCTAGCTCATTGAAAACAATCATCAGAACAAGTGTCAAACTACTAGATATATAAAATTAGCCTTTGTAAGAACTTTCAAGGGAGTCAACAACTACATTTCCTTCCTGCCACTTAGAGTGATATAAATCACACAATGCCTAAAAAAAAATGTAAAAAAAAAAAGGTAGTTTTGGTAACTACATTCCATGACTTGTGGGATGAGAATGAGGTTGTGTGTGAGTGGGGAGGAGCCTTGGGGAGGACTACATACAATCCTGGTCAAACAATGTGTGTGTGTATATACTGTGGTGTTGGGAGGAGCAGTTAGACTTAAGTACATTCAGTGTTGCTAAAACAAACACAGCTTGGATTTCCTCACCTCCTCTCCCCATCCAACTGACTTGCCAAACAAGACAGAAAACAAAGTCACAAACACACACAAGAGACAGACAGGTGGACAACAGGACAACTTTTGATCATAATATTGTACATGGACATGACTAACAACATATTTTATTATCACTAAATAGTAAAGATGATTTTATTTTAAAAAGTATTTCTGTAAAGTAAAAATAATTTTGTAATTAATGACAGATTTTTTAAAAATTTGTAATCATCCTAAAAAAAAAAGAGAAAATGTTAATATGTGTTAATCATATTTTAAAGTTGCTGCCAAATAATGATAATTAATAGTTAGTGAGAAATGGTGGCAATGACTTCACTTTTTAAATATTTTTTTATACCTCCACCTTCGTAGTTGAAGATGAACACATTCCTCATTTCCTATGAACTCAAAGAGGGGGCACAGTGGCTGAGTGGTTAACAATCTTGGCAATTATTCCAATAAATGAATTCTCAAAAAAAAAAAAAAAAAAAACTTTGTGAAAAAAATGTTATTACCCCAATCTCTGGACTTTCTATCTGTATACAAAAAGGTTGCTGAGGTTCCCTGCATATCTTGAAATGACATTCTCCTAATGGCATGACGCCCTGTAGAACAATGAAAATATACAGATTTTTTTTTTTTACTAATTTAACAACAGGACAGAAAAAAACGAAATTTGAATGTTCATACCCTATATTGTTAGATACCTAGTTTAGTTATTTTTAGTCATGCACTATATTGAGGGGGGGGGGGGGGGAGGGGGGGGGATGACAAGTGACTTGCGCTGGAATTTGGATTAAAGTGAGGAGGATTCGCGCAACACGTCGACCTCACTCTCTCGCCCTAAAGCCCGTCCTTTTCCGGAAGCAAGATTTGATTTGATGCACTATATTAGATCGACAGTGAACCCACATTTAATAGTGACGACATAGACGTTGGGGTTAGAGATTAGGATAGACTTCTAAAGTCAGTTATTGCTAGACTTTCAAAGGGGTAACATCATTGTTAGTGACGGACTCTACTGTGGCCCATTCTGTATTAAAGATTGTTTATATTGTTCATCTGGATTTAACTTGGTTATTGAGCCTTTGAGCCTGTTGGTACCTGTTCATTCTTTGTCACGTGATGTTCATGTCTCAAGCTCGAAGTTGAAATACATCCTACAAGGTACGCACGCATCTAGTAATTTCAAGATAGTTAGAAATACTTCAAGTACATCTTATTACACATGCATCCATTACAATATCAACATTACTGTTGCAAAGGGGAAAAAAAGGGGCGGGGGATGGGGGTTCACTGTCAAACTTGTTATGGAATCTTTTTTTTTTTAACTAAAAATGAAAAGTGTAACTTAAAGCAGTCCGTAAAACAATTCAAAGTAACATTTGTGTTTGTAATCACCAGCAGTCTTGTTTTCTTTCTTTCAAGTATCAACATTTCTTGTCCAAATATAACAATGTAATTTTTAATTACTCTATTTTTTTTTTTCTACAGTACCACATTAGCAATTAGAGTTGAATTCAAACCGGAATTACACCATTCGAGACTTAAGTCACAGTGGAGGCTGATAAGAAATTGTCTTTTCTTATGGGACATGGTTTTCGCTTATCTTTCAAAATGTCCCAGAGGTGATGATTGTTAAATGCTACTCAGCTTAAGGATAAAATCCAATGCCGCTGCACCGTCACGCATATCTGAAGTATTTTTCCTTTGTTTACTTTTTCTGCACTTATTAAAACATTGCTAAAAGGAAGTCTCTGTACACATCATAGCTTCTAGTGCCTTGCCCTTGCTTGCTGTTTCTTGTGGCTTTTTTTGTTGTTTCCAATTAGTGGGTAAGTTTACTTATATTTCTACTTAATCTTTATGTAGTTGTCCTACATCAGCTCGCCGTTATAGCTTCTGTGGTGATTATAGAGATTGCATAATTGCCTTGTCTTAGAGACTTGGCTTAGGACTCAGTTTCTGGAGTCAGGCTGTGTTGAGCTGTAGTTGGTCTTGGGCAGTGTGGGACCTTACAAGTAGTGGCAAAAGTGCAGCTACAAGTTATGTTTTAAACTATCTGATTAAAGTACAGCATAATATTGCATTACACCATTTGCCGTATGCCTTTGCTATTTAATCCTTACTCTTCATTGTACATGTCCTAACATTAAACATTCATCTAGTCATCAAGTTAATGCTTGTTGTTTCATAATATAAGTTGTATTGGCGTTACTTGTCTGACCTAAGTGATGGACTGCCTGGGAGCCCAGGCAAAATGAGCCAAGACCTCTGACATGCACATCAAAACAAAACAGATTTACAACTAATGTTGCACTCACAACTAACATTTACAGTGTTATATAAAAAAAATGTAAATAACAAAGATGACTGGTCTCAGGCTCTCTGCTATCTCTGAATATATTTCTGAATCTATTGCTATGTGATCACATTCATAAAAGCATTTGTCTAGCTACAAAATTGAACTGAACGAAATGTGCATAAATAAAAGATGAGACTTAGAGAACTACTTTATAAGATAAGATAATTTTATTGGTCCAAACAAATGAAAATTCAGTATGACTACAATTGCCCACATCAGCATTACCGGGTATACTATGACAATAACAATAGAGATGCACTCAGGAACGCCATTCACATATTGCATGTAGGTAACATTTGCACGCACACATGTCACAATCAAACTCATACCCCAATGGTCTGCATAATAATTATAACTACATTTTTATTCCTTCCACCTTTTGGGAAGGCTGATCCCATGGGATGATTTGTTGAATCCCATCTCAAACAAATATTTCAAAATAGCATTTCATCAATAGATTTAGCATCATTTCTATTGATTTGGACAAACTGCTAAACAGCTAACTTTTTCCGTTTTATACAGTATTAAGGAAACAAACAAAATGACTAAAAAATTCCAACATGTAACCTACCTTGGGATGTATGTTAAAAAATTCCAACATGTAACCTACCTTGGGATGTATGTTAAAAAATTCCAACATGTAACCTACCTTGGGATGTATGTTAAAAAATTCCAACATGTGACCTACCTTGGGATGTATGTTAAAAAATTCTCGACGCTCATAATCCTTTTTCTCATTTGCATCATAATACATGAGGAATCCATCTTTAACCAGAAAAAATCTGTTCAAGAAAGAAATATATAATAATAATAATGATAATAATAATCTTTATTGTCCATAAGGAAATATAAAGTTATTACTGTATTTTAGTTGAGAAATGTAATTGTTGACACTTGCAAAATAATCTTTTGCTTCATTACTCTCATTTCACCAGTCAAGCTTTTTATATTTTTCAATTTAAAAAAAAAAGAATGCTTTTATTAATGCCAACTTCAAACCATTTGTAAAATACTTTACTGCTTATTCTATACATCATTAACGCAATAAAAATGTACTTATTATTCTTGAATATATTACAGATTTCACTCTATTTGTATTGCTACATTCCAGTTTGAGCTTGCTGTGGGTGGAGTAATATCAATAACAAAGAGAAATGATCGAGATAAAAAATGTAGTGTCAGGATATAAGGGAATAGAGTAACAAGGGATACATACTAAGGGCCATATCAATTACAGGACATGAAGGAAAGACATTTGTAAGACATCCAGGGCTAACACTAGATTATGAGATTAGGTCTATATTTTTCCTTTACTTGGAAAATGAACAAAATATATAAGCAGATAGTAACTTCACCCTGTATACATTCAAACCTCTAAGGACAATAAAAACTATGATAACACTTAAAGAAAACAATGTTACAAATATATTTGTTGTTTTTAATATAATACTTTATACGAGCACGTAACTACTGAGAGACAATACAATAAAAAACAAAAAATAGACAAGAGAGAATAAAGACTGTTGAAAATTTCTCCCAAATGGCTTTATAATATAAAAGCTGATAAGTTAAAGATTTCTTTCAAAGTATAAATAACAGATTTTGTAAAACACAAAATGTTTGTCCTTTTTTCTTCTTAAAAAATTGACAGATTTTGATCTAGTAGATCTACATGCTGAGATCAATCCAAGTGGCAATAAAAACAATCCTTAAATAAACATTAGAATAATCTCATAAGCAAGAATTTTATGTCTGCTTGTTAACCCTCCGGCTCCTAACAATAATAGACAAGGGAAGCAACAAAAAAAAGTCTCAACAGAATTTTCTTATTTTGAATCACTTCTTTCTTTTCAAGTCATAAGTTTTTCAAGCCACAAGTTCTTCAAGCCACACGTTTTTCAAGTCACAAGTTCTTCAAGTCATAAGCTCTTCTAGTCATAAGTTCTTCAAGTTCTTGAACAGTTTGTGCCAAAGAGACAAGCATTAGTTGGAAATTCCCAAAGACATTTGACTCCTTCCCCCTCCCCCATTTCAAGGATGACTTTAGTGGTGTGCCCCTCCATATCAGAAATAAACAAAGGATCATTAGATTACAAAATAAGATGCAGTCAGTCTAATTCTACACAATCCACAGAACTCTCTAAAAAAAAAAGTTTTATTACATTGATATTTTAGGCAGGGGTTGTCTCTAGGAATACTCTCCAGAACCATCACAGGACAACACTAACAGTTTTTTTCAACA
This sequence comes from Biomphalaria pfeifferi, assembly GCA_030265305.1. Taxonomy (NCBI): domain Eukaryota; kingdom Metazoa; phylum Mollusca; class Gastropoda; family Planorbidae; genus Biomphalaria; species Biomphalaria pfeifferi. The sequence goes on from JASAOG010000281.1 coordinate 238,990, forward strand.
CAACCTAACAGAAACATGTGCTCACAATAATGTAGGCCTCAAGAAAAGGGCAGCCAAGAAAATAAAGAGAACTCAATAGATTATTTCTATACATGTTCACTTCCAAGAACCTAGCTAAAAAAAAAAAAAAAAAAAAATACAATTTGTCAACAACATCAGAGAGCAGATTAGGCCTCTAGTACAACGCAGGCAGGAATGGAAAATCTCATTACAAGAAAAGCAAGAGTATTTAGATAAAAAGTAATTAGATTAAGAGTTCTCAACATTGGGACGTGCCGTGCAGGATGAAAAATGTAAATGTCATCTTGTTAATTTTTGTTACAAAAATCTAAATAATCTGCGGAGCTACCTTAAAAACTCAAAAATACAAATTTAAACTAGTCTGTTGTTACTGAAGACAGTTTGAACCTTGCATTGTAGAAATTAGAATGAGAGTTAGTTTAGAACTAATCTTAAAATGCAGTTGTTTGAAATGATTCATTCAAAAAGAAACTAAAGCAAAAGACAATTTGAGTAAAATAATCTATATATTATATTATGAAAAATGGTTCTTGCATAAAATATCTCAATTTTCATCTATAGATATTTATAAAAATTTTCTAGTTGTATTTAAGTAACATGAAAGTTTCCATTCAACCCTAAAATTTCATACAGGAAGGGCAATTTTGTTTCTCTTTAATGTAGCCTAGATATTTAATATGAAAACATATTGGGTTACAATTTAACTGCCATGTTTATTGTTAATATTCTTTTATTTAATTATGTTTTTGCTGAATGTATTATCATAGAAATAGCTTTAAGGAATACTTGGACTTCAACATAGATTCCACTTTACATTTCTCGAGTGGGACTTTCACCAAAGAATGATAATATTTTAAAGCCTATCTAAAACATATTTTAGCAATGTTCTTACCTTTTTGACCATTTACTAGACTGATGAGCAAAAGGTTTCTTTAATAAAACTCCATGAATTTGTATTCTGGTTGCCCAATCTCTTGAAGATGCACGACGGCTTAGTTCAGGCATATTATTGTTCATTGCTTAATTAATACTGCTGCCGTTTTAAAACTAGTTTTCTAACTATTGAATATCGATGCGGCTGAGAACAGTCAGATTACAAAGAATATATAAATATCTTATGAATAGTTGCTGTCCACATTATTTCACAATCACAAGCCATTGGAATAATGTCGTATGTAAACGTCTCACAAATACATAAACTTATGGTCCGACAAACTGAAAAAAGTTTTTAAAACTTAACATAAAAAAAACACAAAATTTCACAACCTCAAATCATTAGAATAATGTCCTTTGTAATTGTTTCACTAATACATAAAGTTATGGTCCTACAAAATGAAAACAGATGTTTAACTTAATGTAAACTAACCCCCTGCCCCACCCCAAAAAGAAAAAAGTAATGTCTTTATTAAATCAAAGCTAAACAAAAGAAGAAAATGTTTTTCTGTTAGGAGCCACTAGAAATCTAACAGCAAACATTCACTGAGACTAAACCAACACTGATGTCAAGCTGTGGCAGAGTGTGTCAAAGCTTAAGACTTTAAAAGATTTTTTCCTTTACAGAATTCACAGTAGAAGAATAGATCTGAAGATTAGTTTATCTGAGCGCACTAAACTTCTTTAAAATAACAACCACAACAAAAAAAAAAAGACTAACAAGGATTGTCCTAGATATTATATATAGATATAAATATATATTCAATTGCTGTCATTTATCGTTAGTCACATCTAAATCTAGATTTCCAGAGATTGAGATCTATTTTTGTTTTGTTTCGGATTCATTGCCCAAACCTACAGTCAAAGAGTCTAGACTCTAGATCTAGAAAATATTCATAAATTAAATACAATTATTGTATTTTACTTATCTAGAATAATCTAGATCTTAGTCAAGTATAATTATTATAATTATAACCACTGAGCCACTGGTGACTGTGGCCGACATTTGGCCTAGGCCTAGCTAGATCTAGTCTAGTAGTAGTGGTGGTTTAGGTCTGCAGCAATTCACATTCCCCTATCAGGATTCAGGTCTATCAATCAAAGTTTCTATCTACTTTCTACACTAGACTCTAGATCCATGTGTTTGTTGGTGAAACTTTGGCTTCGCCGCGTTCAGGAGTCCTTCGATCTGAAGTTCAAGTAACAAGTTATTTACACTTACACTACAGTGACTTACACTAGATTACACTTCAAATACACTCGTCTACAGACTTACACACTTCTTACACTACTTACAGTTACAATACAGTGAATACACCAATAATAATACTAATAGTAAATAATTTTTATATTATATAGAATCTATAATATATCTAAATAGATCCAATCATCTAGACTACTATTAGTATATCTAAACATTGGAGAGCCTTAAATGACAATTAACTTCTGGGTAAAAAAAAAAAAAAACAAATCACAACACCACAACCACAACAATTGTTTTCAAGATTCTATAGGTGATAGGAGACGATGAATAAGGAAGTTAGGGTAACCACCCCTTGGTGAAGGGGAATAAGTGGTAAGTGGGCGTGTCTTCGTATCAGAAATGGAACATAAAAATGCAAAATATTAATAATAATAACTCTAGATCTAGACATTCTACTTGATAATAAAACATTTTACATATCAAGTTCTGATATCAGATTATTTGTTTATATGCGAACATTTTATTTTTCTTCATTTTATTAGATTTAGTGTGTGTTTTTTTAAGTTATTAGATCAAAATAATAATATGTTTTTTTTTTTCTAAAGTTGTTTTTCTGTTTCGAAGATTAAGAAAGAATGGCTAAGTTTAATTGTATAAGTATATAATATCTAGATCTACACACTACTAGATCTATAGTACAGGAGGAAAAGGGCTTTTAATTGATATAAAAATTAAATTCATAAGCCTACAATTAAAAAGTCTGGTGCAGAGAAATTGCTTTTTATTACGATAAGAAATCAATTTAGATTAACACATCAAGAATTATAGATAAGCCTACGCATACATTGTATGCCTCCTTCAATCGTAGAACGACTTCGCAGAACACTTGTTCATGTGGCTTTGATACCTTATTCTTGAGAGACATTCCCTTCCACATATAACGCAGGTCAAGGTGGCTTTCGCTTTAGTGGTAGCTTTTCTTCCAGAGCTGAGCCCAATGCTTTTTCGCTGCCCATAGCTTTCTTGGCCATCATCAGACTCCACATAGTACGGTCTAGGGCTGACGTCTTCCCAGTAAACGTAAAAGGGCAGATGATGTAAAGGCCATCCGTTTCTGTGGCCTGCGGGTGTCATGTGGCCAGCACAGCGACCAACTCAACTAATGTCAGGTAACCATTAGAGCTGGGTGGACTCAGAGGCGCCCGAAGATGCCGAAATTAAAATCCCAGGATTCGAACCCCGGACCCCGGTTCGGAAGCCAAGCCCTTTACCGCTCAGCCACCTCACCTCCTCGTCTTCCCAGTAGTCAGCATCGACAGCATCAATGTCCACTGCTTTGAGGTCTCGTTTGATTACATTCTCATATCGGAGGTCGGGACGACCAGTTTTTCTTGAGCCAGTTGCAAGTTGACCAGATAGGATGACTTTGGGGATACGATTGTCCTCCATCCGACGAACATGACCCAGCCAGTGTTGTCTCAGGATTGTAAAAATTGTAGATCCCGTTCAAGCAAGGATCTCAGTGTTACTAACTCTTTCTTGCCATGCGATTTTCAAGATCCTTCGAGGACGGCTCAAGTGAAATGGCTGATAACAACATTACAGAACCAATGAAATGGCTGATAACAACATTACAGAACCAATGAAATGGCTGATAACAACATTACAGAACCAATGTAACGGCTGTATGTAGCCTAACAAGATATCAATTTGAGGGATGGACATATTAATTATTAAATTATGTATCAACACGATTCAAACTACCAATTATAAATATTACATGCCTGTACATTATAGAAACTTATTAGTCTATATGAATACTGTCGTGCGCGCGTGAAGTTTTCTTTGCATTTAATATTGGTGTTTTAGCGTATAGGAAGTAGTTTCTTTTAAGTGCGTTTTGTTGTCTAGAATATTGTATGTGTGTGTGTTTACGTCATCCTTAGTTCCCGCAAGAGAGAGAGAGAGAGAGCTTCTTTTGTGAGCTGGGTGGCTAGTTTTGTTGGTTCCCCGTGTAAGGGTACGTTAGTACAGAGTTTTATTAAGTAAGCTGATCTTTCGGTACGGGTGTCGCTATTGAAAAGTTCTTTCTTGTAGCGGCATCGCTAGATCTAGGTTTTCTTTTCGTTTCATGGTGTTAGGCTATGGGCCATGGGAAAGTGTGTCGTCTTTCCGCCCTTGGAGTTGTGTAGTAACTATCGGTGTTGAGGTGTAGGGAGTTGAGGTTCTGTTGGGCGCCGAGATGGAGTGTGAGCGTGATGGTGTGTTACGGAAACTTGTTGGTGTGATACTAGACTAATTATTAATCAAATGCTAACTTCACTGATATTGATGTATATATAAATATGTTTGAAAATAACAATTAAGTATAATTAAATATTGTTCCTGTTGACAACTGTTGTTATTCACTAAATGTTCAGTTGAATAACTGTTATTCAATGTCTGTATTTTACATGCTATTACCTTTAGGTTCTTGTGTTACTCTGTTCAGGCTGGGGATACGGGACCATAATATCATACCCTACCTAAGCGACAAAACCCACCTGACAAATACTTTTTTTTTTCGGAAAACAATAATATTTATTAATGTTTTTAAAAAATCGTCGTTTATTTCTTATATTATAAAATACAGACGTTACTTAGAAGATGATTACGTCCTACGCGTCATGCATCTAGTCATGCATTTTAACCTATGACTTAAATTCTGCTAAGTCACTGGCTTTCCTGGGTGGCTCAGGCAACCCATTCCATGCTCTAATAGCACTAGGGAAGAAGGAGCATTTGTACAAATTTGTCCTAGCATATGGAACGACGAATGTACCTTTATCTGTGTGTCTTTCTGAGTATTTAGATTATTTTATTAGGTTTTGTTTTTGTATTTGAAGATTATGGTTCAGTGCTATGTGTATAATTGCTACTTTACTTTTGAGTCTTCTATCTTAAAAGCTTTCTAAATTTAGAGATTTTACTAAAGGTGTTACTCTAATCAAATGTGAATAATCATGTGTTATTAATCTCACCGCTCTATTTGATGTCTGGTCCAAAATTTCTTAAATTGTATAGGCCTACTGTTACGGTCGTAGCGCAGCACGGTGTGCATGAATAATGGTGCGAATTTGTGTAATGAATGGAAGGGATGTGTAAAAGGGGAAGCCGAGAGAAATTGACAGGAAGAGAAATGAAATGTTCGTATTTACATAACTTGTTGTAATATTAAAGTATTTATAGAGTAATAACCTGAGAGTGTATTATTATTTCGAAGAGTCTTGTGTCGTGACACCTACACACCAACTAAATATTGCTGCCTGATTGTGTGGTATGAAAAAACATGACTTTGCAATGTTTGCTTCATTGCTTGGCATTAGCTAAGCACACATATAGACTAACACTTGAAAGATAGACGGCATATTCAGTAAAGAATAGAAGTACCTATATAATTAGTAAGATGGCCATACACTTTTTTTCTTAGGCGTATTTTCTGAGAACAAGCAATTCTGGTATCCAAACTGTTCAAATCATGTGTTTGAGACGCGATCAAGTCAGAAAGAGGAGAAATATAATGGAACATATTGTTGATGTTAAAATTATCGGGAAATGTCGACCTAACGATCAAGGTAGCGAAATTTAAGCATCTTACAGGCCTATCCTTAATGACAAACTGGTTAATCGTGACTTAACTTACAGGCCTACCTTGATGACAAACTGGTTAATCGTGACTTAACTTACAGGCCTACCCTTAATGACAAACTGGTTAATCGTGACTTAACTTACAGGCCTACCCCTGATGACAAACTGGTTAATCGTGACTTAACTTACAGGCCTACCCTTGATGACAAACTGGTTAATCGTGACTTAACTTACAGGCCTACCCTTAATGACAAACTGGTTAATCGTGACTTAACTTACAGGCCTACCCCTGATGACAAACTGGTTAATCGTGACTTAACTTACAGGCCTACCCTTGATGACAAACTGGTTAATCGTGACTTAACTTACAGGCCTACCCCTGATGACAAACTGGTTAATCGTGACTTAACTTACAGGCCTACCCTTGATGACAAACTGGTTAATCGTGACTTAACTTACAGGCCTACCCTTAATGACAAACTGGTTAATCGTGACTTAACTTACAGGCCTACCCCTGATGACAAACTGGTTAATCGTGACTTAACTTACAGGCCTACCCTTGATGACAAACTGGTTAATCGTGACTTAACTTGCAGGCCTACCCTTAATGACAAACTGGTTAATCGTGACTTAACTTACAGGCCTACCTTAATTGCCAAACTGGTTAATCGTGACTTAACTTACAGGCCTACCCTTGATGACAAACTGGTTAATCGTGACTCAACTTACAGGCCTACCCTTAATGACAAACTGGTTAATCGTGACTTAACTACGAGCTTATTATGCTGCTTGCTTACAAGAGAAAATGAGTGAGTCCGTTACTAAAAGCAGAAGACGTCATTCTAAAGGACGAAATATTATTGGCAGACGATATTCCATCACCCTTCACCTATCCCTTAGTCTAGCTGTTGGACTGTTGGGTCACCACACAAGATCTGTTGATCGTCTTTCTCCATCTTAGCCTTTGATAGAATCTCTTTCAATGAAAGACCCGTTTAGTATTCCCATTGCTTTCTCTGTCTGCCTCTTATTCTTTTTCTTGGTACTGTTTCATAAAAGAAGGTTTTTGAGAGCCCCGAGGACCTTGTGATATGGCCATAGAGTTTTAGTCTGCGTTTTTTTTTTTGACAGTAGTTAATGGATCAGATTGGGGTACGATCCTTTTAAGTAATCTTTTCGTTTGTGATGGGGTCTTTGTGTGTGCTACCTAGAATCTCAATTCTATTGCTAGGAACCTCCTCTCTAGGTCTACCTATCGCACAGAGAGAATGACAAACTTAGGTTGCTTTCGGCAGAGAAGAAAATAACGTGGGAATGTTTTCACTATAGGTATATTAATCTTTTCATTTGATATCTTTGGTAGAGTCAATCTGCTCTTTTATCATTGTGTTCCTAGTGGTAGGGTGACTAAATGACTGCTCATGTATCAACTGGTGCTGGATTGAAAGATCTTGTTCTGAGAGTTCTGGCGTCATGCAATATTGGCGTAAAAAAAAAAGCGTTTTGGAAGTTCAAAGGTTGATGCAGCAAGCACATGCAAGGAAAATATAACGGATATTCAGCTTGGTTCTCGAAAGTCTACTCATCAAATTTATGTGTGGTGCTACGCACATTCCCTGTTGCAATCGCTCTTTGGATTGTTGAATGACCCTCGCTGTCTTCCTGAGATTCTTACAATCGTATGGAAGTTCCCGAAGTGTGAAGAATTAGCTCTATTACCCCGATTGAATACAATAGGAGAAAACACGGTGCTGGTCTAAATATGTTGCTGTGAAAAAAAGGCTCTATAATCGCTGTCAAGCTAAGTGTCCCGTCATTACTGTTTTCTAGTGCAGTGACAAAATCGAAAAGAACAGCGGACCGGAAGCAGACGCTAACAGTAAACGCCATGGCCATGAAAGATCTTTCCTTGTAATATGAAAACTTGACAACACTTACGTTCCTCATAAAAGGTTGCGATTAGCCTTTAAATATTCAAGATTCCCTACACATAGAAATAAAATACTTGACATGCGTGGTTCTTGGTGCATTATCAAACTTGACACTAGTTGAGATGTACCAATGGGTATCATAGACCATATTTATTTGCTAATAATCCTTAAATGAAAAAGACAAAATGCTCAACAATTTTCTATCTTGCGATTTGCTAAAAAAAAACAACCCCAACTTATTCATATTGTTGGCTACCTTATTAACATCCGACTTATGGAATTTAATTAGTAGTATGGTATATAGTATATATATTCGTGTAGCGGATTGGGGAACACTGCAGCTGTTATAAAATATTGTAGTAAATAATCTTTGAAATAAGTGCCAAAACGGTAATTACCAGTACTGTAAATTTACAATTATTCATCAAGCAGACCTATTACACTATTAAGAAAATTATGTTCAATAATATTTCTTTAGCATTCATCTTGAATTGACTTTTGACAAACAAACACATTTATGTAAAACACAAGAGAACAGATATTTGTAGACAAGTTACAACCAAGTTTATTTTGCACAAAGTCTGGCAAATATTTGAAAGAAGGGAGACAACACACTAAATATAGACAGAACAATATTTTGACTAATTTAATCATTCAAAGCTCTTTAAAACACAATCAGTTAAAAAAAAAAAAGGTTTGAACACAATGGTAACAAGATTCAACATTTGACCCCACTGCGTCAAATTATAAACCATATACAACAATGAAGAGAAAAAAAAAGTTCATTACAAAACCAAACCACTGGTCAGAGACTGGACTTTCTCCTTTCCTACCAGCTGCTCTACGATGGCCAGGGCAAATTCAAAAGTGGTGCCTGGCGCGCGACTCGTGATTAGCTTTCCATCCACCACCACTCTCTCTTCCAAGTATTTGTAATCTGTGAAACAAACCAAAACATGTTCTTCAACATGGAGTCAGGGTTATATTAATAGAGACAACATAACTTTCAATAGAGACAACATAACTTTCAATAGAGACAACATAACTTATAATCTAGACAACATAACTTATGATCTAGACAACATAACTTATAATCTAGACAACATAACTTTCAATAGAGACAACATAATTTATATTTATAGCTTTTATATAGCACTACTTTCATGCTTAAAGCATGCTCAGAGCGCCTTGGTCCAATCTCATTTGTGGACCAGTGGGGGGGAGGGTGTATCTAGGAGTTGGTTTTCTGTGCTGCCTTTAGGCGCTCAGTAAACACAACTCTGCCCGAGTCAGGTGTCGAACATCAAGCCTCCCTCTAGGTAGCCAAGCCAAGCTAAGTTCAAGTGCACTTAGCTTCTCGACCACGCTTCCCACTTATAAAAGACTGAGTTTGAGTTTTTAGTTTAGGCACATCGGCACAATTTAGGCCATGTCGTGCCCGTAATCCTTTAAGGATCACTCTCCCTTTACATAACAAGGGCTAAATTCTATACAGTTAAATCATTAAAAACAAGGTGTATTCACAGTTAAAATAGTAAAAGTAGTAAAAATTTAATAATTTGGTAAAAATCTTATGTAAATATTATATGTTCACATTTCAAAAATCAGATCTTCGTAGACAACCCCACCTCCCGGACAAAGCCCAGTACCTTCCCAGGGTCGACATTTGCGAATAATGTTTTCAAGGTGTGTGTTCTAAAAAATTTCTCCCTGACATCCTGGTATCTAGGGATATGAGGATATGTTCCACCGTGAGGCGAGAGTCACAGTACTCACAAAGTGGAGGCTCCTCTCTCTTCAGCGCAAAAGAGTGCGTGATGTAGGTGTGGCCAATCCTAAGTCTGGACATGGTTGTGCTACCACGCCTTGTCAGACCCTTAGATGTGGGCCGCCACCTAACATCCGCCACAATCTGCCTGAGTTTATTGTGAGTCTCAGCCTCCCATCTCTCGATGGGTGGCAGAGGCAATACTTTGTCTCATGCCCGAGCAGGGAAACTTATAAAAGAGACAACATAGCTTATAATAGAGAAAACATAACTTATAATAGAGAAAACATAGCTTATAATAGAGAAAACATAACTTATAATAGAGAAAACATAGCTTATAATAGAAAACAACATAACTTATAATAGAAAACAACATAACTTATAATCTAGACAACATAATTTATAATAGAGAAAACATAACTTATAATAAGAAACAACATAACTTATAATCTTGACAACATAACTTATAATAGAGACAACATAACTTATAATAGAAAACCACATTACTTATAATCTAGACAACATAACTTATAATAGAGAAAACATAACTTATAATCTAGACAACATAACTTATAATCTAGACAACATAACTTATAATAGAAAACAACATAACTTATAATCTAGACAACATAACTTATAATCTAGACAACATAACTTATAGTAGAAAAAACAGGTGATTCAAAGAAGGGTGTGCTTTGTTTAAAGTTTACTGTCCCCTCAATTTAGGGATGCAAAAAAATAAAATAAAAGGTCAGCCTAAAAGTTCATGGTTTAAAATAATGGCTTCTATTGGAGGATGCCAATAAAATAATGTGATGAATATACATTAAAAGGCCAAAAAGTGTGTGTTTTGGAGGGATAGGCATTTTATTAAACGTAGTGCGTGTGTGTGGTAGGGTGATTTTTAAAAAAAAGGTAGATGAAATTAAAGCTACAGATAGGATGGTGCTCAGTCCTAAATTTATCATCAGGTATTTAGTGATTTATGATGATATTAGAAATATGTTGGACATAAGACTGTACTCTAACCTTTGAACTTGTCTGCCATGCCAGGATAAGAAGTTAACTTCTTCCCTTTAGCAATGTTGTGAGCCACTAGAGCTGTGGGAGCTGAAAAGAGAAGCACAAAGAATTAAGATCTTGAGTTACATGAGGTAGTAGCAGAGATGTTGTACGTTGAACACATCAACAAGTGACCTGGCATTGTGTTGTTTGTAAAAATGTTTTACATGTTTCAGATGTTCCTTCAGAGTTGAAGATAGTTTACTTCCTAGTCCAAACCTCCCGCAGGACGACGGGGGATGGGAGCGGGCAGGATTTGAACCCTCGACCATCAATAAATCCAAACGATAGTCCAGCACGCAAACCACACGACCAGGCAGCCATCCATGTTTTTCTTTTCTAAAACTAGACTTGGGTATAGTTTTAGATCTGATTATTTCCAAAATATGAATTTCGATAATTAACCTTATGAAAGCAAAGCAAAAACTACTTTGTGATAATGACTATTTGCAAAAGGAAAAAAAAAAAATTGTCTTTCTCTCATTATATGCATACAATGTCTGGTAGGTCTAAAAAAAAAAATTCATTAAGGTTCTGTCTTGAACAAATTATTAAGAGAGGGTTTGGCACATATCCTTAGACAAGATGAAATATGTTTACCTAGTCAGATATTAGCCAAAATGAGGTAAGTGAAAACAAGGCAGACCACTAATAATATAGCATTGCACCTTCTTAAAAGACCTAAAAACTATGGGCAACTGGGAAGAAGCCATGGAAGCTATGACCGATCTCTGTGGAGAGAGCATGGCACACTATGTGCCGAACAGGGCGGAAAGACAAATCTTAGTAAGTAAGCCTGGAGATTTTGAAATATTTAGAAGTTACATCTGAGTCAAATCACAAATAGAATTATTTACACTAAATAATGATACAGAAGGGAAAAAAATGCATGTAGATTAGTACAAATTGAAATTAATCAGCAAACTGTAATTAGAAAAAGTACAAATTAAAGTTATTATAGAACAAACTAAATTCTTTTACGCACATAGAAACAAATAATTCAAAGCAATACATTTTCTGATGCACAAGATGATTAAAAATTTTTTTTTAAATTTTCAAGAACAAAACTGCTCTGATAAACAACTACACAAATAATTGTGATGTTTTAATGTAAAACTCACCAGCACAAACAGCTGCGATGTAGCCGCCTCTCTTTTCTTGATCTTGTAACGCAGCACCAACTTCTTTAGACTGAAAAACATTTTAATAATTGAAAGCTATAAGTGCCAGCATTAAATGGTCTTTGTAATTTTTACCAGCAATCTTCACCAATGGGTTGTTAATCCTCTTTGAATGCCCCTTCCTAATCCACCTTAGGCAGACCCTACTACCAATACAGCCCAACATAACCACCAACACACTCTATACAGCAGTGCTGAACAACTGGAGAGAACAGCACACTATTTTTCCTTGGCACAGTCTGCAAAAGAACTCACAGCTCAGCAGCTCAAAAAGCTGACTAGAAGAAGAAATGGGTTGTTAAATGATAGGTTTGGGACCCCTCAAGAAAAGTTAAAGAAACTAGAGCAGACGCAAAATAGAGACGTGATTTATAACAAAGGAATATCCATATTTATCTAGAGCAACATCATTGGTAAAATGACTAAATTTAGAGACACTTTTGACAGAGGATTAAAAAGTACCGGTAGCAATAAAACACTGAACCATAATCCATAAATACAAAAACATAACCTAATCAAATATTCAGAACATGGATCAGGTTGCCTGAATCAGCCAGGACATGACTTAATTAACATGCATGATATTTACACATGGGTATGGGAAGAAGGAATTATCTTATCTTTAGCATGTACATCTGAAATTTATAAGATAAGACAAAATTAAATTCTACTTTTAAAAATGTTAGTTGTACCTTACACAAGGTTTCTGAGCCTTTTGCCCCTCCTGGACAAATAAGGATATCATAATGTTTGGTGACAGCTTCACTGAGAGATTTATCAGGCACCACCGTCACTTTATTGCTACATTTGACTGGCCCATCACCTGCGACTCCAGCAATAACAACATCAACCTATGTAGAGTAAAAGTTCTGTTCAAGATTTTATTATTGATGATAATATTAGATTCACATCAAGGAAGATTTAATATGGCACAAGAAAATCATATGGTATGTACTAACGAAATAGTATCAGACACAAGGTACTGATAAAATAATAGTTGGATTGGTTGCCACCATTATCTTTTCTTTTGTTCCCAACACAAAAAAATTAGTATCTCAAATCTTAAGCAAACATTATATATGTGGGCATAAGATACAAAACAACTAAAGCCAAAGTCATGCATGCTTAACGAATACAAAATTTAGCTATATTTTTGTCTAACAAAACAATCTTAATAGCATAACTAAAGCTGTTTATATTTTATTAAAAGGTTTGATGTGAATTAACTCACTATGGCAAGTGATTGCACAAACAAAAGACAGCTTTAACTCATCTACTGCAGAGTGCCTATTCAACAGAAAGTCCAACAGTTCTCAGAAGCATAGCCTATCTTTTAGACATCTTTCATCCAACAATTGTTGTTTCACATGCTCTTGAAATTAATTGTAAGTTTATATTTTTCTTTATAAGAGTCTTTAACCCGTAAGAAGAGTGTGGTGGTTCAGCCTCTAAATATCAAAATTGTAATTTCATTTTGTATGCACTCATTGTAAAACAGCTCGGCACTTTAAGGGTTGAATGCTTGTTAACTACTTGCTTTTCACATGTGTTTTGTTTATCAATAAGCTTTCGTCAACTACATTAGTCAAAGTGGCACTGTAAATAGCCCAGAAGGTGTCATGCTGACCAAGATTTATAATGCTTGTATGTTTTATCACAGAATAAAGAGTGCTGAAGATGAAGACTTAGAAATATATATTCTTTCTTATTCGTCTCTGTACTCCTATATGGTTGTGAAAGTTGGACACTAAACACTGAGGCTAAAAGAAAAATTTAAGTCTTTGGGAGTAAATACTTCGGATATTGCTGGGATACTTGGAAAAAATGAGTTTGTATTTTTTGGCAAAAAAGTAGGTACTGTGAAGAGAGCAAAGCTGAGCTGGTTGGGTAATATTGTAAGTCATGACTCACTGTTAAAAGTCAACCTTGGAGATACAGTAGATGGAGCACAAAGAAAGGGTCGTCCAAAGAAAAGCTGGCCGGACAATGTAAAAGAATGGATTAGGTCATGCGAACTGTCTCTATCTTAACTGTCAAAGAACAGGTGAGAGAGAGAGGTAAGAATATTCTCACATTTGACTTAAGGAACTACTTTCATTGTTATTGATGAAGAATGCATATAAAATACTGTTGGTATCACTTGTTTTTTTCTTTTCGCCTCCTAGAGAGTCCAGGAAAAATTCTAAATTAATCAATGATCAGTTTTTTTTTACTATTTTTATAGTTGATGAAGTTGTAACTATTCAAAACTGTGGTATTCAATTAAATTGGGGGGGGGGGGGGGGGGGGGGGGGGGGGGCGCGCACAATATATATAATATATTTATATTTTCTATTTTCTGTAAAATTACCTCGAATTTGATACCAAATTTATGTAGTATGTTAGGTACTTATCTCTTTTTTTTTGCTATGATTGATGAAATTTTTTTTCAATATTGTTTCTTAAAAAAAAAAATATTTAAACCAGGTTATCAAAACATTTCGCATGTTTTTAATTTAACAAATTATTTAGCTTTTAATCTCATTATTCAGAGGCCTTACACATTTAAAATATTGTTGTAACTTTGGTGATGTGGATAGGGGTAATTGTGTGATAGTAAGCAGCTAAGACAAATTACCAAGGCCAGCATTAGACGAGCGGTCAACCATTACGAGTGGCAACATTTCAGGAAAGATCTGTGTTGTGAACAAAACTCATGCCAGTTTCATCATATAGTCAGATATAGAAGGGTCCAGGAATGTTCCTTTGGGGGACCCTATATAAAGAGAGTCAAGTGTCTTCACAACTTCATGATTCAGTCCGGTACAGCAGAGTTCAGTACAAGACAGAGAAGCTAGAAGAGTATGTTACAGCATTACAGAGTTTATACTGTGGTACAGATAGTCACAGCAGAACATTTGTACAGTCAGTGTTTAGAGTTACCCTTCATACAGTATTGGTTGTTAATTTTTTGGACATTAAAGTTCTATGTTACTTTGATCAAAATATGAAGTACTAATGAAAAAAAAAAAGGTTTTTACTCCAGCTCGACGAAGAACATCAGCGGTAATCACAAGTTCCATCTCCTCTGCCCCTTCAGCGAGGAAAATCAAGCCTGAAGGCATCTTTCTTGCAGACTTATGAAGTCGTAGTTTATTCAGGGAATATTATTCTATCAAAATACAAACAAAAAAGGAACCTGCAAATCATAGAAAATGAATTTTTTAAGTCAAAGAAAACAGACACACAAAGAAGCTTTAATATTGTTTACTTATTTAGTTTTAAAAAATCTATGGTTTTGAGAAAGCTAAAGAACATAAATAAATAAATAATAATAAATAAATTATGGCTTTTATATAGCGCTACTTTCATGCTTCATGCTTGTCCATTCATTAGAGACCCCAGTGGAGAACAACTACTTTTAGATTTGTGTGCTCTTCATCCATCTGTCCAAAACTTAAAAGGCTATTGAAAATCAAATTTCATCCTATTTTTTAACAAGCTTAGTTTAGATGCTAGTTCCCCTTTCAGACCTTGTGGTCTATAGGCCAGAGGATGTAAAGGTCATCTGTTTTTGTGGCCCACAGTTTACGAGGGTGTCATGTGGACAGCACAACGACCAACCACCTTTACTTTTCCCCAACTAATGTCAGGTACCCATTAGACCTGGGTGAACTCAGAGCAGATGGGAAAACAGTCAAAAACTTCTTACAATGACCCATAAAGCAAGATATACATTTTGAATATGTTTTAGTAACCAGAATTTGTGGTATCCCTTATTTAAACATTGGTCTAATGTTTAAGTTCCTTGTTTGTGACTATTTCAATAAGCTGCTCCTGCATCAGTCTGCAGTCATCTGTGATTGGGATCTAAGCTTGTCCAAGGGTTTAATAGTTCACTACCCAGTCCTGAATATCCAAGTGAAATGTGTTTCAGATCTTTGGTTAAGGTCATAGGTAATAGATATTAAAGAGTAGTAAGGGGTGAGTTCATTATACACATATACATAGTTTATAGTTTACGTTACATAACAATATTTTGAAAGATAGCAATAAAAAATAATAATTTAATTTTTTTTCTTATTTGAGCTATATCCCTTTCACGGCCTTTGATGTGTATTTTCAATATTAAAACAGTGTTCAATTATTTATGAAGCTGAGATAGGGAGTGTTTCTACTGTTTGAATGTTGTAGGCTATTTAACCTCAATTTTCATGTTTGGATAGCAAGGGACAGATAATAAACAATCAACTGCACATATTTCCCTGCCTAATTAGAAGCATAATATATAGATCTAGATCTAAGTTTTGTTGTGCTGATGCATCCTTTGCAAAAAAAGAATAGGCCTACCAGGCTTTACAAGTGACCTATTCTACTTCTTTCTTCCCAAGTCCATGAGGTAAACAAAAAAAAAAGTGACGTTATTATACCAATGCTAATGATTAGCCTAATGCTCATACTAGAGTCGTACATAATACTGCACTTTGTAGGAAAAAATTGTCTTCAGGTATAAATTATAATAAATGAAACTAAGTGTCAAACCTTCAAAACTATAAAGAAGTGGATGATGCACAATAGGAATTGACTAGTTTTGTCATAAACTTCGAAATAAAAGCGAATTTTTTAAAGTATACAGTGGGCGAGTGGGGTGTTCGAGAAGTATCTTGACTTAAGTGTCTTAACATGAACTTCATGATAAAGCATTGAAATCGAACGATGCCGTAGATCTAGATATCTTTTTTTTTAAAGTAAAGTCTAGATCTTTAAGATGAGATGATCTAGAATCCTATATTCATATGTACTACATAGATGTAGAAATCTATAGAGTTGAGCATTTCATTATAATAATACCTTCGGATCCTCTAGCCAGTTTCACTTGCAAAGTAAAGCGAACTGTCAACAAATACGAACGAAATTATAATGTCAAGGACCATGTACATGGGTCAAAGAGAGGTTACGAGACGGTGTGTTTACAATTTTGTTTATTACTTCACTTATATCTAGAATAGCTCTTGATAGTAAATTTAGTAGTTATAGATCTACTAGTATGTGTACGTGTGTAGTATACATAAAATTTTGAAAAAATAAAATCTAGATGTAGATTTTTGGTCTTCAGAAAGTGATCCTTTTTTTAAATGTATGAATAAATATGTATATGTAAACTTTTTAAGTTTCAAACAGTGTATACAAGTACTACTGACTCGAATAAATAACTAGATGTAGATCTATAATGATTATGATTATAATTATCAGATTTTTATATATCTTCGATCTAGATTTACATGTTTCGGAATGTCCTTCAGATTCTGAAGATATTTACATCCTAGCTCAAACCTCCGCACGACGACGGGGGATATCAGCGGGCATTGTCTTTGGGATGTAGGATCTGTGATATTATGTGGCAACAAGCTATTCCCACGGGTTTGCGACACGTCGCATGTCAGTGTACAGGCCTTCTATTACGCTTGTTGTCGGTCCAGCTCAACATGATTATTTGTATAAGAGTTTTTCCAGCGTATACCCATTAGGGAGCTCAGGGACATTTGGAGGAAGTGTTTTGGTGGAAGAGTTCGAGGAGCCTCAGTTGATTCCCACAGAGCACCAGATCAAAGCTTTACTAAAGGGTTGTGAAAACCACTGTTTTATAAACAACGATTATTATTAGTGGTCAAGGTATATGTGGGCCCAGGTTTAATAATATTCTCGGTGGGCCCCTTTCTCCCATAATAAGACGGGTGTATTTTGTGACAATCTGAATGTATTTGCGCATTTACCAAAAGACATTCCAATACAAGTAGAGTACCTTTTTATAAGTAGGCATTATTATGTCATTAACTTTGATTCAGTTAAGACTGCAAAAAAAATAGTGTCTTTAAAGTCAATGTTTGTACAATTTCTTAACAGAATTAAACGACTTAAAGGTGTTTCAAATGAATAAGAAATGTTTGAAGAGTTCTATTTCCCATTATACACATTTACATTCCGAAAACATTTCTAGGTGTAAAACTATTAAACATTAATACAAACTATTATCTGATTCTACGTCCATTTAACAGTAAATAGATCAAACATTTATTTCTAAGCAGAAAAGTCAGTAATCTGTTTGTAAGCTTTTGTCTGTTTCTCTATGGAAAGAACACCAAGTGAAGCCAACATGCTCTGTGTCATAGAAATTTTAAAATAATTTTTGATCAATTGAAATTTTAAAAAATGGCCGCTGTGCTGAACAAACAGTGAGAAAGTAAGAAATGACATGTATGCCGTGAAAATGTTTGAAAAGCTTGATGATAAAATGTAGTTGTCTATGAAAAAAAAAATAAACAGCGTACTGAACACAGACTTGATATGTCGTTATGAAAGGCTTCTTTTAAGGATTGCATCTCTGAACAATATTCTATAGCAATATCATATGGGTCAGGTGAGACTGAAAGCATGTTGACATAATCTAGCTCTTTGCTGTTTGCACTTGAAATGTAACTGGGCTTTAACTACTTAAACATTCTGACGACAATTTTTTATGCCCGTGAAATCTGTCATGGTATTGAGAAACAATGACATCAATATTTTGGTAAAAAGTCTTCTCATGAATTTTCTCTTTTTAGTAGGCTCATCGAATTGCATTTTAACACAAACCAAAAAAAAAACTGCATCAATAGCCAAAGATCCAGCTACTTTTTCAACAGTCTCTAAAAGTAATTTACCAATTTTATGTTGATCTTGCTGCTCACTTCCAGCAATTTTGACACAATGTTGATTGCGCTTACAATTTTGTAGGCCTACTGGACAATAAGCAGAACAATATTACCGAATGTTTCTCATTATTTCTGTCAGTGATGCGCCTCGTTATTTCATTACCACAACGTGAAAGTAAGTTTTTTTTTTAAATTCAGATTATACTTTCACTTACAATAACAGACAAGACAAATGGGTTAACGCATTCACGTTGAGCAGTCAAGGTTATTGAGAAGTTGTATATAGTTCATGATCATTTATACTGTTCAATGTAATATACCCGCTGCAGATCATCCATTATAAAGTCATAGTCGCAGATATATGCGCAAATAATAGGTCTACTTTTGAGCAGTCAAGGTTATTGAGAAGTTCAATATAGTCCATGATCAAATACACTGTTCATTGTAATATGTCCGCTGGTAGTTCATCAATTATAAAGTCATAGTCGCAGATATAGGACGTTAGCGAGTGGTCAAAACAAGATCAGTTTTTCATGTTCATTACAAGCTCGAAGATTGTTCATAGTTAATGATGTATTTGGATCGTTTACCAGCTGACAGATCAGCCTGAAGTCCTATTGATCTGATGTTTTTATGTCCAACACTTAAGGCTGGGCTAGTCAACAATGTTCCTGGACATCACGTTGCGGAACTCCGCAAGTGGACAGACCGGTACGATTTTCAGATGTTAACTTATCGTCAACCTAAGACTGAGGCCAAACAGCATTGCAGTATATATATATATATATATATATATATATATATATATATATATATATATATTTGTGTGTTTCCTAAACTGAATCAACCATCAAGGAATCCCTTATCTAATATGTATTTGCGTGTCTTGTATTGTGTACCTATAATAGGTCTATATTTGTTTCTTGTAGGAATATAAAATCTGATTTGTATTTCCTAGCCAGATGATCAACGTATTTTAGTTTATTTCTAAGGCTACGTATATTAAGTTATGTCTGTCATGATTGAGTGTTCTTAGAGTAGACGAAGTTCTATTAGATACTTTATAGCTTGGACGGCGTAGTGCTGTCCTGATAAAGTGATTAGTTCAGATTATGATTTATAAAAACTATAATTAAAATTTTACTATAAATATAGAAAATAAAAACAAAACCTGCTTAGAGAAAATTGAATAATTAGCAGCTGTGCCGAAATATTTATTTGTCACTATCGGAACTATAATATCCCTATAACATAATTATCATTGTCGCCCCCTCCCTTACTTTACATATTTTAACTAAACTCTCTCTTTCTCTCCCTCCCAATATCTGTGACTATATTGTGGTTTTATGTATATACAAGGGGAACAAAAAAAAAACGGCATCAATTGTCACATCAAATGCACGATCAGGGTTAGCCCCCATTATAATCAACCTGACGGAAAGCAATTTCTTACATTAAAGTAATCCAAACCGCTGGTACACTGACTAGCTTAAAACACGGGTTAATGTTTTAAAACGATTATAAAGTTTTGGTATAAAGTTTAGGACACTTTGAGGGAGCTTTTTATATTCTATTTTTTTTTAAATCGGTTCTTACAAAAGTGTTATTTTGATCACTTTGGTGTCATCCCTAAGTTTTCACGAGTGCCCCTGATGGTCATAAGTAATGGGTCAAGCGAAATGAACCCTGTTGCGCCATTATTGCTACGCTACAGGCTGTGGGACCTAATGGTAGTGGGCCCGGGTTCACGCCACTGAACCAGAGGTAGGTGAACGTATTAAAAGACTGCAATAGCAAGTAACAATCCGCCCTCTTCAGGTCTAGTAGACACATTTTTATCTGCTGCCTGGACTTTCTCCAGAGTTTCTATACATATTCGCTGGTCGATTAAGATTTTCTTTTCGCCGTCTGCGTCTGTTCTCGGCAGCGGATTTTCTTTTGGTCTCAAATGTGTATCCAGCTGCCTTTGAGAGTGACCTCCAGCTGTCTCGTTCTGAGGCCGCATGCAACCAGGTGCTCTCTTCTATGTCAGCTAGGGCAAGTTGGCGCCTATTCTGGTCCTCTGCTACATAGACCACCTTTTAGCTCACCAAAATAGATTGCCTTTGGCATACGTTCGTTTCCCCTTACGGGATACGTGCCCTGCCCAGCGTAACTGTCAGATCATAAGAAGTCCCTCTATACTGTCTATACCGGCGTTCGCAAGGAAATCGCTGTTTGTCGTGCGGTCTTAGCACCGTATGTCCATTATGGAGCGCAAGCATCTTTGGTGAAAGCGCTCAAGTAGTCTTAGTTGCTTTCTGTATATTACCCATGTCTCAGATCTAAATATAAGGGTAGACATTGATTTTGTAGGCAGGCGGAGCGATTTATTCCGCCAAACTCTCGCCTGAGGGCGTCCAAAAGCGCTACTAGCCATGGCCAGATAGTTATCAACTTCCCTTGAAAGCGAAGCGTCATTTGACACTATACTACCCAGATATGTGAAGTGGTCTACCACGTTAAGGTGCTGTCCATTTACGGTGATCTTTGGGGCCGAGTAGGTTTTATTGGGTCACTTCTGGAACATGACTTCTGTTTTCCCGAGGTTTTTAGATTAACCGAAACAGGCAGCAGCGTATGAAAATTCGTTGACCGCGTTCTCGAGATCATGTTCATTGTGAGCTAGCAGGGCGTAATCATGGGCATAGAGAAGCTCTGTTATGGCTATTTCTTTTGTATGGGATAGTAGATGTCGAAGATTAACACAATGCCATCCTAACGAAACCTGATGACTTCCCAATAGAAAATGGCTTGAAGCAGGGCTGTGTACTTGCTCCTCGCAATGACCAACTACCTTCCCAACACAAGTCAGGAACCCCATAAGAACTGGGTGAAATCAGGGGCATCTTAAAAATCTTGACTAAAAATCCTAGTCCTCACAGGGATTTGAACTTGAGACTCCTTCGTTATGAAGCCAAATGCTTTATCACTTAGCCACCATGCCCCCAATGTTAAGAATAATATAAACAATGATGCAATCATAAAGTTCATTTTGATGTCTGGAAAACAAATCTAAGAACAATCTGTTCAAGCAATAAATAAACCAACTCATACTGTGCTGATTTACAACGAGTGTATTATCTCTTTTGTTTCTCCACGCCCATACAATTATGAAAATCCACTCATATAACCAATAACATCAACTTTGAATAATTTACAAGTAGGTCAATTTCAACACAGTTTGGATAGCAATATGTTGTCCACTTACAGTACATAACTGACAACAATTCATTATTATTATTAACATAGAGAATAAATAACTTACAATTATTACCTTACTAATTACTATTTCACTGTCGCAATTGAAAGTAAAGATTTAAAAGTGGTCTCCCCTTAATAACAGTTCCAAATAAAAATCCAATTTGTCCAGATCACCAGTGTAAGCAAGAGGGAAATATTTTATTTAGCTATGAATCAATAAATACAAAATATTGTTTTAAATATTGAAGTTAGAATGTAAAACGTCTAAGCAAGCAAATATGATTGGTGAAATAGACATCACAAGACATTATATGTTATTAATTATACATATATATATTTTCAAAGTATCATTATATGTTATTAATTATATATATATTTTTTTTTTTCAAAGTATCTATCTACAAATAAATACATAGAAGTTATCAGAAGTAACACTTTTTTTTTTGTTCTTTATATTTGTTGCAATTTATACATAGCCTATAGTCACTAAATTAAATTATTTTTTTGTAAAAAATCCCCTCCTTTTTGTATGAAGCTGAAGGGTGTTTTTTTTTTTTTTTATAATTTCTTATTCTAGTTAATTTCTTGTAAAATTTCACTATTGAAGAAGTTTCTCCAGTGAGCTTTGCACAATCCGATTCTAATGACAGTCCAGTGAGTTCTTACATGACAGTGTGCTCAATGTTTATGTATGTTTATTGTATTGAACTCTTTACTGAATAGCAAGAAACATTTGAGTGAGTACAGCAATTCCCACTGAAGCCATGTTCAAAATTAATAGAAGTAGGCCAAGTAAGATGATTATATTAAAATAAACAATTATACTGGTCAAACCAGAGTTATACTGGTCAAACCAGAATTATACTGGTCAAACCAGAGTTATACTGGTCAAACCAGAGTTATACTGGTCAAACCAGAGTTATACTGTTCAAACCAGAGTTATACTGGTCAAACCAAAGTTATACTGGTCAAACCAGAGCTATCCCTGTGAGCCAATTAGTTAGTTGTTTTTACTGAAAATCCATAAACTGTCAAATTTCAAGGAAAATTGTTAGAGCTTTTTTTTTTCTAATACCCACCCACCTTTTTGAACCCATGAAGAATTTGCATGCTAATAGAAGGAATTGTTAAAAAAAAAACCCAATAAAACAAAACAAAAAAAAAAACATTTGAAACAAATTTCATGACTAAATTTTTTCCATTCAGCGATGTGAACAATCCATATAGAAAAAAAAAGATGATTATTGAATGAAAAATTGCATCATCCCATAGGGATCAAACAAGTTTATCCTGCTGTCATTACATCCCACAATATTATTGATTCACAGTTTACAATCCAACTTTCAAAAAATAAAACAAAAAAAAACAAAAAAAAAGTAAACATCAACCAATTTTTGTTTAAAATGCGGGTAAGCATTTTATGAGATTATAGGAAAAAAAAAAGTGTATGTGATCACACTTGGATTTTTATAGGAAGATGAAGAAATGTGGTTTCTAAAAGCAAAGTTTCTTTTTTGGTGTGTGTGCTGCTAAAAAGTCCTGCACTAAAGCATCTCATTATTTTGGTTTTGGATGTTCCCTCAGAATTGAAAGCTATTACATCCTAGCCTGAACCTCCAGCAGGATGCCAGTGGGCAGGGTTTGAAATCGGTACCTTTGAGATGACATTCCAGAGTGCATACATGATCGGGCAACCAGATATAATTTCAGGATGGCACTGGACTCTTTTCACTGATTTAGAAGTTCTAACTACATATAAAAGTTCAGTTCTTGAACTACATATAAAAGTTCAGTTCTTGAACTAGATATAAAAGTTCAGTTCTTGAACTAGATATAAAAGTTCAGTTCTTGAACTAGATATAAAAGTTCAGTTCTTGAACTACATATAAAAGTTCAGTTCTTGAACTAGATATAAAAGTTCAGTTCTTGAACTAGATATAAAAGTTCAGTTCTTGAACTAGATACTAAAGTACAAGCAGTAAGTAAAAGTAACTCAAATAACTGGGCCACAAAGCTGCAAGCACACATGTAGGTATCAAAGTACACAGCATCTAGATATTTCAGATCCTGGCACCCATTCTCAAACTTTGTAATGGGTGCAAGTTTGATCAAACTCCTATTTCGAAAGTGGAAAAAAAACAACAACCGTATAAGACGGAACCGGAAGAAGGACACACACTAACCAGGAGATATACCATTTATGTGACACTCTCTTTACAGTGGCGAATACACAAAGAACCAATGTGATTAACTTGAAAGAATATCAGAGGAGAGTGGAGCAAAAAATAAAATAAGAACAAAATCTAAAACCAAAAGACAGGAGACCCAAAAGGCAGATCATGTATACAACAACTTAGAGTTCAGGCATAGAGACCAAAATCACAACATCGATCTGAATGGAAAGCTGTGTTGAAGCAGGCCAGGGTCCTACATGAGCTGTAGTGCCACTGGGATGGATGGATTTAAAAAAGTTATTAATGTTTGAACGATGAAATGTTTTTAAGAATGTGAGTTGGATTTACTTATGATAAGTTTGTTTCTGTGGTTTGTTGTTTTGTGGACATAAATAAACAAAATGGAAAGTGAAAAAAAAAGAGACAGCAATACATTTCACGCTAATACACAAATGTCCAGCACCCATAATAAATGCCTGCCATTCAAAGTTTCAACTGACCAGTAGTCTGCAGTATCCAGAAGGTTGGTCAGCATTGTTTAGAATGTGTTATTTTACATATTTCTATTTACAACCAGCAATTAAAAAAAAAAAAGAAATTTGAAACAAAAACAAGCAATAGAAAAAAGAATACTTGTTAAAACCAAAGCTTATCTAAGAGGAAATAACCGCCAATTTCTACCATTTATCTGAAAATTACAGGGTTTAACTCCGTTTCTGCTATATATAAAAAATTAATTAATTAGTACTAAATGATTAACTAATTGTTTTTTTGGATTGATTTGTGCATTATTATCTACTATAATAATTATGCAAAATTTCAACTTTATCAGAGAATGGAAAGTGAGAGAGAATAAATCAGTGTAATAAGGGGACTTAAATAATTAATCACCAACAATTAATGAACTAATTGTTTAATTTATTTTATTGATTCATTTCTTGTCAGGTTCAATGAATAATCGTGCCAAGTTTTAACTATATCTGAGAATGGGAAATGGGAGAAAAAAATGTTCCAACTTTTTTACCAGACAGACAGACAGAGTGAGTTGATATAAGCTTTGTAAAAATGGTTCAACTTTGTTCGTGCCAACAAGCTAAATTGTTCTAGATCTCAATCATTTTGTTGACGGAAATAATGCTGAAACGTTTGGAATAAATAATACTGAATGATGCTTAGATACATTCTCCTCATTGGCAGCAATAATATCATTCATTGCTCAGTCAGAAATAGTTTGTTCCATTTCTTAGACATTTGTGGTCAGAAAACAAAAAGTTGTAAAGTGGATGAGCAGTGCATTATGAACATAATTTATAGAACAAGCAATGAATTTAAAATATTTTTTTTAAATTTCAATTTTGACCATGATTCAAGGATTGAATAGATAGAAACCAGAATACAGAAAGTGAATGCGGTAAAATAAAAGTTATTTTCTGGCACAACATGGTGTAAATTGTGCTGAAGTGCCAAAAAAAAACAAAATATCAAAAATTTTAAGTTATTTTTACTCCTAATGCATTTGAGAATAAGCATTGAAACAATGTCAAGGCTTAGAAGCTTCATCTTTAGTCTAATACTTAGATACCAATGTCAGACCACAACATTTACAGACCAGCATCATATATTGGCTCTCAACGTCCTAATGTCAGATGTGGGCTTTTTGACATTTACATGCAAGCATCAGACGTCTGAGCCTAGAGTTAAAAAATAAATAATAAGACATCTAAAAAGAACCTTTTTAAAGACATCTTAAGGTCCAAAAGACCACATAAAAAAAAGACAGTGTTAGAAGGTTGGATGATGACAAACAAATTAAAGTAAAAATATGCAAACAAGAAATGTCCAACTGGCAAGAATATAACAACCAATCAAACAGCCCTTCAAGAATATACCAACAGATATTCAGCCCTGCAATTATATACAAACAAATATTCAGCACTGAGGCTTATCATGTCCCAGGCCCAAGAAGCAGAGGGGCACCCATAGGTCTTGCAGACAAACATAATTTTCTGGAAATTAAAAAAAAAAAAAAGTTCTGGAAAACCTATTTGTAATTAATAAAGATTTTCACATAATTACTTATTTCATTTCTTGATCTGTCTTATAAATTACCATTAAGCTATTTTTAATTCTACAAGAGGCTTTCTGGTATAATCCCAAACCAGTACACAATGTGCTGTGTTTATCACAATACGTCAATGTGCATCCAAATTATAGAATAGGGTTTTCATTGAAAACATCTTATATTATGAACTAATCTGATTCTATCATTCAGTGAACAAAGTATCAGTCAAACTGTTAAAATTGTTCAATCACATAATTAAATAGACAGTGGATAAAAACAATCTTTAAAAGTTCAAATGTTTTTGCTAGATCTAGATCTACAATTTACATTGTTTGCAATTTGGAATATTGTAAGTTCTCCTTTTCTCTGTGTTGTTCAAATTTAGTGGCCAGCGTTTCTCAAACTTAGAATTTGACAAAAAGGGTGCAGTGCATTGGGTGCCAGGTCTGCTAGCTATGCATTAGATTCAACCCTGTATATACCAACAGATATTCAGCCCTCCAAGTGAATACCAAAAGATATAAGGCTATAAGGCAAGAAGAAGGTCAAGAAAAGATGAGCTGATAGAAGGTCAAGAAAAGATTAGCTTATAGAAGGTCATGAAAGATGAGCTGACAGAAGGTCAACAAAAGATGAGTTGATAGAAGGTAAAGAAAAGATGAGTTGATAGGTCAATAAAAGATTAGCTGATAGAAGGTCAATAATAGATGAGTTGATAGAAGGTCAAGAAAAGATGAGTTGATAGAAGGTCAATAAAAGATGAGTTGATAGAAGGTCAATAAAAGATGAGATAGAAGGTCAAGAAAAGATGAGCTGATAGAAGGTCAAGAAAAGATGAGCTGATAGAAGGTCAAGAAAAGATGAGCTGATAGAGCAAATCTCAAGTTGGATAAAGACTTATGACTTCATTTCTCAATACCTCTCAAATAGAAGTCAAAGCAACATAATCCAGTCACATTCATTAGATTTGAAATACAAAGCATTTAATCTGATTTCTGCTTGTATAAATCTACATGACACATGTCACAACTTTCAGAGAAGGTATAAATTGAATAATTCCAATATTATA
Organism: Biomphalaria pfeifferi; assembly: GCA_030265305.1. Lineage (NCBI taxonomy): Eukaryota > Metazoa > Mollusca > Gastropoda > Planorbidae > Biomphalaria > Biomphalaria pfeifferi. The sequence continues at coordinate 265,936 of JASAOG010000281.1, forward strand.
AATAGACCTACTAATAAGAAAAAGTATACCTCCACAAATAAACATGTGAAAAAGAAAAAAAAAAAGGATTTTAGGACTTGTTAAATAGAAAATATAAAGTGTTTAAAAAAAAACATTAAAATACCTTCATTAAAAGAACAACAAACAAAAATGTATAAATATTGTACACCTTTGTAAAAAAAAAATATGGTCATAAATGTTAGTGAAGTAGAATTACATAAGCGTATATCATATTCCTTATTCACTGTGTTTATCCAGGCTAATGGGAAGATAGTGAAACACAAAGTTAGAGACTGAAATGAAGTAAAAACACAAAGATAAGAATATCACAAGTTGAATACATTTCTTGTTACTTGACTAGTACATTAGTTAGCTCATAATAAGGCTATACAACAGGGCTGTCACAGCGGCACACAAAATGAAACATAATTTGGGAATAGGTTTTGTTATAAATGATTTGAGAAAAAAAAAATCTCTTTACCTCTTATTTGGTGAACCAGTTCAACCAAGAAAGACATACATATTAAATACAAGTGAGATTGCTATATTGAGAAATAGTTCCACAGAAGCAAAAAATTTACTTAATCAATCAAGACATCATTCAGCCTTTGTGCACAGAACACTGTTCTTATTGCACCTTCTTGGACTAACATATATATACAATAAACTCAGTTCAGAAATAAAAAAAGATTTTCGCACTAACCAGGAAAATGAGTGACTGCGTATTTTATAGTACAGTCAACACACAGATATAACAGAATAGTTTTATAGAATAAATGTCTGTAATAAAAGAGGTAACTGATCTTGATTTTTCACAATGACTTTTTTAAAATTCAAAAGCACCTCTTAAGTATGTTTTAATAATAGTCCAGACTGTTAAAGATTTAAATTTTAAACATTTTGGTCACACATTCAGCTCATTCATTACGTCTATACCACATGTGCACACAAAGACACTCAGATAACATACATACATATACCACATCTACTCACAAACATATACAGTTAACATACATACATATAAATATACCCACAAGTATTCACAAACAATAATGCAGCAATCTATTTTTTTCTTAGCTCAAAACTGCCAACAGTGACGTGTCATTAATTCCGAGGACCTCAAGGAGTTATAAGAATGTTGAGACTTAGAATAAATGAAATTAATTCTAACAATGTCCTCCACTTCAGCAGTAGCAGTAACTTTTAGAAACTAATGTAATTGTCCTTAACGAAAATAACTGAAGAAATAAAAGAAATTTATAATGGCAACTAAATACTCTAAATGAACATAATTAGCAAAACAAAACTGAATGCTTATTTCTATTTTTAGGTTTCGTTCTTTGAGTAATTATTTTTTATTTGATAAATTTCTTTCTATAATTGTTTTCCTTTCTGTTTTGGTTACCATCAAAATGCTTTAGTCCCAGTGTTATCATCTTTAATTCAGTTTCTATTTACTAAAGCAGCACAGTTAACCCCCCTTGTTCTTTTTTGAAGTAACGTCTGTATAATATAAGTAAAAAAGAACGCCATTAAGTTTACCAGGTGATAGAGAGATCTTGCCAAGGTTCTGGGATTCAAATTCCCATTGGACCAAACTGACAAAAGTAGGCAAGTAATATACAGATTATGGCAACTAAATTGATTAGAAAATACATACAATAATTTAATCATTACACAAATAGCCACATCAATAGTGGAGTTTAAAAAACAAACAAACATTCTTCATTGCATTAAAAAACAGAAGAGTCTAAATGTGTTGTGTAAAAAAAAAAAGCAATGCTAGCAAAATACTTAACTAAAGTCCATTTTCACATGGCTTAGCCTATGCAAGTTCTTCCTTCTAAATAATTCATTATATCTTCCTGTAGATACAACTGACAGTTCAGTGAATGTCTTTATACAAATACGTATAAGATATGATATAAAGTATGAACAAATGTTAAAAGCTCTATATCTTAAAATTCTAATTTAGCTCATTTAATACCAGCGTCATGCTTTCGGACTTCCAGCATTGCTGGAGGCTGATAATGCTTTCTTCATAGCCCTCTGCCGTTGACTGATATAGATCTTTAAGAAAAGTGCAATAAATAGAATTATAATACCCAGCATGCCTATAAGCGTGACAGGATGACCGTATATAAGACACGACAACATGATGGCGAAACCCTGGCGAACAGTCATTATGATTACAAATACTACGGCACCGTACTGTGAAATGGTGTAAAATATAAACAGCTGGCCACTGGCTGAGCAGATACTCAGAATCACAGCATCCCAAACAAATTCTGGGTGTCTGACCATGAACGCTGCGGAATCGATGAAGCCCCCTTGTTCGATGAGTGACACGCTGGTCAGGAGACAGGAGAACATGTTCACCCCTGCCATCATCTGAATGCTGGACATCTTATAGTGAGTAAATAGTTCACCCTAAAACAAATTAAAAGATAACAATTAAATTAAAGGATATAAAAAAAAACACATTTGGCAGCATTAACTCACCATTTTATAATCCTTGACTAACAGTATTTGGGTACTGTGGTGTGTCTGACAAAACCATTTGGTGCAACCAACCAAGGGTGTTAAGAGTTTTAAAATTCCGACTTGAGCTGAACCCCTAAAGGCAGCCTAAAACCTTCTCCCAGATACACCCTCCCCACTACGTTTACAAGAAATTGGACCAAAGCGCACCAAGAATAATTAATCATGCAAGATGCACTATACAAAAGCCATTTAAAGAAGAAATTCCGTTAATCCTTCCGGTCAGGAGACATTGCATATAAGTGTATCAAGATGCATTCCTTGTTCCATATGCTAGTACTAATTTGTACAAATGCTCCTTCTTCCCCAGTGCTATTAGAGCATGGAATGCCTGAGTCAGCCAGGAAAGCCAACTACTTGGTAGAATTTAAGTCATTGATTAACATGCATGACTAGATTGACCTAGAGACATGCATAGGACATAATTATCTTCTTTTTTGAAGTAAAGCCTGTATCTTATAATATAAGAAGAAAGACAGGTCCACTTCACATAACCACTTAATGCACTTAGTAGTATACATCCCACCCACTGCACCCAAATATATGTTGCATAATTGTGAAGTAAGTAAAGTTTCCCTTTCAGACCATGCAATCTATAGAGCAGATGATGTTAAGGTCATCTGTTTCTCTGGCCAACGGTTAACAAGCAGGGTTTCAGGTAGCCAGCACAACGGCCAACTGCCTTTACTTTCCCCAACTAGAGTCAGGTACCCATTAGGGTTGGGTGGACTCAGGAGCACCCTGAAAATGCAAAAGTTAAAAATCCCAGTCTTCACCGAGATTCAAACCCAGGACCCCAGGTTCGGAAGCCAAGCACTTAACCACTCAGAGCCACTGCGCCCCCCTTGCGCCCCAGTCATTGTGTACAGGTAAAAGTTTCCAACTAGATGTAACTTACTCACCTGCCAGTTTGAGGTAAAGCTGTCAAATAGCATGTAGCCTATCAACATTATGAGGCCTGAGGTTGTGGTCACTGTGTCCTTATGCTTTGTCACATCCCCGCTGGTCAGGAGAAACAAGGAAAGTCCAACAGAAATCATCACAGCCGTGAGATACTCATGGAACTGGTAAGTTTTCTTAGAGACAATTTTCCCCATAAGCATAACAGGGACAACCTTGGAAGCTTTAGCTAATACCTGAAATCAAAGGGAAGTTACTGCAAGTCAAACAAGAAAAACATAATGAAAATACTTTTAAAAAAAACAAAGCTTATATTAGGTGTAATTGTATCCATTAGTTTGGATAAAAAAAAGATTTTAAAAAAAAAGGGTTGGGGAAAGAATGACCTGAATTCTGGCTCATGGATCAAGCCTTCTATGGCTTTTCAAGCCACCACGATAACCACTCTGCTAGTGGAGAGCTTATGAACATGGAAGATTGTATTGTTATCTATTGTTCCTGTTTCATGTTTGTGCTCACTGAGACTCGGAAGCAACTTATAAAAGGGGACTAACTCATTTTATACCACCACTTCAGTCAATTACAATTTATTCCCTTGTTCGTGATACCAAACAAAATAATTTATTACCAATAGTTAATTAACTAATTGGTTCATTTTTTTTTAAAATTGATTCTTGTATTATCAGGTAAAAGAAATAATTGTGCAAAATTTCAGCTTGATCCGAGATTGGGTGTGGAAGAAATAACATGTACAAACTTTTGACCAGACAGACACAGAGTGAGTTCATATAAGCTTTGCAAAAAAAAGGGAAAAAAACAACACCACATCATCTCTGTTCCTTTTATGCTTTATTCATGCACAAAGGTTGTCAGACATCAATACCATTTTCCCAGTTATAAACCCAGGTATGATTAAAATCTTGGTTCCATTAAAACGAAGGCATAGTGCAGTTCTTGCATAAAATTATTTTTTTTTTTTTCGGTTTTAAAAGTAATGAGAATGAGGGCAAAGATGCTGTTTTGAATTTTAAGCTGACCCATTTATATTCTGTTCTGTTGGATAATTATATAGATGACCAAAAATATCATTGATTGAATAGCTGCCTGGTCGAGTGGTATGCGCACTGGACTGTCCTTCAGATGGTCTCAATGGTCCTGGATTCATACCCAGTCCACTGCCATTTCATATGATTATTGTCCCATGAAGCATTTATTTCATTGAATTGAATTTGAAGATATTCAACTCTAAAAGAATTGTTTACAACACTGTGTTTCTTCAGCGTGTTGATATAGAGGCACTTCTGAACCTGCAGCTGTTACGCTACTTTGAGAGAAATCAATTCTTATTGATAGTTACAACAAAATATCTCTCAAGTAAAGTACATGAAACAGGATTTCCCAAAACAAATATATTTCTTTGCACTAGACATGTGCAGTGGTTTAAAATTTCATAAACTATTTCAGACTCAAAAAAACAATGACCATTTTAAATGAATTTAGAAATAATATAAAATATAAAACATGTATGCTAGATATAATTGTAAGATTCCACTGATTTAATCATGATTAAACACACACACAATAGTTTGCGTCACTGGCTTTGCGACAATATGGTCTTACCTGAGTTGGAAAGCTGACAAACTTTAAAGCTTCGTACTGGCACCAGGAAGACATGATGTTAGAGAAAGAGCTAAACGAATACTTGTAGAGAGGGGCAGTGTGCGGCGGCTGAGCTTGTAGCATGATGACTATCAGCGCCATTATAAATGCCAGAATCCTGTTGATGAAGACCAGGAACTGGGAGTCTTTAAAGTATTCACCATCCTCTTCCGTTCCAAACTTTATAGTCATAATCCTTTCCTGCAGGACACCCCAGGTTAAATAGGAGATCTGAAGTCCGGCAAAACACACCATCAGGCGTATGGCTTGTTTGGAAAATGACTCATCATTCTTTGAGGATGCCGAGGAGGACTTGAGCCCTCCTTCCTCTAAGCTAACATGTTGCTCTTTACCAAATACACAAAGGACTAGAAAATTTTGAATGCATCCTGGACCTAAACAAGAAAAATAGAATTCAATTTTTGTTGATATCTTAATGCTGTAATTCTATAATTACCTGTAAACATAGGTTTATCATTTCAATGATTTTTTTTAAAAAACTTGACAAAATTTCTAGAAAAAACAAAATGTATCAGGGGTCTCAGTAGGTTACAAATTAATTATCGGTACCGGTACAGTTAAAAATAGGTTTATGACTTTAATGTGAATTTTTAAACCAGACAATGCAGTAACAAAGGATTTCATGTTAGGGTTAGAACAATGAATCTCTTTAGGTAAAATTTCTAGAAAAAAAATGTATCAGGGGTCTCAGTACGTTACAAATTACCTGTAAAGTTAAACATAGGTTTATGATTTTGATGTGAATTTTTTTAACTTGACAATGCAGGTATTTAGTTCAAGCAAACTTCTATGTGGGAAAATAAAGGAGGGACTGATCAGGTCCTGAGTGACACTAAGTACCGGTAGGTTGGAAGAAGAGATGGAGATTACATTTCAGACAAGAAGAAAGCCGCAAGATGTCATAGTACCAAAAAAAGAGAGAAAAAAAAATCCCAAAATTAAGACTGCAGGCTCATCAAAGGATGGACATAGACATATTTAAAAGTCCAACAAAAAAGCTTATTTGAAGTCTAATTGATCTTACCTGCTATTTCATTGTATTTGATTTTCTTCAAGTGCTTGATTAGAAGGAAGCCAGGAACAAAGACAGTGGCGTAGCCCAACAGGTTCAGTGCAAGACGAAACAGCCAAAAATCTTTCCATTCTGCAGGCTCAGGCTCTTGACCTGCTTGACCTAGGACCAGGCCAAACATAATACTCACCAGGGTGAGTAACCTCATCTTTTAGAGTCTGAAACAAAATTTGCAAAAAAGTTACGTGTCATCAAGTTCGTAACTGCTATATCTAGAAGAATTAAAGCTACAGAACATATTTTACATGTTTCTTTTACTGCCACATACTGAAAAACAAAAGTAAACAAAAATGATAATGTAAACCTTAAAGAAATAAGTGCCATTAAAGCATGGAACGGGTTGCCTGAATCAGCCAGGAGAACCAATGACTTAGCAGAGTTTAAGTCTCTAATTAGCCTGCATGAATAGATTAACACATGGATACATGCAGGACATAATTATATTCTGTTTGGAAGGAATGTGTGTAATTTATAAGATAAGATAAGACAATGTAACTGCCTTGATCAAAGTGAATGTTCTTTTATTCAATTTGAAATGTTTTAAGTTTTTACCAAATGTTAATGTATAGTGATAGCTTAAAGAAAGGAACTTAAAAGTAACCTCCTCCTTATATTTCCCTACATTGACCATGTACACAGTTCTGAGTACACTTATCATGACATAGGATAGATATTAAGTTATCTTATGAGTACATTTATCATGACATAGGATAGATATTAGGTTATCTTATGAGTATATTTATCATGACATAGGATAGATATTAGGTTATCTAATGAGTACACTTATCATGACATAGGATAGATATTAGGTTATCTCATGAGTACACTTATCATGACATAGGATAGATATTAGGTTATCTTATAAATTACAGAAGTTACATCAAAAGTGAAGTCCTACTCATATCTTTGTGTCCATCTAGTCATTTATGTTAATAAACGACTTACGATCTGCAAAGTCGTTGGTTTTCTTGGCTGATTCAGGCAACCCATTCCATGCTCTAATACCGCTATGGAAGAAGGAGAACTTGTACTAGTTTGTCCTAGCACATGGAATAAGAAATAATGCCTTAGATACTGAAACAAAACTAACCAATCAAATTGTTCATGTCCTTCAGTAATCTATCTAGACCTAGAGATCTACCAGTCCAAAAGTAAATTGCAGACGATAAACAGTGAGCAACATTTTCATCTTCTGCTTTCAAGTTCGTGTATTTCAAAGAATATAGGTTGTACCTGAACTGTACTGTAAGTTGTCTCCACTTGCCTATATTCTGGTCCACATTTACAATTTACAAAAGCTTGTAGGTTAAAAAAAAATCTGTCTCCACTTGCCTATATTCTGGTCCACATTCACAATAATTTACAAAAGCTTGTATGTTAAAAAAAAATCTGTCTCCACTTGCCTATATTCTGGTTTACATTCACAATAATTTACAAAAGCTTGTATGTTAAAAAAGTCTGTCTCCACTTGCCTATATTCTGGTCCACATTCACAATAATTTACAAAAGCTTGTATGCTAACAAAGTCTGTCTCCACTTGCCTATATTCTGGTCCACATTCACAATAATTTACAAAAGCTTGTATGTTAAAAAAAATTTAAACAACTATGTTCAACGGAGAAGGCCAATCATAAATTATCTTGTCATGAACATCGATTTATCGGAGAAGAAGAATATTAAAATTTTAAAACTCATTAAATATCCACTCCCCCTTTTAGGTTTAAATTATTTCCTATTGATTGAAAAGGTAACAGCCCCGCTCCCCCTCACAATATATTTCCCCCCACCGCGTGTCACGTGATCAATATACTACACCAGCACAAGCTATATCCAGACCCCTTTCACAAATACCCACCTTTCCCAATTGTCCAACTTATATAGTTATTCAAATAGAAAAACATGCACCAAGTTTTACAATGAGAACTCCCCACGTCTGGGTTTTTGGTTCATGTCTAGATGAAGATGCACTGGGCGGGAAACAATATTTGTTCCACGTGTCAATTTTATGGAGATACTAATATAGGTCGACTAAATGGTAACTGTGTAACTGCCCACTGTTCACGATCAAATTAGTTTCAAAACAAGTGACCTAGATCTATACAAAAAGTCCATTGGACATACCATTCACGGTACTATCAGCAGCAACTGGCTGTGTGATGCGGCGTATATCACTATTCCCAAATCATGTTTAAAAAAAAAACAATTCTGCTGTTTTAGTACCCTACCCAGGTTTAGTGTGCAGACACTATTGAGTCTAGTGGTCGGTCACGTTCATAGAGCCCAATATGTTTGTAGGGGGGCCGTATACTTTGCTGAAAAGAACAAAATACTAGTATGTGGTGGAGATAGTACGATATGTTGCATTCTGTTGAATGGCCAAACATTAAATACCTAGGGTCAAACGTAACAAGAGATGGAGGATCAATTAAAGAGATAAAAACCCGCCTAAGCTGGGCATCTTTCGTCATGAGCTAGCTGTGGAAAATCTGGAAAGAGTAAGATCAGCGTCCAAGTCAAATTAAAACTGTAGTGGTCTACATACGTTTGTGTAAGTTGGACATTGAACAATGAGGCTGAAAAAATCCAAGCTTTTGAGTATAAATGCTACAGAAAAATGCTGGGAATCAGATACCAGGAGAAGAAAACAAATGAGTTTATATTTTTACAAGCCAACACTCTGGATGGCAAAGAGGGAGAATTTCTCAGTGCTGTGAAGAGACAAAACCTGAGCTGGTTTGGTTATATTTGGTCACACTCAAAAGTCATTCTTCAAGGTGCAGTGGAGGGAGCACGAACAAAGGGTCGTCCGAAGAAAAGCTGGCTGGACAACGTACAAGAATGGACAGGCCTCTCTTGATGTCCGGCTAAGAACAGCTGCTGACCGGAAAAAGTGTGTGTGGGGAGGGATTTGGTTCCGCGAACTGTCACATCACCCCTAGGAGAGAAAGAGAGAAGGAGAGAAAGAGAGAGAAAAGGAGAAATGTGGCTTCGATAAAAAAAATCTAGCCTGTGAAAACACTAGCGCGACATGACACATTGACAACAGAAACTCCGAACCATGTAATAGTACCGAAAACTCGTGACTTTGGTCACGAAATATTGCTCAGTGGCATTCCAACACTACAGAAGACAGTATCATATTACACGTCAGAAATCAAGCACAGCCAATATTATAAATGAACTCAAAATGCCTTCGCCTGAACCCCCCATGCCAAACAGAGACGAGAACCTTACATATCCCTTAAAATCACGTTCACGTTCCGTACACGACTTCTGATTGGCGCATTTACACGAATGAACTATGGGCTATGGGGGAATCAAGACTCGCTGACAATTTCGAATGGAATCGATTCCGATTGCGTCAATCTTGCACAAAATTCTATTGTGATTTGATAATAAGGTTGAAAAAAAAGTTTTGACGAAAATAAAAATAGTTTTGAAAGATTTTCTGACAAAAAATAAACAAAAAGAAAAAAAAACAGACTTTAAATGCTTTCGTGGTTCATCTTGTGAATAACTGACACTGACAATACTATAATGAGAAACTAGCCTAGCAGTCCCTAAGGAAACTCAGCCAAGTGAAACATCTTACGAAAGCTTTGGGTTACATCATTTTTCCTACAACGTTCTTTGGTTAAGTTTGACGATGAGAGAAGATAACTCCAGTTTATCTGAGAGAAGATAACTCCAGTTTATCTGATTAGAAAATAAAACTCCAGTGTATGATTAGAAAAGATAACTCCAGTTTATGTGAGAAGATAGCTCCAATTTGTGTGAATAGACAACTTCAAAGTATGATTAGAAAAGATAATTCCAGTTAATCTGAGAGAAAATAACTCCAGTTTAAAAAAATCTTAGCTTTGAACCCAACATATGCGTCTATCTTGGCGAATAAAGAAAGAGTCAATCGAGGATTTGAAACATGTCAGTGACAGGCTTAAGGCATACTCGACACACAGGTTGACAAGTTAACGGCCCCTGGTCCACCTTTTGACATTCATCGATGTTTTTATTACGCCCTAGTAAGTTGTTTCTCCTTTAGCTAGGTTACACTGACTGGAAAATGTAAGAAATATACTCATAAGCGGAGTATAATCTCTGATAACAGATCCCTTGCCTTGGAGTATAATGCAGTATATATATATATATATATATATATATATATATATATATATATATATATATATATATATATATATATATATAGATTCTTCTTACTCATAAGGTCAGACGTTAAAAGAATATACCACCCCTTTATATTTAGCTGAACAGACTAGAACAACATTATTGATTGCCTAGTATTGTACATTTACCTCCCTTTAAATAGCAGACGACATGTATTCTATTATCTAGTATTGTACATTTACCTCCCTTTAAATAGCAGACGACATGTATTCTCTAGTATTGTACATCCCTTTAAATAGCATACGATATGGATTGTATGACATAGTATTCATGTATTTACCTCCCTTTATATAGCAGAAGGCATGTATTGTATTAAACCCGTTTGTGTCCCTTTCACGTAGTGTCCATACCTCACCCTCCTCAGAAACAACTGTTGTTGTTTTTTTTTCTTCTATTGAGTCTAGTTGTGTCATCTAAGCGAGTTGTTGTCAGTGTCTGAAAACCAACCTAAATATATACAAACGTATCGACTCTAACCAGCCCCACCCCCTCTCTCAAGCCCTAAAGGAATCGATACCATATGTGGAGTTTTTTCTGTGGTACATAAATATGTTTGATGTTGAATGTAATGTAAACATACACGTGACAGGTTTACCACTAATTTTCATTGGAGTAGGAAACACAGCGAAACAATGCTTCAATGTAAAAGATAATAGGCGAAACAATGTTTCAATGAAAAATATAATAGGCGAATCAATGTTATAATGAAAAAGATAATAAGCGAAATACTTTTCCAATGTCAAATGAAACTAGATTTAGATCTCTATGACAGCTAGAGAAAATAAATTCTTATAATTCAAAACAGATCTACATTGTAATTTATAAATGTTAACTTTATTATCAGCCAAACTGATGTCTCATTTTCTGAACAATGTCAAGTAACACATTCTAGCATTAACCTTGACTAGTCTAGAGCAACAAATAATGGAAGAAAGTTTAGTCATTCTTAGTACATTGTAAAACTGTCATCAGACGTATTGCATGGAATCAGGGGCTTACAAATTGGTCAATTAAATATGAATTAGTAATTAACTTCATTCTCTCTGGATACAAAAATATGTGTGATTCATTTCATTTCCTCTGAATTAGCCTACATATATCTATAAATTATAAGTGTTTCTGACAAGGTATAGAACTATATTTGTCAATGGTCTAATTCTTAACTTACACATTACAGTTTTTCCATTAAAAAGTTGTTAATGTGACGGTGTTATGGTCCAGAAACTCTCCCGAACTCAAAAATGTCAATTTTAGCGTTACAAAATTAAAGTTACTGAATACATTCACATTTTTTTTTAAAAGGGCAACAACTTGAGTTATATTAGGACATGCAACTACTAGCATTTAGAATGCTGATGTGAGTGAAGTCAACAGTTTTCATGTAGGGAGTATAAACTGAAGATGTTTAGCGCAACTACTGAACGGTCCATTCTAATAAATAGCCTTTACAGTTTACACAAAAATATAACTACTCTGTTCATGTTAATAATTAAAACATTTTGGAAAAACAAATTAAGCCCCATGTTATTACAAAATCAGTACTAGCTCTATCTTATAATGTTAACATTGAGCTTTATTTCACATGGCTGCTGCTGATGACCTGACTAGAAAATACGTTGAAGTAAATATCCCCCCCCCCTTTAAACCTGTCACTATTTCCAAACCATATTTTCTATAACATGCCACAATTTCCAAGCCATATTTTCTATAACCATGCCACAATTTCCAAGCCATATTTTCTTTAGCATGTCACAATTCCCAAACCATATTTTCTATTGCATGTCACTATTTCCAAATCATATTTTCTATTGCATGTCACAATTTCCAAACCATATTTTCTATTGCATGTCACAATTTCCAAGCCATATTTTCTATTGCATGTCACAATTTCCAAACCATATTTTCTATAACATGTCACAATTTCTAAACTATATTTTCTATAGCATGTCACAAATTCTAAACCATATTTTCTATAACATGTCATAATTTCCAAACCATATTTTCTATAGCATGTCACAATTTCCAAACTATATTTTCAATAGCATGCCACAATTTCCAAACTATATTTTCTATAACATGTCACAATTTCTAAACCATATTTTCTATAGCATGTCATAATTTCTAAACCATATTTTCTATAGCATGTCAGAAATTCCAAACCATATTTTCTATAGCATGCCACAAATTCCAAACCATATTTTCTATAGCATGCCACAAATTCCAAACCATATTTTCTATAGCATGCCACAAATTCCAAACCATATTTTCTATAGCATGTCATAATTTCTAAACCATATTTTCTATAACATGTCAGAATTTCTAAACCATATTTTCTATAGCATGTCAGAATTTCCAAACCATATTTTCTATAGCATGCCACAATTTCCAAACCATATTTTCTATAGCATGTCACAATTTCCAAACCATATTTTCTATAGCATGCCACAATTTCCAAACCATATTTTCTAACATGCCTCGACTATGTACTTCTGACATTTATTTTCCAACACTTATATAAAAAAACAAAATGTCAATCATCGCGGATGGAAAACAACAAGCACGCCTGGTGTAGGACTCAAGTCGGTCAACCGTGGAATCAAAAGATCTACCAGTCACGAATCTTAAGAATGACTTCTGTTGGGAGAGAGAGAGAAAAAAAGAGGGCGGGGGGGGGGGGGGGTGTGCACCAGAGTGAAAGAGGTGCAGTTCAATGAAAAAAATAAAATCAATTAAAATAAGTCCATAAAAGAAAAAAAAAAGACTGATCGTAACAAGTTCATTGTGAAACGCTAAAGTCTGACTGAAACGAGACCTCCCCCCCCCCCCCCCCCCCAAATTGTTTTTCCATTCTCATTCCCAGTCTACATTTTTTACATGAAGTTGTCAGTAAGAATCAACAAAACCTGTACCTAGTCTCTCAAGGAGAGTCCACGCCGCTGTATATCACAGGACTATACTTCTCAAAGAGAGTCCACGCCGCTGTATAACACAAGACTGTATTTCTCAAGTGGAGTCCGCGCCGCTGTATAACACAAGACTGTATTTCTCAAGTGGAGTCCGCGCCGCTGTATAACACAAGACTGTATTTCTCAAGTGGAGTCCACGCCGCTGTATAACATAAGACTGTATTTCTCAAGTGGAGTCCACGCCGCTGTATAACAGAAGGCTTTTCATAAGTACATTAAATATTAGTTAAAATTAGATGTGACTGTTTTTTTCGCTTGCCTCCTTCTGCAGGCTTTTAGTCTTGGGATTAGAAGTCTGTCCGTCACGATTGGCTAAAATCTAAAAGCGCTTTTGAAAAAGTTCATCATCTTTTTTAAATGAAATCTCGACAAACAAGGAAAAAAAAAATTCAAATCAACACGAGGTGGTTGGGTTGTTTTCAAGAGTTGTATTTAGAACAAAGGGAGGGAATGAAACCCTTCCCAATCTTTTCCGTAACATTATTCTTTCCCTTTCTAGTTAAAAAAAAATTGAAAAAAAAAAAAAAAGTGCACAGCCCTATAGAATTCAATAAACGAGAATTGCAACTTGAATTAACGGAACCAGTTTGATAACATAGCGAAAATCAACAATGATTAAAGTGCAGGACATTCCAGATTGAGGCGACATATTTGTGTTGTTTTCTGGAAGACTGACTTTCAGAACTTTGAATCTTCAACCTTTCTGTGATATGTAGGTCCTGCATGTCATTTATATGTGTCAGGTATCCCATAGAACGGACATTTTAAATACTTGCGATTGATGCGTGAAAGTGGGGCACCAAGAGAGAGAGAGAGAGGGGGGGGGGGAGAGATAGAGACTCTTACGACTGCAGCTGTTAAGCCAGTAGTAAACAAAAGCTGTTTATTGAATGCACTCAATACAGTCAGGCCAAATCATGCTACAGGGCTTCTCAAACTTACACTCCACAAAGTGAGACCAGATCATGCTACACGACTTCTTTACAACCGACTTGTCACATTACTAAAGCACAATGACTTCTTTACTACCTGAGATGAACTCCTATTGAAAAAAAAACAGAGCAGGAAGGACTCAATCCTCCCGTAGTGCTCTGGCAAGAAACTGGGCCGTTCGGCTTAATGCCTCATAGCTACCATACCTACAAGTCGAGTGACTGCTCAGACACGTCCCCCCTTAGCTCGCAGAGCTGGGGACACTAGTACAAGACGTGCGACACTGTTTCGACGCTCTCTCCATAGTGACGGCATCGGGAGTCAAAGTTCAGACGGAACCGGGCAAAATATGCCCCAATAGGACAGTGTTCCGTCCTATACTGCGCAATAATAGTCTGCTCTGACCTCCTCAGTCGTCACCATGGATCGTCGCGATCTTGGTGACGCATGTGCTGCTAGACACCACGTGCTCTGTCGGATTCCTCCCAGGACTTTAACCACTTCTCATGAATGAGTGCTCGGATTTGTGCCGTAAGTACGTGCTTTGTGCTTCGAGGTGTGTGGCTGCCAAAGCACCCTCCCTTGCGAGGGCGTCTGTCGTTTCATTGCCCCCTCACGCAGCAATCCAGTGTCTTACTCGGGCCTTTTGATGAAGAATGCAGTTTTGAACGACATGTTCGACACTCTCTGTTGACACTCCACATGGGCAGATTTCACTGGCTCCAATTTTCAGCTTCCGGTACATATGTTGTCTCATTCTGTTGTATCCGGTTCTGAGGCTAACAATGAGATGTTGGTCATGCCTGGATAGCTTATAATAGGCGTAGTCTTCTTGTGATTCAGATGAGAGCTTGCCCATTTCTCGTTTATTCTATTCACTTTTACTTTCTTCATTGCTTCCGGATAAAGTGCAATGTTCGATTGTGCATTCGTCATCCCACACCCGGCAAGTGTGTCCGCCTTTTCACTTCCTTCTGTTTCAATATGTGCTGGGATCTATCCGGTGAGCTTGTTTTCAGATGAGGTGCCAATCACATTATTATTAATTGCCATGAGTTCAGAGACCAAGCCCTCGAGCAGGACGAAATAAATTAACGCGGTGCACGATCGCCTCGTACTTGTGACCTAATTTAAGCCCAGAAAGATCGTACGGTAGTTTATCAAAATAATATAACCAGACTGTATACAATATAGATCTGGTAGATAATTAGAAATCTAATGTAGTGTTATCTATACTTGTAATAGTTATCTAAAAAGAAAAAAATGTACAGCTACTGACCGTGATAAAACCGACGCCAACTGGTCTTGAATAATGCGATGCTTCACGCAACCATCCGTGCTAACTATTGACATTTCGCGTCCAATGCAGACACACCGTGTCGCCTAATTAGTGAATGGATTTAAAAAACTCACGCATCTGTCACTCGGGCAGTAAGACTAGCCCGCTAAACAACAGGGAATGTATTGGTATACAGGCAGAGAAATAGAACAATGGATGAAAGAATGAAGTGATGCACACAAATGCAAACTGACCTATATAATGTCTACTTCTAATCAAGAAGCCTACACATATTTCTAATAAAAGAACTGAAAAAATATTTTTAATCAAGCAGTGTACAAATATTTGTAATCAAGAACTGTACAAATATTTCTAATCAAGCAGTGTACAAATATTTCTAATCAAGAAGTGTACAAATATTTCTAATCAAGAACTGTACAAATATTTCTAATCAAGAACTGTACAAATATTTCTAATCAAGAACTGTACAAATATTTCTAATCAAGAACTGTACAAATATTTCTAATCAAGAACTGTACAAATATTTCTAATCAAGAACTGTACAAATATTTCTAATCAAGAACTGTACAAATATTTCTAATCAAGAACTCTACAAATATTTCTAATCAAGAACAGTACAAATATTTCTAATCAAGAAGTGTACAAATATTTCTAATCAAGAATTGTACAAATATTTCAAATCAAGAACTGTGCAAATATTTCAAATCATGAAGTGTACAAATTTTTCTAATCAAGAACTGTACAAATATTTCTGATCAAGAACTGTACAAATATTTCTACTCAAAAAGTGTACAAACATTTCTACTGAAGAAGTGTACAAATATTTCTAATCAAGAACTGTACAAATATTTCTAATCAAGAAATGTACAAATATTTCTAATCAAGAACTCTACAAATATTTCTAATCAAGAACTGTACAAATATTTTTAATCAAGAAGTGTACAAATATTTCTAATCAAGAATTGTACAAATATTTCAAATCAAGAACTGTGCAAATATTTCAAATCATGAAGTGTACAAATTTTTCTAATCAAGAACTGTACAAATATTTCTGAACAAGAACTGTACAAATATTTCTACTCAAAAAGTGTACAAACATTTCTACTGAAGAAGTGTACAAATATTTCTAATCAAGAACTGTACAAATATTTCTAATCAAGAACTGTACAAATATTTCTAATCAGGAACTCTACAAATATTTCTAATCAAGAACTGTACAAATATTTCTAATCAAGAACTGTACAAATATTTCTAATCAAGAACTGTACAAATACTTCTAATCAAGAACTGTACAAATATTTCTAATCAAGAACTGTACAAATATTTCTAATAAAGAAGTGTACACATATTTCTAATCTAGAAGTATACACATATTTCTAATCTAAAAGTGTACACATATTTGTAATCGAAAAGTGTACATATATTTGTAATCTAAAAGTGTAACATATTTCTAATCTAAAAGTGTACACATATTTCTAATCTAAAAGTGTAGACATATTTCTAATCTAAAAGTGTAGACATATTTCTAATCTAAAAGTGTACAAATATTTCTACTTCAAGAGGCTTAAAAATATTCTTAGTCAAGAAATGTGCTATGTGAACAGACACCAATATCCCTGTTATGACGAAATCATGTGTTGTAAGCTTCGCACTTTTTCTTTGATACTTGCTGTAGGCAATAAGAGTAGGCTTATTCCCCCTGGACTCAATGTAGAATCTATCGCCTATGGCTGACCTAAAACAAACGGGTCAAAGTAATGATGTCAAAGGAATTTAGAAAACGACCGGAGACAGAAACTAGTCACCATCATCTGGAGGGCGGGCAACTCAAGAAAGTAAACTCAAACAAATACTGAGAAAATTGCGCCAGACAGAGCCTAAATGAATGTGCCAAGCCGCCTTAGACGCATTACGGTCTAACTCGTTTTAGATCTACAAAACAGTTTGTCTATTATACTGTGGTGTAACTGCTGCACAGAGTTGAAGACAATCTACTTCCTAGTCCAAACCTCCCGCAGGGCGACCGGGGGGATGGGAGCGGGCAGGGTTTGAACCCGGGACCATCGATACGCCCAAACGAAAGTGCAGCGCGCAAACCAGGCAGCCGTTTGAAGCTGGTGGTCTTCTCTCCCTTGAGAATTAAGTCTTGGGTCTGGTAGAGTCTCTGTACATTTCGTGTCATCAACAAATTTTTTATTGTTCAAAATAAGCCCCAAGCATATTTTTCTAAAGCAGCGGTTCTCAACCTTTTAAGCTCGGCGAACCCTATTTACAATATCCCACTCTGCCGCGACCCCCCCCCCCCCCCCGCCTTCCCTAGACACACACAGCAATAGAAGAATAGACAATAACAATCCTTATTTTTGATGATCTTAGGCGACCCCTGGCAAATCGTCAATCGACCCTACCCCAAGAGGGTCGCGACCCACAGGTTGAGAACCCCTGTTCTAAAGTAAAAAAAAAAAAAAAAAAAAAAAAAAAAAATTAGTTGCGGGGGTTTCTTTGAGAGGCTTTAGCGGCTGTTCTTTCTGCAGTGCCGTACACCTGGCCTTGGCGGTAAACACTTGTACCAATACGATAGCAATGTTCTTAATATCAGACGTTTAAAACGAAATGAACTAATTTTAAAGAAGTGTGTTGCTCAACGCCATGTTGTCGTTGTCGCAATATGTTGCAGCAAGATGTTGTCTTCATTTGTTCATTGCCGAAAACCTGCTCACATTTCACTCAGGGAAAGATAATCCCATTCCACGAATGACCGAATTAAGGCATTTACTGTTGAATATTTTAACATAATCAGACAATAAAACAAGCAAAATATACAAAACTAGTCGACCGGCGGCGTAGCATACGGCGCTATTTTGCAGGGTCGGCCTTGCGCAGTGGGCCTCGCACTAATTCTAGGTGTATAAACTATTAAATTTAAACCATTTTATAACTTATAACAGATTTCCCGCGGCCTCCTGTCGATTTGTTAGTAGCTCCCGGAAATCTCCTGAAATTGCAAAATAAACGAAAAAAACCTGGAAATATCCGAAATTTTTAAAAATTAGAAAACTCATACTAATTTCCTGAAATATATGGACAAAAATGTCATTTTGGGGTGTCATTCAATATGGTAAACGTCAATCCTACGAGCGATAAAAAAACGGCATTATGCAATACCCATAATTGTGGAATCTAGTGTAAGAAGCTTCTGGCGCCTCAAACTAATGAAGAATTACAGAGTTTGTCTACGGTGTAATGATGAGAGAAGTTACAGAGTTTGTCTACGGTGTAATGATGAGTGAAGTTATAGAGTTTGTCTACGGTGTAATGATGAGAGAAGTTACAGAGTTTGTCTACAGCTTATGATCAGTGAGAAATGGAATCAAACTTTCACAGAACTGTCTTACCTACGTCTGCTGAATCAAATGCATTTCAATAAAGATTAACATCCGTGTATTCTTGAGCTGCTTAGCATATCAACACACGCGAGAACATTGTAGGCATAGAAGATATTCCAAAGTGTGTCATGACACACGTGTCTGCTGTAGTGAGCACGAGTGTCGATGTGTTGTGACAATGAAAAGTTTTATCTGAGTTAACAAGGTTCCAGCACAACAAAGAATGAGTCAATGGTTGAATACAATGTTACCTTGCACTCGAGTAACTAGGTTTTCCAATTTACTATGTTAAGATTTAAGTCCAATGTACTTTGGAAACACCTCATTCCAGTGTATTTTGTTAAGTCTGCGTTCCAATGTTCTCTAGAAATCGACACAGCCTCAAACATTGGAATAATGTATCGATGAAATCAATTACGTTTAGAATCCTTTACTTATGCTTATCATAAGTAAAGGAAGCGTGGTCGACAGGCTAAGTCACTAAATGCGCTTGAACTTGGCTACCTAGAAGGGGGCTCGAGGTTCGACACCCGACTCGGGCAGAGTTGTGTTTACTGAGCGCCTTAAGGAAGCACGGAAAACCAACTCCTAGATACCCCCTCCCTCCCTCTCCCGGTCCACAAATGAGATTGGACCAAAGCGCTCTGAGCATGCTATGAGCATAAAAGTAGCGCTATATGAAAAGCTATAATAATAATAATCATTCTCCTGGTCTCTGTCGGCTGACAAACAATTTTTTTAAAGGAACTGTTAAGGAAATAATTTTCTTTGTTTTTTCAGTTTAAGCTTCATCCTAAGACTGTATCGTCTACTTAGTCACGTGATAATATTGATTAAAAAAACTGTCACGTGATAGCCAT
Source organism: Biomphalaria pfeifferi (assembly GCA_030265305.1). NCBI lineage: Eukaryota > Metazoa > Mollusca > Gastropoda > Planorbidae > Biomphalaria > Biomphalaria pfeifferi. The sequence goes on from JASAOG010000281.1 coordinate 285,759, forward strand.
TAAGTATTAACAATTAGATCGTATTTGTATAGAAGGGATGGAGCGTGGCTAAATGTTGTTTGTTTACGATTGGTGAATGAGGTCCATTGGATACAAGAATGTAAACTGGAGCAAATGTTTCAATAGACACAATCTACCCTTGTGTAACCAGCTTTTCAAAGCGAAGATCGGGACTTCAAGGGCCATCTCCGAGTTCACAAACATGAGACTGTGTTCATCTTCGACCCACACAGGAAGAGCTTGTCAGACGGGAATCTGTTCACCCAACGCACGGTACTAGTGAAGTCAAACCCTCGTCCACAAAAACTTGGTCGTTAAAAGGAAAAACACCAACGTTAAAACAGAACACCACCGTATAATGTACAGCTGGGTGGGTTGGGGGACGCCCAAGTGTGTCGCTGTGTGTTTATTTAATTTAAAAAATAAAAAAAATACATATTTGTCGTTGGGTTAATTTGATGTATTTAGTCGAACTGAATAGTTAGAATAAGATTGCGTCACATCCTAGTATTAGCAATCCTCACATGACCTAATTGGCAAGTTTAAAAAAAAAATCTCAGCATTTACGAAGGGGGGGGGGGGGGAATCAAACTCGAAAACAGAATCATGAGGAAACTTTTCCACTCATCCTAACTCGGGGTCCTCTAGCAGACAGTATGTCTAAAACTTCAAAACGTCATACTGTTGTTTATCAAATCTGTTTTCAAATTAGAATAAAATGTAAATCCACAGATTCAAACTACAACTGATCGGAACTTTGACGATTATTCGCCCCCCCCCCCTCATCCCAGGCCGCTCCCCAAGTGCCCCCAAATCGACGTCCCTCAAAGCATACTAGAAGACTATTACTACAAAGCTTTGAGCCAATAAAGTTTATTTGACTCGAGTTTTACCAATCGATAAAGAGACTAGATATTCAATACTTCACAAGACCATTCAAGTCAACTCGGGCTAGCCATATGTGACCTTAAACAATCATAAAACTGACACGTTATAAACCTTGTATCGCCTTGGGGCAGTTCATATCGTACTCGACTATACCAAATGAAGGTTCATTTGATCCAAAGATGACGACTGGATGTAATCACTTGGCTCAGTTTGCCCTCGTTGTCTAACACTTTGCACAAGGTTAAAAGATTTACATAAAGAACAAAAAAGCTTGTAAAAGTTTGTAGTCCTCTGCTGATTTGTGATATGAGGATTTGCATCGCATGGAAAATGAAGACTTTTAAAACCACAGTAGCAGCTGCTATCATAACAAGTAGATGGTGAATCCTTTAACGAGAGAGGTTGATTAGATCAGCGGAGTTAGACTGACCAAGAGAGAGGTTGATTTGGTCAGCGGAGTTAGACTGACCAAGAGAGAGGTTGATTAGGTCAGCGGAGTTAGACTGACCAAGAGAGAGGTTGATTAGATCAGCGGAGTTAGACTGACCAAGAGAGAGGTTGATTTGGTCAGCGGAGTTAGACTGACCAAGAGAGAGGTTGATTAGGTCAGCGGAGTTAGACTGACCAAGAGAGAGGTTGATTAGATCAGCGGAGTTAGACTGACCAAGAGAGAGGTTGATTAGGTCAGTGGAGTTAGACTGACCAAGAGAGAGGTTGATTAGATCAGCAGAGTTAGACTGACCAAGAGAGAGGTTGATTAGATCAGCGGAGTTAGACTGACCAAATTATTTGTCCATGCAACAGCATCCTCAGTTTATTGCAAAATCCCTATCATCCTTAATTACATGATCCACAATAATTAATAATCAAGATATCTAAAATGATCAATTATCACATTAGCCACAAACACTGCTTATCATAATATCCACAATCATTGAGTATCGATGATTATAAAGTATCATAATATCAATAATCATTGAGCATAATAATGTCCACAATCATTGAGTATCATAATATTTACAATCATTGAGTATCATAATATTCACAATCATTGAGTATCATAATATCCACAATGATCAAGAATCATTATATCTACAATCATTGAGCATCATAATATCCACAATGATCAAGAATCATTATATCTACAATCATTGAGCATCATAATATCCACAATCATTGATTATCATGATATTCACAATCATCGAGCATCATGGTAATCACAATTGAGTATCATAATAACCCCAATCATTCTAAAATTAGGAATCTCACTGGAGCATAACTTTCTACTGCGTTATGTGCCTATAAACAAAAACTAAACTGGAACAAACCCCACACACACAAACTTAAGACTTTTAACATAACAGCTCATAATACTTAGGTCAGCAATTATCAAAATGTGGCACTGTATCCCCTGGGGTTTGGGGGGCGTGTCAACAAGGGAGTGCGAAGAGTCTCTTGTTCATATAGTTTGAGTATCAGTGCCAGCCCTGGTGATCGGAGGCCCTAGACGAAGTGAAAAGGGTGGCTCCAAATGAAATATAAAAAAAAAATTTGACAGAAAAATATGTAGTGAATTATAAACCTTCCTGTATCTATGTCGAAATCAATAAATAAGTTAAATTCATATAGCACAGATAGCACTAATGTGCTTTATTCATGATCACCAGACTAGAAACAATGTTTCAACATTTTCCCAAAAGGAAGAAACTATGGTCTTCTTGCATATGTAGTCTAACAAGCAGATTTAAACAATTGCGAATAATGTTTGAGATGTAAACCATGTTTTGAAAAATATATGCTAAAACAACTTGTAGCAAAAGTCAACAACAGCCTAGACCCTCACCAATTTGCATACAAAGCAGCTAGAGGAACTGATGATGCCATTCTATTGCTTTTGGACCAGCTTTATAAGCATCTCGATATACCCAAAACATACGCACGAGTCCTCTTCGTAGATTTCTCCTCGGCTTTCAATACCATACAGCCACATCTAATGATAAACAAACTGAGTAACTTAAATGTAAGCCCTTACTTACAAGCATGGGTTCTAAACTTTTTAACCCAACGGCCCCAGTATGTTAAAGTCAACAACACCAAATCGTCAACTCGAGTACTATGTACGGGTGCTCCACAAGGTTGTGTACTTTCTCCTGTACTATACACTCTTTACACTAATGACATAAGAAGCATCTATGACTCAGTTAAACTCATTAAATTCGCTGATGATACTGCCATAGTCGGTCTTATTTCAGGAGACGAAACTCAGTATCGAAGCTCGATAGAAGAGTTTACAAACTGGTGCACCGACAACTTTCTAGAACTGAATGTAACAAAAACTAAAGAACTTATAATAGATTTTAGAAAGAAAAAACATACTATACGTGAACTGCAAATAAACACTACATCTATAGAACAAGTAAAGGCAACAAGCTTTCATGGGAAGACCACCTTGGAACTCTGACAAAGAAGGCAGCCCAGCGACTCTTTTTTCTATACAAACTCAATAGCTTTAAACTAAGCAAGAAGATCCTTGAGACATTTTACCGCGCGACTATGCAGAGTCTGCTAACATACGGAATAACTCGTTGGCAAGGCAACGCCTCATCTAAACTGTCGCGAAGTCTATAAAAAATCATTAAAAAAGCATCTAAAATTACACTTACAACATTGCCACATTTAAAGGAGCTTTTTGAACAAAAGTGCCTAAGAAAAATCGAAAAAATCTTGGAAGACAACGGCCACCCGCTCCATCAGATCTACGACAGGTCGTCGCGAAGTGGGCGACTGCTGTCAATCAAAACAAGAACAGAGCGGTACAAAAACTTGTTCGTACCTCACTCGGTCAGACTCTATCACCGCCACTCATTGATCAGGGAACATGAAATGCACCAAGATACCTGTGTGTAGTCGCTGAATGAACTCTTTATGTTGTCTGTTGTATTTGTGTGTATTTTTCTGTTGTGTTGTCTTTATATGAGAAAAGAGTCCTTGTAATCACAACAAATTTCCGTAAGGATCAATAAAGCAGTCTTAGTCTTAGTTTCCCAATTTTTTTCTCAAAAAAAAAATAAATTTCTTTGTACTGTGCGGAGGTTCTAGGCAGCTGCCTAGTTTGCCTATGCATAAGGCCGGCCCTGTGAGTATTATTATATTAAGTCTGCATTATAATTATTACCATTATAAAAAATAATGTTTTCGCAAGAGGCGGATGCAACAAGATCGATTTTGCCGAAGAAATTTGAATACATCTCGCCAATGTGATTTTATAGTTTTTGTTGATGTCTTTTGCACTGGGCACTGACCCAAACTGGTTTGCTACAAGATGCTTTGCTGAACAGTTGAACACAGGTATGTTCTTAGCAACGATCTAGCCATTACACATGTATATATATATATATAATATACTTTACTGTATGGGCACAGCCGAAGCGGAGGAGAGTGTAGTCACTCAATTAACTCTTTATGTTGTGTCTGTCCTATTTATTTGAATGTTGTTTTTATTTGAGAAAAGAGTCCAAATTTCCAATAAGGATCAATAAAGCAGTTTTCGGGGTTTATGTTTCTGGTAACCCTCTAGTGTCCTACTTGATCTATAAATTCAATGTTTGTAACATTATAAGAATAAATTATTTTTGTTTATTATGAACGTATTCAGCTTATTCCCAACCAGCAATGGTTAGACTTTGCACTAACATATATATAAAGTAAAACATTTCAAACTTTTGAGGATTGATTGCATATGATTGTTTGGTGACAATTTCAAAGGCTACATATACTCCTTTGTTTTTCATGACATCTAACAGAAGTAAAAGTAAACAATATTGATATAGTAATATAACTATTCACTGTCAACTCTTAAAGTTTTACAGTGATATATTATATATTTGAATTTATAGAATGACTTTAGTCTAGACTCTAGAATTAATATAATTAATGAAGATCTGTATTATATTCGATATAGATCAAGCATCTAATATTTAGAATACTTTAGAGTTTAGAGTCAGAATAGAGCAGAGGTTCTCAAACTTTTTTTTACCCATGGATCCCAATATATAGTCAAAACTTGCCCACGGACCCCTAAGTGCAAAAGCTACATAAATTTGGAATATGTCACCAGAATTTATAGTACCATTGTTTAAACATTGGTAAAATCATTGGTTGAAGTTTATGAATATTTCTAATTTCAATAAGCTTCTCCTGTGTTAGTATGGCTTCATCTGTGACTGGAATCCTCAGTTTGGCTATGGCGCTACACACAAAAGGGTTCAATAATCAATCAGGAATATCCAAGTGAACAATGTTTTCAAATCTTGAATTTAGGCGGTGTGACATAATGGGAAACTAACTATTTTTTATTACTTGTATAGTTAGGAGTGATTCCCCTTATGTAGTTTATAAAAGGCCTTGCAAACTGTGCTTAGTTGCCACTTGCTCCTGAGTTACCAGCTTGACCACTTGACCTGTGTTGTGAATAGTATTTTTTTCTGTTAGTGGTCGTGTGTCATGGGGTACTCGGAGAAGTATATCTTTAGTATTATTGTATATTATATAATGTATTTATTAGTAGATAAAGCCTCAAATGATTTCCAGGCAGTATATCTTTACCCTGATGTTCTGCATCCTGGGGTACTCCCAAACGTGACATATTTTTGTAATCTTTCTCTGAGGGATTCAACCTGTATTGAATCATCAGATGGGCTTTACATATTTTTATAGCCTTGTCTCTGAGGGATTCAACCTGTATTGAATCATCAGATGGGCTCTACCAAACGGATGTCTATAGGTGGGATTCTATGAAGCTTGTAGGCTCATAGGTTTCCCTGAAGCCTATAGTTCATCATGACCCTTTTGGTTTTTTTTTGGCTAAAGTGGCTAGTGTCAGCCTGAAGCTTGTAACCCCGGAATGGTCAAAAGTGGTCATGTGTTGACCTGAGGCATGTGACCTTTATTTTTGATAACCAGAATGTGACGATAATGTAAAATATGACTAGGGCTGTGTGCCATACTATTTTTGAGTATCTTTTGTTTACTTTTTGTTGTGTCGGCCTGTGAGTTGATGGCCATATATTTACACATTTATTTTACTCATGTAAATAAACTTTCTAAATATGTTTACCTGCGACTTTGTAAAGTCTTTTGTTGCATACATTAGTTGAATTGTATACCTGGAGGTTATACCTAATAACCTAGGCAGTACAAGAAGGGACCAGCACACCTCTGGACGAACGTGCCAACACACTTAACACTGACCTTTTGATCTAAATACCTAAATCTAGCTATAATTCTAATTGAATATTTTTAGCTATAGCCGCTAATAGGTAAATTAATTGATCAAAATTTTGTTATATTGAGTGGGGTGCTCTTTTAGAATCAATCCCCATTACTATGTAATATGGGGTACTCCTACAAGCAGCCTCATTTCATTTGTAACAGGTGGTCATACAATAGTTTGTAATAGACATATTAAACACTAAAACAGGAATGAGTTGATCCAAACAGATAATCATCATAATTATAAACTAGTTTTAAAAGAAGAAATTTTAATTGTATTCAATTTTCTTCTTTCTGCTGACCCATGGCGATTCACGTACCACAATTTGAATACATTAAAATAGACCATATAATAGAGACTATATTTAATTTATATTAATAATATTATGTAACTTACCACACTGAGTGACTGACCAAGTCCAAAGCCAAAAGGCTGACCAGTCCAACTGTGAACTAGTCACACTCACAGTCAAGTCTAGTGACTAGGACCAAGTCCAAGGCAAGCAGATCTAAACTTGTTAGTAAGATATCAAAATGTAAATATATCCACTCATTAAAACAGCCTGAATACGCTAAGGTAAGGTTGAGAATGTATTATTTTTAATCACAACACTACCCTGTTCTAGGGAGTAGTCTGAAAGCTAGTGATGACCATTTTAGCGAATATAAACAAATCCATTTTTCTATTTTGTTGCCAGGGTCTTTCTAGCGACAGAAAATAAAATGTACAGATCTAGATAAAGATCACGAATCTAACTAAAAAGATTAAAAATATCTAGATCTACAATCGTATCAAAATAAAATTAAGAAAAAAAACATGTAAAAAATAAATCTATTAGACCATATTGATTTTGAGTTGGTTTAGATCTAGACTTTGAGATTTAATAAATTTGTTATTATAATCATATCTGGCATACCGTAAAAGCAAATTTATAACACTAATTTATCGTACGTAACAAAAAAAGAAATAAACAATAGTATCTTTCTAAAAACGTGTTAGCAACTCCAGTTAAACTGACAACACCTCTTTATAATAAGATTTTATACAGATCTAGATTCTAAATATATATCTTATTGTTTTAAAACATAGAGCTATTAGATCTAGATCTATTATAAAAATATCAAGCTAGATATTTGGATCAACATTTTACATTGTTGAAAGAACATCTAAAAAATCGGAATCATTATTCTTCGGAAATACTAGACCTGGATCTGTATATTTGTTGATTTTCATGTTGGGTATATAGAGTCTAGTTATATTTATTTACGAATAAACTGCAATTTAGATCACCATTAAGATATGTCACGAGGAAGCAGTGCTGGTTTTGATAGATTTATTACTATTTTCTCACCGGAGGGACGATTATATCAAGTTGGTAAGAGAAAGTTTGTAACTTGTCTACCTGTTTTCGATAGGCCATGAATAGACATTTTTACGATATTATAAAAATCTTTTATTAGGTCTAGATCTACTATCTAGTCGATTTAGATTTTATGCAATAAATAATAATGATTCTGGCTGTTGACTAATCTAGAATGTCACATTAGTCTAAATTTTACTACCTATCAATGATCAAATCAATGCTTCAGAAGTTCAGGCTTCACAAGTGACAAGTAATTAAGATTTAAAATATAAGTTCATTAGAAAAATCAAGTCTTGACTCTAGCTAGTCTAGACTACTGTAGAGTCTATGCACTCTAGATTGAGCCTAGACTTAATCATCTTTCATCTAGCTTTAACAGTTAAGCTAAACAGTTAAACTAAAGCTTAAGTCAAGACATGTTTTAGAAAAGATCTAGCTGATTTCTAGCTAGTGACAAGTAGTCAAAATCTAGGTCTAGTCCTAGTCTACTTGATCTCTAGAGTGAAAATATTCACTTTCACCAAATCATGCTTATACTAGTAATATTGAAAGTAATAAATCTAGACTCTAACTCTAGATCTAGTAGTTAAGTAGTTTTTGACTGCTAAAGTTTTACTGCCTGATTTAGTCTCACCACTCAATACATGTGATTTGACTTTTGCCTATTGAGGCAATTGCTTGTCTACTCACTACTGGTCCAATGAGTCCAATTCTATGAACCCTCTTTCTGTTTCACTTCAAGACTAGTCTAAGTGACAATATCATCTTCCAGTCTATTGACTGAGGATTGACCTCTGATCACCATTTTAAAAGTTACATACATTCCGTTGATTTTCATGATATAACTAACAGAAGTAAAAAAACAAAGCTTATCTATTTAATGCCAACTCTAAGCATTATTTATATTTGCAAAATAAATAGATCCAATGAAAGAGTAGCTTCTTAGTTTGAACATTAGAATTGATGACTTTTTTTTTTTTTGTACATTTACATGTGCAGAATAAATATATTTAGAATAAAATAATAGTGCGCACCAGTTTTAGGAGGACCGTTATTGCAACAAATTATTTTTTTCCTGTTTTTTAACAGAATATGCATTTAAAGCAATCAATCAAGGAGGACTAACATCTGTTGCAGTTAGAGGAAAAGACAATGCTGTTGTTGTGACACAGAAGAAAGTTCCTGTATGTATTGGTTTTGTTTTCTTTGCCTTATACAGCAGTGAACATATTACATTGAAACTTGTTATTTGACAGACAATACATACAAGAAATAATGTAATGTTGTGATAGTGTTGTAATTTTGTTCTATGAATGCTACTTCTTCAGGATAAGCTTTTGGACCCAGACACAGTGACACACCTTTACAAACTGACAGACACGATAGGCTGTGTTATGACTGGCATGATTGGTAAAGTATTTTTCCTTATTTCTATGTATCTCAAAAATAATAAAGTTGAAATGATTCCATCTAGCTATTCAGTTCAATTCCCCCAATTTATACATTAACTTTTACAAAAATTTTATGTATGAACAAATTTGGTTTGATGAATATACAAATGCTTATAGTGAAATAATAAAAGATCAACTCTGTAGTTGAAACCATTTATAAACTATTCATTATATTTCTCTGGTTCAAAGATTATAGATATTGAAGTAGTATTTGCTTCAATTAGTTTGTTAGTGAAGCTATTTGTCTATGTTGTTATTTTATAATGTATGCCTTGTACATCATTTAGCTGATAGTAAGTCCCAAAGCTATTTGTCTATGTTGTTATTTTATAATGTATGCCTTGTACATTATTCAGCTGATAGTAAGTCCCAAGTTCTGAGAGCTCGCTATGAGGCAGCCAAATGGAAATACACTTATGGCTATGACATTCCTGTGGACATGTTGTGCAAGAGAATCGCTGACATTAACCAGGTGTACACACAGAGTGCTGAAATGAGACCACTCGGCTGTTGTGAGTACAAATTTTTTGCTGTTATTCTGTAGTACAGGCAAACCTAAAAGATGTAGTAAATGTAGTAACTCCAGTTGGCATAAAGAATGTCTTGACAAGTTATGTATTTTTTTTTTATATATTAATTTTATGTATGAATGTTGTGTATTGTAATTTATTTTTTTTTACTTTCATGCACTTTTTAGAACTCATGAAGTAGGTTTTCTGCACCATGTAAACAAAAAAAAAACACAACATTTTATGACATTCTTTAAGTAGAAGATGATTATTTAGACAAATTGTCAATATATCCCAAGCATACGATAAAATAGAGTTAATTATTCAGCAAATTTTATTTCAATAGTTCTCAAATGGATGTAACTGCTCTGGAATACCATATAATTAAAAGAAGTCATTTTTGTGTAAGAACTGTGAGTTTTAGAATACATTTAAAACTAAAACAAATAACTTTTAAACATTTTTTGGAAGATGTCATCCTATATCTCTGTCTCCTCCCCCCCCCCCCCCCAGGCCGTTTTTTTTATTCCTCATATTTTCCTGCAGCTCTGTCCTGTCGTTTTCAGTATTGTCTTTTAACTTTTTCTCGGGGTCTGTCTTTCTGCTTTTTTTTTTTTTTTTTTAAAATCTTTTTTATTTGAGATTGGAACAATTGAAGCCAAATGTGAGCAAATGTGTCATTAACATGATTGCATAGATAAATTATTGTGTTCCAACAGTTAAGTCTTTAAAGTGAAATTATTATTATAGCTTTTATATAGCGCTACTTTCATGCTTATAGCATGCTCAGAGCGCTTTTGGTCCAATCTCATTTGTGGACCAGTGGGGGGAAGGGGTACCTAGGAGTTGGTTTTCCGTGCTGCCTTTAGGCGCTCAGTAAACACAACTCTGCCCGAGTCTGGTGTCGAACCTGGAGTCCCCTTCTAGGTAGCCAAGCCAAGTTCAAGCGCATTTGGCCTCTCGACCACGCTTCCCACTGTTAACTTAATTGACTTAATCATGTTTGCCAGGTATGATACTGATTGGTTATGACCAAGAGACTGGACCAAATGTTTACAAAACAGATCCTGCTGGCTACTACTGCGGCTTCAAAGCCACAGCTGCTGGTGTGAAACAATTGGAAGCTAACAGCTTTCTAGAGAAAAAAATCAAGAAAAAGAATGAATTCACAGATAATGAAGCAGTAGAAGTAAGTACATATAAATCACTAAAACATTGATAGTTTAATCTAATTTAGCTTTCTGAAACTATTGTTTGAACTTTAAAAAAAAGTGTAAAATTTTAATCAGTTAATTCATAATAAAAAGACTTGTAATGCTTTTAATTGTAGTGACTAGTACCAATCACTCATTGCTGGTTTATTTGTAGACAAAAATGTTTCTGTAGTTGTAATGTTAAATTTTTAGAAATCATTTTTGTTTTCTGTTAATACAACTGACTACATTGCCTGTTTAGAATCAAACACCTTGTTTTTGTTCATCACTGTGTGAACTTTATTTTTCTTTCAGATTGCCATTACATGTCTATCTACTGTCTTATCTGCTGACTTCAAGGCATCTGAATTAGAAATAGGAATAGTTTCAAAAGACAACCCTCAATTTAGGTAAGAGAAACGTGGAAAGTTATTCTGGATAATGAATGTCATCGCATATAGTTTTATTTTATTTTTTTCATGCCTATTATAATGAATTAGAAAAACACTACAGGACTGATAACCAATGTTGAAACCTAACCCTGATATTTATGCCATTAAGGAAAAACAATTTTCTAACCCTACACTGCTGGATGGATGAAAGCTGATGGCTTACTTAATTTAGCTTATGTTTCAAGTTTATCATTTCTGTAGCAGTTGTGGTTTTACAGGGTGGGGTCGCTAGCCCCATACCAAACCCTCCTCCTTTCTCACCCAGGCTTGGGAACAGCAGATGGCTAACATTCTGCAATTAATTGTTGAGAACTTCAAAGAAACCACATAGGCCCACTTAGTCACCTGAACTTTTATTGCATTATTTCTGTTCACAAACTCGCAATGTTAAAGTTACCCCTTTCAGGCCTATGGGAACAGATGATGTAAAGCTCATGTTTCTAGGGTCTATGTCACTTGTCCAGCACAACAATCAACCTTCTTTTCTTCCCCGATGTGTTCCCATTGGAGTTGGTGAACTCAGGGGTGTCCAGAAGTTCTAAATACTTGTCTTTACATGGGTTCAAACTTGAATTTTAATTTGATAAACAATAGACAACCATTTAAAGAAGCAATGGCATCTTTATTGGACATAATGAAGGCTTTTGTGAAATCATATTTTGTTAGCAGTGCTTTTAAATTTTCAGATTTTAGTGGTAGCGAAAAAAAAAAAGATTTTCAATAGTTTACTAAAAACTTTATCTTGGAAAACAAATTTATGTTATAGTTTGTCAAACATTTGTTCATTATGTTATGCTATGCCTATTTGTAAGGCAATAATTTCTAAGTCATCTTTGTTATATCATGTTGAACTGATATCTGTCCAACTGTACAAACTATTTTAAAATGTAACAAGGTTTTCGTTAATTTTTTTCCCCTCAGAGTTTTAACAGACAATGAAACAGATGTTTACCTTGCATCCATTGCAGAAAAAGATTGATGATACAAAATTGATGCTTATGTATGGAGTTATTCTCTACAAATTTTGTTGGTAGTTAATTTCTTTTCATTAAATATCTTGGTGAACTTTTATTTGAATACACCAGATTCAGAAATAGTTGTAATAATTTATGTCTGCAGACACATTGTGTCCAATTTGAAGTTACTTTCTCACACACACACTAAAACCTTGTTATTACATTTGATACTGTATGATGCTCTGCGTTTCAACTCTAGATGGTAAATATTCTAACAATATCTCGGTTATGATCTTGAAAAGCCCTTTGAACCATAAATATTTTTAATGTCTTTTTTTTTCTCTACTGTGTGTTATATAATTATTAAATTTTCTTGAGTACTATCATTAACTGTTCTAATGATAGTTCAATAACAACTGTTGATAAGTAAGTGTGGATGTGTCAGTACATGAGGCACGAATCACAAACAATTGAAGGCCTTCACCAAGGGCATGTTTTGTTTTATAATGTCATTAAATGAGAGTCAAGCATTCAGTTGGGGTTCTCAAAAACTCATCCGACCTTGTCACTTGTTTTATTTAGCTCATTATAGAACTTGTTTTGTTTGTTCTGTCCCAACTTTCATCTTTTGAGAGTTGAATTTGTGTTTATCTGTTAAAAGTTTGTAATAGATCAAATATTTTTATAACCAAAACCTTTAACTATCATTCAATTTGTAGGCAGTCTTGAAAGTATAGCTAATGAAATATTAATGTGTGATACCTGACTCAATTGAAATCTATTACTTAGTGTCAGACATAAATCATAGCATATTGCAAAAGTCAGCCTGAGATGTCAAATCCATGCTTCCATTGGCACTAACATATTCCTTCACATAACTCAATGTTCAAGTAAATGTGATGATTTAATTACTTAGCAACACTAATGGAAATCAAACAAGTTTAAATTTACATTGAATGACAAATAATACCCTGCAACGTACTACATGACCTATCCAGAACACTTACCATACTAAATATTCTGTAGTTTCTTTGAGCTAAATCTCCTATAAATTTACAAGTTATAAATATGTCCTCTCTTTTGTTAGGCTATAATTGTTCAATGGATGCTTTGATTAAACACATCAAAAATTGTTCAACGGATGCCTTGATTAAACTAAAAATAAAAAATTGTTTAACGGATGCCTTGATTTAACTAACATGTTTTAAGAAGTCTGCTTGATATGTTAAATTATAAAATTTAAGCACATGAAAGTTTTGGGGGAAGATTACATTTCCTTGCAAGTTAAAGGATTTTTTCCTATCTTTGGCTTGAACATATTGGAAAGTTTAAAAAAAAAATCATTTATGAAACTATAATTAAATATTCTTATAGTTATTCATAAGACATTAAAAAAATAAAGATCCTTCAACAATGAGAAATTGAGTTGTAAATCCAATATTTATTTACACAAGAATGTATACAGAAACTCCAAGAGTCTTTAGAAGACAGACTATAATCAATTTCTAAAACAAAATTGAACAATCTGTTTTATAGAGTGAAAACCATATCCTGTCAAGTGAAGCTAATTGAATTCTTTTCACACTACATGTTATAACACAGATAAGCTTACACAGTAGCACTAAATACATACAACATTTATTCATATAAAATATTGCTGTCGAAACTATACATGCTCTCCTTCCTTTGCATGCAGTAAAGACGTACTGTAAATGATAGATACAATAGTGGTTAAAGCTATGATTTGTTTCTTTAAAATGACTTCATTAAAAAGTGACTTTTTCTTGAATAATCCAAGCCTAAATGCCAATTAAACTAATTATAATAAGTGAGCTATTTCTAGAGATTGGTACCTATAAGTACTATCATAAAAATTTTCCAAGCTCTATAGAACAATGATGTATACCACAACAGTTTTCTACTGACAGCTGAACTACCACTTCCCACGTTTGCTCCAGTCTTTGGGCTGCCAATGTAAACATTTAGAATCAATACGTATTGGTCTCTTGGCCATGGCTCTCTCCTGTGTTTGAATTTGTTCATCCGAGAGTGTGATGATGTACTGTCCTTTGTAATAATTGATGAGATTCAAGTGTTGGAGGGTTGATATCACATCGTCTTTCTTGATACTTGTCAGTTCAGAGATTTCACTGCAACAATAAACAAAAAAAGACTAGGTACAATATCGCTATCAGTATATATGCAAACACAAATTTTACTCAGAAATTAAAGCCCTTGGCTAACAAACTATGAATGTCCAATTTCAATTCTGGTGAAGGATCTTTAAGATCTATTAAGTCAAATGTGCGTCCATCCAGCTTTATACCAGGCAATTATTTATTTTTAAGGATGGGATCCTTCTTCACAGATTTGTGAGCTGAGAATTATTCTTACCAGAAAAAGCTAGGAAGAAATTAACATAAATGTCACACAACTGTCTTTATAGTATTAGATATACACAGACCATATTTCAGAACTGATGTATGAGATGTTGGCTATTCGGTAGAAATGATATATCCAAAAGGAAAGCTACCACTAGAGAATTCAAAAAGAGAACCCTCAGCAGACAATAATTTGTCCCCTTATATAGCTCCTCCTCTGTGATCGAAGATGAGCACATCTCTCATATCCTATGACCTCGAAGATGACTGTAAAGTTCAATCCTTGCTTTAAAAAGCGGCCACATACATGGCATGGGTGGAGTTGGTCAGTTGCAGATAGACCTGCTTCTTCTCTCAGGTTTTTTTTTTTTTGGTTCGGTGCTACTTCACGCTGGCCACTCATTAGCTTCCATTCTAAGCTTAAACATCTCAGCCTTGACCAAGATGTGAGTCTGTATAATGTAACTATACTACTCTTTTAAGTTCACTCACTTGATTGTGATGCAAGGTCTTTCTCCCGATTCATTTGGCTTGAGATTAAGTAAAATTTCCAATATAGTTTGAGACCAGTAGCTGCGATACGACAATAAACCAAGGTCAGATAATGGTTTCTCTGGCGATCCAGTTTTCCCTTCAACTTTTGACAACTCATAGCCTACAACAAAATACATCTTTATGATGAAGCATTAGGTATATAAATATACAACACATTTTAAGGCATTAAAAAATGGCATTTAACTCCTAAGCAAAGAGATAAGTTTTTTAGAAATAATTATTATAATATATTATATATAATGTAATACACATTTAAAAAATAGAATATTTAAAAATAATTATTCTTTTAATACCTTTAGAAAAGATTTTTTAAGATCCTATGGTTGGCCTTATATACATTGTGGTATTGTCACTATTCATTAGAAAAATTGTTAGGAGAAAAAAAAAAGCAATAAAATTTTGGGTTACTAAAAAAAATTAAACAGCGTATTTTGTTTTATTTCAGATTATTTTCTAAGAGTTTGTTTTTTTTTAATTTTCTCTCCCTTACCTCAAGGATTTGAATATAAAGGACAACCAGCTCATGTAATCAAAATCCATTAAAAATAAAGTGGCATCAATGTAAGATATGGTATGAATCTTATAAAACTTACTGAATTCTATTAAAAGTTTCCCGTAGCCTTTACGTTGATATGGAGGTAACGTTAATATACAAGCAACATTGAAGTCTTCTGCTGATTCTTTCTCCTTTGAAAGAAAATTCAGTAATGTTAAACCATGTTTCTTTTCTTAATGATGATAAGTTGAATCCTTTTTTATGTACAAGATACTTTTCTTTTTAACAGTTTTTAGCACAAATACAAAACTCTACAAAATATTTCTCTTCATATTCAAAGAAATACACATGGCAAGTTAATGTACACTTTTGGAAGACAAAGAAAAACGCCTTAATGTATCCTGAACAATCAGAAAACAGAAGAGTTGCTTAGCTTTTGCCATAATAGAGAGCAGCTGACCCACTTCATCTAGATTTGCTATAGTAGTTAGTGCGTAAACTGTCATTAAGAATTTGAAATGTTTTACACAAAAGGATCTTTATAAAAGACTTTCAAAAGATGATAGTAGTTTTTTTGAGAGACAGTCATAGTTTCCAAAATGCATTACATTCTTCCTAGTGAAGAATGGGATTTTTAATTTCGGGATATTTGGCGCCTATAGTCCATCCAGCCCTAATGGGTGCCTGAGATTAGTTCAGGAAAGTAAAGGTGGTTGGTCGATGTGCTGGCCACACAGCAGTCTCATTAACCATAGGCCTCACGGCACTCTCGTTAACCGTAGGCCACAGAAACATCTGGCCTATAAAACATAAGTTCTGAAAGGGAAACTTTACTTTTTTATTGCTGACAATAAGTTTAACCTAAGGAACAGTTCTTGTAAATGTTTATGTATCCAGGTGTTATATACTGGTTTAACTTTTAAGAAATTACAGGAAGAGGAAAAAAAGAAATGGAAAGAAAATTCATTAAATTGAATGTTTCCCCTAACAAATTTCAAAATTTTGTTTTACAGAGCTGGCTTTCACCAAAAAGATTTTCAACAATGTTAATATGAATTTAGAATAATGTATTACTCTACAGTTAGACATAATATATAAATCAGAAAGCCTCTAAAAATATTGAATATCAATGTACAGTAATTGTTTTATTTCAATTTACTTTTAATGGTACATAATATCTAACAGTAGTCCTATACCTAATGTCTCAACAGTTGTGCACTAAATGTTTTCCTGAAGAAGTTGCAGTTCACAGAACTAACGTTAATGAATCTTTTTCCTCCTCTTATCAAGCAGTTCGAAGTTCACAAACAATCACATTGACAAACTCTGATGAAAAAAATGCCAAAATATTCTAGTACAAACCTTAGAGAAAAACCCTACCAAGTGGTAGCCTCTGACATCTTGTTCACACATGCAATAAAATAGAAATGGATCTGTGTCAAAGTACAAAGTTTTGTGGTCGAGGAACAGCTTGGCTAGTAGACATAAGTGTTGTGCATATTGCTGAAAAAAAAAAAAGTTAGACAATTAATGACAAGACAGATAAACACACACAAAATTAACTGAGTAGGTTAAAGATATAGGAACACCTTCAACAATTATATATTTATTTAGCAAATTTTTATCTAAAAAATATTATTTAGTTTCGGAAAAAGAAATAGCAAATGTTTCTAATGGATCAATATGTTATGGTTGAGAAAATTCATAACTACCTTATTTTTTCTGCCATCTATTTCAAAAACTGAGATTTTATCTTTTCTGTAGATCTCATTTCCTGGAGGATGTTTATATAAGCACTTAGCCTGAAAAAAAAAAGTTGACATATTGTGTTATAGGAACACTTAGCTAGCAAGTAGACCATTTCACACATATTGAACAATACATATTACATGAGTGTCCTAGAATCAATAAGACAATGTACTTACAAGATGTCGTTCCAAACATTTCGCACTCTTGAGATATTTCAAACAGTATTCACATATATACAATATCGGTAATGAGGTCAACTCCTGAAACAAAGTTTAGTTAGTTATATCAATTACTATTAAGAACTGGTGAAGTCAAAGTTTGGCAAGTCTTATTTTTTTTTGCATGTTAGTTATATATGACAAAAAAAACAAACAAAACTATCATAGTTAAAACTTTAAAATTATATACATGCCAACTTATTCCACAGTAAGCCTATTATAACATTTTTTTCTTTTTACTAAACCTAAAATCATGGCATCAAAATAACAGCACAAAGTTATTACCTGAGGATATGGAGAAAAGTACCACGGTTTTATTCGCCACCGACCAAACTCAATTAGGTTTATGTTTTTCATGCGTGTAATTATATCATCATGATGTGCAACCATGCTGCCAGTTTGTCTCGGTTGTAAAGGAGCATCTTGGGAATCAGTCTGTTAAACAGACATTTAGAATTAGTGGTGAATATTTTTTTGAGGAGTCGAAAATGAAAGAGGCTTGTGTAAACATAAATGGAATATGGGTTTAAATTTAATGAGCCAATTACATCTTCATCAAGTTTTCGTTTCCTGTTACCAAATGGAGCACCACAGGTACCGATGTGAACTTTCATGGCTCCTGAATTACTGAGACCAAGACTTTGCATTGAACCATTTTCATACTGCAGATAGAAATGAGAAGCATGTCAGGATTATAATTTTTATAATGAATTTTGTAAAAACTTAGAACTGTCATCAATTTTTATAGCTCCTGCACTTTAAAAAAAAAAGTTATATTTAATAGCATAGTTCAAATGTTACTCTTTCATGTAATTAGGTGCAATTTTTTTTATTTACAGACATCAGTAATTACATAATAATTATGTTCTAAGGCTAAGTCTTGTTTAAAATAAAAAAGTCTTGACGAAGTTAATTTAGCTTTAAAATAACTTAACTGCACATTAACCATTTTATAGTTTACTTACTACTTCTCTCTCCGGACTGCTTGGACGAGAACCACCGTTGGTAACACGCGAAACTGCATTACCTGTAGATTCCCCTTTCTTAACTGGCGTCTTCACATCTTTCTTAGGCTGTTCTAGCCTTGTTAGGTCTAGTCTCTCTAATGGGACCCATTCATCAAGACGTTTGTTATCTGTTAAAATTGCAATCATATTGTAATGCAAATTACACATCTAATTCTAGATTAATTTCAGTACTTTAAAGTCAGCAGTTGTTGTTAATGGTCATTGACTTGTAGCACCAAATTGCTGGTAGATAACTAAACCACTATAGGTGTAATATATCTTAACTAGTAAAGCTTAAAATGATTTAAATAACTTCTTTGTGAACTATACTAAGTATAACTTTTATTAAAATAGAGACAAAATCAAGCAGATATGAGATAAAATAAATATACTAGATTTAGAAATAATATTATTTTTTACATTTAACAAAATCTGACTCACTAGAATAACACATAATCCTTACAGTCTCGCGTTCTGGAGTTGTCTGTCCTAAGACCACTGATGATAATGCCACCTATTTTGCACCCTTCACAACCAAACTCTAACCTCTTCCCACCGTCACCATACCATAGAAACACACAAACACACACTCCATAACAGTAGTGAAGTATAGTCAATGTATAGGATATTCATAACAGGTAATATGACTTATTGTTAATACATACATATTCTAACTATAATACTTACAGTCTTCATAATGTATGTAGTACAGCGGTTTTCCATTATCTTTGATGCTCAGTATCTCTGCCAAGTCTGAAACAGAAAATCAGTTGCAGAAAAGTGTCCCTATTAAAAGCAATACAATATAATACAATCTCTACTAACAAATGGGACCAAATACTTTTCTCCCATGGCATTAATGTTATAGCTGCTTGAGAGGAGTGTAAACAAACAAATCAAACAAGCGAAAAATTTAATTGAAGTCTCAAGATTTGTATTAAAATCATCTCTGTAGCATCACTATCTTATAAATTAAAATTTTGGATGTTACAGAAGAATTTTTTTTTGGGAAATAGTAACACTCACTATTTAATAGGAAATTTTAGATACTGATAATATTTTTATTAAATTCATTTTAAAAGAAGGTTTAAAATAATCAAGAGATGACACATTTTTTATTAGCAGGACATTTTACATAATGCTTGATGTCCATATATTAATTTTTTAAACTCTATTTACATTTTTTTAAAATAAAATTTACAGTATATTTGTAGATTTGTTTGGACAGGACAGCTAGGAAAATATAAATGGATTTTGTTTTCTGAGACATAAGAGTGTAGCTAATCTAATCTAGTATAAAATATATTAAATAATAGGTGTAAATAATTTAATTTTTTAATTTATTTTACAATTTATAATTTCAAAATCTATATAGTACTTAGATCTAACCCTAAGTCAAATGACTTATACTATACTAAATAATATAATACTAATAATGACTTAAACTATATTGAATAATGTAATACTAATAACTATTAAGTTACTAGATCTAATATCTGCAATATATATAACATTTTTTTCTCTTAAAAAGTTTTAAAAAAAGAAAGATAAATTATAAATGGTTTGTTGGGAAATTAATTTGCTTTAATGCTACTTTCTCATTATTTCAAGCATAACTGAAAACTAATATTGAAGTTTAGACAAATGTTAGATAAGGTATTTAATAATAAATAATCCAAGTAAAATATTTTTAAAAAAATTATAAAAGATTAAGATCATTAAGATGATCTTGTAAAAAAAAAATGTATTAAACGCCTTTCTGGCAATCTGTACAAACAGAAAGGGAGAAAACCAAAAATATTATCTTATAGACTTACGCCACCCATCTCCATTAGGCAATAATACGGGGACATGGCAGCCCTCGACGATTTCAACCTGGAACAAAATTAATTAAAATTAGTTCTAGTATCATTGAAAATGAAAACAGAGACTTACGAAAATCAAATAAACAATGAAAAAGCGTTTATAATACAGAACAATTACCTTCCCATCCGCCATGTTCACCATTTTGAAATGGCTTACTTTCATGCCAGGTAATCAGCGCACACAACAAAGAAAGGAATTCCTAGAAAATTCTGGCGTAAAATAAATATAGATCTAAATTAAAACAATATAACTTTTTTAAAATATAAACTAGCAGTTCTGACATTATTTTTATCTTTAAGCATTAAAATATGCTCCGATAAAAGTTAATTTAGAATCATAGTGTATGTCTATGTTTAGAATTTAATCGTAGGGAGTGGCTGTTGTTCATTACTCCTGTCTCCTGCTTCGTCTCCAGATCTTTACCACATTTTGTTTTTACGCAGAAATAAACAATCCTGTTTGGTTTTTGGTATAGAAGTAGATAT
This sequence comes from Biomphalaria pfeifferi, assembly GCA_030265305.1. Lineage (NCBI taxonomy): Eukaryota > Metazoa > Mollusca > Gastropoda > Planorbidae > Biomphalaria > Biomphalaria pfeifferi. The sequence goes on from JASAOG010000281.1 coordinate 306,600, forward strand.
ATCTAGATCATATACATTCATTTCAACCATTTCCATCAGATCATATTCAGATCCCGCAATTTTCTGTAAACTATATTAAATCTATTTCGAGTCGCAAGTTGATTCATGTCTCGCGGATATCGCGTCGCTGATGTGAGCTTCCGTGTTAAGTTAAAAAAAAAAGGGGGGGGGGGGCGGTCGAGATTCTGGATTACATGTAAATTTAAAATATAAAAACTATTGAAAGTACAGAAAACACTTTTTAACCATAGCATTGTTATCTGTTAGGTACCACACACAAAATATTATCTTAAAAATTAGTTTCTTTTAAAATACAGACGTTCCTTGAAAATGGAGCTGGTTACGTCCTATCCAATTGCCACTAGATTAGTAATAAACTTTATTTGACCATTATAGAATATGCGTCATCTATTTGGGACCCACCAACTCAAGGAAACTAGAACAGACGAAAAATAGAGCTGTGAGATCAGGGCCGGCTTTTAGATTGTGGAGGCCACGGGACAGGATTTTTGTGGAGGCACCAAAGGTTTAATAAAGATCCATTTTGTAATACTTCACTGACACAAAGACTTAGACTAAATAGACTAATTAAAAAAGCATCGTATATAACTCGAACATAGCTACCATCTCTTGATGAACTTTTTCATGAAAGATGCCTTTCCAAAACACACACGATTCTAAAAAAGCAACCTGCTTTTAAACCACTGTTACATCGGATCTGACCCCCCCCTCCCCAATTAAGACTAAAACAGAAAGATTTTAAAAATTCTTTTATCCCACTTTTGGGCAGTGTGTTACAAGGTCATCTGTCGTCATCGATGTCTTGTGAGTGTGTATGTGTTTCGTGTGTGAATGTTGTTCGTATTTGCATCTAGTTTGTTATTGTTACAGAAGCTACGCTGACGTGGTCAATTGTAGTCAAACTGAATTTCCATTTAATTGGATAAATAAAAATTATCTTATCTTTATGAATGAAAATACTAAAAATACTGCAGATGTGAGCGTGATAAAACATAGCCAAGGCTCTTTCGCTAACATTATACAGTTTTCTCAGTAATCATAATCTTTGCTGCCTTTTTTGTTGATTTAATCAGTATTTGTAGCAAAATTTAATTTATTGTCTCTCTCTATATAATCCTGCTCTATTTTAGAAGAAAGAAATTGAGTTCTTGTCAATTTATTCTCAATTTCCTTTAAAAAAATATTTTCAAAAATTAAAATTAAATTATAGCTTTTATATAGCGCTACTTTCATGCTTAAGCCTATAGCGCAATGGCCCAATTTCATTTGTGGATCAGCGGGAGCAGGGTTATCTGGGACAAGTTTTTTTTCCGTACTGCCTTTAGGTGTTCAGTAAACACAATTCTGCTCGAGTAAGGTGTCGAACCTCGAGCCCCCTTTATATAGGTAGCCAAGCCAGGTTCAAGCGTACTTAACCTCTAAATAACGCATCCCATTTAATAGTTTTATTTTTAAATTGTGTATATTTATTTATGTATATATATGTATAATTGCTAGTTTACTTTTAAGTCTTCTATCCTGAAGGCTTTCTAAATTGAGTGATGCTACTAAATGTGTTACTTTAGTCAAATGTGAATATTCGTTTGTTATTAATCTCACTGCTCTGTTCCCTAGGAGGAGATATTACATTCTACGTGTATCCATTAGGTAACTCTTATATTAAAGTAAATTAAAGTAGCAATTATACATAAAACACTGAACCTTAATCTTCAAATACAAAAACAAAATTTAATAAAATACTCTGAAAGACACAGAGATAAGGGCACATTCCTCGTCCCATATGCTAGGACAAATTAGTACAAATACTCCTTCTTTCCTAGTGCTATTAGAGCATGGAATGGGTTCCCTGAGCTAGCCAGGAAAACCAGTGACTAGGTCATTGGTTAATATGCATGACTAAATGCATGACGCATAGGACGTAATCATCTTATTTTTTAAGTAACGTCTGTATCATAAAAGATAAGATTATTATTGGAGATTTTCACGATAAATTAAGCAATGTCAAGGACGCTCAATTGAACGTCAAAGTTGCCAACTAAAATTAAAGTTACAAACAGAAGCGCTTTCAGAATTTGATCATGTCAGTCTGAAAAAAAACAACCCATAGATTATCAACACATTCTTTGTTTTATACACCGGATACACCAAAAAGCGTACTATTTATAGGTTTTGCGCCAGTAGGTCTACTCAAAAACTCAAAATGAATTTCCAATCTTTGGACTACTACAATTATATTTCTTATCTGTTAAAAATATCAACAAGTAACAACAGAAAATTCTGAATTCTGTCCTACCAGTAGGTACATTTTTTCTGAGGCTAGGCAAACATTTGGGTCAATGTCCACCACTTCCGGTATGAGCAATTTATGATTACAGTTTAAGAATCTTGTTGAATGTATTGTTATAAAATAACACTAAAGGGGAGCAGAGAGAGAGAGAGAGGGAGAAATGGGAGGAGAGAGAGAGAGGAAGGGAAGATTAAAGAGATCAGACGAGAGAGTGCGTGTGTGTTTGTGGTTTGCAGTCTGTGTATGACAGACGAAAGAGAGAGAGAGAGAGAGAGAGATGAATAAAGTGATACAAGAAAGAAGCAATGATAACACTAAACAAATTCAAAAAATCGATACTACCCAGGGATAATAGAAAATAAGAAGGGGGGGGGGGGAATGGAGCAACTCGCCCTGCGCGCCAGGCAAGCGGCGAGCCAAGTGGGCGACAAGGAATCACCGTCTAAAAAAAAAAAAAAGACGTCATTTATTAGTTCTTTTCGATTCTATCTCAAAATATATACACCACCACATTCCGCCTACTAGGACTTCGCCCAAACCGGTCACCATCTGACAAGACATGCAGTGGAAGATTCGCTGTGTACATGTCGCGCTAAAGTAAACACAGGATCTAGATATTTCTCATTCTTTGTTATTGTTGTAGAGCTCGCTTGCCGGGAAAGTCGCGTAAATCTCTCTAGCCCCAAAGGCTCGTCCGTGGTGTGATACAGTGTTAAACCAATGTCAACTCGACTGGATCGGGCTGTAGTGTGTTGCATAATTTCTGGATGTGACCCAGTCTAACGGATGCCAGACTGCATAAGGGTAGCTCTTTAGGACACGACACGTGCAGTGTGTACCATTCTAACACATCTTTAGACCATTGCCGCGTTCCCATTACCAGCTTTTATGCAGACGTTTCTGTAAACAGGTAGGCCAACTAGTAGATCTAGATCTAATTGTTTTTTGGTTTGGCTTGCTTTTTATAAATGCAACATCTTGTGTTTCTGTTTTAAAAATAAGTCGGTGCACGTGCCGGAAGGTCGTAAGTCAAGGTAAGGTCACAGCTTTCGTGTTGTTTGATTTGCACTATGAGCGCGGTAGACTTGTTTGTGTGTGTGTATCACCTACGGTGGTTGGTGGTTGGTATGAATGAGGGGTGGTTGGTATGAATGAGGTCAGGTTGGCCTAAACATATTGACAGCCCCCTTGACGTCATCTACGTCTTTTAGCGCTTCCTCTCCTAAGTAACGATACCATCGTTGATTTGACCCAATTAAATTAAATTAATTTTTGGTTTTATAATCTTGTATTTGTGTTAGAAGAGCATGCATTCTCCTACAATTCTCTACCAAAAGTAACGTTTTCTGATCACAAACAAAAATGTTATTGAAGTTTAACCCTAACAGGGTAGAATGTAAACAAATGGGAAAAATGAATAATTTTGTCATAGCATGGAAAATAATTACGGAGATAAAGAGTTAAGTCCTCTGATCTACACACAAGAGCGTAACATCGGTGCCCTACAGAACCAGATCTTGATCTAAATCTACAAGTATAATATCTCTAGCCTGATTGTCCTACTGCGATGAAATAGGGATGTATTTAGATTAACCCACTAGGACGAATAGTACCAACACTCCAGTTTGTCGACAGACAGATTAGACACTTTGATTAAAACTTTGATCTTGCGTTGTTATATTTTTCTTTTCCTCTAAAGCTTCACTTGAGGCGCAGTGGCGTAGCTAGGGTGGGGGGGGGGAGAATTTGAAAATCCCCCCGGGCCCCCACTTGAGGGGTCCCCCGAATGAGTGTTTTTTTTACATTAAAAATTAAATATTACGCAAAAAATGCTGGGGCCCTTAAAGAGGTCAAGCTCCCCCCCCCCCCCCCGAGCCCTTAAACGATGGAAAATTCCTAGCTACGCCCTTGAGACTTGAGATCTATTTTTATTCTTTTTATTTAAACATCATAAATATAATTTTCTCATAAGATAAGATAAGATCATATAGGAGTTTTAATTTGTTTTTAAATCTGCTTTTTTCCCTTTGTAATTAGAAACTAATCAAGCTGTAAAAGGCCGCCCCTGGTGCCCCCCCCCCCCCGCCCCTCAAGACGGATGAAGCCCTTTAATACATTCACCCATGTCTCAGAGTTTTCCTCCCCCCTCTCAGTTTTCGTTTGTTCATGGAGGTAAAAGTTGCAATGTCAAGGTCGATAACATGTTTACTTTTAATACTTCCATTTGTCTCTGTTAAGGCGAGCTTTATATTTAGAGTGACTGATAAGTAGTGTAACTATAACTGGGCGCATGCGCATATGAATGATAACTCAAACGCTATTTTGGACAAAATAAAACATATTTCGAAAAACTATATATTGGACTTTCAATGATTCCTATAACATCTGAAACCTTTATATATATATACACATATTGTCCTAATAGTAGTATACCTCTTTTGAATCTTGTCATTTCATATATTATGCTAAAAATGTTACCCATAAATAGTTTCATTTCCAATGAGTGTCAATGCTAGAAAATACGCTAGCATGGTTATATAAATCTTTGAAAAGATGTTTATTGTGTTATATTTTGTAGGTGTGTGCATGTGTAGCGTTTGAAAGCTTTGGTGTGTGATTGGGTGTGGTCGCTTTTGAGTTTTAAAATTTTTATATAAATGGACCGAAATAGATAAATGCCGGCTTTATGTGTGTATCCTATTTAATAAATAATAGTTATGAAAGAAAAAGGAACGGTAATCCTGTTCACCTGACTGTACCAAATGGCAGTTGTCTACCTTGCATTTCAAGTCTCCAACGTTGCTATGTCAAGTCAAACATCAAATCTGAACAGATCGACACACATCGACACAGACTGCGGGCCAGTGCAGTAGCTAAAAAAAAAAAATTTTTGTTAAAGGAGGTGCTATTTTTAGCACGCCTTTCTCGGCCATTGATTGGCTTATCGAATTGACCTTTTTTTTATGGACCCATTATCGGATGTGAGTTTGGGTGTATGCGCGCGCACATTCGTCTGCCTTTTGTACATAGAGCACGTTTTTCAAGGATACGACAAAAAAAAGTATTGAAATCAAAATATAGTCAGTGTAACTCTAACATTAGGAAAAAAAATTGAGGAAAAAAAATGATAGTACCCTTATAAAGTTTATATCAAATCACTCGCCCTGTCTGTCTGGTAAAAAGTGTGTACACCCATTTTCAGACAAAGTTGAAACTTCGCACAATTATTCATTGACATAGACAAGACATAAATCAATGGAAGAAAAAAATTACCATTAAGACAATTATTACTGGTTACTCATTATTTTTTTTAATACCAACAAGGTAAACTCATCCTTAGTATTCATATATATATGGCTAAATTTATTGGGTTTAGACCCTTAAATAATTGTTAACACTATTTCTCCATCATTCATTCGCCGATCAAGTTGATACTTTAAACCAGTGATGTTCAACCTTAATTGGCCTGAGGCCATTTTAATTTCCAACACTCGTGCTGCGGGCCACTTGAACGAAAAGGTACAAAAATGAAATAAAATTGATATGAAACTATTTGATAAGAAACTAGTGGATCCAGAACTACATTAATTAATGGGATATTAATTCAGAAAATGGCTTCATTTCTCTACTTACAATGAGCAACATTGTAGCTACATCTACCACCGACTCATTTTCTGGTTTCTTTTCAGTAAATATTCTCAGCAATCTTCCAATCAATGAGTAGTTTAGCAATCTTTTATTCGCGACTTATACCAAGAATACCTCCATTTTGTTTCGTAATGCCGTTAATATGCTGTTGTTTTTTTAAAACAGCCACACTTTCGTTATAAACCAAATATGTTGGCCAAGCTTGGCTTATTAACATGTTTCACACACAAAAAAAAAAAAGAAGTAAAGATCCGTTTACTTTTCCCGGTAGATTCCATGTTTTAAGATCCTAACGTAGGTTAGGGTTCATTTTTCAACATTTTCTATTGGGAAAAAAAAAAGGGGGGGGGGGAGGATTTTCCATACTTTGTGCCAACATTTCGGCGGGCCGGATAGAACCACGCCGCGGGCCGTATTTTGGGCATCGCTGCTTTAAGCAATCATTTATTGTACCTGACAAGACTCGAATCAATAGAAAAAAAGAAATTATTGGCTATTAATTATTTTGTTTGACCTCCAATGAGGGCGTTAACTTGTCCATTACTGATAGACAAGAGTTTTAAGGGGGCGGGGTTTTGAACAATCGTTTTGTTCATTTTGAAAGTTGTGTTCATCTTGAAACCATCCCTCACCCTGACACACACACACACTCATCCTTGCTTCCAGCCAACGTTTTAATGTGTGTGTGTGCGCGTGGGAATAGCCTTATGTGAGTATATGCAAGACGGAAAAGAGGGGGGGGGGGGGGACGACGGCTGAAGAAAGAGAAACGACTGAGGCGTAACAACGTGTGGATAGGTGATCTTCACGCATGGTGGAAAAACTATAAATAGCCAGCTTTTTGGTGTATCCGGTGTATAAACTAAAGGAAATGTTGATGCGCTAGATTTTTTTATTTTTTTGAAACTTATAGGATACTTTTGTGCACATGTTTAGAACCTCAGAATCAAATGATCTCAGCTTTTCGGCTGGAAAGCCAACGGGCAACTTACTCGCGTTAATAGAGGAGATTCGATACTAAGGCTAAGACTTCTTTATTGATCCTTATGGAAATTTGTTGTGATTACAAGGACTCGTTTCTCATAAAAAGACAACACAACAGAAACATAATACCTAAATAGAACAGACACAACAGAAAGAGCACTCATTCAGCGACTACACACAGGCATCTTGGTCCTTTCCATGTTTCCTGATCAACGATTGGTATAGTCTGACCGAGTTCAACTGCCACGCATTGGGGTATCGATATAATTGTAGCACGATTCTTTTTATTAGAGTTGGCAAATGTGAAGTAGAGTCCTTGGCCTATTTTAGTTTCTCGTGAAAATCTCCAGAATGGCGAGAACATTTGAGTTTAAGTGAGAACTGAAATCTAATTTTTCTAAAAATCATTCTACATCTTGTAATATAACGTGTTTTTGTTAACTCTTTCTCTCCGTAATTAGGGATCAACGCTGTTAGTTTAAGTTAGGAGAAAAAGAGTTAAAAGATTGAGATTGAAAGCTGTAAACATTTGTTAATAAAAGTTAAGTTAATAATAAAAAAAAAAAAGAATTTGAAGCTTTATTGAAGATAGTGTGACAAATTAATATATAGATCTGCTCTTACTAGCTTAAGTTGTACCTAGCTGTCTGGAGATACAACTCAACCCAAGCCCTAATCAACATCTAGCTTACCTTTTCTATTTCCATTTCTTTCAGTCTAAAAATAGTCTAGACATTGGACATTCCTACCTCACACACGACAAATCTCAAGACAAACAGCAAGGAGTTGTAGTTGACAAGACGAACTCTAGTGGTACACAAAATCTCTCAGCTTAGAGACCATACAGACAACTTCTGTAAGACACACCATGAAAACTTAACCCCAGTTCAACATGTTGATTTACATAGAACTGTCCATCCCAGTGGCGCTACATTCCATGGTGGGGGGGGGGGGGGGCTGACCTGCTCTTACACATCTCTCAAATCAGATATATCCTGTCTTTATCGTCTTTATGCTTGAACTCTTACTTTTGTAGATCCGCCTCTACATCATCAAGCCACCGTACTCGTGGTCTGCCTTTTGAAAGGCCCGAGAGAACAAAACATTCGTCCTGGGCAAGGAGCCCCCCCCCCCCCCCCCCCACATCCCATGAACATCACATAGAAATATAGGCTGCGTGTGGCGCCCCCCTAAGGGTGACGCCCGGGTCATCTTTGCCCTCTCTCTCACTACGCCTCTTTCGTAATCTGTTTTATACATTGTATTTCCGTCACTATGGAGGAGTCTTCAAGCGACAACATTCGCTATAGAAGGCCCCAACACTGACCTGCAACGTCACAGCCTGTGGGTAATCTGTTTTATACATTGTATTTCCGTCACTATGGAGGAGTCTTCAGGCGACAACATTCTCTATAGAAGGCCCCAACACTGACCTGCAACGTCACAGCCTGTGGGTAATTTAGATCGATAACTAGTTGCCACGTGGTGAAGACCTGTGATGTGGCAACGAGCCATCGGTCTAAGCTGCCCACATGCTGTGACGTTGCAGGGCAGTGTTCAGGCCTCTTATGTCGCTTCAAGTAGCTGTTACATATCCTGGTTAGTGCGTGTCTTTCACCCAGTTTCAACGTATATAGCACCATACATTTTTGTAAGGAATTTTCCTTTCTCAAGTATTTAGCAGGTTTGTGTGTTGTTTTTTGTCAGTGCCCAGGTCTCACTTGCATACATGGCTACCAGTCATATGATGCTTTTCTAAATAGTTTTCTTTTTTTTTTTTTTATATATTTAGCTTTCTTATAAATTTTTTTTTTTCATTTGGACTCACTTTGAAGGGTATCTGGAAGAAGGTTTCTCCTTTTAAAATGCAGACGTTTCGAATCAATGTTATTGCAGATTCCAAATTTAACCCTCCCGCCCCCCCTCGGCCCCCAAACGATTGTCAGAAATTTGTTTATGCATTAAATATTATGCCATATTAATCTCATGTCATGATATCCTATTTCAAAATGCAGGGGCCCCAGAAGAGGTTAAACCTCCTACCCCCAAATCCCTAGCTACGCCTCTAATTGCTTAACTGCTTAAGTCATCATTTCCATATATAGATGTGTATTGCGAAGCGCGGCAGAAGATAACTGCCAGCTAGAATACATGTAATAAATAGGCACGAACAAATAGTTAAACTTGTAAATATTTTGTTTCAGTGTTCTTAAACGTCATATTAACGTCTTATATTGTTTTTATTCTTATCTCCAAAACGTCGAGGAGTCGAGCCGCAGCAACTAGACGCTTGACACAGCGTCAGTCATCATTTATGTACCAGTTACCGCCGCGGTAAATCAATAGACCCAGGAGGAATAACTCGCATCGACTGACTGTCGCTCCTGACGCTACCTTACAATTAAAAGTAATCGATAAAACAAATAAGATTTAGGGCGCATTACAATGTTCTGCTCTGGCGTGGGAAGCGACTGAAACTCTATAAATAAACACTTTGGATTTAAAAAAAACAACTTCTAAGTCAGGGAAAGTGGGAAGTTTTTGGAGCTTCAGAAAAATAAGCTTCTGTGTGAAATGATGAGAGAGTTTGTAGAAAATCAATTTTGGCTCTATAGTTGATTTTCTATAGACGTCACAATTTTAGCTTTTTAAATATTTACATTTTGATGTTCCTCTTTGGCGGAAAAACTATAAATAGCTACCTGTTTGGTGTATCCGGTTCGACCTCACAGCCCATTCTACCATTCATCCAGTGACACACACACACACACAAACACAGAGAAAAAGAGACACGGAGAGAGATAAAGAGATAGACAGAGGAGTCAGAGAGACCCAGCTAGAGTTCGAGAGACGGAGACCCAGAAAAAAGACCAGGTTAAGAGACGAGATACAAAACAAAGAGAGGGTAGAGAGAAAAAAAACAGAGGAAGAAAGAGAGAGAGAGACAGACGGAAAGAAAGAGGTAGAAAAAGAGAGAGAGACAGATGGAAAGAAAGAGGTAGAAAAAGAGAGAGAGACAGATGGAAAGAAAGAGAGGTAGAAAGAGAGAGAGAGAGACAGATGGAAAGAAAGAGAGGTAGAAAGAGAGAGAGAGAGACAGATGGAAAGAAAGAGAGGTAGAAAGAGAGAGAGAGAGACAGATGGAAAGAAAGAGAGGTAGAAAGAGAGAGAGAGAGACAGATGGAAAGAAAGAGGTAGAAAGAGAGAGAGAGACAGATGGAAAGAAAGAGAGGTAGAAAGAGAGAGAGAGACAGATGGAAAGAAAGAGAGGTAGAAAGAGAGAGAGAGAGACAGATGGAAAGAAAGAGAGGTAGAAAGAGAGAGAGAGAGACAGATGGAAAGAAAGAGGTAGAAAGAGAGAGAGAGAGACAGATGGAAAGAAAGAGAGGTAGAAAGAGAGAGAGAGAGACAGATGGAAATAAAGAGAGGTAGAAAGAGAGAGAGAGAGACAGATGGAAAGAAAGAGAGGTAGAAAGAGAGAGAGAGACAGATGGAAAGAAAGAGGTAGAAAGAGAGAGAGAGAGACAGATGGAAAGAAAGAGGTAGAAAGAGAGAGAGAGACAGATGGAAAGAAAGAGAGGTAGAAAGAGAGAGAGAGAGACAGATGGAAAGAAAGAGAGGTAGAAAGAGAGAGAGAGAGACAGATGGAAAGAAAGAGAGGTAGAAAGAGAGAGAGAGAGACAGATGGAAAGAAAGAGAGGTAGAAAGAGAGAGAGAGAGACAGATGGAAAGAAAGAGAGGTAGAAAGAGAGAGAGAGAGACAGATGGAAAGAAAGAGAGGTAGAAAGAGAGAGAGAGAGACAGATGGAAAGAAAGAGAGGTAGAAAGAGAGAGAGAGACAGATGGAAAGAAAGAGGTAGAAAGAGAGAGAGAGAGACAGATGGAAAGAAAGAGGTAGAAAGAGAGAGAGAGACAGATGGAAAGAAATAGAGGTAGAAAGAGAGAGAGAGAGACAGATGGAAAGAAAGAGGTAGAAAGAGAGAGAGAGACAGATGGAAAGAAAGAGGTAGAAAGAGAGAGAGAGACAGATGGAAAGAAAGAGAGGTAGAAAGAGAGAGAGAGAGACAGATGGAAATAAAGAGAGGTAGAAAGAGAGAGAGAGACAGATGGAAAGAAAGAGGTAGAAAGAGAGAGAGAGACAGATGGAAAGAAAGAGAGGTAGAAAGAGAGAGAGAGAGACAGATGGAAATAAAGAGAGGTAGAAAGAGAGAGAGAGAGACAGATGGAAAGAAAGAGGTAGAAAGAGAGAGAGAGAGACAGATGGAAAGAAAAAGAGGTAGAAAGAGAGAGAGAGAGACAGATGGAAATAAAGAGAGGTAGAAAGAGAGAGAGAGAGACAGATGGAAAGAAAGAGAGGTAGAAAGAGAGAGAGAGACAGATGGAAAGAAAGAGGTAGAAAGAGAGAGAGAGAGACAGATGGAAAGAAAGAGGTAGAAAGAGAGAGAGAGACAGATGGAAAGAAAGAGAGGTAGAAAGAGAGAGAGAGACAGATGGAAAGAAAGAGAGGTAGAAAGAGAGAGAGAGAGACAGATGGAAAGAAAGAGAGGTAGAAAGAGAGAGAGAGAGACAGATGGAAAGAAAGAGAGGTAGAAAGAGAGAGAGAGAGACAGATGGAAAGAAAGAGAGGTAGAAAGAGAGAGAGAGAGACAGATGGAAATAAAGAGAGGTAGAAAGAGAGAGAGAGACAGATGGAAAGAAAGAGGTAGAAAGAGAGAGAGAGAGACAGATGGAAAGAAAGAGGTAGAAAGAGAGAGAGAGACAGATGGAAAGAAAGAGAGGTAGAAAGAGAGAGAGATAGACAGATGGAAAGAAAGAGGTAGAAAGAGAGAGAGAGACAGATGGAAAGAAAGAGGTAGAAAGAGAGAGAGAGACAGATGGAAAGAAAGAGAGGTAGAAAGAGAGAGAGAGAGACAGATGGAAATAAAGAGAGGTAGAAAGAGAGAGAGAGACAGATGGAAAGAAAGAGGTAGAAAGAGAGAGAGAGACAGATGGAAAGAAAGAGGTAGAAAGAGAGAGAGAGACAGATGGAAAGAAAGAGAGGTAGAAAGAGAGAGAGAGACAGATGGAAAGAAAGAGAGGTAGAAAGAGAGAGAGAGAGACAGATGGAAATAAAGAGAGGTAGAAAGAGAGAGAGAGACAGATGGAAAGAAAGAGGTAGAAAGAGAGAGAGAGAGACAGATGGAAAGAAAGAGGTAGAAAGAGAGAGAGAGACAGATGGAAAGAAAGAGAGGTAGAAAGAGAGAGAGAGAGACAGATGGAAAGAAAGAGAGGTAGAAAGAGAGAGAGAGAGACAGATGGAAAGAAAGAGAGGTAGAAAGAGAGAGAGAGAGAGACAGATGGAAAGAAAGAGAGGTAGAAAGAGAGAGAGAGAGACAGATGGAAAGAAAGAGAGGTAGAAAGAGAGAGAGAGAGACAGATGGAAAGAAAGAGAGGTAGAAAGAGAGAGAGAGACAGATGGAAAGAAAGAGAGGTAGAAAGAGAGAGAGAGAGACAGATGGAAAGAAAGAGAGGTAGAAAGAGAGAGAGAGAGACAGATGGAAAGAAAGAGAGGTAGAAAGAGAGAGAGAGAGACAGATGGAAAGAAAGAGAGGTAGAAAGAGAGAGAGAGAGACAGATGGAAAGAAAGAGAGGTAGAAAGAGAGAGAGAGAGACAGATGGAAAGAAAGAGAGGTAGAAAGAGAGAGAGAGAGACAGATGGAAAGAAAGAGAGGTAGAAAGAGAGAGAGAGAGACAGATGGAAAGAAAGAGAGGTAGAAAGAGAGAGAGAGAGACAGATGGAAAGAAAGAGAGGTAGAAAGAGAGAGAGAGACAGATGGAAAGAAAGAGGTAGAAAGAGAGAGAGAGAGACAGATGGAAAGAAAGAGGTAGAAAGAGAGAGAGAGACAGATGGAAAGAAAGAGAGGTAGAAAGAGAGAGAGAGAGACAGATGGAAAGAAAGAGAGGTAGAAAGAGAGAGAGAGACAGATGGAAAGAAAGAGGTAGAAAGAGAGAGAGAGAGACAGATGAAAAGAAAGAGGTAGAAAGAGAGAGAGAGAGACAGATGGAAAGAAAGAGAGGTAGAAAGAGAGAGAGAGAGAGACAGATGGAAAGAAAGAGGTAGAAAGAGAGAGAGAGAGACAGATGGAAAGAAAGAGAGGTAGAAAGAGAGAGAGAGAGACAGATGGAAAGAAAGAGAGGTAGAAAGAGAGAGAGAGAGACAGATGGAAAGAAAGAGAGGTAGAAAGAGAGAGAGAGACAGATGGAAAGAAAGAGAGGTAGAAAGAGAGAGAGAGAGACAGATGGAAAGAAAGAGAGGTAGAAAGAGAGAGAGAGACAGATGGAAAGAAAGAGGTAGAAAGAGAGAGAGAGAGACAGATGGAAAGAAAGAGGTAGAAAGAGAGAGAGAGACAGATGGAAAGAAAGAGAGGTAGAAAGAGAGAGAGAGAGACAGATGGATAGAAAGAGAGGTAGAAAGAGAGAGAGAGAGACAGATGGAAAGAAAGAGAGGTAGAAAGAGAGAGAGAGACAGATGGAAATAAAGAGAGGTAGAAAGAGAGAGAGAGAGACAGATGGAAAGAAAGAGAGGTAGAAAGAGAGAGAGAGAGACAGATGGAAATAAAGAGAGGTAGAAAGAGAGAGAGAGAGACAGATGGAAAGAAAGAGAGGTAGAAAGAGAGAGAGAGAGACAGATGGAAAGAAAGAGGTAGAAAGAGAGAGAGAGAGACAGATGGAAATAAAGAGAGGTAGAAAGAGAGAGAGAGAGACAGATGGAAAGAAAGAGGTAGAAAGAGAGAGAGAGAGACAGATGGAAAGAAAGAGAGGTAGAAAGAGAGAGAGAGAGAGACAGATGGAAATAAAGAGAGGTAGAAAGAGAGAGAGAGAGACAGATGGAAAGAAAGAGGTAGAAAGAGAGAGAGAGAGACAGATGGAAATAAAGAGAGGTAGAAAGAGAGAGAGAGAGACAGATGGAAAGAAAGAGGTAGAAAGAGAGAGAGAGAGACAGATGGAAAGAAAGAGAGGTAGAAAGAGAGAGAGAGAGACAGATGGAAATAAAGAGAGGTAGAAAGAGAGAGAGAGAGACAGATGGAAAGAAAGAGGTAGAAAGAGAGAGAGAGAGACAGATGGAAATAAAGAGAGGTAGAAAGAGAGAGAGAGAGACAGATGGAAAGAAAGAGGTAGAAAGAGAGAGAGAGACAGATGGAAAGAAAGAGAGGTAGAAAGAGAGAGAGAGAGACAGATGGAAATAAAGAGAGGTAGAAAGAGAGAGAGAGAGACAGATGGAAAGAAAGAGGTAGAAAGAGAGAGAGAGAGACAGATGGAAAGAAAGAGAGGTAGAAAGAGAGAGAGAGAGACAGATGGAAATAAAGAGAGGTAGAAAGAGAGAGAGAGAGACAGATGGAAAGAAAGAGAGGTAGAAAGAGAGAGAGAGAGACAGATGGAAAGAAAGAGAGGTAGAAAGAGAGAGAGAGAGACAGATGGAAAGAAAGAGGTAGAAAGAGAGAGAGAGAGACAGATGGAAAGAAAGAGGTAGAAAGAGAGAGAGAGAGACAGATGGAAAGAAAGAGAGGTAGAAAGAGAGAGAGAGAGACAGATGGAAATAAAGAGAGGTAGAAAGAGAGAGAGAGAGACAGATGGAAAGAAAGAGAGGTAGAAAGAGAGAGAGAGACAGATGGAAAGAAAGAGGTAGAAAGAGAGAGAGAGAGACAGATGGAAATAAAGAGAGGTAGAAAGAGAGAGAGAGAGACAGATGGAAAGAAAGAGGTAGAAAGAGAGAGAGAGAGACAGATGGAAATAAAGAGAGGTAGAAAGAGAGAGAGAGAGACAGATGGAAAGAAAGAGGTAGAAAGAGAGAGAGAGAGACAGATGGAAAGAAAGAGAGGTAGAAAGAGAGAGAGAGAGACAGATGGAAATAAAGAGAGGTAGAAAGAGAGAGAGAGAGACAGATGGAAAGAAAGAGGTAGAAAGAGAGAGAGAGAGACAGATGGAAAGAAAGAGGTAGAAAGAGAGAGAGAGAGACAGATGGAAATAAAGAGAGGTAGAAAGAGAGAGAGAGAGACAGATGGAAATAAAGAGAGGTAGAAAGAGAGAGAGAGAGACAGATGGAAAGAAAGAGGTAGAAAGAGAGAGAGAGAGACAGATGGAAAGAAAGAGAGGTAGAAAGAGAGAGAGAGAGACAGATGGAAATAAAGAGAGGTAGAAAGAGAGAGAGAGAGACAGATGGAAAGAAAGAGAGGTAGAAAGAGAGAGAGAGAGACAGATGGAAAGAAAGAGAGGTAGAAAGAGAGAGAGAGAGACAGATGGAAAGAAAGAGGTAGAAAGAGAGAGAGAGAGACAGATGGAAAGAAAGAGGTAGAAAGAGAGAGAGAGAGACAGATGGAAAGAAAGAGAGGTAGAAAGAGAGAGAGAGAGACAGATGGAAATAAAGAGAGGTAGAAAGAGAGAGAGAGAGACAGATGGAAAGAAAGAGAGGTAGAAAGAGAGAGAGAGACAGATGGAAAGAAAGAGGTAGAAAGAGAGAGAGAGAGACAGATGGAAATAAAGAGAGGTAGAAAGAGAGAGAGAGAGACAGATGGAAAGAAAGAGGTAGAAAGAGAGAGAGAGAGACAGATGGAAATAAAGAGAGGTAGAAAGAGAGAGAGAGAGACAGATGGAAAGAAAGAGGTAGAAAGAGAGAGAGAGAGACAGATGGAAAGAAAGAGAGGTAGAAAGAGAGAGAGAGAGACAGATGGAAATAAAGAGAGGTAGAAAGAGAGAGAGAGAGACAGATGGAAAGAAAGAGGTAGAAAGAGAGAGAGAGAGACAGATGGAAAGAAAGAGGTAGAAAGAGAGAGAGAGAGAGACAGATGGAAAGAAAGAGAGGTAGAAAGAGAGAGAGAGAGACAGATGGAAAGAAAGAGAGGTAGAAAGAGAGAGAGAGAGACAGATGGAAAGAAAGAGAGGTAGAAAGAGAGAGAGAGAGACAGATGGAAAGAAAGAGAGGTAGAAAGAGAGAGAGAGAGACAGATGGAAATAAAGAGAGGTAGAAAGAGAGAGAGAGACAGATGGAAAGAAAGAGGTAGAAAGAGAGAGAGAGAGACAGATGGAAAGAAAGAGGTAGAAAGAGAGAGAGAGACAGATGGAAAGAAAGAGAGGTAGAAAGAGAGAGAGATAGACAGATGGAAAGAAAGAGGTAGAAAGAGAGAGAGAGACAGATGGAAAGAAAGAGGTAGAAAGAGAGAGAGAGACAGATGGAAAGAAAGAGAGGTAGAAAGAGAGAGAGAGAGACAGATGGAAATAAAGAGAGGTAGAAAGAGAGAGAGAGACAGATGGAAAGAAAGAGGTAGAAAGAGAGAGAGAGAGACAGATGGAAAGAAAGAGGTAGAAAGAGAGAGAGAGACAGATGGAAAGAAAGAGAGGTAGAAAGAGAGAGAGAGACAGATGGAAAGAAAGAGAGGTAGAAAGAGAGAGAGAGAGACAGATGGAAATAAAGAGAGGTAGAAAGAGAGAGAGAGACAGATGGAAAGAAAGAGGTAGAAAGAGAGAGAGAGAGACAGATGGAAAGAAAGAGGTAGAAAGAGAGAGAGAGACAGATGGAAAGAAAGAGAGGTAGAAAGAGAGAGAGAGAGACAGATGGAAAGAAAGAGAGGTAGAAAGAGAGAGAGAGAGACAGATGGAAAGAAAGAGAGGTAGAAAGAGAGAGAGAGAGACAGATGGAAAGAAAGAGAGGTAGAAAGAGAGAGAGAGAGACAGATGGAAAGAAAGAGAGGTAGAAAGAGAGAGAGAGAGACAGATGGAAAGAAAGAGAGGTAGAAAGAGAGAGAGAGAGACAGATGGAAAGAAAGAGAGGTAGAAAGAGAGAGAGAGAGACAGATGGAAAGAAAGAGAGGTAGAAAGAGAGAGAGAGAGACAGATGGAAAGAAAGAGAGGTAGAAAGAGAGAGAGAGAGACAGATGGAAAGAAAGAGAGGTAGAAAGAGAGAGAGAGAGACAGATGGAAAGAAAGAGAGGTAGAAAGAGAGAGAGAGAGACAGATGGAAAGAAAGAGAGGTAGAAAGAGAGAGAGAGAGACAGATGGAAAGAAAGAGAGGTAGAAAGAGAGAGAGAGAGACAGATGGAAAGAAAGAGAGGTAGAAAGAGAGAGAGAGAGACAGATGGAAAGAAAGAGAGGTAGAAAGAGAGAGAGAGACAGATGGAAAGAAAGAGGTAGAAAGAGAGAGAGAGAGACAGATGGAAAGAAAGAGGTAGAAAGAGAGAGAGAGACAGATGGAAAGAAAGAGAGGTAGAAAGAGAGAGAGAGAGACAGATGGAAAGAAAGAGAGGTAGAAAGAGAGAGAGAGACAGATGGAAAGAAAGAGGTAGAAAGAGAGAGAGAGAGACAGATGAAAAGAAAGAGGTAGAAAGAGAGAGAGAGAGACAGATGGAAAGAAAGAGAGGTAGAAAGAGAGAGAGAGAGAGACAGATGGAAAGAAAGAGGTAGAAAGAGAGAGAGAGAGACAGATGGAAAGAAAGAGAGGTAGAAAGAGAGAGAGAGAGACAGATGGAAAGAAAGAGAGGTAGAAAGAGAGAGAGAGAGACAGATGGAAAGAAAGAGAGGTAGAAAGAGAGAGAGAGACAGATGGAAAGAAAGAGAGGTAGAAAGAGAGAGAGAGAGACAGATGGAAAGAAAGAGAGGTAGAAAGAGAGAGAGAGACAGATGGAAAGAAAGAGGTAGAAAGAGAGAGAGAGAGACAGATGGAAAGAAAGAGGTAGAAAGAGAGAGAGAGACAGATGGAAAGAAAGAGAGGTAGAAAGAGAGAGAGAGAGACAGATGGAAAGAAAGAGAGGTAGAAAGAGAGAGAGAGAGACAGATGGAAAGAAAGAGAGGTAGAAAGAGAGAGAGAGAGACAGATGGAAATAAAGAGAGGTAGAAAGAGAGAGAGAGAGACAGATGGAAAGAAAGAGAGGTAGAAAGAGAGAGAGAGAGACAGATGGAAATAAAGAGAGGTAGAAAGAGAGAGAGAGAGACAGATGGAAAGAAAGAGAGGTAGAAAGAGAGAGAGAGAGACAGATGGAAAGAAAGAGGTAGAAAGAGAGAGAGAGAGACAGATGGAAATAAAGAGAGGTAGAAAGAGAGAGAGAGAGACAGATGGAAAGAAAGAGGTAGAAAGAGAGAGAGAGAGACAGATGGAAAGAAAGAGAGGTAGAAAGAGAGAGAGAGAGAGACAGATGGAAATAAAGAGAGGTAGAAAGAGAGAGAGAGAGACAGATGGAAAGAAAGAGGTAGAAAGAGAGAGAGAGAGACAGATGGAAATAAAGAGAGGTAGAAAGAGAGAGAGAGAGACAGATGGAAAGAAAGAGGTAGAAAGAGAGAGAGAGAGACAGATGGAAAGAAAGAGAGGTAGAAAGAGAGAGAGAGAGACAGATGGAAATAAAGAGAGGTAGAAAGAGAGAGAGAGAGACAGATGGAAAGAAAGAGGTAGAAAGAGAGAGAGAGAGACAGATGGAAATAAAGAGAGGTAGAAAGAGAGAGAGAGAGACAGATGGAAAGAAAGAGGTAGAAAGAGAGAGAGAGACAGATGGAAAGAAAGAGAGGTAGAAAGAGAGAGAGAGAGACAGATGGAAATAAAGAGAGGTAGAAAGAGAGAGAGAGAGACAGATGGAAAGAAAGAGGTAGAAAGAGAGAGAGAGAGACAGATGGAAAGAAAGAGAGGTAGAAAGAGAGAGAGAGAGACAGATGGAAATAAAGAGAGGTAGAAAGAGAGAGAGAGAGACAGATGGAAAGAAAGAGAGGTAGAAAGAGAGAGAGAGAGACAGATGGAAAGAAAGAGAGGTAGAAAGAGAGAGAGAGAGACAGATGGAAAGAAAGAGGTAGAAAGAGAGAGAGAGAGACAGATGGAAAGAAAGAGGTAGAAAGAGAGAGAGAGAGACAGATGGAAAGAAAGAGAGGTAGAAAGAGAGAGAGAGAGACAGATGGAAATAAAGAGAGGTAGAAAGAGAGAGAGAGAGACAGATGGAAAGAAAGAGAGGTAGAAAGAGAGAGAGAGACAGATGGAAAGAAAGAGGTAGAAAGAGAGAGAGAGAGACAGATGGAAATAAAGAGAGGTAGAAAGAGAGAGAGAGAGACAGATGGAAAGAAAGAGGTAGAAAGAGAGAGAGAGAGACAGATGGAAATAAAGAGAGGTAGAAAGAGAGAGAGAGAGACAGATGGAAAGAAAGAGGTAGAAAGAGAGAGAGAGAGACAGATGGAAAGAAAGAGAGGTAGAAAGAGAGAGAGAGAGACAGATGGAAATAAAGAGAGGTAGAAAGAGAGAGAGAGAGACAGATGGAAAGAAAGAGGTAGAAAGAGAGAGAGAGAGACAGATGGAAAGAAAGAGGTAGAAAGAGAGAGAGAGAGACAGATGGAAATAAAGAGAGGTAGAAAGAGAGAGAGAGAGACAGATGGAAATAAAGAGAGGTAGAAAGAGAGAGAGAGAGACAGATGGAAAGAAAGAGGTAGAAAGAGAGAGAGAGAGACAGATGGAAAGAAAGAGAGGTAGAAAGAGAGAGAGAGAGACAGATGGAAATAAAGAGAGGTAGAAAGAGAGAGAGAGAGACAGATGGAAAGAAAGAGAGGTAGAAAGAGAGAGAGAGAGACAGATGGAAAGAAAGAGAGGTAGAAAGAGAGAGAGAGAGACAGATGGAAAGAAAGAGGTAGAAAGAGAGAGAGAGAGACAGATGGAAAGAAAGAGGTAGAAAGAGAGAGAGAGAGACAGATGGAAAGAAAGAGAGGTAGAAAGAGAGAGAGAGAGAGACAGATGGAAATAAAGAGAGGTAGAAAGAGAGAGAGAGAGACAGATGGAAAGAAAGAGAGGTAGAAAGAGAGAGAGAGACAGATGGAAAGAAAGAGGTAGAAAGAGAGAGAGAGAGACAGATGGAAATAAAGAGAGGTAGAAAGAGAGAGAGAGAGACAGATGGAAAGAAAGAGGTAGAAAGAGAGAGAGAGAGACAGATGGAAATAAAGAGAGGTAGAAAGAGAGAGAGAGAGACAGATGGAAAGAAAGAGGTAGAAAGAGAGAGAGAGAGACAGATGGAAAGAAAGAGAGGTAGAAAGAGAGAGAGAGAGACAGATGGAAATAAAGAGAGGTAGAAAGAGAGAGAGAGAGACAGATGGAAAGAAAGAGGTAGAAAGAGAGAGAGAGAGACAGATGGAAAGAAAGAGGTAGAAAGAGAGAGAGAGAGAGACAGATGGAAAGAAAGAGAGGTAGAAAGAGAGAGAGAGAGACAGATGGAAATAAAGAGAGGTAGAAAGAGAGAGAGAGAGACAGATGGAAAGAAAGAGGTAGAAAGAGAGAGAGAGAGACAGATGGAAAGAAAGAGGTAGAAAGAGAGAGAGAGAGACAGATGGAAAGAAAGAGAGGTAGAAAGAGAGAGAGAGAGACAGATGGAAATAAAGAGAGGTAGAAAGAGAGAGAGAGAGACAGATGGAAAGAAAGAGGTAGAAAGAGAGAGAGAGAGACAGATGGAAAGAAAGAGAGGTAGAAAGAGAGAGAGAGAGACAGATGGAAAGAAAGAGGTAGAAAGAGAGAGAGAGACAGATGGAAAGAAAGAGGTAGAAAGAGAGAGAGAGAGACAGATGGAAAGAAAGAGAGGTAGAAAGAGAGAGAGAGAGACAGATGGAAATAAAGAGAGGTAGAAAGAGAGAGAGAGACAGATGGAAAGAAAGAGAGGTAGAAAGAGAGAGAGAGACAGATGGAAAGAAAGAGGTAGAAAGAGAGAGAGAGAGACAGATGGAAATAAAGAGAGGTAGAAAGAGAGAGAGAGAGACAGATGGAAAGAAAGAGGTAGAAAGAGAGAGAGAGAGACAGATGGAAATAAAGAGAGGTAGAAAGAGAGAGAGAGAGACAGATGGAAAGAAAGAGGTAGAAAGAGAGAGAGAGAGACAGATGGAAAGAAAGAGAGGTAGAAAGAGAGAGAGAGAGACAGATGGAAATAAAGAGAGGTAGAAAGAGAGAGAGAGAGACAGATGGAAAGAAAGAGAGGTAGAAAGAGAGAGAGAGAGACAGATGGAAATAAAGAGAGGTAGAAAGAGAGAGAGAGAGACAGATGGAAAGAAAGAGAGGTAGAAAGAGAGAGAGAGAGACAGATGGAAAGAAAGAGAGGTAGAAAGAGAGAGAGAGAGACAGATGGAAAGAAAGAGAGGTAGAAAGAGAGAGAGAGAGACAGATGGAAATAAAGAGAGGTAGAAAGAGAGAGAGAGAGACAGATGGAAAGAAAGAGAGGTAGAAAGAGAGAGAGAGAGACAGATGGAAAGAAAGAGGTAGAAAGAGAGAGAGAGAGACAGATGGAAAGAAAGAGAGGTAGAAAGAGAGAGAGAGAGACAGATGGAAAGAAAGAGAGGTAGAAAGAGAGAGAGAGAGACAGATGGAAAGAAAGAGGTAGAAAGAGAGAGAGAGAGACAGATGGAAAGAAAGAGAGGTAGAAAGAGAGAGAGAGAGACAGATGGAAATAAAGAGAGGTAGAAAGAGAGAGAGAGAGACAGATGGAAAGAAAGAGGTAGAAAGAGAGAGAGAGAGACAGATGGAAAGAAAGAGGTAGAAAGAGAGAGAGAGACAGATGGAAAGAAAGAGAGGTAGAAAGAGAGAGAGAGAGAGACAGATGGAAAGAAAGAGAGGTAGAAAGAGAGAGAGAGAGACAGATGGAAAGAAAGAGAGGTAGAAAGAGAGAGAGAGACAGATGGAAAGAAAGAGGTAGAAAGAGAGAGAGAGAGACAGATGGAAAGAAAGAGAGGTAGAAAGAGAGAGAGAGAGACAGATGGAAAGAAAGAGAGGTAGAAAGAGAGAGAGAGACAGATGGAAAGAAAGAGGTAGAAAGAGAGAGAGAGAGACAGATGGAAAGAAAGAGGTAGAAAGAGAGAGAGAGACAGATGGAAAGAAAGAGAGGTAGAAAGAGAGAGAGAGAGACAGATGGAAATAAAGAGAGGTAGAAAGAGAGAGAGAGAGACAGATGGAAAGAAAGAGAGGTAGAAAGAGAGAGAGAGAGACAGATGGAAATAAAGAGAGGTAGAAAGAGAGAGAGAGAGACAGATGGAAAGAAAGAGAGGTAGAAAGAGAGAGAGAGAGACAGATGGAAATAAAGAGAGGTAGAAAGAGAGAGAGAGAGACAGATGGAAAGAAAGAGAGGTAGAAAGAGAGAGAGAGAGACAGATGGAAATAAAGAGAGGTAGAAAGAGAGAGAGAGAGACAGATGGAAATAAAGAGAGGTAGAAAGAGAGAGAGAGAGACAGATGGAAAGAAAGAGAGGTAGAAAGAGAGAGAGAGAGACAGATGGAAAGAAAGAGAGGTAGAAAGAGAGAGAGAGAGACAGATGGAAAGAAAGAGAGGTAGAAAGAGAGAGAGAGAGACAGATGGAAAGAAAGAGAGGTAGAAAGAGAGAGAGAGACAGATGGAAAGAAAGAGAGGTAGAAAGAGAGAGAGAGAGACAGATGGATAGAAAGAGAGGTAGAAAGAGAGAGAGAGAGACAGATGGAAAGAAAGAGGTAGAAAGAGAGAGACAGATGGAAACAAAGAGAGGTAGAACGAGCGATAGAGAGATACGGAAAGAGTTTGTATGGAATAAATACTTTTATATGTGAGATTTATTTAATAACAATCCCTTTTGTTTTCAGTATCTACTCCTACTGTTTTGCCGATAACGGGGAGAAAAAGAAAGGGGGGGGGGGGACGAAATAGTAAGGGGGAGAGAGAGGAGGAGGAGAAAATTGAAAAACAGGAGAGAAGCGATGGAGGGAAAGAGAAGAACGCTTGAAAAAACAATTAGAATTTTAAATTTGCCTCGCTCTTTTGTTCACTATGTCACTATCACGGCGCACTATAATAATAATAAGAAGAAGGCTTGTTTTCGAGTCCAAAGATTAATGAGGAAGGCAGTATTTCCCGTGGCTACGCAGCCCCAGCTGTGACCTACATATTTTGCCACATCCAATGCAAGCATAACCATTGTCCACCGGTGGTCGATTAAGATTTCTTTTCGCCCTCTACGTCTGTCCTCGGCAGCTGATTTTCTTTTGGTCTCAAATATGTATCCCGCGGCCCTTGTAGCTGACATAGAAGAGACACCTGGTGGCACGCTGCTTAGGAACGGCGCACTATGGAACTGTACAAAATGAAAAGGCAGGGAAACTAACAGTTCCTGGAGAGCAAGCCGAGTGCTGTCTGTCATGTTCCGAATCTAATCGGTTTATTAAGAGAAGATTTTAGGTCACTACCGCCATCTTGTGCCCGGAAGTGAGATTTGTGTTTCCTCCTTTCTCCTCCCCAGCCCCTTTCGAATATTTAAGTAGCTGCGTCTTTACATTTTTCCTGGGAGGTGCTTCTTTCTATTGTTCTAATTATGTGCCTCTTTTAATTTATTCTAAGTAAGTCATTCTTTCCATTGTTCTAAGTAAGTTCCTCTTTCCATTGTTCTAAGTAAATTCCTCTTTCCATTGTTCTAAATAAATTCCTCTTTCCATTGTTTTTAGTAAATTCCACTTTACATTCTTGTAAGTAAGTTCCTCTTTACGTTGTTTTAAGTAAGTTCCTCTTTCTATTGTTCTAAGTAAGTTCTTCTGTCCATTGTTCTAAGTAAGTCATTCTTTCCATTGTTCTAAGTAAATTCCTCTTTCCATTCTTGTAAGTAAATTCCTCTTTCCATTCTTGTAAGTAAGTTCCTCTTTCCATTGTTCTAAGTAAGTCCCTCTGTCCATTGTTCAAGTAAGTCCCTCTGTCCATTGTTCAAGTAAGTCCCTCTGTCCATTGTTCAAGTAAGTCCCTCTGTCCATTGTTCAAGTAGGTACTTCATCCTATGTAAGTAAGTAAGTGGTTCTTTCACTATGTAAGCCTATATTATACACTATTGCAAAACAAAGTAATTAACAATACAGCTCGATAACTAAAAAAAAGTTACTCAACAATGCCCAGTATCATTTTATTTTCTGTACTGTCATAGATCACCCTGAATTTCACAATCGTCTGGAGTCACTGAGACTCCCCCCCTCCCCCTCGGTCCCACCACCTACCCTGTGGCAGCAGATACATCTTGAGGTGACTGGCCATGAATATAAATGTGACATCTGGTGATTTCAACTTCCCAGAATCCTTGGCTAAGCTGCCCGCGCACGCAAACCAACCAAATGTCAGAGTTATCACCCTTGGTCGTATGCTGGTTAAAAAAAAAAAACGACTGATTTATTTTGCATGATTGCGCCAAGTCGTTCTTGGTTGTGTCAAGAAATGCTAACAGGAGCAGTTCATATTTCTTTATTACGGCCATCCACATGGGTACTAGAAAAAAAGAACATCGCGCCCCCTTTGGATACTAAAGAAGAATAAATACACATTGTGGGATGTGTCACTGAGTGGCATATACCACTTGGCGCACTATCAAGGGGGTTTCGAATCCTGACACGAACTGAACAGTGTTTGCTGAATGCTAAAGGCACCACCGAAACTTTCTCCTAGATAATTCACCACCCCCACGGGTCCACAAAATAGGTTCGTCCGTATCTCACTGAATATTGCACTCTACTGTGACCATACTAAAGTAATTCCTAAAAATAGGCCATGGTCAGTGATAAAGCCAAGATCACTTGCATAGCCGAAAGTAAAGTAAAGTATTTTCCTCCGGAAGCAAGAGGACTGAGGGATGGTCGAGTCACATTTTATAATTCTTAGGCTTTATTAAAAGATATCTTTTGAAATATTTTTTTCTTGCACCAGAATTTTCAAAAAAATAAACATTAGTAAGTCCACATATTTTATGTTAATGCTAAATATTTCTATGGGCCATAGGTAAAGCAGTGCTGCCAATATGTAAATCTGGCCCGTTTGTTTATCCTTTAAATAATGGGCAGAATTGTGATCCACAGCGAGCATTAAGAGAGGGTTTTTAGTTCGAGTGCAAACATTGTAATCAATATATTCTATTGGTGTGGTTAAAAGACAATTAAATGGCACTCAGTCTCTACCGTTCATACTTCTGCTTATACAAGAACGTAACTTCCAAAGTTAACGCTATTAATTCATAAACAGTCTCGCACCGCACTGCACCATTGAACCAAAGAGATTGTTGTCAAGGGAGCCACCTCAAGGATGAAGCTCAGAACTTCTTCTTCTTCGTTCTCATTGTTATGTTGGAGTGTTCAGATGACTAGACCAATACATGAGATGAACTGCGCAGTGGTTTCCAAATCTGGGAGCTCTTCATATAGTTTTCTTTCTATTGGGGTGTTTTGGGGCCAGTGTCTTGGTAAAGAGAGCAGTTTTGGAGGACGTGGTCGGCATTCTCTGGTGATACTCCACATGAGCAGATCTCACTGGTTCCAATTTTAGCTTCCGGTACATGTGTTGTCGCATTCTGTTGTGTCCGGTCCTGAGTCGAAAGATTAGACGTTGGTCTTGTCGGGATAGCTTATAGTAAGCGTCATCTTTCTTGTGATTTGGATGAGAGCTTGTCCATTTCTCATTTATTTTATTTACAAGCTCAGAACTAACTCGTGACGAAGTCCCAGAAAGCCGAGGCCAATCGTTATAGCAGGCCTCAACACTGACCTCCGACGTCACAACATGTGGGCAGTGGAGACCAATAACTCTTTGCCACGTCGCGCAGACCTGTGACGCGGCAACTATTTGGCCTCCACTTCCCACAGGTTGTGACGTTGCAGGTCAGTGTTGAGGCCTACTGGTCTCGAGCAAGTTTAGTGTACATAATGTTACCCGCCAGTGACGTCATCTCCAGATATGGATTAGGAGAAACAATCCAAGCCAAGAACGTCAATAAATGCAAATAAAGTGCTAGCGTATTTCTGGGACATGTAGATTTAAACATTCTATGCCTAGCGCCAGTGAGGAAACCTAAACGATTTCAGCAGCATCTTTCATTCTACTAGATAGTTTCAAATGTCTTTGTGGCGGCCGTGGAGTTAAAATACAAGCTTAATAAAATATCCATGTCATAATGTTTCAATAAATAACTTTGGATTGATAACTTTTTAACATTGAAAACACTATTCAAAGCACGCTCCCGACTCCAATAGAGTATTTCCCTGTGACACTACTGATTCTATCTTTAAAATCTCTTATAATGGTATGAAATGTGACATGCACATCTTTTTGTCAAAACATTATCGCTGTCCTATATACACAACTTTCGTTTATTGCTTGCACGTGCAGGAGATTAAAAAAAAAACCACAATACCACAATGAAACGAAACAAATTATCTTGGATCAGCTGAATGTCACACCTATTTTCTGTGTCTTTCAAGTTTGGCATTTCGGCCATTACCCAATGTTTGACATTTGATGTAGATGTGAACTGTACTAAATTTGGCTTGTAACTGTAGACCAAGGCTGCTTTTGTTTTTCTGCTTACCATAATTATGCCACTGCAAAGGGGTCTGACTATGGGAGCCAATAAAAAGATCAGTATGGTCGTGTGATTTTATGCTTTGGACTATCAATACCATGGTCCTGTGTTAAAACCATGACCCTCCCCCTTTCGGTTATTCCCTTCCCTCCCGCTTGTGTTTTGCGTTATGACGTATTTTTTTTCATACATGGAAGCACATCCACAAATAGCGTCATTTTTTTTGGGTGTTTCCGGAGTACAGAATGCATAAGTAGTGATGGGCCAAATATAGTAACAAATCATATATATTTTTCCTCTCTTTCTCTTTGTCTGTCTCTCTCTGTATCCCTCTCTGTCTTTAACTCTCTGTTCACAATTACTAATTGGGCTGACTCGTTACTCATAAGGTCAGCACCCTCCCTGCCTGACGACATTAACTCCACATCCTCTTATGGAAATGGTCTAGCACCCCGTTGTCGGCCAACTCCTCCATTTTTTTCTTCTGCCATTCCCGTGGGATGGTCTCTAAGCAAGCACAGCAGCTTTCTTGACAATGGTTATACGAAATAAAGTAGAAATACTCCAAAGATCGAAGCACAAATGTTGTGTGAATATCGTGTGTGGGGGCGGGCGGGTAAGGGGATTGTAGTATTGTTTATTATGTGTCCTTATAATCATCATCCATTACAATCATTTATAGTTGTTTTTTTTAATTGAATTTTTTTTTATTCAGTAGATTACATAGCCACTAAGACAATATTGTAAGTTCCATGTTTACACAACAATTAAGGTTAAAATTGTTCAGAAATTGTTCAAACTTGACGATCATTAGGTTGTCTATTGTCCTCAGACACAAGTACGTACACATGTGTTATACATGCCAAACGAACGAGGTGTTTGAGATTGGGAGTCCTTTGAAAAGAACTGTCTTTAGTTTCTACGGAAGCCCTAAAATTCCGATAAACATAATGCTGAATAGTTATGTTGGTGCGTTTACCAGCTGACAAGCATGAGTTCCTATTGTAAATTTTTTTATGCACAGCAATGTGTACTTAGAACTTGGCTAAAAATCAACGCAAAAAAATGTTCCTCTCATTATCACGTTGTGTATAAGTCGTGTGTCCTGTGCCATTGCATACTGGCCGAAAGGTCCAAAGGTCACGCCCCCTCCTCTCTACGCTAATGCGAATATGTTGGTGTCGTTATAATCCTACTGGGGTATCTGCCTGGTCGTATGCTTTGCTTTGGTTAGCTGCTAGCATGGGCCTTTGTTTAAATCCCGACCTCGTCGTCATGGGCTAAAGGCAATGGACCTCATTCACCAATCGTAAACAAACAACATTTAGTCACGTGATCTTATTGATAAAACAACGGGGAAAACTGTCACGTGACAACCATCATGAATTAAACAAGAGATCGTAAATTATATAGAAGGGATAGAGCACCACGTGGCTAAATGTTGTTTGTTTACGATTGGTGAATGAGGTCCATTGTAAGTTCGATCAAGATCACGGTGACCTAGTGGGTGGGGAGATAATCAAGAGATAACGAGAAAATTAGCAGCCCTGTGTTACAGCACAATAAATCGATAACCCTTGCCTATGGAATTGCAGCATAGCGAGCGTTTTTGTGACACAATTTAAGTTTGTCGACCAATCGCTTTGCACATGGCGTGCTAGCACGCGCTGGGACGTCTGCAAAAAAAAATATATAAATAGCTTGTGTAAATCTTTTCTTTGTGAGTCAAGTTTGTTACAAGAAAGTTCTCCCCTAACACAAACCCCAGATGCTTAGAGACCGCAGTGACCTCGTTTGTGTATTGATTAGCACAAAAGGATCTTTGGGACTAAATAAACTTTACATTTAAAAAGTTAAAAAAATATGAACAATGTCTAAACAGTGATGTCTGCGGTCTATATCCGACCCCTTGATGCCGTTCCTCCAAATCTCAGACTACAACGCAGACAATGGACTTAGTAAAAAAAAAACAAATTAAAAAATAGTTAATGCTGAATTAGCCGAAAAGGTTATGCGTCACTGCTCTAAACTAGATCTTTCATTGTAGTCTTTCAATGTAGACTTTCATTGTAGTCTTTCAATGTAGACTTTCATTGTAGTCTTTCAATGTAGACTTTCATTGTAGTCTTTCAATGTAGACTTTCATTGTAGTTTTTCATTGTAGGCTTTCATTGTAAAGTTTCAACGTAGACTTTCCTTGTAGACTTCCAGTTACAACTAATGTCTGTTGAAAGATTCACTTTTCACTTCTTCTTTTAACTAGCAGTAGACAATTAAAACCATCCTTCAATTGATTGATTGATATATTGATTGATATATTGATTGATATATTGATTGATAGATTGATTGATAGATTGATTGATAGATTGATTGATAGATTGATTGATATATTGATTGATTGATTGATTGATAGATTGATAGATATATTGATTGATATATTGATTGAAAGATTGATTGATTGATCGATTGATCGATTGATTGATCGATTGATTGATAGATTGATTGATAGATTGATTGATAGATTGATTGATTGATTGATAGATTGATAGATTGATTGATAGATTGATTGATAGATTGATTGATAGATTGATTGATAGATTGATTGATAGATTGATAGATTGATTGATAGATTGATTGATAGATTGATTGATAGATTGATTGATAGATGTAAATATTGTTTGTGCATCACCATTGATGAATTTGTTGATTGATACATTCCATCGTTCCCACCATAGCTAATGCCCAGGCATTCATCCCATTTGTATGAAAAGATCCATAAACTCTTCGCGACTGAAGGAGGTCATAAACTGATTCAATGAATAATCATTAAGCGCATAAGCGCATTTTCTAAAAAACAAAAGATTGCATTTATAAGTAATAGAAGACTTATTGCATTGACTAAATCATTTTGACTTAACGCCATTTAATTCATTTTGTTGTGGTTACGATGGACACTGGTGTTGTGGTTACGATGGATACTGGTGTTGTGGTTACGATGGACACTGGTTTTGTGGTTACGGTGGACACTGATGTTGTGGTTACGATGGACACTGGTTTTGTGGTTACAACGGACACTGATGTTGTGGCTATGAAGGTCACTGATGTTGTGGTTACAACGGACACTGATGTTGTGGCTATGAAGGTCACTGATGTTGTGGTTACAACGGACACTGATGTTGTGGCTATGAAGGTCACTGATGTTGTGGTTACAACGGACACTGATGTTGTGGCTACAACGGACACTGATGTTGTGGCTATGAAGGTCACTGATGTTGTGGCTATGAAGGTCACTGATGTTGTGGCTATGAAGGTCACTGATGTTGTGGTTACAACGAACACTGATGTTGTGGCTATGAAGGTCACTGATGTTGTGGTTACGACGGACACTGATGTTGTGGCTATGAAGGTCACTGATGTTGTGGTTACAACGGACACTGATGTTGTGGCTATGAAGGTCACTGATGTTGTGGTTACGACGGACACTGATGTAGTGGCTATGAAGGTCACTGATGTTGTGGTTACAACGGACACTGATGTTGTGGTTACAACGGACACTGATGTTGTGGCTATGAAGGTCACTAATTTTGTGGCTATGAAGGTCACCGATGTTGTGGCTATGAAGGTCACTGATGTTGTGGCTATGAAGGTCACTGATGTTGTGGCTATGAAGGTCACTGATGTTGTGGCTTTGAAGGTCACTGATGTTGTGGCTTTGAAGGTCACTGATGTTGTGGCTATGAAGGTCACTGATGTTGTGGCTATGAAGGTCACTGATGTTGTGGCTATGAAGCTCACTGATGTTGTGGCTATGAAGGTCACTGATGTTGTGGCTTTGAAGGTCACTGATGTTGTGGCTATGAAGGTCACTGATGTTGCAAGTCTGCTAAAGACCTTGATGTCTGTAGGACACGATGAAGGTAAAAGACAGCCTTTTGTGCGTGAATAACGTCCCAAGTAATTTAATGACATGCCACATGATTATCTCGTCTGTCTGGAGGAAGGTGTCAGCAGCCACCGCACACAATGTGACAGAATAAGCGCCGACTGAGAGAGAATTAGGCGCCCCTCATAAGTCTTTGTGTGACAAGCTCTAGTATTAGAGCCGGCATCGCTGGGTACGGGGAAAAGACAGACAGTGCCACGCTAATTGAATTCAGGTCTTACTCAAGATTGAGCATAGAGCTCTCTCTCTCTCTCTCTCTCTCTCTCTTTCTTTCTCTCTCTAGCTTTTTCTCTGGATTTCAATCTTTTTACACTGTCTCTCGTTTTCTTCTTCTTGATTCAATGCGATATAATTCCTATCCTCTGGGTTCATTATCTAATTTGTAGCTCGAGATGTCGCCTACGGAAGAGATGAAATGGAAATTATCGCTTGAAAAATTGTTAAAGTATTTATGTTTTTCACCAATAAATTAGTTTTTGCTGACCTCCGTAGGGAAATGTCGCTATTGTTTGGTGTGTGTGTGTGTGTGTGTTGTCTGCCTGTTCATCTGTCCGTCTGATACGCGTAGATCTCAAAAACCAAACGCTCTTATTTTATTTCATTTCTTCTTCTGTCATCCACTACTCCTCCCCCCCCCCCCCCACCCTCTCGCTTTCTGTCTGTCATCAGACAAGAGCCCATTTCCTGCAACTGAAAGGTCATTAGCTGATCTACTGGCAGATGTTTGAGAAGTGAACACGTCCAGGCGTTTCTCTGGACTTGTGGTCACTCTGTCAGCTTCTTCCTCTCTCTGGCCCTCCGGTGTCTTTCTCTTGCTCTCTCTCTCTCTCTCTCTCTTACTCCCCTTCTCTCACCTGCCCCCCCCCCTCTTTGTGTTGGCTCTTGTGCTGCTTCTCAACGGATTCTTTTCTTAATGGCTGTTCACTGTCCACTAAATAGCTTTCTATAAGTATCGATCTCAAGTATCGACCTCATTGTCTGGGCTAGACGTGAACATTTAGTCAGATGATGCAAGAAGGAGAGAGAGAAAGAAAAAAAAAAGGGAGTTGAGTTTGAGTTGAGTTTTGAGTTTAGGCACATCGGCACAATTTAGGCCATGTCGTGCCCGTATTCCTTTAAGGACCACTCTCCCTTTACATAACAAGGGCTAAATTCTATACAGTTAAATCATTAAAAACAAGGTCTATTCACAGTTAAAATAGAGAGAGAGACAGTTAAAATAGAGAATTAATGAAAAAGGGAAAGAAACAAAAAAAGGGAAAGAAACGATACAAATAAAGAAGAAAAGAGTGAAATAAAAAATAAAAATAAAGAAGCGAAACAAAAAAAAAAAGAGATCAAGTTAAAAAGACTAAAGAAAATGTGAGCAAGAGAAAGTGACAGATACTATTAAGGCTTGCCTTCGGAGTTCGAAGATTAATGAGGGATGCGGTATTTAACCCTTAAAACGCGTGTGGTAGATTAGCCTCTAAACATCAGAATTGTAATTTCATTTTGTATGTACTCATTGTAAGACAGCTCAGCACTTTAAGGGTTAAGTGAAAGAGAGAGAGAGAGAGAGAGCAATACTAAGAGATAACGTATAGACCATTTTTCTTTGAGACCATTGAGATGAAACAAAAGAACTGCATTCACTATTTCACTATTCTATACTAACTTCTTGGGACCAGCTGGTCTCAACTTTATAAAAAAACAACAACACAAAACAATAACAAAAAAGATGCCCTTTGTTTTGGTCTTCATAATGAATTCAATTCGCCAGTCGACTGGAGAATCAAATCAAAACGTTTTTTCAACTAATACTGACATAAAAGAACATTTTTTTAAAAGTGTTTACGAAAATAAGAACATTCCAAGTTGTGTTTTACAGACGACCCCAAAAAATAGATGCACTTTTGTTTTTCTAATCTCACAATTACCTTCATTTGATATGACACGAAAAATTAAGCTCTTAGATTGATAATTACAGCATCCTACTTTACCACCGGTTGACTGACCATCATTCTGAAATATATATATTCCAGAGAGTCGAACACAGCTACGCATCGACACAGACTCGCAAACACACAACCATCTCACACGTCCCATAATCTATCTTTCCTCGAACTCTGAGTGGGCTTGGTGGATTAACCGAGCATTGC
Source organism: Biomphalaria pfeifferi (assembly GCA_030265305.1). NCBI lineage: Eukaryota > Metazoa > Mollusca > Gastropoda > Planorbidae > Biomphalaria > Biomphalaria pfeifferi. Next base: position 338,940 of record JASAOG010000281.1, read on the forward strand.
TGGCGGATAGTTACCATGGTAACTGGACACCATCTGTCTTCTCGTGAATAGTTTCCAATAAAAAGAGACGTCTGATTAAGTTTACAGGGGCATTGTGATTCTACAGGGATATGTACACTTTACACAGCCCATGTACAATTTACACAACCCATGTACGCTTTACACAGCCGATTAGTACTTTACACCGCCCATTAGTACTTTACACAACCTATACACATTTTGCACAGCCCATGTACACTTTACACAGCCCATGTACACTTTACACAGCCCGTGTACGCTTAACACAGCCTATGCACAATTTACACAGCCCGTGTATACTTTACACAACCTATACACATTTTGCACAGCCCATGTACACTTTACACAGCCCATGTACACTTTACACAGCCCGTGTACGCTTAACACAGCCTATGCACAATTTACACAGCCCGTGTATACTTTACACAACCTATGCACATTTTGCACAGCCCATGTACACTTTACACAGCCCATGTACACTTTACACAGCCCGTGTACGCTTAACACAGTCTATGCACAATTTACACAGCCCGTGCATACTTTACACAACCTATGCACATTTTGCACAGCCCATGTACACTTTACACAGCCCGTTTGTACTTTAAACAGCCCATGTACACTTTACACAGCCTATGCACACTTTACACAACCCATGTACACTTTACACAGCCCGTTTGTACTTTACAAAGCCCGTTTGTACTTTAAACAGCCCATGTACACTTTACACAGCCTATGCACACTTTACACAACCCATGTATACTTTACACAGCCCGTGTACGCTTTACACAGCCTGTGTACGCTTTACACAGCCCGTGTACGCTTTACACAGCCCGTGTACTTTTTACATAACCTATGCACATTTTGCACAGCCCATGCACACTTTACACAGCCATACACACTTTACACAGCCATGCACACTTTACACAGCCCATGTAGACTTTACACAGACCATGTACACTTTACACATCATATGTACACTTTACACAGCCCATGCACACTTTACACAGCCCGTGTACACTTGTACACTTTACACAGCATATGTACACTTTACACAGGCCGTGTACACTTTATACAGCCCATTTATACTTTACACAGCCCATGTACGCTTTACACAACACATGTACACTTTATAAAGCCCATGTACGCTTTACACAACCCACGTACACTTTATACAGCCCATGTACACATTTTGCAGTCTTTGTATACTTTACACAGGCGATGTACAATTTACACAACCCGTGTACACAGCAATCCTAAAGTGTGTACACTTTACACAGTCCATGTACTCTCTACACACATTCCATCTACAGGTCGTGCGGTATGAGCACTGGGCCGAGACTATTCGATGCAGAAGGCCTGAACACTGACCTGCAACGTCATAACCTGTGGGCAGCTTATTGTATGGTACAGACCGGTGACGTGGCAAAGTGCTATTGCTCTAAACTGCCCACAGCCTGTGACGTCACAGGTCAGTGTTCGGGTCTGCTAAAACGAATGGTCTCGGCTGGTCGGCTCCAGGATCGCGGGTTCACACACTGCCTGCTGTCATCCCCGGTCGTCCTGCTCGAGGTTCTGACTAGGATGTAGATTGTCTTCAACCCTGATAGAAAATCCGAAACATGTTAAACTTTTCATAAACATGTGTACAATACCAGAGTATGTGCAAAGAAATGTACATTCTGTACACTCGTACAAGGTAACGTCCGTCTCGAATTGTAAGTTGCAATTGAATTGTTTTCTTTCTTTTTTGAATGAACGAAAAAAACTTAAATCCCCAGAAAAAAAAAAACAATAGTTGTAAACCATTTTGTAATAGAAACTTTCATAAATCACACAATTTATATGCCTAATAGTATGAGTCTGTAATCCGTGACCCCTACCTCTTATATAAATAAACAAGTCTATCAAATCTAATCCATTAAACATATTCTTTCTAATGGTCTCTACATCTATACTTTAAGAGAGCGATGCCTTAACTATGACCCCCGGGGCACATCCGGTCGGTGTGACTGAAATGCAATAAAACTGATTGGACATCACAGCTATAAAATACATTTAATACATAAAATACATTCTTATATGTGCCTATCAATGAATTCAAGTTTCCAGTAACTTTCATATCCACACTGACCAATGTAATGAATCAACTTTGTGTGCTCTCATTAGACTTAAACCAAATACCCATCCGTGTAAGTATCACGTGTCTACGTCTCAACAGTGCTGGATTTCAAGCTGCCATAATAATACTAATAATAATAACAATAATAATAATAAGGCCCTCAATATTCCTAGGAATTTCTTTAAGAGCCGCCAAATTCATTTCGCGTAGGGCCCTAGGGCCTCCTGTTATCCAAGTCCGGCCCTGTTGGCATGTCAGTTAAATGCATGAGCAATGAATATGTCTAACGTTTTTGGATGAAGCTGAGTATTTATGCATTTTTAAAATCACTGGGTTTATTTCGTTTCCTGACCCAATAGATTGCCTTAACCTTGACCTTGATCTAAATTTCAAATTTACAAACGAAAATTGAAACGATCGATTACCCGATTGTGCCCATCTCGTCCCCTCACTACTGGCGAAATGTCACATCAGACGACCAACAAAGTTGCGATGTCAGTCAGGTATTGTTGTCATCAATCACGCCTCCTCCCCTTGGGGGTAGAAGGGAGTCCTCAACCGCGAGTCGTGTCACTGATCAATATCGGTCATCCCTTTACATTGCAGGATAGCAACCAGGGGGAGGGGCAGTCTTAGTACTAAGTAATAATAACAGGACTTCCGGTGTTTTACTATCGTTTTTATTCCCCATCTTTGGTTTTGACCACTAACAAAGTAGACATCTTAGAGAGGGAGAAGACTGGGGAGGGAGTGGTAGGGAGCGGTCCCACCCTCCTCATTTCGGAGATAAATCATGGGCTTGAAATTGAATATTGTTTGGAAAGAGGTGAACAGTTAAATGAATATTAACGAGAAAGATTCAACACGTTTAACTGATAGTTGGAAGAACGCAGATAAGTCATACTTACTTAAATCTCATTAAAGGTATTTAAAGATCATTAAATGCGACGTCATCAAACTATTATACTTCATTATACTGGGCTACATTTAAGTATATTTAACATTAAACAATACATAAAACCCAAATAAACTTCAGTAAATTTACGCCTAAATAAAATTCACAGCTTGGTAGCGGAGGGGTAAAGCATGGCGTCTCGGGTTCGAATCTTAGAGAAAAACGAGATTTTGACTTAATGTTTTTCAGGAATTCCACCAAACTCTAATGGGTACCTGATATTAGTTGAGGAACGTAAAAGCGGTCGGTCGTTGTGCTGGCCACATGACACCTACGTTAACTGTAGAAATAGATGACCTCTACATCATATGCCGTAAAGATCGCAAGGCAGGAAAGGAGGTACTTGACTTTACTATTTATTAAAATTGATTAAACGTCAAAAAAATGGAACTAAACTTCTTATTCTTGAAACTGTCAGGTAGAGTTGAGCCTTCATCTCTTGGAACTCTAAGCCAGCAAAAGTAAACAGAGCTTCCTCTCACTGGCCTGAAAGAGAACAGTGTACACTGTTCTTTCTGACGGGTGGGTCAGACCGTGACCTCCGTATGTCGTAGGCGCCGGTCAGACTCGCGGCAAGGGGCCGCGTACACTAAGACCCCCGCCATTTTCCTTTTCTGTACCAAGCTAACCGTGCGGGACACGCCATTTATGTAACGGCCCCTTGAGGAACAAAAATCTTAAGACTGCAATTTCCATAAAAGGATGGGGAGTTCATGTCGTCAGGTAGGGCGCTGACCTTGTGAGTAACGATTCAGCCCAATAAGGAATTGTGAACATGCATGTGTCGAGACAGACAGACAGACAGAGAGATAGAGAGGGAGAAAGGAGAGCATCCAATAGTTACAACAATGATGGAATTATTCTTGGAGTTATTTCCCCTCCTTCCTTTCAAGCCCTTATACTGACACTGTAAAGCAGTGTTTTCCAAACCGTGTTCAGTGGAACCTAACTGTCCCGCGAGGCCTAAATAGGTGTTCCATAAGCTACTAGGATAATTAACTAGTAGGCCACCACGTAAATTAATCTCTAAAAAAAATAAGCAAAGTGTTCCGCTAAATACTCAGAAGGTGCGAAGCATTCCAGCAGGGAAAAGGTTTGGGAATCACTGCGTGACTACGTAGTAGTTTATCACGTGACAATCTACAAAGACGAGAAATGACGTCACGACTCTATAGTAAAAATAAATTCTATGCTTATCAAAGTGTAAATCTAGACATAGGTAAATGTTCAATATGAAGTGAAACATTATTATATCAACTCACTCTGTCTGGTAAAAAGTTTGTACACGTTATTTCTCCCATACCCAATTCTCGAATCAAGTTGCATAATTATTTCTCTTATTTGTCAACACAAGAATCAATAAACAAAATGAACAGATTAGTTAACAGATTAGTTAAATTAACTATTGATAATTAATTATCTAACAAGGAAAAAAAAATTGTGATTGACTGAAGTGTTGGTATAAGCTGAATTAGTCCCCTTTATAGGTCGTCGTCTGAGGCTTAGTGAACATAAATATGAAATAAAATCTATAAATAGGCTAACTATACAATCTCCCATGCTTATATGATCTTCACTAGAAGAGTGGTTACCGTGTTGGCTTGAGAAGCTTGAGAAGGCTTTAGCCCACGAGTTCGAATTCATGTCTTTCACATACATATAAAAAGCGATCACCCAGTTACCCCGTTCTTTCTCCCCCACACCTTTCGAACTGGTCCAGACAAGTGATAGGATCATAGAGTAGTGAGAAAGATAAAAGCATGAAATTGCGCTAAACAAAAACAATTGGTAAAAATATTTCTAATCGTACAGTTTAGATTTATTAAAAATTTAATTAATTACATGACTGATCCAAACTAACTAATTGATATACTTCATATAAACTTTTTTTTAAAGTATTTTTTTTTGTTATTTTGCTTGTTTGTGCTGCAATAATATATAATATTTTTTTTCATTTAACTTTTCAGAATACGCTCGCGTGCAACGGAGCAGCATAAACATCTGTCAGGATGCTGTGACTGTATATTGCATAAACAACTTGAACAGAAAATATTTTTATTAATATTTTTAGCTTCTTTGTTATAAAATAATTTCCCCAAAGCAATGCCTATGGCCAACGACACTATACCTCTAGCGGCGCAAGGGGCAGTAAACAGTTCTCGACTGATTCACAGGAGTAATTTTCGATTGTTCGCCCTTGCCATCTTCTATATTCTCTTCCTGGTAATTGGCGCGGCAGTGTTTGCCGCCATAGAAGGACCGCACGAGTCTCGTCTGGTGGACCACGTCCGTGACGTCAGATACAGTTTTTATGACAAATACAAGAAATGCATTAGCGGTGAGTAGAGTATATCTAATGTATTTGTGGATCTAGGTGGCTTTTTTTTTTGGGATCATGTAACGCAGGGGCAAACTGGGTGTGAAAGTCGGCCGTTTCATTACCATACAAACGGGTCGAAAACTGCTAGCATTATGATAAACATCCATTCTTACAAGTCCACTAATATAAAGTTTGAGAATGCATACAAGAAAATTGTAATTGTATCAATTGCAAAAACATGTACATGTAATTGTACAATGCCATTCACCAATAATACTAAACTCTACGCCTTGCTGGAGGCGCGGTTGCTGAGCGTTAAATCGCTTGGCTTCCCAATCGAGTCCCTGGTTTAAATCAGAGATTTTTAATTTCGGGATCTTTTGGGCGTCTCTGAAAAAAAAACTAAAGGCGGTTGGTCGTTGGTTGACACATAACGGTGTAAGCTCTTTAACCGTTGGCAGCAGAAACAGATGAGCTTAACATCATCTGCCCAATAGATCGCAGGCTCTGAACGCTAAACCACTTATACTTTGCTATAGAAAGAGAATTAATTGTATGTAAGTTGGTAGTCTACTCCATCAATATGGAAAATGTGATTTGCTAGTATTTTATTGTAAGATCTTTTGTAAAAGTCTAGGCAATAGATAATCACGACATTTTTTGGGGTCCTTTTACAAGAAAATATATTGTCTTTTTTATGGGTCTAACTTGCATTCAAATGGCCCGTTAGGTGACAACTCCACTGGCCCAGTGGATGCCGGTCCACCAGGCATTGGTCCGAATGCCCATATAGCCTGTCCGCCCCTGACGTAATGTTAGTGCAAGTAAAATTAAGTAAGCAAGTAAGTGGGGGCCATAGGCAAGATTTCTTTTGAGGCAACTATCCCCCTACCCCCCCCCTTTTTTTTAGAACTGCATATTACATTTACACTTCTTTGACTATTTAAGGGTGAGATATTTGCGCCAGTGCACTGTCTGCATTGCAGTTAACCTAGCCCAAGTATCAAACTATACTTTTTAGAAAGTTTGCGATTTTCGCGAATTATCTCTTTTTTTAGACTTCGAAACTATGAAAACTGTATTAGCAAGCACCTAGGAGGTAAAAGGAACATGTTTACAAAAGTTCACGCAAATTCACTGGTTATTCCTGGCTGGCTCAGGCAACCATTCCGTGCTCTAATAGCGCTAGGGAAGATGGAGCGTGTATACAAACTCTGTCCTAGCTTGTGGAATAAGAAATGTGCCTTTATTTTTGTGTGTCTGAGTATTTCATTAGGTTTTGTTTTTCTATTTGTATGTTATGGTTTATTGACAGCGGTTCTCAACCTTTTATGCTCAGCGACCCTTTTCTACAATCCCCCACTCTGCCGTGATCCCCCCCCCCCCCCACACATACAGCAATAGAAGTGTAGACAATAATCCATATTTTCGATGGTCTTAGGCGACCCCTGGCAAATCGTCAATAGACCCCTAAGGGGGTCGCGACCCACAGGTTGAGAACCCCCGGTTTAGTGTTTTATGTATAATTGCTACTTTACTTTTTATTCTTCTATCCAGATTCACTCTAATTCACTCTAGTCCAAACTTTTTTTTTTTCCTGAATTCCCGAATATTTAGCGAATACTTTGTTATGTTATTAGAGAGACCTGTGCACGTGGTGGCCTACTAATTGATTGTTCCAGCAGCTGGTGGAACAGCCATTCAGGCCTTGCAGAACACTGACCTAGTTCTTCACATTTTTTACTTACTTTGTGCCGTTGTTGTGTCATTGAGAGTTTTTAGTAGATCGACCAAAGTTATTGGCTCACATTCAAATCAAACCCACCCGCAGACTCGGCGAAGTAAAAAAAAACAACGATTTCGAAATATCAAAAACCTCCGAAAAAAAAAGGGGGATGGTGGAAGATAAGGAGGGAAACCAATTAAGGTTAACAACTCCTACAGTTTTGGGTCAAGGAGGATTCCTGTTTCTTACGTTGAGTTGTGTAGGGTTTCATTTTTGAAGAGTACATCTATTCAGAGCGGATACAAAGAGATGAAACTCCACATCAAACTCGACGAGGAATGACCTCCCCTTGGCAAACCCAAACCAAATAAATGATCATGGTGTAATGGCGTGCTAGAGTTCCGGGACTGGACGTTTGGCGTGACTTGCGGGCTTACAGGCCCGACACGTTAACTGGACTTTGGCCATGCTAGATGTCCTCTCGTTCGAGTCGGGTGCGGGGGATCGATATTATATTAGTGAGATTGTAATAGAAACATGGTCAGGTCAAGTATGAAGCCACAGAAGACGAGCAAACAAGGGAAATAATCAAAGAAAAGCGTCGGATTTATAAAGAAACAAATTCACAAGGGGAGAAAACAAATAATAATACCAAACCAAACCAAAATGATTTTGCCAAAGACTGAAAGTAGGAACATCTAGTGAAGTAGTTCAGATGGAACAAATGTAAAAACTGACCAAAACGGAGCGCCATAGTTCAAGAATTTTTTTTTTTTAAAGATATGTAGTTTAGATATTTTAAATTAAATGTCTGAAGGAGATCTAAATAAACCTGTAACATCACCAAGGTATATATTATTTCACGTGACTACCCACTGGCGACACTTATACAGAAACTTAACTTATGCTGATAAATTTGTCATCAGGAGTCTCATTCTCTCTCCTTCTTTCTTTCTTTCTGTCTCTTTTTATTTATCTCTTTCTGTTCCTTTCTGTCTCTTTTTTCTGTCTCTCTTTCTGTTCCTTACTCTCCCACTTTCTGTCTCTCTCTCTCTCTCACTCGTTTTTATCACATTTCTACTTTCTCCCACAAATTTTTTCTTCATTTTGTTTCTCTCTCTCTTTCTCTCTGTATCTTTCCAACAATATATATATCTCGTTATTTCTATCTCTAGAACAATATAATTTCTCGCTCTCTCTCTTTATCTCTGTATTTCTATAACAATAACTATTTCTTTCTCTCTCTCTCTCTCTCTCTGATATGCCTTACTTTATCTCTCTCTACATCTATCTGTCTGTCTGTCTACCTGTCCGCTCTTTTTCTTACCATCCTATTTCTCTCTCTCTCTCTCTTTTTTCTCTTCCTCTCTCTGTGTCCGTCCGTCTCTTGACAGTGTGTGTGTGTGTCTAAAGATCTTTACTAAAAGACTTTTATAGTCAACCATTTCTGACTTAAACGCTCCCAAACTGCTCTATCTTGCACTGTCTCTAATGTTCAAGTGAATCACAACCAATACACACCACCAACAGCTTTAGGCTAATCTTTCATTTAAAATATTCTAAGCCCGAAACTAGTTTAAAAAACGGCATCGATTTCTAGCGTCAAAAGCCCCTGGAGAGCACACAAGGGAGACAAGCTTATTTGGCAAAATCTATAACTTCACTTTTATTTTTTTTATCTACTCGCGAGCTAATTTTTCCTTGATATTAAATCGTTAATTAGACTGGGAGGCTCTCAATCTGTGGCACTGGTACATCCAAAGAAAATCGGGAAATGCTTGGACGAAATTTGAATAATTACTGATTATATTTTCCAAATAATATATATCTCTGTAAAAACTCTAATATCTTCGTTTGTGATGAGGTCTTCATATGTGAATGTGATACCCACGATTATTCTGTATCATCTCAATTCCACACACACACACACATATACTTATGTTAAGGTCATCTATTTCATTGGCCAACGGTTGCAAAGGGAAAAGATCGTCTCTCGAGACGTAAAATGCCATTATTTGTCAAATACAAACATAATATACATGGATACATGGCTTAGCAGTAATGCTCTTTTCTTTTCCAAACTGGGGGTCCCGGTTTACGAATCCTGGTGAAGACTGGAATCTTTGGGCCCTCCAAGTCCAGATCCCAGATCTTATGGGTACCTGACATTAGTTAGGTAAAAGTAGAGGCGGTTGGTCGTTATGCTGGCCACATCACACCCTCGTCGACCGTGGGCCACAGAAACAGATGCCCCTTACATCGTCTGCAGCATAGATCGCGAGGTCTGAAAGGGGAACTTTACTCTTTATACTTTAACTTGTTCACATAGAAGGTACAGGAATTATAGCACAGTGCAGAACAGGCCACTGTCCTGTTGGCTCATATTTCTCGCGGCTATGGCCAAATTTTGATTCACGGTGCCCTCGCTGCGGGGAAGAAGAGGAAACCGTGCCTCATATTCTGTTTGACTGCCCCAGACTTGCTGATCTCCGTCTCGACAGGTCTGGGAAACCCAAAATTCTCGACTTGTATGGCGACATTTATGCACTAGGCAAGACAGCAGGGTTTCTGTCCAGGGCTTTTTCCAGAGAGGATTTGAGCCTCTCAAGCCCTCACTCTAATGGAGTTTGATGATGATGATGAAGGTACAGGAACGCTGTTAATGTTAAATCAATGTAAAACTAACGTCATGTCTAGTGCAAACATTGGGTCAACACTTTAGGTGCAAAGCAAAATAAACCACATCCCAGAATCGGTAAAATATAAAGTGAATGCGCTGTAATGTATCAAAGACCACTCGGTAACAGCTCTCACATACATATTAGGCTCAATAAATAGCATCACTTAGAGTGCTACCTATGAGCTACAAAAAAAAACCACAACACGCTGTTCAATAAATCTATAGCGAAGCAGATGGGCTTGTATCGGCGTGTGACAGCGGACTATCACATAAAGATGTCAAGTCGAACAAACGAGCCCATGTCGTTATCAACGTGCAGAGTGGATGGCGATCTCACCGTCGAGCTCGTGAATGCGAGATCGCACCCTAGCATCCTCACGAAACGTTAAAATCTGTGCCCAATGAAAGATTGACGAATCGAAGAGTAAAAGTTTAATACAATTAGCTGCCTCTCTGGTGAGTCACTAATTGGTTAGATCTGAAAATAGCAAGCTTTGACAACATTATTTGCAGTATCAAACTAACAATACAATGTCAGACTTGATAGTATCAAACTAACAGTACAATGTCAGACTTGATAGTATCAAACTAACAGTACAATGTCAGACTTGATAGTATCAAACTAACAATACAATGTCAGACTTGATAGTATCAAACTAACAGTACAATGTCAGACTTGATAGTATCAAACTAACAGTACAATGTCAGACTTGATAGTATCAAACTAACAGTACAATGTCAGGCTTGATAGTATCAAACTAACAGTACAATGTCAGGCTTGATAGTATCAAACTAACAGTACAATGTCAGGCTTGATAGTATCAAACTAACAGTACAATGTCAGACTTGATAGTATCAAACTAACAGTACAATGTCAGACTTGATAGTATCAAACTAACAGTACAATGTCAGGCTTGATAGTATCAAACTAACAGTACAATGTCAGGCTTGATAGTATCAAACTAACAGTACAATGTCAGACTTGATAGTATCAAACTAACAGTACAATGTCAGACTTGATAGTATTAAACTAACAGTACAATGTCAGACTTGATAGTTTCAAACTAACAGTACAATGTCAGACTTGATAGTATCAAACTAACAGTACAATGTCAGGCTTTGTTAGACAAAAAAAAATGTGTAGAAAACTGGGAAATCTTATCAATGATGTGTTCGTGTCACGTGGTGCTCTGTGGTAATCACGTGATAGTGATTCAAGATTTTGGATCTAGTGACACAAACACTCAAGGAGTTGTGGATCCGTCGTTTGAAACTATCACAGATTACGCGTCCATTTGTGAATATTATATGTGAATCGTACATTAAATAGGCACAAGGAATTTCCCAATATAATGGTGCGATATATATGAATACATCATTAAATAAATCCACAGTGAGAATATTAAGATTAAGCGCTAATATGCAATTGAACCCAAACAACTCTCTTCTATATATATATATATATATATATATATATATATATATATATATACCTTTTCAATCTAAGAAAATATATCATCTTATATAATCTTATATAATACAGACGTTACTTCAAAAAAGAAGATGATTACGTCCTACGCGTCATGCATTTAGTCATGCATATTAACCAATGACTTAAATTCTGCCAAGTCACTGGTTTTTCTGGCTAGCTCAGGCAACCCATTCCATGCTCTAATAGCACTAGGGAAGAAGGAGTATTTGTACAAATTTGTCCTAGCATAGGGGACAAGGAATGTGCCTTTATTTTTGTGTCTTTCAGAGTATTTTATTAAGTTTTGTTTTTGTATTTGAAGATTATGGTTCAGTGTTTTATGTATAATTGCTACTTTACTTTTGAGTCTTCTGTCCAGAAGGCTTTCTAAATTTAGTGATTTTACTAATTGTGTTACTCTAGTCAAATGTGAATATTCGTTTGTTATGAATCTCACTGCTCTATTTTGTGTTTGTTCCAGTTTCTTAATGTTTTCTTGAGTTGAGGGGTCCCAAACGGTGGATGCATATTCTATTATTAGCCTAACCAAGGTTAATCATCAATCAGAATCGGAAGTAAATTTAATTTTTTGTTTTGAATTATCCCCCCTGGGCGAGAAATATTTACGTACGTTGGAACTATCAACATTCTATGTGTATTGCTTATTTGTATGTGTTGTTGATGTCACGGAACAACTTCCGTTGTTATTAGCAACAGACCACGTGACAGCCGAAGGAAAAAAAAAACTGCCAAAGTTATCGGGATCACAGTAAGAGCGATGCCATTACGTGTTTGGGGAAACGCGCTGCTGGGGTACGATCTTGTGAGTTTTACACCTTTTTATGCGCATGTCCTTTGGTGGTATGGTGCAGTGCATCAGGCACGCGGTAGCGCTCACGAGGAAATGACGTCAGAGGAAGAAAGCCTAACGGCGATCCACAATGTTTTTTATGTGTATTTTAGTTATATATTTAGTTATATATTTAGTTATATATTGTGATATTGATTTTAATCGTTACTTGTTATAGTCACGAAGTTTATATCAGCTTACTCTGTCCGTATGTCTGTCTGGGTACAAATCTTGTACACCTTATATATCCCACTTCCCATTCTCGGATCAAGCTGAAACCTTGCAAAAATTATCTCTTGTCGTTGACAACACATGAATCAATTAAACAGTAAACTATTTAGTGGTAATTAATTAATTTTGTTTAATAAAAAGGGATATACATCTTGCTGTATTGAGATATGACAGTATTTGTGCTGTTCTTTCTCTCGAATAAGCTTTGCTTTTTTTAAATAGTATTTTTAAAAAATACTTTTTAACTTGTTATATTTATTTCCATGTTGGTGATTGAATTATTCAATTAACAATCACAATCAGGAGCATGTTGGTGATTGAGTTAGTAAATTAACCTGCCCAGTGTGCAGCCGAACATTCCGGGCTCACATAGGTCTCACCAGCCACATGAGGAGGCACAAAACCCCAGTGCAAAGCCCTCAGCCCCCTGGATGACAAAGTGGTCATCATCGAACCACGATGGACGAACTATATATATATATATATATATATATATTGTTACAGATTCCTTATTATATTTATACCTATAACGCGATAGAATCTACCTTAGGTCTCGATACGTCTAGGTGTCCCTGGTTCAGTTCTAGTTAACGAAATAAAACAATGAAACCACTAGATCAAACACATAAACTTTAATCAGCTTTACTGCATATCACACAAGCTGGTCTCTCTCTGATCAACCTCTGACAACAAAACACACTTCCGGTCATTGGTGCAGAGTGTAAAAATAGATTATACATACATACACACATTCATCCGTGACATCTCGCCCTCCTAAAATTATAATCGATTTTTACAAAGATTACTAAATAAAACGATTATAAAACAAATATCAAACATTACACCACAAAACAACAAAAATGTTCGTTCGATAAGCCACAAAGGCTCTGGGTATGTCACACAGGCGTTTATGTATCCAAACAACTTGAACATAGTCACACAGACTTTAATGTAGTCACACAGACTGTAATGTAATAAGCACACAGTCTATAGTTAAGACACGCAGTCTTAGAAGATGAAGACACACAGTCTGAAAAGATGAAGACACACAGTCTTAAAAGATGAAGACACACAGTCTGAAAAGATGAAGACACACAGTCTTAAAAGATGAAGACACAAAGTCTTAGTTGTAGACAGAAAGTCTACCATCAAGCAACAAAGTCTAAACTGTTGAAGACACAAAGTCTTTGATGAAGCAACACATGCTTGTGAGAAGCCACCTAGGCTTATATCTATGATAAGCGTGACAGAATGTCCGCTACGACGTTTCCTTTACCTGGAATATGCTGCACTTCGAACTGAAAGTCCTGAAGCATCAGTGCCCAGCGAGTTACCCTGGAATTCACCGACTTACGTGTGTTTAAACAGCGTAAGGGTGCGTGATCTGTGCGGAGTACGAATGTTCTGCCCAACAGGTATCTGGCCAACTTGGTTACTGCCCAAACAACTGTCAAGCACTCTCTTTCTACGGTGCTGTATCGTTGTTCTTGCTGTCCCCATAAGACCCGCAAAAGGTGAGTCATGATCTAACTCCAAAATTCTTTTTCTTTCGGCGGCAGGGACGACTAGCTGTAGTTTCTCTTTGTTATCTTGTCTCATCCGAAGCCCATTTTTCACTTTAAATTTACTGGTAGGTCGCTCCGCAAATTCAAAAAGTTTATCCAACGTTTGGTCCTCCTTTTGTTTCAATGCATAACTGGATGTTAATTCTGATTCTGGCTGTTCAATCTGACTATGTAGGATCGGTTGACCCATGTTTTCTATTACACCAGATTGAGACCTAGTTACCGCATTTGTAACTTCTGACATTGCTGACCTTTGCCACTTGTAGATATCTGTGATGGTAGGCTCAGTTATGCCAGTCACGTTTCCTAGAATCAAGTCAGCTGCAGGCCTCTCCAACACACATGCTTCAACCTTCCCAGATAAAAATGGCGTATCAATATCAATGACAGCTGTGGGATATTCTTCAATTGTTCCTCCAAATGTCATACACTGGACTTTCTTACCCGTCAACTGGTGAGGGCGCACATGTAGTCTCTTCACTCCGATTGTGGTCGCTCCTGTATCTCTCAAGACCCAAATAGATTTTTTCCCAACAAATTCAGGATACATTTTTAATTTCCCAGCGTCACAAGTTACAGCTCCAGCCATCTTGATCTGATCAGATTCATGAGGGAGTTGTTCACCATGTCGTCATTATTACAGCGCCAACTGGCCTAAAATGTTTTGGCTGACAAGAGAACATAGACCCAGTATGACAACAACTTCTGGCACAACCACAACGGTTGCCAGACATCCCAGACTCAAAATTGTCAGTTACCGCTCACCCCTCCCCCCCCCCCACACCCCCAGAGTTGTGACAGGTCTTTGTGTCGAGCCTGTGAGTGAATTAACAGCATTGGTTTGGTTGGGATGTGTTTCTTCAGGGTGAAACGTTATCGCCATTATCCTTCTATCTCACTGTATCCTTAGGGCTGTCAATCTGAATTCCCCCTCCCCCTTCCCCCATTCTCATCTTACAATTTCGAACGCTAAAACAGAAAACTTGCTGGTAAGAGGTGATATACCACTATTAACAAGAGCATTGGATGGCGCCCCTTATGTTGGCGTCTCTCTAAAGCAGGGGTTCTCAACCTGTGGGTCGCGACCCCCCTTGGGGGGGTCGAAAGACGATTTTGCAGGGGTTGCTTAAGACAAAAGAAATAAGGATATTTTAAAAGTGTAAAACTTGAAATTTTTTCACCTTTTGTTGTTGTTCAAGGATAGGCCCCGATTACCGATAGCTGTTGTAGAGAAATGAATCTAAATTATCCATACATTTTTTTTATTGTCATAGAATAAATATTTTTACAGTTTACATCATAGATATTATTTCTGTGGTAAAATTCGCGCATATCGTGAGGTATTTGAAAAGCATGTTCGTTTATATTTAATTGTTTCGCCGTTGTTGTAACTCTTTCTCTCCTAACTGACGATACCAGCGTTGATTCCACCAGAATGTGGTAAATAATTACGGAGAGAAAGAGTTAAAGTTCATATTATTGAAGGTAATAGTTTCATTCTAGAACAAACTCATAAAAATGGATCTCAAACCAAGAACGTTCAAAGAAATTTCTTTTTTTTTTTTTTTATTTAATTATAAGCAGAAATATAGTTTAGTCAAAATATAATTTCATATTAGTTCGTAATTAAACATAAAGCTTGTGCAACGCTTATCAGATAGAATATTATGATTACGATTTTCATAACATTATCCAAAGCTCAGTTACTTTAAGAATATTATTTTACGGTTAGGGGTCGCCGCTTGTTGGAGAATAGTAAAAAGGGGCCGCCGAGCTAAAAAGGTTGAGAACCGCTGCTCTAAAGGATGTGTGTGTGTGTATGAGAGTGTAGGAGGTTGAACCGGAAGTTGACCAACATTTCGACAGAGCGTTCTTGAATAATTAACACATTCCTGTAGATATCCCACGCATTTCTTAAACTGAATAGAATAAAAAGCGACCTTGACCCTCTCCGTTACTCTCCTAAAGACACCTGTTGACAACTGTTCGTCAGTAATGTACGATCTGCAGAAGTGTAGAAACAAACATTTAATAACGTATTCATTTTGCTACACTCAATGCGTGTCGCATATCGCCATTAGGACTATTAGGACCAAGACTAGAGAGCGATCATCCTTGTCAGGCTTGAACACCAGGTGGCGTAACTCGATGGTGCACGGGGGCGACCAGCAGTGTGAGCGAGATGGAAAGGGACGAGAGATTTAGTTGTCACTCAGTGTCAGTATTGTCGTAAAGCGATCTCGCGAACTTTGCTTACGTTTCGTTGTTCTGTCCCCTTGTGTTGGACATATTGGTTTAAGCAACTAATTGTATTGTAAAGAGCAGTTCGTAATAACCAAGCGTTTGTTTTCTGTGGAGGGATTATAAAGTGCACTTATATCATAGTACTACTACTATTTCTAAATTTCCTGGGGATTAGTTTGTATACAGTTTTGGTGTAAGGCTATGCGTAGATCATGGCGTTCAACCATCGTCTTTGTGGGTGTAAATAAATGCTAATTACCGAAACCAAAAATGCTGCATTGAATCGTGTTGATTAAACAGTTTTAATTAAAGGTGTTTTGATTGCTAATGGACCTCATATGGTAATTCCAATATATCGCAAAGATAAATGGTTTGGAAGCCCCAAGTTTTGTATAGACTTTTTATATATTTATTAATAAACTTCTTCAAAGGGAAAAAAAATAACATCGCAAAGATTTATTATTGTAAGTCTAGATCTATTACATATTTAATTACATGACTGATCCAAACTAAAAAAAAAAAAAACCCAAACATTGTAAGGTTTATAAATAAAGCATTCCCTTGCGATCTCTAGGGCAGATGATGTGAAAGTCATCTGTTTTTGAGGCCCACAGTTAACGAGGGTGTCATATGGCCAGCACAACGACCAACCGCATTTACCTTTCCCAACTAAGGTACCCATTAGGGTGGACTCATAGGTAACCTAAAGATCCCGAAATAAAAAAAAAACACCAGAATTCAAACCCGGGACCCCGGTTCAGTAGCCAAGCGCTTTACCACTTAGCAAAACACCAGAGTTGTTTTTTTTAAAGCAAAACCAAACCAACGCGTGTAAAGAGATGAGATACTAGCTAATTCAATTGCACCGTTTTATTGAACTATTTAGTTTCTTATCTTTTAATGTTCAGCGTTGATTCCACCAGAATGTGGTAAATAATTACGGAGAGAAAGAGTTAATTTTTGTTAAAATTGTTTTTTATTTCTGAACCACCAAGCAGTTGTTTTTTTTTTCTTTGTATACGATACAACATTTAACTCTTTCTCTCCTAATCAACGCTACCATCGTTGGTTTGACCTCATTAAATTAAATCAATTTTTGGTTTAATAATTTGTGTTATATAAAAAGAGCATACATTCTCCTCTAATTCTAGACCAAAAGTAACTTTTTCGGATGACAAACAAAAGTGTTATTGAAGTTTTATCAACAATGAACAATTCTGTCAAAACTTGGGGAAAATAATTACGTAGATAAAGAGTTAAAGAGGCTGCGAGCGTTTGTGACATCTTGTTGAATAGAAAGCCTACTATAGACTGTCAACAAACACTGGTATTGAACAATGGTTGAAAATGTCTTCTGTATCCGTGTATGTTGACTCATTTCCGTTCATTTTGACTTCTGATTTTAGACCAGGGCTTCTCAACTTGTGGATCGCGACCCCCCTTGGGGGGTCGATTGACAATTAGCCAGGGTTCGCCTAAGACCATCGAAAATATGAATTGTTTTTTTGTCTTTTCTTCTATTGCTGTATGTGTGTGTGTGGGGGGGGGGGTCGCGGCAGAGTGGGGGATTGTAAAAAGGGGTCACCGAGCATTAAAGGTTGAGAACCGCTGTATTAGACCATCCTGTTTAGATCTACCTACGTTAGTAGTTTATATTTCGTAATATTATGTATATTTTATTACCTGTAAAGGGGATTATTTATTCTAGTACTTAACCTTTTCAGCGGCCCCCGAAAGGGGGAGAAATAACAGTAGTTTTGTGTGGAATGTCTGTTCGTCTGTCCGTCCGTCCCGTTTAGATCTCGTAAACTATAAAAAATGGTAAAAATCCGACATTATAATATTTTAGACCATTCAAAGTTCTGATACAACGGATACTTTTTTCTTTTCTGAAAGCGAAAAATCTAATTTTTTAAATCACTTATGCAAGCAGTTTTACATCTATTCATTATTAATAGTAACAAACACGGGAGGCTCCTTAGTAGAGGAGTGAACTATTCACCATATTTTAAACACATTAATGCAAACGGTTTTAGATTTTTTGTCAAAAGAATTATTTTTTCATTACATTTGTATTGCTAAGTTAAGTAAGTTCTATTATACTAACTACTACATTTACACAGAAAAGAGAAAAAATCTATTTAGTATGCATAAAAGTTCAACATATTCTGAAATAACAATTAAAAAGTAGTTTTTCATATTATCGCGTGAACTGCAGATTTCACAACAGGTGATGAAATACTGAACTAAAAGAATTTTTTTTACGGAAATTTTTTTTCTTGAGGAATAAGAGATTGTCCCTTTATAAAAACAATAAGATCAATTAGATTTTTATTAAAAGACATATGTTAGACCAGGTTCACATTTTCTAACTTCACATTCATTTTCACCTATCCTTTGGACTGTGGACCGCCGGGGCACCACACAAGATCCGTCAACCTTCTTTCTCCATTCTTCTTTGTCATTTGTCTTTGATAGAATTTCATTCTGATGTTCTTTCTGGAAATATTGAAACCTGCCTTTTTACCTGCCTGACTGGACCACTTCGGGGTCCGATTTTGAGTTTGTGTCTCCACACAAACTGTCTTTGTAACCTTGTTTATTTCAATGTAGACAATGTAAATCAATGTAGTCCTCTCCGTAAGTAAACAAAACAATAGACGTCACATGTGTCAGCGGTTTCAAATGTGGATTTCGACAATAGATGATTGTCGACACCTTACACAGGGGGAAGTAAATAGTTGCAGAGTCTCGAACTCTCCCATCTTATGACATTAGAAACGAGAACTAATTCGGACAATAGAAACATGAACTAATTCGGACAATAGAAACATGAACTATTTCTGACAATAGAAACATGAACTAATTCCGACAATAGAAACATGAACTAATTCTGACAAAAGAAACATGAACTAATTCTGACAAGAGAAACATGAGCTAATTCTGACAATAGAAACATGAACTAATTCGGACAAAAGAAACATGAACTAATTCTGACAAAAGAAACATGAACTAATTCGGACAAAAGAAAAACGATGAAACTTTGCTAGAGTAAATGTGGTTATTTCGTACTCAGTAGAGGAGCGCCGCCTTTTGAACCAATCTTTGACTTGTGACTTTTAACCTTTGACCCCAAGTAACAATAAACAGTCGTTTCAATGTTGCCCAGAAGAAACAGTGCACAAAAAGCTTTGAGTATGACTATGATATTTTAGACCCCCTCACACCCCTCACCAAAAAAATGTCGACTGATTTCAAGTTCAAGGACACTAGGGAAACTGTATAAGGTCAAGGAACTATTTCCCCCAAGAATTTCGTGTCCCTGTCTCCAGACCGTTGAGTTCTAAGGATTGAGTTACACCATGATTTGATAGTTTGGGAGGCAATGAATGCAAAGGGCAACACAAGGTGCATTGTGGAATTTCACAATAACTGTTTGATGACCTCAGCTAACATTTCCTGTGCCTATACATTAGGCCTACTTTGACTTGTGAACTTTGTTTTTCTTTTACATGGAATAGAGCGGCACTAGTCTGGAATAATTTTTAAATCAATTTGAAACTGACTGTAAACATTGTCGCTTATCTTGAGTTTAATTAAATGTCCTTTTCAGATACTAGCGATCTATAGGGGAGAGGATATTAAAGGCATCTGTTTAGATGGGCGTCGGTTAAACGTAGATGTCATGTGTCGAACAATCGCTTTACTTTCCCCGACTAATGTACGCCCTGGAAATCCCTGAAATTACAAGTCTTTACCATGAGTCGAACCCGCGACCCCTGGGTTCGAAAGACCAGCGCTTTACCTATCAGTTGTCCCCCTCCCCCCCCCCCCCAACCCTGAGTTTTATGATAACTGGGTACTTTGACAGCTTGTATTTGCCTAGCGTGTTTTAAACTGAAACACAATATGTCAGAATTCCTAACAGTATCATTAAAACTGTATTAGCAGAGGGCCTTTGGTGTAATGTTGGCGGGTCATCGCACAGCGAAAGGCATCATTGCTTTATGTACTTCATCAATAATTTGTTCATTATAAACCGTGTGAAGTTTTTTTTGGTGTTGGATTCAGCAGGTCAGGGATTGTGTGACTGAGAATTACAGCTGCCAGTCTGAAGCTCTCGGGTTCAAGTCCCGGATTTTCGAGCTGTTTGGGGAATGGAGTCTACTCAATTTTGGGACAATGACCCTTGATGTTGAAGGTCAGTTGGTCATTGGAGTTGTCACGTAGCTTTAAAAAAAAGCCCTTATTTGACAGGCGCAGAAGTCGAAAAAAAAAGAAATTAAATAGACAGCCGGCGAACAACGACTTTGTCCACGTGAGGTGCGGAAAAATATGCAGGTCGCAACTGGGTTCGCGTAGTCATGTAAAATAAGTTACGCATTCTTAATCTTAGGAATCGAAGACATTGCTATTAATATTACATATCCTAATTTTTTTAAATTTTTAAACATAATACATAAATAAAACATACATTGGTCAGTTGTTTTTAAATTCCACACTCTCGGTCAAGGACACGGTGCTTGTATGTAGGAATATATGTATGGAAGTGGTTCTAGAATTGTTGAATTCCACGCGCCGCCCTTGCAGTGTAAACACATATACTTTAACCGGCTAGTTATTTCTTATCTAGGTCTGATATGGCTAAGCTATAGATATAAATCTAAAGATGACGTCACAGATGCAGTAATACACATTCGATGTGAACTTTGTGACTCGCTGTATTGTATGTGTCAAGATTCGAACCCACGACTTTTCGGTTATAGTGCTGACCGGGAAAAGGGATTTGGTTACGCGAACTGTCACAGCACCCCTGAAAATAGTCACAGCACTCCTACGAACTGTCACAGCACCCCTACGAACTGTCACAGCACCACTACGAACTGTCTCATCACCCCTACGAACTGTCACAGCACCTCTACGAACTGCCTCATCACCCCTACGAACTGTCACAGTACCCCTACGAACTGTCACAGCACCCCTACGAACTGTCTCATCACCCCTACGAACTGTCACAGCACCCCTACGAACTGTCACAGCACCACTACGAACTGTCACAGCACCACTACGAACTGTCACAACACCACTACGAACTGTCACAGCACCCCTACGACGAAAGTCAAAGACATGATGAAATTTAATATATCTGGCATACATTATATTGACCTACTTTAGACAAAATATGGTCATAGGTGGAGCATATAGTAATCAATATACTTTCTGAGAGGGGGGGGAGGAGTAATTTCTACGACAAAGAAATGAGAAAAACAAGTTTTCTATTTGTTAATTTTTATTTGAAAAATATTTTTTTTGTGGACTTAGTAAATTATTTTTAACTTTGCTTTTAAGATCACATTTAAGGCTATTAACTTCTCACAACTGTTTTAGTTGTATTTAGACCCACTATAGCCAGATACTGCTATCAAACTGCAAACCAATATTTCATATCCAAACTTCGGATACAGAAACTTGGACTGCGCATCAAGTATCGACACTAATTTCAGTGTGTTGATAAAATTATTAATTGGTGTTGGTTAACTTATTAATGGGGTATAGTGTAAACTGTAAGTTCTAGGCCTACTTTGAATTACGATCTCCAATGGACACTTCCTAAACTTTATTGATTCTTAATTTAGGCTACTAAATTAGCTTTAGCAGTAACTAATCAGAAGTGTAAAAATAGCTCCTACAAATTATTTATTTGAAATTTATACGAAACTAATACACTGGTGTTGAATATATGAATATCTGCGTGACAGCGGAATATTTAATAGGGTGACAATTACCATAAAGATCAGTGAAAATAATAGAAATGCCAAAGCCCTCCTGTCGATGTGTCCTAGTTTTAATACGCCTCGTGACAAAGCTGCTTCCGAATTGTGTTGTGTAACTGAGTTGCTGCCGTGATAACGAGGCTCAGCACGGTACACGAACACACAAGCAGTTTACGGTTTTAGTGTGTTTGGGTTTAGCGCCATAAAATTTGATACACAGCTTTTGCTATCACAGTGCAATTATTTCGGTGTGTCTAAATTTGTGTTTATTCCAAAGGATAAATGTGAATTTTTTTTTCTCCGTTAACAAGAATCTAGATGTTGACATCATTTTTTTTATTTATGTTGGTAATCTAGCTCTCTAGCACTAGCCTGCTCACGTGATGTGTAACTAGGACACAAAAAAAAAGTGGGGGAGGTGGAGATGGTATTTAGTTTCGTTTCTTAAAACTTTGTGTGCCGTGTTTTGAATTTGACTTACGTAACAATAACACGTCTGCTGCGTTCCTATTTTTTTAAAATAAAAACTGATGGGAAAGTTTATTTTTTAAAATTGGATAGTTGATCATAAAATATGTTTATTCTTCTAAGTAATAATACAAACGATAATCATAGTAGTACTGAATTAGCTTTGGTCTATTAATTACATAAACTAAAATCAATGAATTATTTAGGGTCAATGAATCATTGAATGATACCTAAGTTTGGATCTATTATTAATAGGCCTAGTAGATCTAGATCTATGTGTATTTATACTTCGCCAGTGATTGTAGACTAGATCTAGAGTCTAGATCTCGAGTTCTAGATCAATAAGACATTCGTCTGATCAGACAAGTTAAAATAGCTTTACAAATGTGAAGTGAAGCAAAAATGTTAGATCCAGATTCATATCGAGCTCTAGACCTAGATCTACACTATTCTATACCGTCCCTACGTTAAATTAAATGGTTTCAAAATAGTTCACCTCCCACGTCTGCTTGCATCGACCCACACCAGGAGGGAAAGTATTGAGTGCGTATTGAATTAAACATCGGACCGTACTCTCCCACACGTCACAATGTTTCCGAGACTTTTACACTTTTTTTAAAAAACATTTAATTCTTTTCGACGATATCTACCTGAGTATTTATGTTTGACTGATCTAGTATCTTTTTATTACACTCTCTCTCTCCCTCTCTCTCTCTCTCCCTCTCTCTCTCTCTCTCCCTCTCTCTCTCTTCATCTCTCTCCCCTCTCTCTTTCACCATCTCTCTCCCTCTCTTTCACCATCTCTCTCTCTCTTTCACCATCTCTCTCCCTCTCTCTTTCACCATCTCTCTCTCTCTTTCACCATCTCTCTCCCTCTCTCTTTCACCATCTCTCTCCCTCTCTCCCTCTCCCTCCCCCTTTCTCTTCCTCCCTCCCTCTCCCTCCCTCCCTCTCCCTTTCTCTTCCTCCCTCCCTCTCTCTCCCTCCCTCTCATTATCTCTTTCTTTCAAACCTCCTTTTGTTCCGTTTTTTTTTCATCCTCTGCATCGTTACGTTGACCTTTGATGACCCGTTTTAAAACGCCCCCATTTTCGACACACGCACACACATACATACTTCTCGTTCGTAAAATAAAATATCATTTTTACTTTCCTCATGTCCCACCCCACGCCGCCCTCTCGCCCACAAAAAAAAGCTTTTACGTACAATGTACAGTCTCTGACTTTTATCTTATCTTATCTTATATAATACAGAAGTTACTTCAATAAAGAAGATGATTACGTTCTACGCGTTCCTTCTTCCCTAGTGCTATTAGAGCATGGAATGGGTTGCCTGAGCTAGCCAGAAAACCAGTGATTTGGCAGAATTTAGGTCATTGGTTGATATGCATGACTGAATGCATGACGCGTAGGACGTAATCATCTTCTATTTTGAAGTAACGTCTGTATTACTTAAGATAAGATAAGAAATTTGCTTTAAATTTACTTAGTACTGTCATCTTGAATTTTGTTGACCTACCTTGGCTTAATATTGTGAATTATGACCATCTATCTTGGCTTGATATTGTGAATTATGGCGATCTATCTTGGCTTAATATTGTGAATTATGACCATCTATCTTGGCTTGATATTGTGAATTATGGCAATCTATCTTGGCTTAATATTGTGAATTATGACGATCTATCTTGGCTTAATACTGCCATTTTGAAATTTGTTCGCCTGTCTTGGCTTAATATCATCTTGAATTTTGCTCATCTGTCTTGGCTTAATATCTTGAAATTTGTCCGCCTGTCTTGGCTTAATATAGATTACCATCGTGAATTTGTCGACCTATCATGGTTTAATATTGCCATCATGACCTGGCTGTAGACAGCATTAGTTCTGTTGTATTCTTCCTGTTTTTATTACTTCCATTGGCCCAAATAAAAGCGACCATTTCTGTTTTGTGATAAGAGGGGAATAATCTATCCGCATTAACGCTTAATACTTTTATCTTAATCGTTTTCGACATTATATTGATCACAACATTATGCATAGATTATGTAAGACTCTTTGACTATTTCTTTGTCAGCTGTGCTGTATTTGAATAGTTGCCAATAAATAATTTGTATATGTCAGGCGCGTGACTTATTATTATATAAAGGTTCTCAAAGTGTGATGCCACTCGTCGTAGGTTGAATGTTGGGCCTACGTTCTGCATACCAAGGTTTGCCAACATTTTCTAAAAGGCTGGCTACGTGTTTTTATCGCAGATGCACCGATAAATAGTCTGAGAAGCGTGGAACTCTCACTCACCAGGTTGGATGTTGTTGCCATTTACGACTGAACACGTACTAATGAAATAGAGGACTTAGTAATAATAATAATTACTAGCCGACCCGCGGCGTACCATACGCCTCTATTTAGTGACGGGTAAACACTCCCTGAAAGACACGGTTGTCCAAATCGGGTAGGTTCGGGCAAAACGACTGTGTGCGCATGTCTGGAGAGCGAGGAAGACGAGGGCACGGGCCGGGAGCAGGATTAGAGAATCGGCTTGCGCGCGTGGTGCCCCGCATGGTTGGGTGACTTAGAGAATTATATATACAGATTATGGTGACGTAGTGTCAACGTTACTTCTCGGTTTTGTCTATTTTATAGACATTAAAAATCGTTTCATTGCTGTGTTTGTATCATGTATGTCCCGATGTCTTCGCTTCTGGTAGCTGTCAAAAAATGCAAACTAAAACCTTATAGCCATATCACAAGGTCCTCGTGGCTCGCAAGGACCTTCCTTCAGGGAACAGTACCAGGACAAAGGAGAAGAGGCGGACAGAAAAAAATATCGATGCCATTGAAGGAGATTCTACCCAAACGACAGAGAGGAATGGAGAAGGACGATCGACAGATCCTGTGTGGTGCCCCAGTTGTCCAAGAGACTAGTGGATCGGTGATGGGGAAAATAGTATAATGAATGTACTGAACTGGCTTGAGTTTCTACTCTAAGGGACATACTTTGTTGACTTCTGTGAAGAAAACGTCACATTGGGTTTGCTAAACGCCTCTCATGCTTGGTCAAGGGGACTTAATCACTTGCAAAGTAGGATTAACTCTTACCGGTATACAGTGGAAGTTTGGGATTCCTGCCCTTTGCCCAACTGGAGTACATCTCAACGCTTTTGGTCTTATCTCCATAATACACATATTTGCATTAGGTCCAATGAATATTTTCACTTGCTATTACTTTTCTAAAGTTTTATATTTATTGTAATACATCAAACAAACTTAAAAAGAATTTAAAAAAAAACACATTTTTTAAAAACTGTCTTTATAGTTAGTTTCTGTGTTTAAAGATATCTTTTGTTCCGCTTTTATGCCGGACAATTGAATGCATATTTTTTTTTATTTTGCCCCGCAGAAAGACAAAAGTCGATTTGGTAGGCTAATAAAAGGCTAAATAAAATAATGAAAACAAAACCAAGTGTACAACAACCTGGGGGGTGGGGGGGGGGTGTCATCTTAAACAAAGGCAACATAAGTGGCCGACAACAAAAGTGGCTGATCGTGAAGTGAATATGCTCGAGATGTTTTGGTACGTGACTAGACTTGAGATAAAGGAATTCAGGTTTTGACCTCACTGACCTAAGTAGCCTGACATCGTTTAGGATAGTACTATTATCTTGACGGCCTTGGTATCGTCTCTAGCGCTACTGATTTGTAAGGGAAAAAAAACAACGTAGAGAAAAATACCTTCTCCTTATGGTATCTTTTTGTGGAAACATTTCAAACTTTCTGATATTTTTCTAGACCTAGAAAGATTTATAGTGTAGACTTGGAGCTGGTTTCAAACCCAACTCCGCCATCGAGCATAATGGAAGACTTCATCTTAGTTTACCGCGACAAACGTCACGACAGGAAATGTGAAGTTGAATGTGCTTATAATGAATCACTCTTCAATGTTGAATGTGCTTATAATGAATCACTCTTCAATGTTGAATGTGCTTATAATGAATCACTCTTCAATGTTGAATGTGCTTATAATGAATCACTCATTAATGTTGAATGTGCTTATAATGAATCACTCTTCAATGTTGAATGTGCTTATAATGAATCACTCTTCAATGTTGAATGTGCTTATAATGAATCACTCTTCAATGTTGAATGTGCTTATAATGAATCACTCTTTAATGTTGAATGTGCTTATAATGAATCACTCTTCAATGTTGAATGTGCTTATAATGAATCACTCTTCATGGTCAATTTTACCGATTGCTCCAAATCGGGCCCCGCGCCTGGCAGGGGCCCCGCAAATTAATTTTTGGCTTATCAATATCAGTCAATGCTCTTGTCACATGCTTTTTAAGATATATCAGTTTACTGGTAAACATATTTAGTGTTTCGTATGATCGACGTAACTTTAATGAACCCACTGGCGAATATTTCATTTAGTGCTTCCTATGCATGTTGTACATTAAATGTTGAAATAATGATCTAATTAATAGTAATAGTTGTTATTTAAAAAAAACAAACTATTTAGATGAGGGCTTTGCAAGCATCCATTAAATTGGGCCCCGCAATTTGTAACACCTGCCCTGGTTGAATGCGCTGATTATGAATCACTCTTCAATGTTGAATGTTGTATGTCTACGTATTCAAATCTAAATGCAGATCTTTAAGTTTGTTTAGGAGTGCCAACTCGGCTGTGTACTTTTGTGCTATGATTATGAAGTGGAAAAAAAAAATGTACGTGTTAAATCCGAAATAGGTTCAGCCCTCCGGCTACTCTCGGTTATTTTTATCCAGTAAATCTTTTGCCCCTGCTGTTCTCTCTTTTATCGACACTCCATCCGCAAACTTCCGTTTAATTGTAAGCAGTAGGCCTGCTTTTGCTGTTAGTTAAACCTAATTTTGATCAAAGTCTTACAAAATATAGACATAGACGATACGGTGACAATTTATTATTATTATTCTAATTATGATTTTACATTTGATAGTGTGGACATTTTGATATTTTGAAAAATTTTAGCGGTCAAACCAGAGTTTTTCTGTGTGGTCAATCAGCTAGTAAATTTTTCATAAAGATGTACATAAACTCAAATTTCTAGGAAACTAGTTTTAGCCGTTTTCCAGTGTCCAGAGTCCAGTGTCCACACTTTTCGTTCTTGAATAGTTTGCAAGCGTCTTTAAAGCGAAAGAATATAATCTAAAAATCTGGTTTTACAGTGCTAATAAAGTGCAAACAACGTATCGTAGGTCTATAACTTTTGTTAATATTAATAGGCCTACTTTATGAAAAAGAGATTGTGTCATTTCAGAGTGTAAACCGGAAATTCCCGCCATTGTGTAAAGAATTTAAAATACTAATTGGGTCGCCAGATCACCCTTTGTTCGTTTCTTATTTCTAAGCAAGCACATTTTGTCCGCCGACCACAGATTGAGAACCACGCGATGTTTTGGAGGCAAATGCAAATCTTCATTATTGGAAGCCACGCTGTCAGCCAACTTTGAGGATTCGTCTCCGTGACACTAGGGCTTCTGGGAAGACTTAGCGGTGACGTCCTGTGTTTGGTTGTCTTGTCATACAGATATCGGAGTCGTAAAAAATAGGAAATAATATCATGCAGTTTTTTTTTTAATTTCATATTAGAAAAAAACTTTAAAAATGTATTACAATAATCCCAATTAAAACTCAGCTGTATTGCTTCAGAACGTTGTTACGGTAATTGTGAAGAACATGCTTCCTACTAGATATGTATATAAAGGGTTAGGGAAAGTTGTAATACTCACAGAGCACATCAGATTGGGCAGCTTATGGATGATTGGACCTTTTTTTTTTTTCTTCACTTTTTTAACTCTTTCTCTCCTAACTGACGATCCAGCGTTGATTCCACTAGAATATGGTAAATAATTACGGAGAGAAAGAGTTAATGCAATTTGACAACGACCTCTTGTATATTAATATAGGATTTTAAAAATTGAAATCCTACTTATCTTATATAATACAGATGCTACTTCAAAAAAGATGATTACGTCAAGTCACTAGTTTTCATGGCTGGCTCAGGCAAACCATTCCATGCTTTAATAGCATTAGGGAAGAAGGAGCATTTTTATAAAGGAATGTGCCTTTATCTTTGTGTCTTTCTGGGTATTTGTGTTCAAGTATACTTATGCTCAAATATACTTAGGTATAATGGTTATGCTTGCCATGGATGTGGCAAAATATGTAGATCACAGCTGGGACTGCGCAGCCACTGGAAATACTGCATTCCTCACTAATCTTCGGACTCGAAGACTAGCCTTTTATTATTATTATCTTCGAATAATCTAGTAAACTAAACTGTATTATATAAGAAGAAGAAGAAGAAGAAACAGTCAAATAATATTTCTCTTTGAAAAAAAAAATTGTCCAGTTTGGTAATCGAGCAAACAACATTTTTGTTAATTACTGTTTAAAACGTCATTACTGTGATTTCCGAATATCTCCATTATATCAATAAATGCAAAATAATCATAGCATGTCGACTTCCTCTCGTGACTTAATTTGTTGTTTATTCAGCACGCATTCGAACCATTCCACATTCACGCCTTGCCGCGCACTTTGATCAAATTCCAACTTTGATCTTTTCTCCATGAAGGGTGTAAGCTAAAAGTAGGCACTGCAAATATGTATATATTCGTGGTCCTAAAAAAAAACAAGATTACAAAGACAGTTTGTGTGGAAACACAAACTCAAAATCGGCCCCCGAAGTGGTCCACCCAGGCAGGCTTCAATATTTTCAGAAAGTATATCCAAATGAAATTATATCAAAGACAAATGAGAGATAAGAATGGAGAAAGAAGGTTGACAGATCTTGTGTAGTGCCCCAACGGTACAGCAGATAAAAGGATAGGTGCAAGTGAATGCAAAGTTAGATGTGAACCTGGCTGAACTAGTTCAGACCTTGTGGTCTATAGGGCAGATGATTCTTATCTCTCATTTGTCTTTGATATAATTTCATTTGGATGTACTTTCTGAAAATATTGAAGCCTGCCTGGGTGGACCACTTCGGGGGCCGATTTTGAGTTCATCTTTTTTTGTGGCCTACTGTCAACGAGTGTTTTCTTTCTTTTTCCCAACTAATATCAGGTACCCATTGGAGCTGGGTGGATTCAGGGGCGCCTAAGGATTCCGAAATTGAAAATCCCAGTCTTCACCAGGATTCGAACCCGGGTCCCCCGGTTCGGAAGCCAAGCGCTTTACCGCTCAGCTACCGCGCCTCTCCTGGCCTATCTGAAGTATTATCGTTGATGTAATTGTTTTGAAAAGGCTCAATCTCTTATTCGAATACTCAAAACAAAACAAAAAAACAACAAAAAAATACATTCCCCTGTAACAAAAGATAAAAGTTCAGGAAAATGAAATTTACAAGATTACTATTTGTTTTAATGTAGGTCTAACTTATAATGCATACTAATTAGCTTTTTCTCTTTAAAAAAACTGCTTGCATAACTTATTTTAAAAATTAGATTTTTCGCTTTCAGAAAAAAAAAGTAGCCGTTGCATCAGAACTTTGAATGGTCTAAAATATTGTGATGTCGGATTTTCAATATCTTTTCTAGTTTACGAGATCTAAACGGGACAGACGGACAGACATTTCGCACAAAACTAATAGCGTCTTTTCCCCTTTCGGGGGCCGCTAAAAAAACTACTAGAATATGCGTTTAAAATTAGCACCAGGAGCTACTTGCCAGAGAATAGAATACAGACTAAAAAATACTAGTTCTAATTCTAACATGAAAAAGGTTGTATTGGCAGCTCTTAACTTTGTCAGGGTACTGATATTGCGGCTCGAAGGGTTGTACAAAATCTTTCCAATATTTGTTTATGTGTTGTTTTTTTTTTAATTCTTTGAGGGACCATACGAGCTTTACATAAATATACCATTATGAATAAAATATTTCATACATCATTAAGTGACTAGCCGAATCTACAGATATCATGTGTATAACATTTGTGTGTTTTTGTGTTACCGTTTATCAGTGATTGCGTACTTTTGAAACTGCGAAGAAAGTATTGAGTACTGAGACCTACTTAAGATTGTTATTAGTATTCAGAGTGCTCTAATCATCGCCATAAAGTTCTGTTGTATTCACTGTTTGGATTATCTGCCCTTGTTCAGACGTATTTTTTTTCACCCAACACCAACCTAATGGATATATCCGCCGGCATCCATTTTGCGTCTTGGGACTGAGTGTTGCTAAGGACGCGGTTAGTCCGGACAATGACCAGGAAAAAGCTAACATGGTGTGCCACGCACCCGTTGTGTCGGCTGTTTACTCACGTGGCCATCTTCTTTGGATACCTGTGTGGGGGCGCCGCCATCTTCATGCACCTAGAGAGCCCTCGGGAGGAAGCGCTGGTCAACTCCCTCAAGACTCATCGGTTCAACTTTTTAGCCAACAATTCTTGTGTTTCCGGTAGGAAAAATTTATATTCGTTTTTGTAAGTTTTCATATACATCTAGAATAATGTATGTGTATTGATAATTAGATTGAATCTAGAATATATGTCAACTGCTGACATCGTTGGACCATATGTAAACTACAGCCATCACTGGACTGTATTTTAACTGCTGATATCTCTGGACAATATGTTAACTGAAGACATCACTGGGCTATATGTTAACTGCTGACATCACTGGACAGTATGTTAATTTCTTTCATTACTGGGTAATAGGCTAACATTTCAATATTTAGCCTTACACAGAAGCGAAACATTTGAAAGTGACTCCTCCTTAAGTCAGTAGTAACCCATTGGTGGTTCTCTAGTCAGCCTACCAATGCATTGACCACTTAAGTCAGTAGTAATCCATTGGTGGTTCTCTTAGTCAGCCTACCAATGCATTGACCACTTAAGTCAGTAGTAATCCATTGGTGGTTCTCTAGTCAGCCTACCAATGCATTGACTCCGAGTCACATTGACTTTTAGCTCGGTGGTAACTGGTTACCGGAAATTAAGCCATCCCACTTTCGAACCCGCATGCACGTGCGAGTCTTTTGCTTGAAAGTGAACATAGAGTTAATTGACGAGTTAGTAGTTAGTGAGCATAGAGTTAATTGACGAGTTAGTAGTTAGTGAGCATAGAGTTAATGACAGTTAGTAGTTAGTGAGCATAGAGTTAATGACGAGTTAGTAGTTAGTGAGCATAGAGTTAATTGACGAGTTAGTAGTTAGTGAGCATAGAGTTAATTGACGAGTTAGTAGTTAGTGAGCATAGAGTTAATTGACGAGTTAGTAGTTAGTGAGCATAGAGTTAATTGACGAGTTAGTAGTTAGTGAGCATAGAGTTAATTGACGAGTTAGTAGTTAGTGAGCATAGAGTTAATGAAGTGAAGGCCTGTATGAAAATGTGGCCAGATGTTGTGTTTTACTGGTCCGCTTCATTTCAAACCTAACAGCTGTCTTTGATGCTGTAGTACACACACGAGTGTGTCCAATACACTACACATTAGCATCACGTGCCGGTTGAGAAACAACTGAAGAGTTCTACGAAAACATCATAAAATTCGGCACGATTTGTGGACACTTTTTGTCACGTGGTCAAGATAATAGGAGGGTTTCTCTACAAAATCGAATTACAGTTGTCATATTCTGTCAATGGTACTATCTATCTGCTTGTTGAATCTCCCGTCTTTCTAGGTTGTAGCCCATTTTCAAGCAATCATTACGAGATAGCTTTCAGATAAATCTTTAAAAAAGTCTCGTAAACAAGACCGGATTTTTAAAACTAAGGCTTGGCCCTAAGACCAAGCTGCTTGAGATATGGGATATTTTATAATTTGTTGCCAAATATGATTTTCGGATAACTCGTGGGTTAAACTGAGATATGCTACAATTAAGAAATAAATAGACAGTGAAATAATAATCTGCAACTTCAAATACTTTTATTCAACACCTGAAAAATAAGTGAAAATAAATAAATATTTACTAAAGCTTTACATCTTAAACTTTAAAGCTACACACAGGCTTGTGGCAGTGGGACAAGTAATGCAGCATATTTTTAAAAATAATACTTGATCAGCCCAAGAAACTAGGGGGCTCAAAAACATAGATCTTGAAGCTTACACCTAAGTCCAGCACGAACAAGAACGGTTGTAATTTAATGGGCATAACTGTGGGCGATAAAATAGATTGAAACAATTAAAACAACAGCCTCATAGTGGCCTAGCCAAAGAAGACAGTTCTGGGGTTAAGTTAAATATTTCTTTATATTCTTGTATATATTTTATCCTTCACTTGCCTATATAAATCAACTCGCCAAAATGTACCATTGAAAGAAATTAGTTTCGCTACATCACCATGTAATTTACCGGCAAATTTGCCACCGCGCGAATAGACCTAGATCTAGTCAAGAAATTATAAAGAAACTAGAACAGAACAAAATAGAGCAGTGAGATTTATAACAAAAGAGTATTCACATTTGATAAATTTAGAAACACTTCAGGGCAGAAGACTAACAGTAAAGAAACAGCATGACATCATCTTATCTTATAAATGACAGACGTTCCATCAAAAAGAGGAGATCATTAAATCCTACGCATATACTTGTGTCAATCTAGTCATGCTTGTTAATCAGTGACTTAAAATCTGCAGAGTCGTTGGGTTTCCTGGCTGATTCAGGCAACCCATTCCCGTGACACAAAGATAAAGACACATTTCTTATTTCATATGCTAGGACTAATTCGTACAAGTTCTTCCCTGACGTCATTAGATCATTTAAGTCTGATTAACATGCAGGACTAGATTGACTCATGGATACCCATAGGACGTAATTATCTTATCTTTTGAAGTAACTTCTTCATTTATAAGATCTAGATTAGTGTAAACTTATTAGCGAGGATCAAAGAAAGTGTGTGTGTCCTCCAGTAACACCTCATCAATTCATGTCCTGAAGTCATCAATTAAAATATTTCCAATGTCGATCACCATTTCTCAGAAGGATCCTACACGAGCCAAACAGTCACGTGACCAAGTTGTGTGTTTTTAAAGTTCAAATGACATTCAGTGAGAATGAGGTCACGTAGGCAAGCAGATTTCATCTTCAACTAGAGCAGCGCTTCTCAAGTTGTAGGATTGGAAAGGGGGTAGGGCGAAGTGTTGGCAAAGTGGGGGTCTTTTTTTTTTTTTTAAATAACGACCGAAAGAACCTGGCATTGTTTTTATAATTTCCAAATATTATAGTCGTGAATTTATCTTATTTTATTCAGATATCTAGTATAGACGACATTAATAATAATGGTGTGAAAACAGATAATAGCCAAAAGTGATTTAGTTTCCCATTTTACAAACTACATTCCTTGCCATGTCATTCTCTTAACGTGTTTCGCGTAGACCGAACAGGCCCACTACAAAAACGTCTTGCTGTAAACTAGGATGAATTCAATTGCAAACGTACATGTCTCTCACAGGTCAATATCGGTCCCTCCCAGACTACCATGTTGAGTAAAAAAAAAAGGGTGACCTATTTTTTTTTTTTTAACATTTTGGGCGGCATACTAACCAAAATTTGAGAAACACTAAACTAGACTGTTACTAGGCCATTCATAGATGAAATAAAAACAAATGAACGTACTGAGACTAATCCATTATTTAACATATAAAAAAAGATCATGCACTAGCTAGCCAGCTATTTCATATTCACATTTGCGCAAAGCATCGCCTTAATATTAGGTCAAACGTGTTTCTATGTTGGTTAAAAATAGATAGTGTCGCGTGTTAGGGTTGGAGATTATCTGTTATTTAATATTTTCTAGCTTTCTATTTTATGTGTTCCTTTTTGTTTCAGTTTTACATCTTTGTACTGAATAAAACAATCCGCCACTCCCAAATTTCTTGGCAAATATTTTTTTTGTTTCCAATTTGAATCCATTTTTGTAATATCTTCTGCTATTGAGTCGGACTAAGATAATCTCTTTGTTTGAAGAGTTCTCCTGTAGAGCGGACAATTGGTCCATCCTGGCATAGTGAGCCTCATTACGCTGGCCAGAGAAACAATACAAGCAAACAGCTTGGAGAATGTTGCCAGCTACTAATGAGTGCTTTGAGAGTTTCTGCCCGCTTCTAGAGGTTTGTGTTTTTAGAGGGCATTAGAGTCCTTTCCTATTGTCCCAGTTTTATTCGAATAGGATTGAAAAGGTCATAAAAGTTTAGAAAGAAATGTAACGCGATTTAAAGTAGCATCAAGTAATTTGACTACAATCGATCTGGTCAGTATATTTACAAACCTTATTTCAACTCTGGTACTAATTTTGAACGCGTTATTTCTCCCACTTCCCATTCTCGGATCAAGTTGAAACTTTCAACAAGTATTCATTGCTCCATACGAATCATAAATCAATCAAATAATTAGCCAGTTATTTAATTAATTAGTGGTAAATTAATAAAGAAAATAAATCTTTCCAAATTGAGAGATGTGTCTTGTTTTTTTAAAAGCATTTTGCTTGTTTGCTTTTTGTCTTCTGTTCATGGTGTCTTGCTTGTTCTCCTGCCCTCCCTCTCTCCCTAAGCAAACTAGTTACGTCATCATTCTTTGTTTTAATTTGTTTTCTGCATTCCGGAAGTGTACCATGGTTTGTTATAGTTCATTGAATCGTAACTGCTTCAACGATCTCTGCCAGCTGTTGCAGTTATAACACAAAACATATACACATCTGTGCTCGGTCTCACTGTGCTCCGTGTCTCTATTCTAGGGTGTCTCTCCCAGTTCCCTGTGTCTCTATTCTAGGGTGTCTCTCCCAGTGTTCTGTGTCTCTACTCTAGGGCGTCTCTCCCAGTTCCCTGTGTCTCTATTCAAGGGTGTCTCTCCCAGTGCCCTGTGTCTCTATTCTAAGGTGTCTCTCCCAGTGTCATGTGTTTCTATTCTATGGTGTCTCTTTGTAAGTGCCCTGTGTCTCTATTCTAGGGTGTCTGTCCCAGTGCCCCGTGTCTCTACTCTAGGCTGTCTCTTTGTCAGTGCCCTTGTCTCTATTCTAGGGTGTCTGTCCCAGTGCCATGTGTCTCTATTCTAGGGTGTCTCTCCCAGTTCCCTGTGTCTATATTCTAATCTGTCTCTTTGTCAGTGCCCTGTGTTTCTATTCTAGGTTGTCTCCCAGTGCCCTGTGTCTCTATTCTAGAGTGTCTCTATTCTAGGGTGTCTCTTGGCCAGTCTTTGTGTCCCCCATATCTCTGCAACCAGTGTTTCTATGCCCGTTTTAAATAAGTTCTCTAACAGCTCTAGTGTCTTTGAGTTTTGGAAGACCTTACCACTGTTGATACTTGGTCGTTGGTGTGTTGACCACAAGGTCTGAAAGGGGAACTTTACTACTTTTTTTTTTTTTTTTTTGTTTTTTTTTTGTTACTGATGTGTAGCTCCTAACAACGAGTACAATTAAACCGGTGTAGGAGGGTTCAATTCTTAATGAAGAACTTGAAACAAACTTCTTTTCAAACAAAACTGAGCAAAACTTTATTGATAATTAAACACATCTTTCAATTTCAATATAGAAACAAATGAAATGATGACACTTCGAACAAGACTCACGATAAATACACGTCGTACTGTCACTTGTCTCTCTTCTTGAACTCTTACGCAACTATTTATCAACTAAAACTACGGCAGACTACCACATGATTTCATCAGAATCTATTCAGCCTATACAACCAAACTATCTGCCCACCTTTTCTCATGGTTACATCAGAAACACACACGTACACTCAATAACAGCCACTCTCATTTTTTTCCCTTGTTCTCTCCCTCCTTCTCTCCCCTTGTCAACGTGAGACTACATAAACATATTCAAACTGACATGGAATACTTTTGACTGCCCAGCTATAAATACTCCCTCGTATTCTCTCTGGACTCTGGTCACAATGGTCTCGAGCTCAAACCCTGCCCACTACTAGTAAGCACACCCCAAAGTAATGGACTAAATAAATGCAGATATCTTGGTAAACTGACCGGGACAGTAAATTCAGAAAAGATCATAGTTTGTGTTGTGTAATGTTGATCACTTCAAGATACTACATTCACATCTGAGTGACGACTCACTCTGATGGCGGCGAGTGTTTAATGTTCCTTTGATCAAGTTTGTATCAGAGTGTTTAATGGCATTAAATGATTATTTCTGTACAGGCCTCTACATCTTTTGGTTTGTCCTATGACACAGGACATGGAGAGCATTCTCCTTTTACTCTTTATCCATTTCCATCTCTCCCTCACTTTCATACTCTTTCTCCCTCACTTTCATACTCTTTCTCCCTCACTTTCATACTCTTTTTCTCTCACTTTCATACTCTTTTTCTCTCACTTTCATACTCTTTCTCCCTCACTTTCATACTCTTTCTCCCTCACTTTCATACTCTTTCTCCCTCACTTTCATACTCTTTCTCCCTCACTTTCATACTCTTTCTCCCTCACTTTCATACTCTTTCTCCCTCACTTTCATACTCTTTCTCCCTCACTTTCATACTCTTTCTCCCTCACTTTCATACTCTTTCTCCCTCACTTTCATACTCTTTCTCCCTCACTTTCATACTCTTTCTCCCTCACTTTCATACTCTTTCTCCCTCACTTTCATACTCTTTTTCTCTCACTTTCATACTCTTTCTCCCTCACTTTCATACTCTTTCTCCCTCACTTTCATACTCTTTCTCCCTCACTTTCATACTCTTTCTCCCTCACTTTCATACTCTCCCTCTAACTCCTTTTCTCTTTGTACCTCTTTCTCACACTCTCTCCCTTGCTCTCTTTCAATGGCTTCAACGAGAACAACCTCCTCTCTCTATTTCTCATTACCTCTCCCTCTCTTTCCTTCTCTCTTTATTCCTTTTTTATCTCTCTCTCTCTCTCTCTTTTAAAGGCTACAACTAAAACGACCCCCCTCTCTTCTTCCTTTCCTCTCTCCATCTTTCTTCCTGGTTCATCTTTCTCTCTTTTAGTGGCTACAACTAAAGGGTAAGAATCCACTTTTCCGACACCTTTATTCTCTGATTTAAAAAAAAACAACCAAGAATAGAGATTCTAAAATGATGCTTCTCTTTTTGTAATAGATGAGGAGCTAGAAAAGTTTATTCAAGAAATTGTACAAGGTGCTAACAGGGGCGTGTCTGCCGTGAAGAATGTCTCCCAGTCAGAGCCGAACTGGAGCTTTGGTCAAGCTCTGTTCTTTGCCAGCACAGTGGTCACCACCATAGGTAAATTCATTTCATTGGTCACTGATCAAATGGTCAGTTTTTGTTTGTTCCATCATTAAACTAGTCTAATGTCTTTGGAGGCCAGTGTGGCCAAATTATGAAATGATTACTGAGTCATCGGTCTCCTATTTTCTTTTTTTTAAAATTATAAATAAAGTTTATTTTCATTTTAACTGTCATTAAATCTAAAGACTCCTCATTACACAATTTAACTAATAAAGTATCAAAACAAACATAAATCTATATAATTAGTAACCATATGCTGGGACAAAGTCATATAAGTACGCCTTATTTGCCAAAATATAACAACAATTGATCAAGTTTGATAAAAAAAATTTGTCGAAAAGTATTTTTTTTTGTTTGTGTTGTTAAAGAAATTTAAAAAAATAAGTCATACTAAGACTAAGACTGCTTCATTGATCCTTACGGAATTTGTTGTGATTACAAGGACTCTTTTCTCATATAAAGACAACACAACAGAAAAATACACATAAATACAACAGACAACATAAAGAGTTCATTCAGCGACTACACTACATTTCAACACTCAAAATTAAACTTCAGAATGATAGATTAAATAGATTAAACTGTTGACCAGCAATCAATCTGTGGACCAGCCATACTCAACATCTTATTGGTCCTGGAGGACATAAAAAAATTTCTGACACCTGCTATGAGCTGCATCACACACAAAAAATAAAAATCCAGTGGAACTGCAACATTATTGTGCTTTGTTGAGGGCCTGATAGCATCTTGTTACTCTCCGTATAATGGCCTGTAGATTGTAGGTTGGACGTCACTGCTGCAGGGCAATACACTTATAACATCAAAATGTTACGTTGTTGAATGTAAGGCAATTACATTATTTTGTTAATTCCATCATACATTTGTTGTTATCAATTTTTCGAATTTAGAAAATTAGATGCAATAACAATGTTTACATTTTCTTTTCTTGTGTTTGTACATTCCAGGTTATGGTCGAGTGACTCCACTGTCCGAGGCTGGGAAAGCTTTTTGTATTCTGTTTGCCATCATGGGTATTCCCTTAACTTTGGTTCTGTTCACTGCTTGTGTGGAGAGACTCATGATCCCCACCAGAAATTTACTATATTGGCTGTATGGCAAACTAGGTCATCTATACAAAGTAAGTATACTGCATAGTCTGTTTTAGTGACATAAAAATGTTTTACATGTTTCGGATGTTCCTTCAGAGTTGCAGATAGTTTACTTCCTAGTCCAAACCTCCAAAAGGACGACGGAGGATGGGAGCGGGCAGGGTTTGAACCTGGGACCATCTATAAATCCGAATGACAATCCAGGGTGCAAACCGCACGACCAGGCAGCCATCCATCCATAATTTACTACATAGTCTGTTTTAGTGACCTAATCTACTACATAGTCTGTTGTAATGACCTAATCTACTATATAGTGTGTTTTAGTGACCTAATCTACTACATAGTCTGTTTTAGTGACCTAATCTACTATATAGTCTGTTGTAATGACCTAATCTACTACATAGTCTGTTGTAATGACCTAATCTACTACATAGTCTGTTGTAATGACCTAATCTACTACATAGTCTGTTTTAGTGACATCATCTACTACGTAGTCTGTTGTAATGACCTAATCTACTACATAGTGTGTTTTAGTGACCTAATCTATTACATAGTCTGTTGTAATGACCTAATCTACTACAAATTCTGTTGTAATGACCTAATCTACTATATAGTCTGTTTTAGTGACCTAATCTACTACATAGTCTGTTGTAATGACCTAATCTACTACATAGTGTGTTTTAGTGACCTAATCTACTACATAGTCTGTTGTAATGACCTAATCTACTACAAATTCTGTTGTAATGACCTAATCTACTATATAGTCTGTTTTAGTGACCTAATCTACTACATAGTCTGTTGTAATGACCTAATCTACTACATAGTCTGTTTTAGTTACCTAATCTACTACATGGTCTGTTGTAATGACCTAATCTACTA
Source organism: Biomphalaria pfeifferi (assembly GCA_030265305.1). Taxonomy (NCBI): domain Eukaryota; kingdom Metazoa; phylum Mollusca; class Gastropoda; family Planorbidae; genus Biomphalaria; species Biomphalaria pfeifferi. The sequence goes on from JASAOG010000281.1 coordinate 378,544, forward strand.
CATAGTCTGTTGTTATGGCCTAATCTACTACATAGTCTGTTGTTATGACCTAATCTACTAGTAGTCTGTTGTAATGACCTAATCTTCTACATAGTCTGTTGTAATGACCTAATCTACTACATAGTCTGTTTTAGAGACATAGTCTACCATAATAGAGGCACAGTGGCTGTGATAAACTGCTTGACTTCCAAACCGAGGTCCTGGGTTCAAATTCTGGTGAAGACTGGGATTTTTAACTTCGGAATATTTGGGAAAGGTAAATGCTGTTGGTCATTGTACTAGCCACATGACACCCTCATTAACTGTGGGCCACAGAAACAGATGACCTCTCCATCATCTGTCCCAAATATCCCGAAGTTAAAAATCCCAGTAGGCCTAATCTTGAAATACACAAGTTTTGACAAATAAAATTAAATATATTTTTGTTTTCATGTAATAAATTAATTCCAGGTGCAATAACCATTTTACCACTAAAAGTCATACAAAATTTTCTCCTTTTATGATTAGACTTAAAAAAAACAAAAAAACTTAGTAAATAAACTTTTATCCTGTATATTTTTTGTTCTAATCCAGGTTTTTCATATACAAGTTCTTCATTTGTGTATCATCCTGGGTATCCATATAATATTCTTCATGCTCATTCCTGCTGCCATCTACACCGTTCTGGAGCCAAACTGGAATTATTTAGATGCATTTTATTATTGTTTTATCTCTTTGTCTACTATAGGACTCGGGGACTACATTCCTGGTAAGTTGCCAGTCAACATTCATAACCTATATATTTAAATGTCCAGGCTTAATAACATGACAAAATAAAGGTTTTGTATTAGTCTTGCCAGTGATTCTTGTACAACTGCATAGATAAATCTGTAACATATATACTCAAATGAAACAGGTACATCAAGTAACAAAAAACCATTACAATGTCTGAATGATGTATTTATCTTTATTTACTATGTCTGAATGAGGTATTTATCTTTATTTTGCTATGTCTGAATGAGGTATTTCTCTTTATTTCACTAGGTGACAGTGCAGACCAGCCTCACAGAGCGTTGTATAAAGTTGCCACCACATGTGAGTGTTTTTCTTCCCACATGCTATTTATTAGCAAATAATTTATCTCCCCCTTTTCTATATAATTCAAAATTAATTACCTCTAATTGATTAACAAAGGGTTAATTTTTTTATTGATTCATCTGTTGGCATCGACAATGAATAATTGTGCACAATTTTAAAATGATCTGAGAATGAGAAGTGGGAGAAACAAAAGTGTAAAAGAATCCACCCAGACAGACAGAGTGAGTTATTATAAGCTTGGTAAAAAAAAATACTTGTATATTTATAAATTGTTCTTTTTTTTAAAAAATGTCTTTAGATCCTCACTTCATGTCGATTTATCTTCGTGCTGTCCTCTTTCTGTCCCTCAGTTTATCTGTTGCTTGGCATCACGATGCTGTTGCTGCTCATCACTGTCTTCTACGACATCCCCGAACTCAATCTGGGCTACCACTTCTACTTAAAGAACGACGAAAACAACAGAGCAGACGAAAACACTCGCCTCAAGCCCTCGGAAAGTGGAAATGGCACCAAATATACCAAACAGGTAATATAGGTCAGGAGTGTTAGTTAAAAAAAAGTAAAACACCCTTTTCAGACCTTGCGATCTATAGTCATATAATTCTAATTTTAATGAGTATTAGTCACTAATTAAAATTAGAAAAGATACTCTGCAAATAATTCTTTATAAATAACTGAGTTTCATAAATTGGCTTGTTTTGGCTAAGGTATCTATATATATATATATATCGCTCAAGAGTTTGGATCAGAAGAAGAAGTAAAGGAAAGATCACTCTCTTATTTCTGCGGATAGTCACCACCACAAAAAAACAAAGGGGGGGGGGGGGGAGATCAAGTATTCACCGGTCACTATGGATGGCTGCCTGGTTTAAGAAATAAATAAAAATTAAATAGCCAACTAAAATGGTTTGTGCCATGACTTTAATTATGACATAGAAAAGGATGGGGACTGCCATATTTGAATCTGATAGAAGTTTTTATGACTTTCGTATACATATATAACATCTAACATCTACAATAGTTTTAATGAGACAATTTTTTATGACATATGACAAAATAAAAGGAAAAAACCCAGTCTCAGAGTATGAACTATGGACCTTAGACTTGACAACTTTTCACATATTTAAGTCACAATTATTTTCTTATCTTCTTATATGATATTTATCTTGCATGCATCATTCATTGTTTCAGCGTTTAGCTTTATTTGTACTCCCGTATCTCATTAAGAAATCAATGACAAACCGTGATCAAATGATAGAGAGGTTAACCAGCTTTTTGTACATATAAAGAGTCAAACACTCAGTGAGGTTGTGACAGAGTGTCGCATGAGGTTTTTGAGTCAGGTTCTTGACAAATCTATTATGCATACCAGGATTTGGGATGACATGGAGGCCAATACGAGGAAAGCGTATAGTGACGTTCTCGTATAACATGGCGCCACACTTTCATGGAGGACCTCAGAACAGTGGACACCAGGTGGGAAGAGGCTTCCAACATTGCCAGTGACAGATCTATGTGGGTGCTGAATGGATATCTAAGTCTAAGAGTTATCTATCAATTGTTTTAATCTTATTATATCAAAATATTCAATTAAGATAAATCTTATTCTCTTTAGGTTGATGATACTCAGAGCATTCGATCAGGAGAGTTCCACAGCTACCAGCAAGAAGTTCAAACTCCAGTTACAGAAGAGGAGCAGCAGCATTAACCTTTCACCCTTCACCAGCCAGCACAAGGAAATAAAGGAAAGACAATCACAATGTGAGAATCCTAGTAGCCCATTTCTCTGACCATGACCTTGTTAAAAAAAAAGATCTTAACCATCAGTACCGACAGATTTGAATTTCAATTTGGTTAAAAAAAAAAAAGTTATATCAAGTCAGCAATAAATAATAGCAGTCTTGTGTACATTAGCTTTGGTGTTCCCTAAGCCAGCACATGAAATGATTAATGCTCAAATCATTTGAAAACAATTAAACAAAGTCATTTTCCCAGTTGCATTAAACACAATTTTTGAAAGAAACTCTTCTACTTATAGTAACATGTACTAAATATAACATTGCTTACATGTTTGGGTTGTGCTAAACTATTGCTGATAAAGATCACTTATGTAATCCCCCTTTGAATGTTCATGTAAGAACTGTTGTATTCTTTTATTTTCATTGTATACAAAATTCTTTGCAAAGTTTTTTTATTGGTATGGATAGGATTTTAGTTTAGTCTAGTCTAATGTAATTACTCTTAATTTGGGGTAATTAAAAAATAGAACTGATTGATATAAATGAAAATGATTTCTATAACATTTAATAAAAAATGTTGATTAGACAAAGTAATTAATGTTACGATTGGCGATCAACAATCAACGTTGTTAAATTTTATTTAGTCTACAAATGGACAGCTGTTTGTCAACTATGTTGATCTTATTATTTTCTTGATTGAAAATATTGTTAATTAATGCAATATCTTATGCCTCAATTTCATTTAAAGTGTTTTTGCTGTTTCATTTAGACAAGTAGATTAATATGTGTAGCTTTAATGAAACTGAGCGAAATGGATTAGACTTGACGTTCCAGTTACCAATGTTCGTAGTTTATGGACAAAGATATTATAACTTACAAATCATTATTATTCAACAGGGCAACTCTTTGTAGTTGACGAAGCATTTTCTTGGTAACGGAGAACATTTAATATCTATAGCATATCAATTATTTTTCTTCATTTTATTTACTTGTTATTTTTTTCATTTGAGTTGTATTTTTAATTATTATTTTTTATTAATTATTTCATAATATTTTTGTTTTCAAACTGGAAAGTAGTATTTAATAGACCAATTTTTAAACATACGATAGACTTGAATACATGAGGGGAGATAATCAGGAGTAGGAAGTTCATTAGCTAAAAATAGACTTTTGCAACATTACATACAAAGTTGTTGTTTTTTTAAGTCACTAAAACTTTGTGTTTTCTAACATTTGTTTTTGATGATGAATAATTCAAGAAAGTCTCAAGCAACGTAAAGAAAACTTATTATTTGTTGTTATAAAAACAGTTTGTATTACAAATTTCCCCACCAAACTGGAAACTACATTTACTAAGCTTTTGTCTTCATTCAATTACTACCTTAAAGTCACAAGGTAACTGCAAGCGAAAGAAACCTTCTATCTATAGGGCCTTTTGTATTTTTGCACAACAACCAAACATGTTTACTGTTCCCTAACTAATGTCAGGTACCCATATGAGTTGGGTGAACTCAAGAGGTATCCCAAAAATCTTGCATTTCAAAATCCCAGTCTTTACTGACTTTGAATGTAAAACCCTTTGATATGTAAACCACTCAGCCAGCCCACTCTGAGGTACAAAATGGATCTCGATAGGACACACTCTGCGAAAACCGACCACCAATGTTGAAAGGCAGGCACTTGATTGGAATCTGCAACGAAAAAGGGAAGTGGGCAGACCCAAACAAACCTGGCAGAGGTCAGTCATCAAGCTAAGGATATTGGAATGATATGGGAGCAGATGAAAATTCTGTTTAGAATCAAATTTGGTGAGGAGGAGGTGTGGTTTCAGCCGCATGCTGCGCTACGAGTTCACAGGAATAACTGCAATATATGTAAATAACATGCTTACAAATTCCAACTTATATAAAAAAGCATTACAAGGAAATGCACTGCTTACCAAATACTAGATGACATTACATAATGTAAACTAGTTTTGTTGAAGGCTTATGGATTGAACTTAAAAACAAATATTTCAAGTTAGCTTTAAAAAATATTAGAAATGGAAAATTTTCGATTTTCAAAGTGTAAAATAGATATTTTTCCTATGTAAGCTTGTGTTTGTTTATTGACTTTACTGTGATCCAATTCTTTCAAGATTTAAACATTTATTTTACTGTCTCACAGGGTATTGTTACTAACACAAACCAACACATTTGTTTATTTGTTTTGTAAGAATGTGTTTGATGTTCAACTTTTTAGCTCACATCAAAACAAAGTTATCTTTTCTTCTCTAATTTTATTCCCCCCCCCCCCCTTCTTTTCCCCTCTCTATAACCTCTATCCCCCTTACAAACACACACACACACAGAAATCTTCCGAAATGTGTCTGTGTTTGTGTGCCTGGATGTAGTCTGATTTTGTCAAATACTCTTTTCATTATTCCTCACTGGCGTCTGTAGCTTGTCAACAAATGTGAAAAAAAACCTAGATCTAGTCATATTTAAAATCAAGAAAAAAAAAACAGCTTAAAACACACAATTTAGAGTTTGATAAGGTCATTAGTTTCTTTGAACCTATGGGCTCTTAAAGGTTGAGAACTATTCTTGCATAAAACATTTTTTACAGGTTGTGGTTACAAATTTTTGTTGTCTTTTGTTTTTATAATTTTGTTGTTATATTTCTAAATATTTTTGAATGTATAAACTGTGATTGTTAACAAAAATGTTTATTTACTGCTGGTAAAGATACTTAATTCTTATTTATCATATAAGTTTTGTTTTGTAGTCTGAGGCTAAAGTTGAAGCATTTTTTTAAAGACAAAGAAGTATTTTACAGTAAGAGGTGGTTATACATATGGTACATACAGTAAGGCAGTTTGCAGCACCCAGTACTACACTCTGGCAGAACCTGCGACCCCGCTGACCCCAAACTGTATCTGCACTGCCATTCCTTTGAATACATCAGCTGCGTGGAGTGGGGGGAACTGATGTGTGGGCGACATCATTTTATCATTTTGACCACAGCTAATGCCCAGGCATTCATCTCATTTCCATGAGATGATCCATAGTCGCTTCGTGACTGAAGGAGGCCATAGATGGACATACAGTAAGACATAGTTAAGTAGAGTTGCTGTCTTGGCCAAAGTCTTTGGTTGTGTATCCACATCCAGCTTTCATTTAGTAGTTAAATCTGGCTTTGCAAGTCCCATTTCCAGTTCTTTCTTGGCTAGAGTAACTCTGACTTAAGTGTTATAATAGTGTAATATGTTGTTAAAGAAAGGGGGATAATTAGAGAAACATTAACAAGGCTATAAATAAAACCCAGGCCAGCAATTAGCATTTAGGTATGTGAAGGCATAAAGATTTAATACCAACATAGATCTCACAGTTGTTAGAAAAAAAAATTGGGTTTCAAAACATTTCAAATAGTGAGATCAGTTCTGGTATAAAAGTATGCTCTTGTTCCAAGGGTCAGAGTGCATAGCACTGACATCAAACCTTTATTCCTTGGGATATCAGGGACCAATATTTTAGTGTTTTTTATTATATTTTATTTTTACATTTCTATTTTGTTGTGTTTGTTTTTGAACAAAAATGGATGATTCTTGAGACTTGATTGCAATCAATTTGTCAATAATGAATAGAAATTGTTAAGTCTATAACGGAGATATTTAATGTACGTGTTTTGTCTCCATCGATTGTTGGTGACAAGTTTTTGGTGATCTTTGCCGATTGTACAGTTTTACCTTATTTTATAGTGGATGGCTTTTTTGAACACACATGGTGATCTACTAATAATAAAGTCTTTGGAATGACTTGTGTTTTAGAAAGTTTGTACTACAGTACCATAATGTACTATAAGATTTGGTGTGTAAAAACAAAATTAGGATTTATAAATTTCAGCATTCTGTTGATCACCTGAATAAGCTGCTTACGCTATATCATTGCTTTGTGGAATGTCTTAGTAACTACAAGAGCAGATACAGACACAATTAGTTTCTGTAAGCAACTCATTTTTGAAAAATTGCTTTAATATGGTGCATTGTTCATACTTACAGGATGCTCGGTGGTCCAATCTATTTTGTGGACCCATGGGGGGAGTCGAATTCTGGGAGAAGGTTTCCATGCACTATAATTTCTAATGTGACTCATCAAAGGCTGTGCAATATGTACCAATCCTCTGTAAGCACAACTCTGCTTGAGTTAGGATTTAACCTTGAGCCCCCTTGTTTGGTGGCTAAGGCGTGGTCAACCGCATATCTCCATTAACCATGTTTTATATTACTATTAGTAGATCTAGAGGGTCATTTGGGGTTTGTTGTTTTATTGTTTCTCCTTGTAAAGAGTTACTAGAACTAAATTGATTGAAATTCATTGTTACATACATTTGCATGAACAGTACTTAGTCCAAGGTAAAAATAATTAATTGCATCCCAAAACACTCAGTTCACTTTTTTTTTTTGCTGTGTTTTCTACAATCTCTAAAAAAATCAAAAGTTTACAATATAAAAGCCATGTCGACAAAAATCTGAATGTCTTGAAAAGAAAAACGAAAATTGCAAATTCATTGCCAAACTAAAATAAACAAAAATTGTGTCTGCTCCTCCTCCAACACAATAAATGTGTTAGAAAAAAAAAGTGAATTAAATGGTTGTTAAATAGAGCAAATTATGAGCAGACGATCTCTTGGTTTCTATGGTGGCACTATCCATGTCCAATGTATTTTAAAGTACAACATATGGTTGTCAATTTAAGTCTGGTGTGACATGAAGTGACCTGTATAGTTTCAATTCTTTTTCTCTGTTGTAACTTAAGTGAAATGTTGCTCATTTATGCCTGGACCAGTCTGTAAGTGTTCAACTTAGTAACCAAAATTTTTTCCTTCTGCTTGTAGTGTCATTCTGTATTTGTGCTCATTTTAATTTCTATTGTGACTCATCAAAGGCTGTGCAATATGTACCAATCCTTTGTCCCAATAAAGCAACAAGAAACAAGCAACCAGTGTTGATATTAATTATTTCAACCATTATTAAAATGGCATAACATGCTGATAAAAACACTCAACAATGCCATTGCTATTTACAATGATAATTAGTTCACACCTTAATCATTCAAAAAAACATTCTTACAATGCTCAATGAAAAGAGTGTTAAATTAAATAAACATTGGTGGCGCAAAGTTGGAGGTAGGTCTAGCTTTAAAAAAACAAAAAGTTTAGCCCCTTAGATCCAACTGCTTTCTTCTTACTGGCAGTGCGTAATCACCAAGAAATGATGTTACATTAGTTTTGAGATAAACTAATGATGCACACATGGAGGCAGAGAGAACATTTTGGATTTAATCAGAGATGAAGTATAATAGTAACTATTCACTGCTAAAAAAGTTTCTTTAGAATAACCCAATGTTTGCTGCTGGGCTGTGGTAATAGAAGTCAAGCTTTAAAAATGGTAAAATAAATTTGAAAATCCTAATTTGTGTTTGTGAAAAAAAAATCAGAACGAAAAAATATCTAGGTTTGGTTACTTATTGAAAGGCTGTACAAAATAACATTTCTGAATAATTTTGTTTTTCTAAGTCACTAACACTTTTGAAATCAAATTTTTTTTTATTTAATTAGACACTGAATGGCTGAATTTCCCTTCATAAAACCAATTTGGATATGAAAAAGAAAACAATTGATTTTTGAGAAAACTAAAAACATTAAAACTATATTTATTACACTAATTATCTACTTATAAACAGGATGAACTCTGTCCTCTCACAAAAGCCGCTGTGCAGAGGAAAACAAAGGGTCTTGTCAATCAACCAATGATCAACAGCATATCACAAAAGCTGCACCACTTACATGTCAACTGGTTATCATCGGGGAATGTGCTGTGGTTTGTGGGAAGCTCTTTCTTTTTGCAGGGGATGGGGCTGAGACGTTGGGGAAGCTGTACAATCCACTGAAAGCATCCTGCAGGGCACGGTGACAGGCCAAGGCTTCACGGAAACCGCCGGCTCTCTCGGCATCTGATGTTGTTCGAATGTTCCTCAAATAACTTAAAAAAAAATAGTGTTATATAAATCAAATCTTTTATTTAAAACTGCTTTATTGATTTTTATGGGAATTCGTTGTGACTACAAGGACTCTTCTCCCCCCCCTCCAAAAAAAAACAAAACATTCACATAAATAGAATAGACATAACATAAAGAGTTCATTGAGTAACTACACACAGACCTCTTGAGCCTTTTCCTAGTTAACGAGAAAATTTAACTTCCTTTCAGTATGACTATAGTTATAAATAAGTGTTGTTTTTTTAGTTACTCTTAGATTTTATGGGGGTGTATCTGGTCTTTTAATAACACCTTTTACCAACCCAGCCAGTTCCTTTTCAAATGTCGATGATATGAATGGTGTGTGTTCCCACTAACTGTATTGTCTATTCACACTGTGACATGTCACTACTGAATTCATAGTCACTATTTGTATGTACTCTGTACTGCTATTGATTACTAATTGATAATCTAGCAAAGATCTGTGCATTGCTCACTGTAATTGCAAGGCTAAATTTGAAGATGACATAAGAAGATATAATAATGATGGACTTAGGACAAGTGACATCTGATGCCAGCTCTGGCACTTAAACTAAGCTAGTCTTTGAGAATGTTAGAAGCAGGGGTGAGTAATGGTTATTGTCGGCTGGTGGTCAATTAAGACTAAGACCAAGACTGTTTTATTGATCCTTATGGATATTTGCTGTGATTACAAGGACTCTTATTCTCAGATAAAGACAACACAACAGAAACATACACATAAATACAACAGACACATAGAAAGTTCATTCAGCGACTACACACAGGCATCTTGTTCCTATTCATGTTTCCTGATCAACGGTTTTCTTCTTGCCATCTAAGCCTGTCCTCGGCAAAGGATTTATTTTTGTCTTAGATGTATATCCTGTGGCCTTTGTAAGAAACCTCCAGCTTCTTATTCCAAAGCTGCCAAGTACTCTCTTTGATGTCAGTTAATAAGTTGGTCTTTAAAGTGTTTCTGGGTGTTGCCTTTGTTACGCTGCCCACTTTTCATCTCACCAAAACAAGATTGCCTTGGCATGTGGTCACCCCCCAAATGGGATACATGCCCTGCCCAGCATAGCTGTCAAACTATAAGCGCCCCTTTATGCTGTCCATACTGGTACTGTCACATTATTGTTTGATAGCCAGTGACATGAATATAGTTATGAAGCACAGGGTACACTTGTTTATGGGGATTACGATATTGCACGGAAGAGTTATGAACTATGGGCAGGAAAGGGTTGAGAATTCCACTGCTTAGTACACTGATTTGTGTAGGCTGGCGGAGCTTAGATGTATTCAAAAGCCCAAGCCAGATGGTTATCAACTTCCCTTAAAAGTGATGCAACATCTGATACAGTTCTACCCAAATATGTAAAGTTGTCCACCACGTTAAGGAAGTGGTATTATATATTAATATTCTGGTCAATGGATAGAGCTAGCTTACTTTATCTAGTGCAATAATTGTTATTACCCTGACTTAGATTGGCAGTATCAATATTTGAGTCCTAGTAATTACATTTATTCATATGTATAAACTCTTAATTCACTATTTTAAAAAAAGTAATGTCCCCTTTCAGACCTTGCGATCTATATGGCAGATGAGGTAAAGGTCATCTATTTCTGTGGCCATGGTTAGCAAGGGTATCATGTGGCCAGCACAATGACCAACCATCATTACTTTTCCCCAACTATGTCAGGTACGCAGTAGAGCTGGGTGGTCCTGGAGGCACCCTAATATCCTGAAATTTAAATTCCCAATATTCAACAGGATTTGAACTGGGATCCCCATTTCAGAAGCCAAGCAGTTTACCGCTCAGCCACCGCCCCTAAATCACTATCCTTTGAGATAAATATATACGTATATGTATTTTGACTGAAATTATTTGAACATAACTTTTGTTACTTCTTTGTTGATTGCAATAATTAATTAATGTAAATCCTTAATAATCTGGTGTGTTCATAATTGAACATTCTCATTAGGCGTATAATTAGTCGCCCCTGAGAATCATACCCCAGAATTCATGACCATTTGAATTATGAATCTGATGATTACTTGATTGTCTAAAAATAAATTAACTACATTTGCAACCAGAGCATACTTAACAGAGAACTACTGTATTACTTACCCATCTGTGTAGAGTTCATCCACCGTGGGAGGCTCAGGGCCACACCACTCTATAACTAATGGGCAATACCTATACAGCTGAGCAGTTTCTTGCTTGTTCAATGGGACAATGTCACTACGATGACCCTATGGAGGAGAAGGTCAACACGCTCTGGTCATATAGTCATGTTGCAGCACTCAGTCAGAATTATTTATAACGGCACAAAATAACTTAGAAAAGTTGAATTTATATTTTTAATGAACTAAAAATAAGATTTTAATTTAACAAATTATTGCTCCGAATGGGTCTAATAAAATTATTATTTGGTTTGATTCTTGAGAACTTCAGAAAACAACAACAACAGGAAAGGTCATGGAATACTCAAACTAATGAACAAAAACGTATTAAGGAAAAGAAAAAACCCACAAAAAACAAGGCTGTGACAGAAGGGGAGTTAACTATCCCCCCAAAAAAAACAACTATTTTGTTGGGGATAATTGATTTCCCCTGACAGGGATTTTTTTTACAGAAGTCAAAAATTATCTATTTATTAGTAATTGCTCATAAATTCGGCATCGCTTTGACTACACCCCTTTAATGAAAGAAATAACCAGAATAGAACAGACGCAACAATAAGCAACATTTATGGCAATGACTAAAGATTTGTTATGATAAAGTGAAATTCGGTTGTAACAGAAAACTCCAACAGTCCTGCCTCCTAGTATAACACAAATTAGTAGCTTCAAATAGAGTAAAACACAAATTACAGGAATAAAATTAAATCCATAGATACAACAATAACCATTTCACAAATCCATGTCAGTCAATTGTAATCAAACTGTTTGGACCAATACAAATCTTATCTTACTACAGAATGAACACAATATAATTGTTAAGCTAAACAGGTAGATCTGGTATTACATGAACAAATGAACATTTTTCTTTCGCCAAGTCGGCGTGCCCTTTATATTATAATAAATGAACTGGCGATGTGGGTAAAAGTTGGCATGATGTGAGACTGGTTGGAAATGTGAAACAGGCCAGTGTGCTGCAAGCAGCCAAGAATGACGAGGACCTCTCTAAAGCCGTCAAAAGTAGTTTGTTTACATTTCGCTATTCTTCCTAAAATCCTCACCTTGTTTTTACTAGTCACGTGATTGTCTCTAAGGCAAAACTTTCCCTTTCTATGAAACGAATAACTAATTCCTAATTGTGCCATTACAGTTTATTATCAGAGACCACCAATGTCTACTAGAAGTAACACCATGAGTAAAATGACAAACTAAAACAGCTAAATGGCATAGTCAAGACAGTCCAGTAGAGTTGAGCTCGGAGGGAGTCCCTCAATGGCTGAGTCAAGACAGTCCAGAAGAATAAAGAGCGAATAGTTACAATAGTAGATAACAGCACGAGAGAAACTCCTTACAATTTTGATGCCAGTAGAGAACGCTGTAGTAGCTCGCTTGGCTTCTAGTTCTTCATGTTGAGTCAATTCTTTATGAGAGCTGATAATATCAAGGGCGGGTCTGTCTTGATACATCTGAAAGGAAAATTAAAATTATTTAACAAAGTCAGCAGAGTTTCCTACCTTATAAATTACATACGTTTCTTCAAAGAAGAAGATGATTACTCCTGCGCGTATCCATGTGTCAATCTGATCATGCATGTTATATGCATGACTAAATGGACATAATCATCTTCTTTTTTGAAGTAATGTCTGTATTATATAAGATAAGAAGATTAATGACTTAAACTCTACCAAGTCATTTGTTTTCCTGATTGATACAGAAAACAGATTCCACGCTATAATGGCACTAGGAAGAAAGAGCATTTATCTGTCCTTGTGAGAGAATCTGTCTTTAAGAGAGATTCTGTCCTTAAGAGAGAATCTGTCCTTATGACACATTTAGCTCTTTTCTTTAACTAGATCTAAAAAAAAAATTACTCTAGACTGTTAAAAAAAAGGACTTTATAATTGTATATATTTTAACATAAGAAATAAAATTATTATTTTAATCATTTAAGTGAGTAAGACAATGATCTACCAGGGCATTAGTTCATATAAGAAATTTTGTAAAGAATTAATAGGTAAAAAAATAAAGTAAAGTTCCCCTTTCAGACCTTGCGATCTACATGCATTAATAGGTAAATCCACTATAACAACATAATAACCAATCCAAGAATGTATTCCCAAACCACATCCATAACTAACCCAATGCCCTACCAAGGCATCAATTAATGCTTCCTTGTTCTTTCTCTTTGCCGCCTTCTCTTTTTTCTCTTCCTCCAAAAGAATCATTTTTCTAATTGTGGTTTCCTGTTGTTCTTGTTCTATCAGTGTTTCCAGAAACTCTTCATCTTTACTCTAGACAAATACAACAGACAAACAAAAACAATAGAGATTTCTTTTGCTCAAATCCAATAAAGAAATATTCATTCATGCCAAATAAAATCCAATCCATAGTGTCACAGCCCCCCCCACCCCCATTCTAAGACTGCGCCCAGAAAACGCACGGGAAGCACCTTTAAGTTGAGAGAGAAGTAAAATGTACTATATGCAGTTACTATTTGAGCTCAGTTGAGAGCAGACGCATGAGGTCAATGGAATTCATTATAACTTATACTCTAAGATATTTTTCTTACCATGAATTACTTGTATCACGTGTCACTTATTAGCAGCTCATGGCTGGAATGATTCATAATTGATTATCTGTTTTTCTTATTCAAATTATCATGTGCTACTCAGTATATTCTAATCTTTGTTGTGGTCTTCAGTACAACCCAATCTTCACACAGTCGTCTCAAGTACACAAAGCATCCAATAATAAGGAGATGTTACACATGGTTCTTTCATACAAGAAAAAAAAAAAAAGCAAAGTAACCCTTTCAGACCTTTCCATCTATGGGTCAGATCATGTAAAGGTGATCTGTTTCAGTGGCTCAATGTTCATGGGGATGTCCTGTGGCCAGCACAATGGCCGACCATCTTTAATTTTCCACACCTAACATCTTCCTTAACTTCCAAAGCCTTAAATTTATTAGGATTTAAAAAATAATAATAATTTATATCTATGATTCTCTTCATGGCTCAAGAGTTTGGACACCAAGAAATGGAAAGATCACTCTTTTATTTCTGTTAGTCAGACAGACTAGAGTTACCCCATGTAATTTTAGAGGTGAAAAAAAAAGGGGGAGGGGGGAGAGAACAAGTAGTATTCACCCGTCACTAAATAGCAGGGCCGGACTTAACTATTGTGGGGCCCAATGCGAAGCGGATTTCGCTGGGCCCAGTTTGGGTAGGGATATGGATAATACGTGAAAATTAGTAATAATAATAATCTTTATTGTTTGTAAGGAAATTTGACTTACAATTTGTGCATTACACCAAACAAAACATTATAACTATAAAAAAAACAAAATGTACATTCACAACAGACTCACTCATAATTCACATGTGACAAAGTTTATATCAGATTGTTTCTATTTAATGATTAGATAAGTATATAGTATATCAATGAATGTATATTTTGTATTTAAAAAAAAAAAAAAAAAAAAGCGGAAAACGAAAACAGGATCAAGACTTACAGATAAAATATTTAGTTGAAATCTAAACAGACAAATCACACACCATAAAGATCTATTAAAAAGGTTGACCAAATAAACCCCCTATTTAATGCAGTTACCAGTTTGGACAGGTTTTTCTTGATTTGGTCTTTATTTTCTTTCTTGTATTGATCAATCATTTTCTTTGTGGCTTCCACATCTTGACGGTTAGTTAAATTAAACACTGAAAACAAATACTTAAGATTGGTAGACTGAAACAAGAGTACAATCACATTGAAAGAGGTATCTAAAGACGACTGTTACAATCGATGGGACACAATGCAACGAGAGACTGGCTGACTTATCACTCTAACGTGGCTCAGAAGAAGGCCCACAGCTCAGGCCAATCAAATACTCTTTTAAACTTGATTTATCTTCAACACAATTCAAACACTAACATTAGTACAATGAGTCTAACAGTGAAACTGTCAAGAAGGAACCACATTAGACTAACATGACTTCAAACTGATTCAGCTAACAATTTATTATCTTTTCTACAGAATCCTCACCTGACTTTCTAAAATCAGCCTGTTGGAAAAAAAATCAAGAACAAGGAAGAAGACAAAAAATTTTTTTTCAGGTTTTATTTGAGACTTTCTATGACACCTAACCCATCCATAAGTTGTTGTGGACCCATTTTCATTTGGAATACAGTTGACTCTTTATAGTATGATAAACTCTGTGATTCATGGAATTACTATACACCAGTGGTGCCCAAAGTACAGCCCGCGGGCCAGCGTGGTTCTATCCGGTCCGCGGCGTGGTTCTATCCGGCCCGCTGAAACATCAGCACAAATTGTAGACAATCCCCCCTTCATCAAAAAAAGTTGGAAAATGTATTTTTACAAATGTTAGGGCTCTCTTTTTTCTCCTCTAGGTTTGTAACATGACCTTTATCATTTTTCATTTACGAAACGGGACTCTAAATGTAGAATTTACCAGAAAAAGTGAACAGATCTTTGCTATTGATACATGATAATATGCCAACATATTTGATTTGTAAATAAACTGTGGCTGTTTAAAAAAAACAACCACATGTATAACAGTATTATGAACAAATATGACGGCACTCTTGGTATGAGCCGCAAATAAAAGATTGTTTAACTACTTCTAGAGATTGGAGGATTGATGGGAAAAGTTATGAAAAAGAGAAAAGAAGAGTTGGTGGTAAAACTAGCTACAATGTTGCTCACATTTTAAGTAGAGAAATGAAGCCACTTTCCGTGGTGTATAAAAAGAAAAACTTCCAATGTCTAATCATTAATGTAAGTTTCTAATCAAATAGTTTCAAGTCAACTTCATTTCGTTTTGTAACTTATCAGTCATGTGGCCCGCGACACGAGTGTCAGAAATATAAATGGCCCGCAGGAGGAATAAGGTTGGGCATCACTGCTATATACTGAAGTAGAAGTCTTTAAAGACCTGCCTGGGAACCAGCTCGCTTTAACTGGCATAGAAGAGAGCAGTTGGAAGTAGAGGGTTCCAAATGAAGCAGCTGGAGATTTATTAAAAACGCTGTCAGACACATATTTGAGACCAAAGGAAATCTACAGCCGAGGACTGAGATAGATGTTGTGAAGAGAACCTAAACAGTTATGTCTGCACTGGATATGGCAAAAAATGTAGATCACAGCTAAGACTGCATAGTGATATGAAATATTGCACTTCTGACTTGAAGACAAACCTTATTAATTGTAGTAGAAAATCTACTTATTTTAGAACGTAGCTAGGCTTAAATTGTAACTTAGTACAGTAAGTGAAAGCTGAAATCATACGCTTTGTACTTTTCTACTTCATTAATTGTTCCGCTCTATCTACTGTTTATTTTATAATGTACTAAATCTATACACTTTTGTATGTAACAGTTTAGCTTTCTCAAGTTTGCATTGTAACACTGCATTTCATAAAAGAAAAGAATGATTTTTCTGGTGTTCTTTTTTTTTATTATGAAAATATATTTGATTATATTTTTTGTGTTAAAAGTTTTGAAATGAGGATATACTCCTCTTTGAGATCATTATAGTTTTGTTCTGTTTTTTTCTTAGGTGGAGAAAATTCATGAAATAGAAACTATCAAGAAATGAGTTTGTGGTTTGACTGTAAGCTATACAGGTCTTTCAATTGTTACAGTCTTCATTGAAAAGTTTTGGTTATTTCAAGGGTTTTAGTCTAGGTTTTAAACTATTTTAAACTAGATTTATTTCTGCGCCATCTCACCTATTGTTTCAATCATCTCTAAGTAATCATTGTATTCTTGTAGACTGGGAAAATCTTCTTCCTTTTTGTTGAAGCTGTGGAAATAAACCAAGATCCTAGAAAATATTTTCCCCATGAAATTCAAGTCAAATATGTGTTAAAAAAACATCTTGACAACAAGCAACCAGCTCCTAAATTATAAACTTAGAAGAACTGGGATTTGGGGCATAAAAGAAAAAAAAAAAAATCAGTGTCTTGTATTTGAGAAGAATTTGTTTTTTTGAATGCATTAATATAACAATTATTAGTAAATCATGTTTGAATGGACAACTAAAACAGAATGATTTACAAATACCTGACTCTAAATTATCTCAAGTCTATATAACAGGAAAAATGACAGAAATAAAGGAACACATAGCAGAAGGCTTAGAGCAAAACAATATCAAGGAAAAAAAAGAAAACTACATATGATACCATAATAAGACCAGTAGCCATGTATGCAAGTGAGACCTGGACACTGACAAAGGCGACAGAAAATATAATAAATACATGGAACAGAAAATACTTAGGAAAATCTCTGATGCTATACAAGATGAAACTGTGTGGAGGTCAGAAGATATACCAATGGTATGAAGAGCCACAGAAATAGAACAGACTTCGCTGGACAGGTCACCTTGAAAAAATGTCAGAAAAGAGAGAATAGTAGAACAGCAAAAAAAAAAAAAAAAAAGGCAGGCGACCCAAAAGCAGACAAGGAACATGAAGGATTGAAGATGTAGAGGCAGATCTACAACAACTTGAGTTCAGGCATGGATTTGAAAAGCTGTAGAGAGTTCTGAATGGAAGTATGTGCTGAAACAGCCCAGAGCCCTCCATGGGCTGTAGCGCCAATGGAATGGATGGGAAAGTGCAACATGATGTATAAACTCTTAATATTTCTTGTAATTACTTAAGGCTTCTTGAAATAATAGAAGAAAACAAGCAAAAAAAAGAAAAAAAATACTTTCCAAAAAAAAAAAAAAAAGCTTATATTAAGTGTATCAACTATTTTGGATCAGTCATGTAGTTAAATTTGTAATAAGCCATCTATAATGGGAACTAATTCAGCCTATACCTTCACTTAAGTCAAGTACTATTTCTTTCCCTTGTTCAAGATAATTTTATAATTAAAAAGAATAATTTTATCTGTGCATTTTATTTTAATGTAAACATTTCAACATACTCTCGAAGGACTCTTTTCCTAATATCAATTTCTTTTTCAACAGAAGCATCTTCAAAGATTTGGAGTCGAAAGGTTGACCTTCGCAAAGATGTGCCACATTCTGGACAGAGTCCTGAGCCTTTAACAAAAAGAAGCTCAACACAGCTTTCACACCTGTGAATCAAAATCAAGCAATTTGTTCAACATTTAAATGATAAACTACGCTTGTAAGGAAACAAATATTTACTGCTGCAGGGATAAACGGCTGTATAGGAAATATGAAAAACATGCATGTATGTAACCCTGCCGGACCAAATTAAACAAAGGATGTTTGGGCCACGAGGCCTTCATCAGCTACGAAACAAACAAATAACACAAAGTTAACTTATCTTTCCGATGTTGTTCTCTATCGAGCCAGAAAAGAAAAGAGCTACGCTGGTGTAAAGCGCGGGAAATCGGATGGGGGCAGAGATTTCAGGCAAAGATGAATTTTAACACAATATTATGAAAAGACAAGTGATGTGAAAGTCAATGAAGTGTCGATGGAAATCTAGATATCCAGATCTTGTCATCTACTAGTTGATCTAGCCGATTTTAGCCTTGTAAATTAAATTATTTGAATCTAGATCTAGAATAATCTCCAGACTATAATATTATTATAATTTATAAATCAATAAGACTAGATTTCACTAGATCTAGATCTAAGTTTCACTCTATTCACAATTATTAGAATAGATCTATCTTATCCTATATGATACAGACATTACTTCAAAAAAGAAGATGATTATGACATTAATTCCTACGATTCATGCATTTATTTAGTCATAGTTATACTATTATTAATATTATTATTGAAATTATATTATTATTAGATATTCTTTTTTAATTAAATTTTTCTATTTTTTACTTACAAAGAATGACCACAAACGTTGACCAATAATTTTAAGGAAGGGTTACGGTATTTTGTTGTTTTACATCTAGGGCAACCTTGCTCTTCCATCTTGATATTTAATTAAAGAAATAGATTAGATCTAGAATGTCTTCTAGTTCTATGCTTTTGTTCTAGTTACGCGTAAATTATAAACTAAACACTCAATACTGTAGTGTAAGTCGCCATATTGATTTCGCTGAAGTAATACTTTCATATAGAAGAGCTCTATTTTGTCACTGACATATATATTATTTTGAAGACTGGCTCTGATCAGTCTGGTCCACCTTGAAAATATCAGTTTAATAAATGTGACAGTTTCGTGTTGACGATGACCTAGTTAAACTTGTTAAACGCGCTGATTATACTGTAATCACAACAAATTTCCATAAGGATCAATAAACCAGTCTTAATCTTAGTCATAGTCTTATAACTCTTATTTCAGGAGACGAATGTAGATCTAGTGCTAAAAAATGCACACAAATTATAATTTAAAAAAACACTTTAAAAATAACATAGATTATCAACACTTCCTTTTTTATGTACACCGGATACACCAAAAGGTCTTCCCGCCTTATATGAAAATTTCTGATAGTTTTTACAAGGAAAAAGCAATTGATACATGAACATGAACTCCAGATAAACAATATAGTATCTACAGATACATCAAGTGATTTCGGTCAAATATCTGGGTGTCATTGTAGACAACAGGCGTTCATGGGATCATCTTGACAACCTAGAAAAGAACACAGTGGCTATTTTTACTTGTAGAAACTAAATAGTTTTAAACAGTTGTTTTTTTGTTTTGTTTGGTTTGGTTTTGTTTGTTGTTGTTGTTTTTTTTTTTTTGCTCCCTGGTCATGGCCACATTCCTATATGCTTGTGAGTCTTGGACGCTGACTGCAGAGCTAGAGAGGAGGATCCTAGCAATGGAATTGAGATGATACAGAAGGATCCTAGGTATCGCATTTAAAGACCGCACCACAAACAAAGAAATCAGAGATGGTGCTATCGTAAAAAAACGCAAGCTAAAAATATATGGCCATATTACAAGGTCTTCGGGGCTCGCAAAGACACTACCAGGAAAAAGAAGAAGAGGCAGACAGAGAAAGCGATGGGAAGACAAGATAAAAAGAATGGACGGGCCTGCCATTGAAAGAGGCTCTAACTAGGCAAAAGACAGAGAGGAATGGAGAAAGACGGTGGACAAATTCTGCATGGTGCCCCATAGGTCCAACAGACTAAGGGATAGATAAAGGTGAAGGTTAAAGGTTGTGTCTGTTCTATTTATATCACAGGCAACGCTCATCTTCGACCACAAAGGAGTCGCCTTTTATAACACATATATACTTTATATATATATATATTTATAACCTCAACTAACGTGTTGTCCCGAGATTGAGGATCTCTGGGTCAGACCTACATTGTTCCCACGGCCTATAGTTTCCTAGTCATCCAAACATAATCCAACCATTAACTCTCTCGGCTCAGCGCCAGCCGATGTCCAATTATGACAAGAAGAGAAAATAATGCAATTAATCAATTACAAAGACACACACAAAATGCAGACACTTTACGTCTAAGCATCAGCCTCACACACCAGCCTCACACATCAGCCTCACACACCGGTCACACACATCGGCCTCACACATCAGCCTCACACATCAGCGTCACACACCAGCCTCACACATCAGCATCACACACCAGTCTCACACATCAGCCTTACACATATCAGCTTCACACACCGGCTCCACACATTGACCCCATAGATCCTCTCCACACACCGGCACCTCACATCATTCGCACAGATTGCCTTCACACAACAGTTTTAATACAAAGACAGAATAAAACGGATTTCGTGTGGTATGCGCATCAGGCTGTCTTCGCGATGGTTCCTAGTTCATACCCAGCCCCCGACGCCCCCTGTCGCCTTGTAGTATGCCTGGTAAACATAGTCTCTGCTCCGCACTTCACACACCGTGCTGGTTCTCGCCTCGTCTTGGTCACATTGCGAGGTAACGTGAAGTGTAGCGATTCTGACCGTGACATCCGAATGTCGAAGGCGCCGTTCTGACACACTCGCTCTTATGTAGTGTCTCTACTGGCTTCTCGAACCTTCTTGACCACTGCAGTCGCCGTGACTTGCGTGCGTAATATTTACGACACTGGTCCTTACCGACCTGGCATGTACTGTGACTGGTCACGGTTGTCCGCTCGTCCTGCGCTGGACTGGGGCGTTTGGGCAGGCTAAACACACACACAGCACAACCCCCATCTGCGTCATCACCAGGTTTATAATAATATAAAAAAATACTTAAAAAAAAACTAGCATATATTGATTGTACTGATATCAATTATTTTGAATCAATAATAACTGTATACAAATGTGCAAGTTATTCTCATGGTCTTGCGACTCTTATATGTCCGCTATCTTCCATGTTGAGAAGAGTCCCATTCGCGCTTTTGCGTGGTCGAGAGGCTAAATACGCTTGAAATTGGCTTGGCTACAAATGAAGGCGACTCGGAGTTCGACATCCGACTCGAGCCGAGTTGTGTTTACTGAGCACCAAAAGGCAGCACGGAAAAACCTTCTCCCAGATATCCCTCCCACTGGTCCACAAACGAGATTGGACCATAGCGCTCCAAGAATGCTATAAGCATGAAAGGAGCGATATATAAAAGCTTTAATGTATTTAATTTATTTATTTTTGTGGAGAGCACCGTTCATTACTGTCATACCTCTCATTATTACAAGACTTACCTCCCGTTAGATTAGTATATTTTCAATATAAAAAAAAAGAATAATTAAGTACGACTATTTAATTAACTAATTGATTTTTTTAAAAATTGATTCATAAAATGTCATTGACAATCTCTTATTATGCAAAGTTTTTAACTTGATCCGAGAACGGGAAACGAAAGAAATAACGTATAAAAAATTAGACCAGACAGACAGACAGACAGAGAGAATTGATATAAGCTTTAAAAAAACGAACACAAAAAGGATTTCTATCTCAGTTTGCTGAGAACATTTTATTCGCCTTTAAAAGCAGATTACATTTGTTGCATGCGTAGATTTGGCTTAGTTGGGCTCCATTATTTTTTATGTTTTAAACCAACGCATGAATTTCTGTGCCGTACTTTTTCACGCTGTATAGACTCGACTTTCAAATCTTATTCAGGTGTAAGGTATTCAGCATAAAATAGTGGCACAATGAAATGTGATCTTCGACATAATCTCTGGTCATCCAACACGGTCTGCTCGCAGTCACGTCATAAGGAGATGACCCTACAATCGGGTGGGCAGTGCCCGGCATGTGTCCTGAGCCCTTATCACGTGATCTCACTCGTAAATGTAACACCGGATGGACGTATGAACCGATATGTTGCCTAGAGTTCTCTTTATGTCAATCGGGCGGATAACTTTACTGCTAGAGGACTCGGTGGTAGATGGTCACATGTGGATTATGGGACGGAATTTGCGTCTGCGTGATTGTGTGGACATTAGTGATACATCTGACCACAGGCTAATTGGAACCTGCCAAAGGTAGGTCAAAGTAACATTTAGTTTGAGAGGGGGGGGGAGACACTAAAATCCAATATTAACATACGGATGCCTTTCTTTAATATTAGCATATGGACGAGATCAGGGCCGTAGCCGTGGGGGGGGGGGGGGGGTCAGGGTTAGAATGTCCTTTATTGATTTCTGGTAAATTAAAATAAAACGAACTCATGAAACCTGCTCAAAGTTCTCGTTACACACACACACGCACGCACAACACATCCTCGCTATTTCTTTCTAAAAGATGCAATACTAAATATTTCTAACCAATAGATCATGGAACGGGTTGCCTGAATCAGACAGGAAAAAAACACCAACGACTTAACAGACTTTCTAATGAGCAAGCATGACTTGATTGGCTCTTGGATACGCTTACAACGTAAGGAACGACTGTAATTGATTATATAAGATAAGATAAGATAAGATGACATGAGCATGCTATGAAACACTTCTATGAAGAACGTCTTGTTTTAGGTGTAGGTATCTCGATATTCTACTCTGTCTGTCTGTCTGTTTGTCCGTCTCTGCATTTCTTTGTTTTCTATTGTTTTTTTTTTAAATCTAACATTCATTAGTTATTAAGAGGAAACCAATCGCTCTATACGTTGTTATAAAGGAGTTATTGTCTTTTTATAAATGTATCTTCAATTGTGTTTCTTGTTTCTTTATAACATAGATATAACAAAATTCATTATAATCCCCTTAACAGTGTCCACTGAGAAAATTTCAGATGATGTGCTAAGTCTGTAACAGTATTGCCCCCTTTTTTTTGACGGGTAATAACTTATTACAAAGCTTACATCAACTCACTCTGTCTGTCTGGTACAATGTTTGTACACGTTAGTTCTCCCACACCCAATCTCGGATTAAGATGAAATTTTCCACAATTATTTCTTTTCCTTGACAACACAAGAATCAAAAAAAAAAAATTACTAATTATGATTTAAGTAATATAAGTAAGCTTGCTCAGAAAAAAAAAATTGACAGAAGATTTTTGTTAAAAATATACAAAAACATGTGCGACAACTCACGTCAAAGATCACGTCACGCAACGGTACCATATTGTTACCTCCCTTTCATCTGATGTAATGTGTAACTGCTAATTAATAATTCGACTCGAACCCATGTCGTCACAAACACACTGAACTCACCCCCTCCTCTCTCTTTGTTTTCTTCCGCCTGCTCTTTTTACGCCGTGATTATCGTTCTTTGAACTCCAATTTACCTCGGCTTTGCTGAATAGTTAAGCACCTTCTCCGTTTCCTTGGTGTTGGCGACATGTGCAGGATATTAGATTCCATGGAGGGAATAGCCCCCTATTTTCAAGCTCTCCCCGCCCCCCCCCCCCCCCGTCCCTGCCCTCTTCCTAACAACCACCGCAAAACCGTTAACCCTTACGGGCCTTACGGCCAACACGAAGCACTTATTAGTCGACCCGCCATAAGGCCATCAATACCTAGAAATCAACTTTCCCGAAGTTAAAAGGGCGACAATTTAGACACTTCTGCAAACATAGTTACAAGAAACTGGAGTTGTGTTTTCTTGTTTAAAAACTAAAATGGCGTCGTGCTAAACGCTTGGCAGAGCGGCTTTTCTTGATAAACTAACATTTAACTTTTCAATGTGGTTTCAATCAAAAGTAAAAATCGAAGCCTAGGGTACACTTCGCAGCTCTTGTAAAGCAACAGTGCCACTCCCCCCCCCCCCCCCCATTTTTCTCCCAATGTTCAAACTTTGACACATCTGGCAAGAGGTCCACTTAGAACAAAAAATTAAAATCTTAAAAACAAATATCAAAATATTGCACGAAACAATGCACCGGGAAACGAAACAATATTTTTCTTTTTCTTCTTAGGTTTCTGTATAGGCGGCGCTTAAGATGTAGAGAGTACTAAACCATTAATTAGAGCAGTGTGAACTTAATCGTAAATTCATGTATATACAGCCAGAGTCAATATTTCTGTACAGTCATGTGGTCCATTAACAACACTAAATGTCCAAGGAACACTATTCAATATTTGCTTTAGGGGAATGCGTGTAATACAAACAGGGGGGGGGGGGGGGGTTACGAAGGAATCTAGTTAGGTATAAACGTGTAAAAGAAGCGGTTGAAAGCGTTGCTTTATTTTATATGTACATATTAGATCGAAGCAGGACGTTTTGGCGCTGCCGTTTTGAAGCGATGTTCGTTTTGGCGCAGCTATTTTGGCGCGAAATGATTTGATGACATTTTTTTTATGTTCATTGTATTATTTCTTGAAACATAAATGATAAATATATATATATATATATATAATATATATATATATATATATATATCAGTTTTGTGCGTGTGTTTGTGGCTTATGTATTTTTCATGAAGGGAATAAGAGACATTTGTCTCCTTTATTTCTGGAGACGTTACTTCCACAAAGAAGGTAATTACTTTCTAAGCTTTTCATGTGTCAATCTAGTCATACATGTTAATCAATGACTTAAACTCTGATTGATAGATAGATAGATAGATAGATGGATAGATAGATAGATAGATAGATAGATAGATAGATAGATAGATAGATAGATAGATATATGGATGGATGGATGGATGGATGGATGGATGGATGGATGGATGGACGGATAGATAGATAGATAGATAGATAGATAGATAGATAGATAGATAGATAGATAGATAGATAGATAGATAGGTTGGATTGATCGATTGGATTGATTGATAACAAAATCTGTCACGAGGTATTATTATTATTTGAATTTGAAAGTCCAACCATTTCTTCCGATCATTAAGCAGTTGGGGCAGTTGTTGGTGTTTGAACCCAACCCCTTCAGATGCAATTGTGAATAAAATGTAACGTCTTCAACCAACCCTTCATTTCTTTTTACCCTTATCTTATCTTATCTTATAGACTACAGGCGTTCCTCGTTCCATATGCTAGAACAAATTTGTACAAATGCTCCTTCTTCCCTAATGCTATTAGAGCATGGAATGGGTTGCCTGAGCTAGCCAGAAAAACCAGTGACTTGGCAGAATTTAAGTCATTGGTTAATATGCATGACTAAATGCATGACTCGTAGGGCGTAATCATCTTTTATTTTTAATAAGTAGCGTCTGTATTATAACGTAAAAAGAAGACTAAATCCATATCCATAATTAACTAATAGTAGCGAGCAGGGTTTGAACCCGGGACCATTGATTTGTGTGAAAAGAAAGTCCAGCGCGCAAACCTCACGTCCAGACAGACTTGGTCTATTATTGTTACTTGTTAGCAGTTGGTTGGGTTATTTTGCATCAACCCCCGGGGCTGGGGGGGGGGTGTCAATGGGCCAATCATGTACAACAAAGGAAACACATTTGTTCATATTTAGACATGTATTGTGTGACAGGACAAATAGGAGCAGGGGGGGGGGGGGGGAAACGAGGATGGGTTTTTTTCGAGACTAGGTTACAATTAGCTCAGCAAGGGAGGGACAATCAGTTACAATTACAGTACATTACGCAACTCTACTGTATAGTGCGAAGATGAAACGAGAGTTGTCGTTACTGCCTCCGTAGCAACAGAAACAGCAAAGAACAAGATAGCCCACAACTTTTGAACCACTGAACCGCATTGAACATAATTGCCTAGCATTGCCCACTATGGCCTAGTACTGCCACTAGAGCCTAGCATTGCCCACATTGACCAAGGTCTGCCAATTACGTTCTACAATTGCTTTAATTTAATCTAGCACTGTCCACTATGGGTTAAAATAACAATCAGTTTATAAAATTAGAATATTTAACTAATTTTGTTCATCGTAAACTGAGTCGACCCTCCCACCCCCCCCCACCCCCACCCCCCCCCCCCCCCCAAAAAACGGGTTAGGGAGGGGGAGGGAAGTAGATGCAAATTGGCCAACATAGTAGATGTTGGTTAAAATATAAACAAACAGTAAAGTTGTTTTAGGAAAAGTAAAGGATTCGTAAACGAATTGTGTGGTTTCTCTACTAAAATTCACCCGCCCCGGTTCGCCGCTACCTAACTCCCCCCCCCCCCCCCCCCCCCGCCCAACCGGATAAGCAAGAGCTCTGGCTTTGAAGAAATAAGTCCTTTTAAGTATAAACGGCTTTTTATTGTGAAGCATTAAAACAGAACATATTTACAAAGCTAACATCATCTACAGTTAACCAACTCCACTAGATGACTTCCTTTCTTCTTGTTTACATACTCGTCACTTCCCGCAAGTCCGCTAACTCTCCGATACCCAACACTTGACCGTGTGTCACGGTAGACCACACATAGTAACCGTGTCACAACAGTAATGCACAATATTGCCTCGCAATGCCCACGATGGTCAAGCGTCGACCACTATAACCACTTTCCCTCAGCATTGCTCAATATGGCAAAGAATTGCTCACTTCGGTCGAGCATTACCCACTTTGACCTAGCAATGCCCACTATGGCCTAACACTGCGCTCCACAGCGCCTGTTGCCTAGTACCGCCGTCCCTCATCGCAACGAAAGGTCAACCTTAATTGCCTCCACTCTCCCATCTTTCCTCACGCGGACCAAACTGTCCCCCCCCCCCCCCCCCCGATCCATTATTTCAGTACCTCCGTAAGTCAGCGGTGTCGTGAAAAGGGGGCACATAGGGGGCAGTCGGTGGGCGCGGGGGGTCACGCAACACTCATCGCACCGCGTGCTACAATTTCTCACGGCTCGCTGCCTCTATGACAGTGCTCATCTTCGTATGATCAAAATGTCACAATGTGTCATTCTAATAATAAGGCCTTGGGCTTTGAGTCCGAACCTTAGCGAATGTGTCATCTAGTGCACACCCATATGTCATCCTGGAGTAATCTGGTCATTCTTTTGCTTAGAACTATCTATTACTTGTCCGGTCATGGTTTTCAGACCTCCGGACGCTAAAAGGAGGATAGAAGTGAGGACAAAGGTCCTACAGAGGATGACAAAAAGAATACAACTTGATAAACTAGCCATTAATTAAGGTTGACCTTAATTAAACTTTCATTGATGAACACATGTCAGTAGATCAAAGTTTGTACAATGTTAATATTATAACAAGCGTATTTCTCAGACTAGCAAAACATCATCAATAAGAGATAAAAACCAAAAATTACAAAGAGAGTTTGTGTTATCACACAAACTCAGATGCGGCCCCCGTCAAATTCACCCATGATCAAGGACTACTCAAGTCGTGATCTTATTTTGATCGTTTAAAGTAATTACAATTTGAAAAAAAATCATTTTGAGTTATTTTTGACTTGAAAGCAAACTGGACAACCTTCATCAAGGACAAGACTTTTCTAACTCTTCTAGAATAGGGTTTGAACTCGAACTCCCTTAGAAGCAGAGCTCCGTTAACTGACTACCCAAAAGCAGTACGAAACCTTCCATATACGTACCCCTCACCAGCTTAAGATATTGGAATACATCGCACTGAGCATGCATAAGAATGAACTTCGCGCTATACAAAATGGATTTTTAAAAACATATTCGCTCGGATTCAGATTAGGCGCACTTCCCCGTACGATCACACTACTCCCTGTATAGGCCTAATTGGTGATTTCTAACAATCTATTTTTTTTTGTTTGCTTTTTAAAAACTAATGTTCTAATTCTTAACATTGTTTTATTCCACTAAACGTTCGGTTTGTATGCAATGATTTAAAAATCATGTCATAAATTTTGATTGTTCCAATATTAATTTTTAAAATTTTGTCAAAGTACCTAACTTTATCTACCTTTCTTTATTTCGATATAGAGGCTATATAGATTAATTTTTTTTTAAATTTTATAACATTAGGTGTTGACCTGTTTTTTACATATATCTAAATAATAAGCATGGTTAGGTAGTGGGGAGGGATATGGCCTTCATATCTACTATGCAAGGGCAGTCACATGATGGCCGATTTCTCGCTACGCCACTGCCTTTTGTTCCCTAAGCTAATGTATCATTAAATACAATCCAGAGTTGTGATTAAAAAATTTCTGTTGTAATTTTGTAAGTGAAACTGTGGTAGAAATGTTAGTGTGTTGGCGCTGTAATGTTTTGTTACTCGTAATGCACAGCCACAGTTTGTCCTCAAGGATAACAAGAAAAACACTGAAAAATTTTTTTTTTTGTAAAAGACACTACCTCTTTTCTGAAGCTTGTTGAGAGATTGCCTTGTATCTTCAAAATTTGTGAATGTTACATTTCAAAACATCTTTTTCCCTGATACCTTCCCCCTTCTTATCTTATATAATACAGACGTTACTTCAAAAAGAAGATGATTACGTCCTACGCGTCTTGCATTTAGTCATGCATATTAACCAATGACTTAAATTCTGCCAAGTCACTGGTTTTCCTGGCTCGCTCAGGCAACCCATTCCATGCTCTAATAGCACTAGGGAAGAAAGAGTATTTGTACAAATTT
This sequence comes from Biomphalaria pfeifferi, assembly GCA_030265305.1. Taxonomy (NCBI): domain Eukaryota; kingdom Metazoa; phylum Mollusca; class Gastropoda; family Planorbidae; genus Biomphalaria; species Biomphalaria pfeifferi. The sequence goes on from JASAOG010000281.1 coordinate 407,407, forward strand.
GTCCTAGCATATGAGACGAGAAATGTGCCTTTATCTTTGTGTCTTTCAGATTATTTTATTAAGTTTTGTTTTTGTATTTGAAGATTATGGTTCGGAGCTTTATGTATAATTGTTACTTTACTGAAGGCTTTCTAAATTTAGTGATTTTACTAAAGGTGTTACTCTGGTTCAGTGTGAATATTCGTTTGTTATGAATCTCACTGCTCTATTTTGTGCCTGTTCCAGTTTCTTAATGTTTTCTTGAGTTGAGGGGTCCCAAACAGAGGATGCATATTCTATTATTGGCCTAACCAAAGTTAAATAACATTTTAGTTTTTGTTCTTTTTTTATTTATAGAAATCCTGTTCAGGCGAATGTATAGATCTAGTACACCTTTTAAATATTCCAATGATACGCATTTAGAGTTAGACTTAGAAAGCAATGCTCACAATTCTCCTGAACATTAATTTATTAAACTCTTGAATCAATAAAGCCTTACATATAGCCTTACATTCGGAAATTCCCGAAAGCCCTATTCCTTTTAAGAACGCGATAGTCCTTTCAAAATCGAGGTAGGATCTAGACCTACATTTAGTCTCTGGCCAAATATGCTTTAATTAATTTTTTCTTTGAAAAATTATAAATGTCAAACTAGAGTTTCCCCCATGTGGCCAACGAGGTAGTAATTCTTTTCTCAGCGATATACACCGACTGTTAAATTTCTAGGAAAATTGTTAAAGCCATTTTTGAGATCAGCGTCCGCCCATCCTAAATGAAAGAGTGACTTGAATGGATATATTAATCAAGATAGATCTACGTCACTAAAAATGTTGTTATTATATGTAAACAAAAAAGATAAATTCTCCCCCCCCCCCATCCCCCGCCGTCCTTTGGTAAGTTTGGGCTAGGATGTAATAATCTTCAAATATGAGGGAACAGCAGAACTTTTTAAAACCACACAAAACAAACACGTACATACCGGAAAATATATCTTTTATTTTATCACCAAATGCCGCTGAAGAGTTCCAGTTAGTCTCTAATTTACTGCTATCTGATGTTTTTGAATTTTAGAACGAGCATTGATGTTATTTCCGTATCCGGTTCTTCTCTATATCGTCTCTATTACCACGTCTCCACCCATAAACCGGAAGTGATTCGCGTGCCCTTGCGACGGCTAACCTTTCATTATATCGTCTGCCTTGCTTATAAACAAACAAGGAAATTACAATTTGTGGACGTCAAATGTACAACAGGGCCGAAATGTCAAAGGCATCAGCCCAGGCTGTCTCCGGACGCTGTCCGAGTGGACATTCAAGTAGAGCAGCGTTAGAAAGAGCATTGAGGGAAGCGGGTCCCCTGAAAAGTCAAATTAATTGCCGTTCTAATGATAAGCCTGACCTTTAACCCGCTCCCTAGCAACGCGGTGGCGTGGGTAAATAAATGGCTGCCCGAGTGTAAACCTCACTGTCAGTGTTTCGCATCCAAACCGATCCGAAAGCAGGAGGACACTCTCGGCATTTCGCGTTGCGCCCGTAATTGCGGAAATTCGCGATTGTCTCCGACGATTATCTGCCCATTACCGCGCACTCCATCGTGGTCCTGATGTTGTGACGTAACGACCTCTTTGCACCCGGCTATTAATAGCTTCGTGGGAACTGCGCGACCTTAGCTAGATCTGGTTTTTATTCTAGTAGTATAATATTCATAAATAAGTAATATTCACGGTATTTTTTTTTCATCACTAATCTTCTTTGAGCCTACTGTGACCTAACATAGCTGGATGCCCTGTTACCCCCCCACCCCTTGTGATCTACATTTTCCCCCTGACTTTTTTGTAACCTTTAACAAAAAAACAAAACACCTGCACAAAGTCGTTTTGTCTAAGCAGACGTCAGTTATTCAGAACCGTTTGCCGTATTGTTGCTTTCTACAAATGAAGAGAATGTTATTCTATCTAGAATGTAAAAATAAAAAAAATTTAATTAAAAATTTAAAAAAATTTTTAAAACTTAAACAAAAATAACCTTATATATGGGAAAGAACTGCACATTTGCAGCCATAAGATTTATTTCCTTCTTCTATATCAAGCACGATTAATTAATTACCAATAATTAATGACTAAATGGTTAAATATTTTTATTGATTCGTGTTTCTCTGGGGACAATGAGAAATTTTGTATAAAGTAGTGGAAAAAATAACGTGTACGAAATTTGTACCAGACAGACAGACAGACGGAGTGAGTTGATAAAAACTCAATTTAAACAAAAACAAGCAATAATAAAACAAAGAAATTAAGTCTATACCATGATCTTTTTAGAAAGTTATGAACATAAAGTGTCAAAACAGAGTATTTGGCAAAGGAGTTATCTAAAGCGCGGGCCTACTTAGTATATAGTATCCATACAACTCTGATGTAGTCTTTATTGCGATGGGAAAGGGTACTTCTCATAATGGAGAACTCCCACATCCTTATAAGGCCCCTTTAGGACCAGCTAACGGATGGAAAGCGAGCCCAAGGTGGTCAAACAAAACGCATCAGGGACACCATCAAAGCACCACTGAGAATCTTCACAAACCCCGTCATCTGGATAAGTGGTTCTCAAACTGTGGTCCGCGGACCCTGGTGGTCCGCGAGAAGAGCACGAGGTGCTCAAAGAAAGGGTAAAATTGTGTACAACTGAAATATTTTTCTGATTAAAAGCCAGTTTATCTGATCGGATAATTTGTATAATAATAAGCTTCACATTGACTACTGTTTAATATATATGTCTATTACGAACTATTCTATGACGACTTAAACCAAAGATCCGACTGGGTAATGAACCCTTTTACGCGTAGACTAACTCAGATCCCAACCAAATATTAATCCAGTCTACTACAGGGGCAGCTTATTGAAATATATCCATAAAACGAGTAACTTAAAACCAAGGTCCACTAATTCTGGTTTCACAAATTTTATCATATGCATTTTGAGTCATTATACAGTAGTAGTTGACTGTCTTCCCGTCTTCCTATGGAGTGGATCCCTTGCAGTAATGAACCTCGAAAAATAAAAGAAACTGACCGTTGCTATCCACAAACATTCTTTCAACCCAATGTTTTTGTATTTTATATACAACTCATTTATGTAGTTTTTTCCACTTATGTTGTCATTATTGATAAAAAACAATACAATAATTAATTTCTAAGCCATAACACGATTGCGCTATTCCCTTTAGCAATCAAAAGTACTGGTTGTTGTTCTGTGGAGACTCAACATAGGCCACTGGCTACGTGATACAGCGAGGCCAATAGTTATAGAATGCCTGAACACTGACCTGCAGTCACAAGCTATGTGCTGTTTAGGCCAATAGCTCGTCTGTACAGGTCTGTACGTGGCAACAAGCTATTGGTCTAAACTGCCCACAGGTTGTCTGTTGCAGCTCAGTGTAGAGGCCGTCAGAGGTCTGTGCGACGTGGCAACGAGCTATTGGCCTAAACTACCCACAGGTTGTCTGTTGCAGCTCAATGTAGAGACCGTCAGAGGTTTGTACGACGTGGCAACAAGCTATTGGCCTAAACTGCCCACAGGTTGGGACGTTGCTGGTCAGTGTAGAGGCCGTCAGAGGTCTGTACGACGTGGCAACGAGCTATTGGCCTAAACTGCCCACAGGTTGTCTGTTGCAGCTCAACGTAGAGACCGTCAGAGGTTTGTACGACGTGGCAACTAGCTATTGGCCTAAACTGCCCACAGGTTGTGACGTTGCTGGTCAGTGTAGAGGCCGTCAGAGGTCTGTGCGACGTGGCAACGAGCTATTGGGCTAAACTGCCCGCAGGTTGTGACCAGGGGCGGACTGGCTATATGGGCAAACGGGCAAATGCTCGGTGGGCCGGTACCAAATGGGTCTTTCTGGCCGCGACCAAAGAAAAAAAATTCAATGCAGACAACTTTAAAAATAAGTGACAGCAGAGCAAGACACAAAGGCCCGAACACGTTTTCTTGTTTTTTTTTTTTGTTGTTTCTTTTACAATGAATTTTGTTTGAAATTCAACAAGAATATCAAGAAAAATACACTATACGCTGTAAGTATTATCATTTGAAAAATGTTAGACCGTACTTTCTGCTATGCACGAGCGGCATGGTCTGCTTTGATGTCTTTGAAGCTGTGTTTGGCCTAATCATTTTGCTGGTCGGCATGGACCTTTGATGGCGCTTCCATTTTTTTTATCCTTCCCTCCCCTGTCGTCTTATGGCTCCATTGGCAGTTAACGAAAAGAGGGATGAAAGTGTGCAATACTGAGATCCTTGCGCGATCAGGCATTCCCAGCATCTTTACAGCCCTCAGACAACGCCGTTTGCGCTGGCTTGGACATGTTCGCCGGATGGAGGACAAGCGCATCCCGAAAGTCATCCTCTATGGTCAACTCGCGACTGGCACAAGAAAAACTGGTCGCCCTCACCTCCGTTACATAGACGTAATAAAACATGACCTCAAATCAGTGAACATCAATACTGACAATTGGAAGACATAGCTCAAGACCGCAACAGATGGAGACAGACAGTGACCAAGAAAGCTATGGACAGTGAAAGTACGTGGGTCTCAGCTCAGGAAGAAAAACGTACAATCCGAAAAAACGTCCAGCTCCTCTACCACGAAGCAAAAGCCACCTTAACCTGCGCTATCTGTGGACGGGAGTGTCCCTTCAAAATAGGGCTCCACAGCCACATGAGGAAGTGTGCTCTGAGATGAACCATAGTCGTTCTACGACTGAAGGAGGCCAATACAACACACACACTAATATATAGATATATAAATAAATTGCGGAGTGGGGTAAAAATCCCCCCACACCGAAAGTATATGACATGCCATTTGTGGACCCGTTTATATGGTAATGTCCGGGCCAATTTTGATACCCAGTCCGCCACTGGTTGTGACGTTGCAGGTCAGTGCTGAGCCCCTCTACAACGAATGGTCTCGGTTACACCCCCCCCCTTTTTTCTCTCTTTCTTTTAACCCTTAAAGTGCTGAGCTGTTTTAGAATGAGTGCTTACCAAATGGAATTACAATTTTGATGTTTAGAGGCTAAAACTATCACACGCGTTTTAAGGGTTAAGGAATCAACTCTCGTTCTGTCCTTGACCCTCTTCCTTCAATGTATGAAAGTGTCTGCGTGCGTGTATGCAAATATCTATATGTCTCCTCATTATTTTTACATAATACCTAGAATTCCACATCTGAAGCAATCGCCCCGGTATCAGTCGCGCTATTAGCGAGGCGCTATTAAACATCTGTAGACCTGCTAATATAGGTTAGTTGGAATAGCAGCTTATGAATATGTTTATTTACGAATCTCTCTGTAAGAAGAGTGGTAATTGGTGCACTAACCTATACATTGAGCACATAATCACAAATTATTGGGAGTTCTTGATAATTTGCGCACATGTGCGATTTTTTCAACCTTATATGATCATAACTATTGAAGTGCAATCTACATCCCCCCCCCCCCCTGCATTTTCTTTTTTTAAAGCTGCCCTTGTAACTATTAGTATGGTCGTAGTTTTAAGCAGACCTTGTAGATTTAAAAGTAATACTATGCCCGTGTTTCACTGCAATAGTAATTTTTATTAACCCGTATAAGCTTTTAAAGTAGGATAGTACCTCGTTACCTCGCCGCGATTCCATAAAACCCCCGATTTCTTTTATATACAGGCCGTCTTGTTACATTCAACTCGGAGATTAATAGTTTGATCGCTTAGTGTCCCAATAGACATAATTATAATACCAAAGCGTATGCGTTCTAGTACAAAGATTAAGATTGCAGAAGTGTTCAAGACTATATAGACCCATCTGTGACCTACATTTATTGCCAAATTTTAAAATGTTTTTTTAAAGTTGTAAAATGCATTAAAAGAAAGACGCCGCATGAGCTTTTTTTTGTAGTGACGTGAATCTAGAGACACACACACACAACAGCTGTCTCTGTGTGTGCCTGTGTCTCTGTGTGCCTGTGTGTGTCTATGTGTCTCTGTCCCCTGTCCATGTGTGTCTGTCTCTGTGTCTGTTTATCTGTGTGTCTTTGTGTGTCCCTGTGTGTCTGTGTACACGAGCATTGACATGTTGTATAAAACTAAACATATTATATCTGAATATTTTTAAAGTTATTTTATAACGGAAAACGTTATATTAAAAGTATAAATTGTGTTTTTATTTAAGGATAGACCAATACCTCATACTTAGAGAGAGAGAGAGAGAGAAAGAGAGAGAAAGAGAGAGAAAGAAAGAGTGATTAGAGAGAGAAAAAAGTGTCTGATAAAGAGAAAGACAGAGAGAGCGAGAAGATTTAAAGATCGAACTTCAGTGAAAAAGTGAAAAAAAAAAGACAATGTTGAGATGTATTAGGTCACTAGACCCTCACAAAGTGACTTAATATTGGTACCGTCGGAAAGTACACCAAAAGAATATATCTTTAGAGTGTATCATAGATCTGAATCTAGAAATTAATATGTTGGTCTTCAGGTGGATGCTCCCTGCTTGGCGTCAAACCTTGACTTGGTCATGTAACTCATTACACATTTGTTTTCAATACCACCATATCATTATATATAAAGTTACAAATTGTAACACAATAATTATTTGTTCATTATAACAAATATAATATATATATTACTTCAATGCCCTATATTTTACTTCAAAACTTCAATTCAATGCCAAAAAAAGGAGGGAAAAAAAGGGGGGGGGGGTATAAATGCGTTCTTCTGGGATGCAGACAGATCAACACTTGTGATACGCTTTTCAAAGTAGCCCTCGCAATAATAATTGCGTCTTCCGGTGAGCTATGTCATCTGGTCTTCTGTCCGTCTTTGAACAAATATTACAAAACCATTATCTAACTTCACGTACGCAGTTGTCTCCGCTTCCCGATCGCCTGCCCCTGCTCCGTGTCCGTGACTTCCCAAGCAAACCTTCCGGGGGCCCATGGTCACGTGACGTACATCGATTGAATAGGGCGTGGACTTGACACCGTCCCAGTGGGCGGAGCCAGACGCGGGTTTGACTGACGGCCAAGTCTGACACCAGCGGCGAGTGAGAAGTTGGCCCGTGACGTAGGCAGCAGAAGTGAGTGTGTTCGCGCGAGATCCTCGCACACAAAAGTGATATGAAGAGCTTGGCGTCAGTGTCCGCGACATGTTGATGTACATGGGCAGAAAGGATCGTAGAATTATTGAAGCTGACAATTTATTTAGCGTATTCCAATATGTCAAAATGAGATCTAAAATTATCTCTTTATTGTGAAGCCGAGTTAGTATGTCTAGATTAGATCTGCATTATTTCTTGAATCAAAATACAGCATTTCAGATTATGGATTTCAAATTGGACTAGCTAGACTAACACCGTTAGTGACATTATCCAACTCACTTAACTTAGAATGAAGGCACACTTCAGGACAGAAGACTACAAAAGTAAAGCAATAGTAGGCCTACATAAACCACTGAATCATAATGTATACATACAAAATCAAAACTTAATCGAATTCTCAGAAAGACACAAAGATAAAGAGACATTTCTTATTCCATATGCTAGGACAAATTCACACAAGTGGTCTTACTTAACTTCATCTATCCCTTAGTCTTAGTCTGTTGGACCGTTGGGGCACCACACAAGAATTCTCAACCGTCTTTCTCCATCCATCTGTCTTTAGCCTTGGATAGAACCTCTTTCAATGGCAGGTTAAAGGTGGTTGGAGGCTGGAATAAATGTATAGATCTAAAAGAACGTTATGTCGATAAATGTACAAAAAAATGTATAAATATAGGAAGAAGCCGAACTAGGTCAAATTTAAATTTTTAAATATTTTGTTTGTTTTTACAGCTGAATCGTACAATTGTTCTAATTAGCTGCTTGTTAATGTGTGCAGCCTCTACATGGTTTTATTTTCTTTTGAAAGTTACACTCGAGCTGAACCTTTTTTTTTTTCTTTCGGTAAGTTGCTGACGACCTGTCCCACTGTCCAAGTTTCACGGTCCCTAGTCACTTTCTACATTCATCAGGTCAGAAATATCACCAGACGATATTATTCTCAACTGTCTAGCAGACGAATTGACCAAGTGTTCCCTGAGATTAGCTGTAACATATAAAGTGCGATGGCCGTTGTGCTTGCTTCTAACACCCTTGTACAGTAGCGTATCTTATCTTATCTTATATAATACAGACGTTACTTCAAAAAAGAAGATGATTACGCCCTACGCGCATATTAACCAATGACATAAATTCTGCCAAGTCACTGGTTTTCCTGGCTAGCTCAGGCAACCCATTCCATGCTCTAATAGCACTAGGGAAGAAGGAGTATTTGTACAAATTTGTCCTAGCATATGGAACGAGGAATGTGCCTTTATCTTTGTGTCTTTCAGAGTATTTTATTAAATTTTGTTTTTGTATTTGAAGATTATGGTTCAGTATTTTATGTATAATTGCTAAATCAATTTTATACCGTTGTGATTAACGGCAAACTTATGCTTAGTATGAAGTCATTGATGATGTAAATTATTACAATAATTTATGTAGCGCTGTCACATCCGATATTTAATAAAAGGAGATTTAGAATCATTTATATTTTAAATAATATACTGATATACAAATCTCGTTTTTGAGAATGTACTAGGACGAAGCAAGGGCTTTTCACATTTAGAAGTACCTCTCTAACTGTTCTGCTTTCTATTATCTTATAAAGGAATATATATAGTTCGTCCTTGCGTAGTTCGATTATGACCACTTTGTCATCCAGGGGGCTGAGGGCTTTGCACTGGGGTTTTATGTCTCCTCGTGTGGCTGGTGAGACCTATGTGAGCCCGGAATGTTCGGCCGCACACTAGGCAGGTTATTCCAGCTGGAGCTAGTGTCATTGGCCTTGCTTTTCTTCTCTGGCGTTTTTTCTTCTGCCAGCTTCAGCTTTGTTCTCTTTTCCTCAACAACCTGTGCGCCGGTTTTCGCATCGCGACGTCATGATGCTCATTCATGTGCCTCTGTCTCCCAGGCGGATGGGTCTATGCTGAACGCCATCAGAACCTTTCAGGGTGTCCCAGAAACGTTTTCTTTGACCACCTTAAGAGCGCTTTCCTTCGCTTAGTTGGCCATACAAGAGTCGTTTAGGGATGCGGTGGTCTTCCATTCTGTAGACGTGACCTGCCTATCGCAGCTGGGACTGCATCAGGATTGTGTGAATGCTTTGCAGACCCGCTCTTTGAAGGACTTCAGTATCTGGTATTTTGTCTTGCCATTTGACATTCAGTATTTTTCACAGACATGTCATGTGGAAGTGATTCAGTTTCTTTGCATGTTAACTGTACACTATCCATGTATCTGAGGCATAGAGCAATGTAGAGGAGGATGACGGCTCGATAGACCCCTAGTTTTGTATTTGCGGTGATACCACTTTAAAGGAATGGGTTGTCAGACAGAAAAACCAATGATTTAGCATATTTTAAGTCACAGATCAACATGCATGACTAGATTGACACGTGAAATGCGTAGGACCTAAGTATTTAATGTTTTTGAAGAAACATCTATAAGTAATACCAAAAAGTTTGAAACTCATTAAGGCTGCTATTGTAGTGTTTATAGTTTTCAGACTACATACATGTAGATCTATAAATAGAATACATTATGTAAGCCTACGAAAGCATACATCCAGTTTTCGATGCATTATCAAACTTCATACATTTTGAATAGAATTAGGCTTACACCTATGATAAAAAACATGGGCGTAGCCGAGAGGGGAGGAATTCAAACCATCACTGGCCTCAGATCTCATTGTCTGAAAGGGAAATTTTAATTACTTCCCCAGTGCAGCCAACTTAAGCTAACTACAGTCACCAAATTTCATGAGCGTAGCCAAAAGAGGTTTTGTGGTTCTTCCCCCCTTCCCCTTTTCCAATACAAAAGCAAAGCATTTTACCATTTTCTACCAGTCGCTAGACTCCAGTGAATAGAAGATTTAGTTTTTGATTTTTTTAGCGGAAGAGTAGCAGGCTAATTGCACTGTACCTCAGAATATGCATTTTTTATAGCTTAAAAATCGGAAATAATGATTGGATCCGGGCCCCACTGGGGGAGCTTACGGCGCTCCCCCAGACTTCCTAGCTATAGCTATCTCTTGGCTGTGTGTATTACCTTTTACTAATTATAGGAAGAGAGTATTCTAGGGTAGAAAAAACGTTTGAAAGAATGAAAGATCAGAATGTAATGAAGATTAATTACATATACACACATTAATATATATATATAAATTGCGGTGGGGGTCTCCCCCCCCCCCCGCCACACCGAAAATATATGACATGTCATTTGTGAGCCGGTTTACATGGAAATGCCCGGGCCGATTTTGATACCCAGTCCGCCCCTGGGCTCAGTGTTTTATGTATAATTGCTACTTTACTTTTGAGTCTTCTGTCCTGAAGGCTGCCTAAATTTAGTGATTTTACTAAAGGTGTTACTCTAGTCAAATTTTAATATTCATTTGTTATGAATCTCAGTGCTCTATTTTGTGTATGTTCCAGTTTCTTAATGTTTTCTGGAGTTAATAATTTGAATATTGTCTAATTTAAAAAACATAAGAAATCGAATCAATACTTCTATATATATATATATAAAGGCATCCCAATACAGAAACTCTTTTGTCATTACATTCAATACAGTCACTTCTATGTATCTACAGCAAAGAAATGTCCTTGTACCTTAGCGAATTGATTACTTCATATGTCCCTCAGAGAGCCCTGCGATCAATGGACTCAACGCTGCAAAAGATGCCACGTTTCTCCCTCAAAAGCTACGGCAAGCGGGCTTTTTCAGTGCACGGACCAATAGGTTTGGAACTCACTCCCCATTGATCTCAGACAGACAACATGCTACACTACATTCAAGAAGAACATTAAGACCTATCTGTTTAAAACATTTTTTAAAATAGTTTGTCATTTTAGCTCTCGTGTTTAAGTTTGTAACGTTATCACAGCGCCTTGAGCCTACATTTTGTTCGTTAACAGCGCTTTATTAATTAAATTATTATTATTTAATCATCATTACTTCTCACAAGTTTTACATGATATAAATTCTATACTTTATTATTCTTACCATCAAACCTTCTTTTTTTTTAAATAGAGAATAGTGGCTCATGAATCCGAGCGCACTAAATCTATAAACCTTGTCGTTCCATGGTTTCTATACTAATGCCTTTTAAAGTAAAATTCCACTTTCAGACCTTGCGATCTATGCGACAGATGATGTAAAGGTCATCTGTAGCTATGGCCGACTGTTAAAGAGGGTGGCATGTGGTCAAAACAACGACTGGTCCCCTGTACTTTCCCCAGCTAATGTTAGATATCCATTAGAGTTGGTTGGACTCGGGAGGATCATAAAAAAAAACCCGTTCTAAATCCTATCCTTTACCGAGGTTCGAACCTGAGACTTATCGCTTTAAAAGCCATGCACTATACAACTCGTTCATCACGCCCCCCCCCCCCCCCAATGCCCTTGTAGTTGGTTGATCATTACATGTTCCCAAGTTTAACTTGTTAGTTGTTTTTTTTGTTGTTTTCTATAGTAAAGTAAAATAAACCGGATACAAGAAACATGCAAGTCTCCGCCATGATTGAACGTGGTGACCTCGTGACCTGTGTGCCATCCCACCTCGCAGCTCACGATCAGAGGATAGGACATGACGTGTGATGGTACTCACTGCGTGGGCACTTCCGACTCTTTCCTCCTTGCAACGTGGAGAGGCTGTTTTCACCTGATGGAGATGTCACATTGAGATGTCATTGACACAGATGACCAAAGAGCGAGAACTGGTACAGGACACGACTATCGATTCTTTTGTCCGAGTCACTGAGATTCCTGTCCACTGCTCTTCTGAAAAGAGATGGAACCCTGCTTGACCGTGCAGAAAGGTCAGTTGCATAAATTATATGATATAGTCAGTTACAGCTCGAACAAGGCTGAAAGATTTCTCCTGCTGACCACTCATTCACTGACCACTCAATGACCAACACTTCGTAATGAGTACACTGCCACGCTGAGACGCGATAATTAATGATCTATGTCCGGTAACGTCTAAGACGGAGCAGTGTGTTTGAGCCCTAGGGAGCCAGGGACAAACAAATTTTGGCATCGTGCCAGCGCCCGCTTCGCGCCACGGAGTTAGTTCGTTTACCGTGTCAAGGTAATGACCAGTGGTCATTAACAAGACAACAGAAGATCAATGTGTTATGAGAGTGTCAGTCTGTCCAATGTTTATTAGTTCTAGGGGTTTCAAGTACGGTGGATTTTCGTGCAATGCCTCTTGGTTTTAAACCGCTGCTTGTGGAGTTTGACCAACGCGTCAGCGGTTCCAGCCATTGAACAGGTCACGTGAAGTCCATCAAGGAAGAGTTACTTGATCAGTTAAACACTAATGAAGATCGGTAAATCAATTTGTGCTTCGCCTTTGGTAAACAAAGTCACCCTTTATGTATCCTGCACAGCAGCGGTTCTAAGCCCCTGACCCGAGGTTTACGAGTGGTTAGTAAGTGATTCCTAGCGTTCAAGAGGGTGCAATGGCTTATGTTACATTTTTTTTTCCTGTTATTATAAAACGTAGACTTACATTTTTGGCGGTCTGGCATAAGAAAATGATAACCACTCAAGTAGAATGTTACTACTTGTGATACCCAAAAGGAATACTATGTGGTTGTAGGCTTACGTCTACCCCCATAGATCGAAAGGTCTGAAAGGGGAACTTTACTTTAAATGTTATTTAACCTTGGTTAGGCCGATAATAGAATATGCATCCTCCGCTTGGGGCCCCTCAACTCAAGAAAACATTAAGAAACTGGAACAGACAAAAAATAGAGCAGTGAGATTCATAACTAAGGAATATTCACATTTGACCAGAGTAACACCTTTAGTAAAATCACTCAATTTAGAAAGCCTTCAGAAGACTAAATAGTAAAGTACAAAAATACAAATCAAATACAAAAAAAACAAAATTTAATAAAATACTCAGAAAGACACAAAGATAAAGGCACATTCCTCGTCCCATATGCTAGGACAAATTTGTACAAATACTCCTTCTTCCCGAGCGCTTTTAAAGCATGGAATGGGCTGCCTGAGCCAGCCAGGACAACCAGTGACTTGTCAGAATGTAAGTCATTGCTTATCATGCATGACAAGATTGACCCAGGAACACGCGTAGGACGTAATAATGTCCCTTTTTTGAAGTAACGTCTGTAATTTTTAAGATAAGAAGATAAGGAACAGGGCTACATCACAAAGCAGGGCTACATTACAGAGAAGGGCTACATCACAGAGCAGGGCTGCATCACAGAGCAGGGCTACATCACAGAGCAGGGCTACATTATAGAGAAGGGCTAAATCACAGAGCAGGGCTACATCACAGAGCAAGGTCACATCATTGAGCAGGACTACATCAAGGAGCAGACCTGGACGCGCGATAATTTTCATGCATGCTTCACACTGTCTCCATAAACTCACATATTTCCATTACACTTTATCAAAAGGACCTCTGATCCAGTATAAAAATAATCTCATCTCTGTAAAATAGGCAGTCCGAATTTTTGACCATGACATTGGTCGTCGGTCTGTTTGTGAAGCCGGTCGTGTCTACAGTTCTTTTTTTATTTTCTATATTATGTAATAGCGACATACATGTTGGTCTATTGTGGTTGGGATTTTATTTAATATATTTTGCCCAAGCATATATCTTTTAAAATCAGTATTAAGATAGATTGACTATATTTGCATACATAACACAGGAGACAACAAAAAAAAATATAATGAAGAATGCCGAGAACGCAGTCTGACTGTATGTTTTAGAAGATCAATTTCGCATGAGACAGACAGGAGAATCACATTTGTTAAGTGTTTTGTCACAGACAATTGAACGTCAGTTAGGATCTAAAACTCAGTTATCCGGCGGTAAATGAGGCTTACGTTTTGTAGCATTACAAAGTTGTCCAGCAGTGTTAACGTGGACACTTCTCTCGACTTCTGTGCGATACCTGGCGGTTATCGCATCCGTTTTGGCGAGGCTGTATTGCCGAGAGCCGTTATGTCGCTAGCCGTTTTGGCGCAAGAAGATCTGGCGATAATAAAAAATAACAAAAGTGATATAAGTATTAAGGAATTTTTCACTAGACTAGACCTACAGTAATATACATTACACCTTCTACATCTCTTCCTCCTTCTCGAAAATAAGATTTAAAAAAATGGTTTTGACTATTTTATGACTAAATATGTGCAAGCACCATCAGATATTGTCTTTACAGACTCCCAGTCTACTCTGCAACCACTTAGCAGCAGCCCCTCAAACAGCCCAAGAGAGTTGACAACACTCATTGTGATAATCCATCAGATGATATCAAAACTAAATATCAATATCACACTACAGTGGATCCCTGGACACATTGGCATCATGGGAAATGAAAAGGCAGATAAGCTATCAGAGGCAGGTTCATCTATGGAACAACCAAATAGACCTGTTAACTATCTCACCCTAAGGTCAATGTTAGTCAACAATCACAAAGAGGAGTGGCCCAACCAATGGGCATCAGGAAACACAGGCAGAGCCATGTACAAAGAAATGACTACGCCTAACAAACTGGACAGTATTAACTTCCTCCCCCGCAAAGAACAATCTACAATCTTCCAACTAAGAACAGGACACACACCACTATTAAATTACCACCTGAACAAAATAAACTCCACACAACTACCTCTTTGCAGATACTGCGCCCACCCCTTTGAAACCGTAAACCATATCCTCTTTGAATGCCCCTCCTTAATCCACCTTAGGCAGACCCTACTTCCACTACAGCCCAACATAACCAACACCCTGTACAGCAGTGCTGAACAACTGAAGAAAACAGCACACTTTTTTTCCTTGGCACAGTCTGCAAAAGAGCTCACAGCTCAGCAGCAATAAAGCTGGCTAGAAGAAGAAGAAGAATGACTGAATATGATGAGTAGATCAGAGTTCTAAACGATATCATGATGTTGAATTGATCCCCCCCCCCACTTCATTAATTTTAGTCTAGGTGAGCGAAACAGGATTGCGTCCTAATTTTTAGCTGTGGAGACCATGGATAAAATTTAGCACATTGTTGTTGTTTTTTTTCAGCGAAAATAATTTATCGATTGTTTCCCTTTTTTAAAAATAATTCCCCCCCCCCCCCGGGCAATATCAGGATGTTATGGAACATAATTACGTAACAAACTTATAACCAAAAATTTAACGAACAAACTTAAGTTCCATACAAAAAGAATACATTATAAGGCCTTGAAGTTCAATGTATATAAATAATGTGTTTAAACGAACAGGTGCCTAATTATCTTGCGACAAAGGGATCATTGAGCCAAGGGGTCCTGATCTGGACTTCTAGGCCATTATGTAACGAAGTATGGATTATATTTTCAACTGCGCCACCATACATAACTGTTCGAAACTTTTAAGTATTTATGACTTCTTTTTATTGTTTAATTGTGGTTGGAATAGCCTTACATATTTAATAGCGAATTAAGGGGCTACGTAATTTTAAAATTGTATGTAAGGGGTTCAAGAAAGATGAAAATTGTAAACAATGAAAATGATTTCTTCGCTAAAAGCCGATCGGATAATTTGAATGACAATCAACTCCACCCTTACTGCTGTTTAATAGGTCTGCTACGAATTATATGACGACCTTAACCCAATTTTTGAAGACTTGGATATTCTGGACTAGGTTTTGAACCTTTTAAGAGTAGACAAACTCAGAACCAAATCACATGTGAATCCATTCTAATAAAGTAGCAGTTTTCCATTCTAATAAAGAACCAGATTTCCATTCTAATAAAGAAGCAGCTTTCAAGTCAAATACAGAAGCAGATTTCCATTCTAATAAAGAAGCAGATTTCCATTCTAATAAAGAAGCAGATTTCCATTCTAATAAAGAAGCAGCTTATTGAAGTATCTAAAAAAAAAAGAGGAACTTAAAACCAAGGTCGGAACAAGGATATCACAAAGCCTGGTTTTCTAAATCTTTTGTTTTGGGTCCAGCATTACGGGACACTAAAGTTGTTGATTGCTTTCTCATCCTTTTATTTGGTAGAACATGGATTCAGTGCCGATATAAACCTCATCACAAATAAAAGGCACATTCCTCGTTCCATATGCTAGGACAAATTTGTACAAAGGCTCCTTCTTCCCTAGCGCTATTAGAGCATGGAATGGGTTGCCTGAGCCAGCCAGGAAAGCCAGTGACTTGGCAGAATTTAGGTCAGTGGTTAATATGCATGACTGAATGCATGACTGAATGCATGACTGAATGCATGACTGATTGCATGACTGAAGTAAGGTCTTTAGAAAAGAAACCGACTAGAAACGGAGAATTACGTTTGAGCCGGACATGACCTAAATACACTATCTCATCATGTTTGTCTAAGACATTGATTTCTTAAATTTTATTTTAAACTAAAGTTATAATTTCAATAAACACGCCTTCAACTAAATGTATTTTAATTTTTACATTTCTAATTTATAAAGGGCCTACTATGCATTTATGTAGCCTTGTTCACTGAGGGGCTCCATTAGCAAGTTTTGACCGTATAAAAAGGGTCCTCGGGTCAAAAACGTTTGAAAACCTCTGATTTAGAATATTTAAATAAATATTTATCCTCTAAGAACTTCAATTTGTGTTTTAATAACCTTTATTATAGGAATGCACTGTTGAAGATCTTCACACTAAAAACTGAGCAGAGTAATCTGCTCTTTGTTCACACTTCAAAAACAATTTAGGTCTTCAAACAGGAGAACACACTAAGAGAGAAAATAGAAGGGAAAGCGATATGAATAAATGAGGTAGCGTTATAATGGGACCCAAAAAAAAAAAAAATCAATGACAGAAGGATGGGAGCTTGACAGATCAAAGTTTGAGAAACGCTGGTTTATCAGACATCGTATGTTCAAGGGAAAATAATGATACAACAAGATCAAGATCTCAGTATTTGACAAAACTTGTATGTTCCTACTGATATCTGCTTAATTATATCTCGTGAGACTGACTAGATCTTTTTTTTTTAACGACAATCTCTCTACGTTGAGATTTGTTTTGTTTTGTTTTGATTTAGTTTTTACGACATTCGTACCGAGCCTGTTTGATAAGCCAAAAAGCCACCATGGGAAAAGCGGTTCTGTTGATACTTCATCCCTAGTTATCTAATACCTGATGCGCAAAAACAACACTAGACTTACTCCCCCCCCCCCCTCAGTTTGGTGTTACGTGGAGCGCGTGCAAGATAACGCCTCCTTGTCCCCTTCTCCCAAGCCCTGCCAATCCCGCCCCCCCCCCCAAATCCTTGTATTCCTGACCTGTGACCTATGTTTATTGAATGATGAGTGCGTGTACAGCGAATTGGCGACATCATGGTGGAATAAGTGAGAGAGATACTTAAGATCTTTTTCTTTCTGCCTCTATCTTTTTCTGTTTCTGTTTCTTTCTCTTTCTATCTCTCTGCTTCCCTCTCTCTGTCTGCCTATCTCTCTGTCTCTCTTTTTTTCTCTCTCTCTCTCTCTGTCCGCCTCTCTTTGTCTCTCTCTCTCTCTCTCTGTCCGCCTCTCTCTCTCTCTCTAACTCTCTCAGATATATTCTCAATAATTAATTTTCTCTGTGTATACAAGGCTATTAATTAGTTTGTATTAAACGCTTCTCTCATTCCTGTTAAATGAAGATTATAACATCCTAACTATTCCTATCTTAAAGCTACCTCAGTCTTCGGGGGATTACCAAAAAAAAACAGGGTTCAAACCCGGGACCACCAGGACGACAGTCTAGAGCGCATACCATACAACCATACAGCCATCCACGTATCTTTCTATCTATTCTTTCATAGTTCTCTTTTTCATTTCCTTTTTTTTTTCTAAGTTTCCCTCTTTCTCTCTCTCTCTCTCTCTAACACACATACACACACACACAAACATACACACACATATATATATATATACATACATACTCTTCTCTCTTTCTCGCTGTCTCCAAGAGTTTTGCTTTTATTTTGGAAAAAAACAACAAAAACAAAACAGCAACAGCAGCAACAACGACAACAACAACTGACTCTCCATCATTTCTACATTCCCCCCCCCCCCACACCTCCTCAGTCTGGAAAATAAAAAACCCTCCACCAGTTTCTCGTCCTCCCTCCAGCCTAGCGAGTTAGGTTTCCAAAATAAACAAACTCCGTGTCCAACCTAAAAGGTTTAATTGGTCTCCACCACGTCTTGACTAGGTTTGGGGGAGGGGGGGGGCGAATATAATGTTGTAGGATTAAGAGGATAAGGCTGAAAGGGGGGGGGGGGGAAAGCGTCCGCAGGTAGGGCTGGGGCGTTTGCTACTCTTGTCTCCCTTTTTGTTGGCCCCCACGAATCCACGTCAATGAAATGTAACGTCCCCCCGGGAGAAACGCAGCCCTAAGCCTCACTCATTACCAATATCTGCGATTGTCTTCCATAGAGCGATGGGGCGCCTTCTCCAAACTTTCCACCACGCTTAACGCTTATTGAAAGGGGTGGTGGTGGTGGTGGGGTTTCAGGAGCCCAGAGCGCCACACGCCGAGAACTATCTCTATTTTCTTCTATTTTACGTCGTTGGCTCAGCAGGCGCGGACAGAGGAGTCCTTGATATTTCTCTATTCTTCATCAGCGGGGGCGCTAGCGCTATCTCTCCCGCCACCTACGCACGAAACAGCCAACGAAATGTAATCTAGCTCAACACTACAACTTTTTCTATTTCAGTGGCGCAGCAATTTTTTTGGGGGGGAGGGGAGGAGAGAGTGGCGCTAACAGGGTGGCGGGTAAAATAAACAATCCAATATTATCTCGTCGGTGAGTTTTTTTGTAAAAAAAAAAAAAATCAGGTGGGCCGCTGGGGGTAAAATCAAACCCTGGAACGTGACATGTTGACATATATGCTCGCCCCTCTCCGCTGATTATTTAGTCCCCCCCCCCCCCCCCCCAGGTCAATCCCAAACTGACTAACGCCTTGTAGACCTCCACTTCAGACAGGAGATATATGAAAACATGAGAATATACAACAATAACAGGCCAACACATATGACAATATACAACAATGACAGGCCAACAACATATGACAATATACAACCAAGACAGGCCAACAATAAATGAGAATATACAATGACAGTCTAACAACATAGTCTAGTACTTTAATAATGAGTAAATAAAACAGCCAATGTGACACAATGGACCTCATTCACCAATCACAAACAAACAACATTTTGCCACGTGGTTCTCTATATCTTCTATACACATTACGCAATCCAGTCTATTCCTGTACTCGTACAGTGCACTCGAGGGCTCCACCAGGACCGACTTCATGGCCGACTCACAGTCACTGTCTCCTCACTGTCCTGTCTTGAACTGCCCTGTCTCACACACTCCGTCTCTGGTCCAAAAGGCTTCTGATCACACCTTAACACGGGTCATATTCACGTGCAAAGTTCATACCAGTACTGTCCCTTGTCCATCGACATAGCACGCTAAACTGTATTTTTGACCTGTTTTAGGTGTCAGCTTTTCGCACACAGTTAACCCTGACGCGTCGCCAATAGGTTTACACAACACTAATTATGTTGTAACTGTGGAACTATTATCTGTTTGAATGAGTTTAGTCATTTTGAAAGACTTACTCTAGTTCAGGTGTTCTCAACCTGTGGATCGCGACCCCCTTGGGGGTCGATTGACGATTTGCCAGGGGTCGCCAAAGACCATTGAACAAATGGATTTTTATTGTCTATTCGTCTATTGCTGTGTGTGTCTGTGCGGGGGGGGGGGGGGGGTCGCGGCTAAGTGGGGGATTGTAAAAAAGGGGTCGCCGAGCATAAAAGGTTGAGAACCGCTGAAGTCTAGTTCTACTGCTTAAAAGTGTGCAATGATGGAAAATGTCCATTGGGTTAGGGTTAAAAACATGTGGCAGGAAATGAGGAGAAAAAAAAAAAGGTCGCGGAGGGTAAAGGTCATTATTGTCTTTGAATTGGCGAAGAATTCTACACTAAAAATTGAAGAAAAGAGCTTTGGTTCTATATTGGCTAAACAACAAAAAGTAATATGCAAAATAATAATAAAAAAAGAGGCAAGATGGCCCATACAAGAGGCACATTAAGCCCAAAAAAGAGGCAAAGAAAAGAAAAGAGGCCTAAGGCCCAAGGATTCCTATGATGATAAAGCTAAAATTGAATAGCGCAAATTCTGAGGTTTCCTTTTTTTTTTTTAAAAAAAAAAAGGTATGTCACGCTAAAGAAGTATGTATGACTCGGATTGTAAGGGGCGAATTGCTCGCGATCACAACATTTTTTTTTTTATTATTATAGCTGTGAAAAAAAAAGGAAGATTTTACAAATGCTACACCAGCGGCTACTACGGTCCCAGCAGCTACTACTCCAGCTAAAGCACATATTATTATTATGCATGACTAAATGCATGACGCGTAGGACGTAATTATCTTCTTTTTTGAAGTAACGTCTGTATTATATAAGATAAGACACACACACACACAAAGAAAGCTACATCAACCCAGTTAAGAGTCGATTTCTGTTGTCATGAAAGTCGGTCTTGAAATCCAAGAGCCCAAACTATAAATCATACGGAATGCAACATTCAAACTTCTCATATTTAATTGAAATAAACCATCGGCTTCACCTATCCCTTAGTCTGTTGGGCCGACACCACACACGATTTGTTTGTCGGTGTCAAATATTGACATCATTGTGCCAGTGTTAACAAGTGACATGTTTCTGTTTACAAAAAAACACTTGAACCAATTTACTTCCGATACGATGTTCAATCACGAACAGCTTTTAAAAATGTATCATTTCAGATCTGGCGAGCTATGATGCAAAGCTCATCTGTTTCTAAGGGTCGATGCCTTTTATTCCCAGTTTTATGTCATTAGCGCGGTAAGCGGTACAGCGCTTGGCTTCTGAACGGGGAGTCCTGGGTTCGAATCCTGGTGAAGACTGGGAATTTTAATTTCTGGATTTTTGGGCCTCTCTGTAACTGTACATGACACTAGAAAAGTAAAGGCGGTTGGTCGTTGTGCTGGCCACGTGACACCCTTGTTAACCGTGGGTCATAGAAACACATGACCTTTGTGTCATTAGAGTTGGGTGTACTAATGGGGCGTTCTAAAAATCCCGAAGTTCAAAATTTAATTCTTTACCCTTCGAGAAAAGCGCTCTATCACTCGGCCACCACAAACAACGTAACATAAAAAAAAAATAAAGTAATATATAGTTATACAAAATCAATATAACATTGGTTTGCCAATAATTGTAACTATTCTTTTCTTCTAAAGTAATATCTCTATTTCTATCTTTCAATCTCTCTACCTGACCTCTCTCCTGTCTCTCTCTCTACTACCCCAATCTCATCTCCCTCTTTCTGTTTCTCCCCCCCCCCCCCCCGCCTCCCTCTCTCTTCCTCCCTAATAGTCCTGAGGGGGTATCCCTGTAGATTACAACATGACCAGCTCCCGTCCAAATGTTTAAACACGTCATACTATCAAGGCTTACACCTTGTCACAATACAGGGCGCCTGTGGGGTGGAAACAAACCCTTACACAATTTACCATCATGGTTTTTTTTTACCTCCCTCCTCCCCCTTTCACTAAGTCCCTTCTGTCTTCCAACTCTCCCCTCTGCCCTCACCACCCAACTATAATTATACCGTCTTGGGCGCTATGCTTTAGCTTTTCGCCCGGAAGCAGGTTTGCGCCTGTCAGGAAACAAGCCGGATTCACTTGCACTCGGCTTCCGGTGCCGCCTACCACCAGAGGGCGATTGGAACTCTGAAGTGTCCAATTACCGCGCGGTGCTAACGAGAAAGGGACCCTGTGTCTAGAACTAATCAGCGTCCATCACAATGGCGGCCTGGATAATTTCGCCCTGTGCGCTCCCTATCTCTCCGGCATTGGCAAAAAAGCAACACTGGAGCCTTCATGAATCCCCCGAGGGCGCCAAAATATTTGCTTCCGCCCCGATCAGTTTGAAAATTCCCCTGGCGAGTAAGGACAATGGATGTATCCCCGGACAAAATGGCGGGCGTTGCCATGGTGATTTATAAACAATTTGAAATGTGTTGGGATTAGCTGACATTTTTATTTCTTCCAGAGATTCCTAATATTGATGCGATTTGTAGAGCTAGCTGGGATCAATCCGATCATTAAACATAGACGAAGTGAGAGACAGTGAAAAGAGACAGAGAGAGGGAAGAGAGAGACCAGTAAGAGAGAATAGAAAGAAATAGAGATACACTGAAGGAGAGAGAGAGAGTGTGAAAGAAACACAGAGAGATAGTTTGAGAGAGGAGAGGAGAGAGAGAGAGAATATAGATGACAAAAGAGTGTTTGGCTAGCGTTTAAGGGACAAAAAAGGAAACATGTTACATGAGAGAGAGAGAGAGAGAGAGAGTGGGAGGGTATAGATGGAAAAAGAAATTAACATTAAGTCACTTGTAAAGTTCCCCCTTTCAGACCATGCGATCTTTAGGGCAGATGATGTTACGGTCATCTGTTTCTTTGGCCAACGGTTAACGAGCAGGGTGTCATGCGGCCAGCACTACGACCAACCGCCTTTACTTTCCCCAACTTTAGTCAGGTACCCATTAGAGTTGGCTGGACTCGGGTGAGCTAAAAAAAAAATCCCGAAATTCAAAATCCCAGTCTTCAACGACATTCGAAAAAAAAGGACCCGAGATCGGAAACCAAGCGCTTAGCCACTCAGTCATCGCGATGAGAGACACGAAATGAAACATACTGCTTTTTGCAAGCACCTATAACCGCCTTTCCCTCTCTTTCAAAGAGATTACCTGTACCACCTTCTGGCTTTAAAACTTTGTCGGAATGTGTCAGCTGCTTGTATTGTAACCCTGAATAGATGAACCAGGCGCAACAAATTTCCATGAAATAAATTTTGATGTACGAATGTTGCTGTTTTTTTTTAGGTGATGTTTCACACGTTGTGCTCTTTCCTACAGATTTGAAGATTTCTACATCCTGGCCCAAACCGCCCTCTGGCCCGCGGGGGATGGCAATACTCACGGCTCGAGCTCAGGACCATCCCGAAAGCAGTCCAGAATGCACATCATACGACCAGGCAACCATTCAATAATTAGAATATATTTAACGAACCGCAGTATATATATTCATCTTGGTAACAAATGTGTCGGAGGAGGGCCGGCCTTAGGTAATTGGACGCCCTAGGCAGCTACCTAGTTTGCTTATGCCTAAGACAGGCCCTGTTTCAAGAGAGTCGTTGATCAAGGCTATAACGTGTTTACTGGTAAGTTTAAAAAAAAAATATAAATCTAAATTGTGTTTACAATAAAATTTTATGAATTTTGCTACCAAACACTAAGAGTGTTTCCAAATAACGCACCCGACAAAAAACAGAAATCAAACAAACCAACAAATAAACACGTGACTACAAAAATAAAATAAAAAATAAAATTGTTCCGATACATCTCCGGGGAGTCAATTAGTGGGACCTGGTCGACAACGTCCGCCATCTTGCCCAGAAACAATCACCGGTATATGTGTGTGTGTGTGTGTGTGTAAACTTAGGGGGGGGGGGGCTCGTATGAGCGTGTGTGTGAGAGAGAGGAATAGAGAGACCGGTATGTGTGGGATTCAGGGGCGGCGTTGAGCGTGTGGTGAAAGTGTGATGTGGGGCGATGCGTCCTGACGTTTCTTTTTGAGGTTGTCATGGAGAAACAGCTGGTTACCAGGGACGCACAAAGAAAGACAATGATCAATTTACTGTCGCAGGGGAAGCCTCGTTCTGGTCGTTAATTGGATGTTGATTTAAAAAAAAGAAGTTTCTCAGCCTAAACAAAGAATAATCAAAGAACAAAATAACACATTTCACAGATCAATGTTTCTAAATATTATTGATCTAAAAAAAAAATCCGGAGAATATTCTAGACACAGCTCGTTACTTTTAAGTCATATTACATTTCAGTCAAGTGCATTCAAGTCAAAGTCAATATTATGGACTGCATAAGCGTGTTTCTGGTATAGCCATGATAAAAGGTGGGCGGATGGTTTGGTTGTTTAGGCCATAAGATTCTGATGAAATCGTGAGGGGGTATCTTATATTCTTATCTTATATAATACAGACGTTACTTCGAAAAAAGAAGATGATTACGTCCTACGTGTCATGCATTTAGCCATGTATGTTAACCAATGACTTAAATTCTGCCAAGTCACTGGTTTTCCTGGCTAGCTCAGGCAACCCATTCCATGCTCTAATAGCACTAGGGAAGAAGGAGTATTTATACAAATTTTGTCCTAGCATATGGGACGAGGAATGTACCTTTATCTTTGTGTCTTTCATAGTATTTTATTAGATTTTGTTTTTGTATTTGAAGATTATGTTTCAGTGTTTTATGGATAATCGCTACTTTACTTTTGAGTCTTCTCTCCTGAAGGCTTTCTAAATTTAGTGATTTTACCAAAGGTGTTACTCTAGTTAAATGTGAATATTCGTTTGTTATGAATCTCACTGCTCTATTTTGTGTCTGTTCCAGTTTCTTAATGTTTTCTTGAGTTGAGGGGTCCCAAACAAAGGATTCATATTCTATTATTGGCCGTTAAATAACATTTTAGTTTTATGTTCTTATTTGATTTATAGAAATTTCTTTTAATAAACCCTAATGCATTGTTCCAAGTTTTGATAGTTTCATGATTTTGTCAATATGGGGATTCCATGACAGTTTTTTTTCCTTTATTATAACTCCTAAGTATTTTTGCGTTTTTAGTCTGTGCTACAGGTTTACCATAAATACCATGTCGTAGTTGAGGTGTGTACATAGTTGCGTAAGAGTTCAAGAACAAGGGAGAGACAAGTGACAGAATGACGTGTATTTTTTTGTGAGTTTCATCTTGTTTAAAAATATTATTTCATTGCTTTTCTAAATACATCTACATTGAAGTTGTAAAAAAAAAAATAAAAAGAAAAGTTCCATTTATAAACCTTTGCGATCTATAGGGAAGAGGATGTTAAAGGTCATCTGTTTCTGTGGCCCACGGTTAACTAGGATGTCTTGTGACCAGCGCAACGACCAACTCTCGTTTACTTTCCAGCGACCAGCTTTAAGGTACCCGTTAGAGCTGGCTGGACTCGCGAGGGGAGCGAGAGCGGATGTGCTGAGAGGACTGTACATGGGTGCAGTACGCTCTCACATGGACTACAGTCTTCCTGTTCAGGTCTGGGCTTCGCAAACTGCTCTAGCAGGCCTAGATTCTGTTCAGAACCAAGCCATAAGACTAATCTGTGGTACCTTTAGGACAACGCCAATTGCCGCTGGTGAGATTATGGCAAACATTCCACCGTTGAAATTGCGCAGAGAGCGAGCCGTCATACTAGCTCACGAGAGATATATGCGGCTGGAGGATGGATGCCCACTTAGAAGTCTGGTCGACAACTGGGAGGGCAGGAGACGCCTCAAAAACCGGCCCTGCTTCATGCATGTGGCGCGTGGGCTGGTCAGAGAGGCGAATCTGCCGGTGGAGCGGGCTGCTCTATCCCCGTCCGGTTCTATCTTCCCGATGGAGGCCCTCGGCATGCCGACGATCCGGAAAAACCTACTTGACCCAGTGGTGACTAGGCAGAGTCATCCCACACGGCTACTTCAAGCAGCCAGAGAGACTATAGCTTCATATCCAGCCGGAGTAACCACCATCTACACAGACGGCTCTGTGCAGACGCTCGAGGGAACGGTGAAAGCTGGGTACGGGGCGGTAGTCCGACTCTCTGGCAATCCCGAAAGTGACGAGCTCAGTGGACCCTGTCAGCAGAAAAGCAGCCTCGAGGCTGAACTCGAAGCAATGTTCCACGCACTGGACTGGGCGGTTATGATAGTACGTAACGGGACTGCGTCAGCGAACGACATAGTCCTTTTCACGAACTCGGTAGCCGCACTAGAGGCCCTAGAACGGCTGGATGAAGGTGTCAGATGGGTATGGAACGTCCTAACGGTCGTGGGGCGTCTCCTACAACTCGGTGTGAACGTTACTTTGCAATAGGTGCCCGCCCATTGTGGGGTGGCCAGCCACGACTTGGCTGACCAGCTCGCGAAAACCGCGGTCGCAACGGCGCTCGAACATGATGAACCGTGCACGTATCAAAGTGTACGATCCCTGGTCGACCAACGCATGTTGACACTTTGGCACGATGGCTGGGATTCTTCGGATAAGGGTCGTGAGTTCCACAGAGCAATGAGTAGACCAGACAAAAGAGATGCATGGTGGCAACTTAATCGTGCGGAACAGGCAGTCCTAGCCCAGTTCCGGGTCGGCCACTGTCCAATTGGTGCTTACTTCGGACGGTGGAATGAAAATTACGACACACGGTGTCGCCATTACATGGAGGACGATGAAACAATAGAACACATTCTTTACGAATGCAGAGTTCTGCACGAAGGACGATTGGGACAAGGTTTAGATAGAGAGAGTACTGGTTCATGGCCGACACATGGGTTGTCCTTGTACGGGGATAAGGCAACCTTAAGACTCACTGCTCGCTTCCTCTCACGTGTTCTAAGGGAGTAATTCTCAGCATGTTTTTCGTTGTCAATGGGGTTTCTGACTCGGACTCGCCCAAAGATCCCGAAATGAAAAAATCCCAGTCTTTACCGGAATTCGAGCCCTGGGACCTCCGGCTCAGAAGCGAAGCGCTTCACCGCTCAGTCACATTGAAGTTGAAAGCTGTGTATATAAATACACGTTGTATTCGGTTTTATTCTTTTTAAAAGAAGCTTGTTCAAGTTTATTTCAAAGGATGGATACCTGATTTTAGTGATGGGAACTAAAGTAACTCTCCATGGTCCGACTAAAACTAGTTTTCTAAAAAACTAAAAGCTTATTATGAATTTTAAAATGTAGTTCAACTAAACTAAAGAAAATTAATTAAATTATAACAAACTTTTTCATAACTTTTTTTTGGGGGGGAGGGCGGGGTTGAACTACACGTATACAATCATCCGGATGTATGCCTATGGTCCTTCTATTCTTTAACATTGTAGAAATATTTTATCCATAATAAAATCAGTAATAAGGAATATGTTTTGTACAGAAACCTTAATGCACAATATAATTGAAAAGAAAAAAATGTCTAACTAAATATGTGTGCTTGTAGTTTTGCCTTCAATGAAAACCTTTAGAAAAGAATGGTACTCTCTCTTTTTTTAAAAAAATTATATTAACTTATTATATAACGGAAAATCTTACTTATACAGGTAAAGTTTTAAAATCTCGTTAAGTAACAGAAATTGGAAGAACTATAATCTTCAAATACAAAAACAAAATCTAATAAAATACTCTGAAAGACACAAAGATAGAGGCACATTCCTCGTCCCATATGCTAGGATAGATTTGTACAAATACTCCTTCTTCCCTAGTGCTATTAGAGCATGGAATGGGTTGCCTGAGCCAGCCAGGAAAACCAGTGACTTGGCAGAATTTAAGTCATTGGTTAACATGCATGACTAAATGCATGACGCGTAGGACGTAATCATCTTTGTTTTTTTGGAAGTAACGTCTGTATTATATAAGATAAGAAACATTTGACCTGTATAACTATTTTATAGTGTAAAGTACATGCTTGACTAACCCTATACCGATGTGTGCTATTTTCTTGTCTGACCACTAAAACTACAACTAACACTATTGCATAACAGTTACACGCGCTAAAAAAAAAAGCGTGGTCTTGTCATTATGGACTGCACACTCAGTACACTATATAGGCCTACACGTGTACGTCTATCTGGCCAGGTTGTTAAAGTCAGTCAGACACACTGCCTATTTACTTTATGGGCAGGGAGGGTGTAAAGATATATCAACGAACATGCTTGACTAGCCATGCCAGTGTGTTATTTTCCTGTCTGACCACTCCACATTAATCAAACACTATTGCATAACGCATAATGAAAAAAAATGCAGGGTAGTCTTGTAGTATCATCGACTACACACGTACAGTACACTAGGCATACACTAGGCCTACATGTGTATGTCTGACCAGGTTGTTAAAATCAGTTGGACACAGTCTATTTACTTTATGGTCAGAGAGGGCGTGGAATAAGATTTTTTTTTCTAGTTGGTTATCCTAATGCTTTTAGATCTAATAGGCCTAGCTCATTCATATTGCATAGAAGCTTTTGGAAAAAAAAAATGTTTAACAACATATTATAATACTGCTACTTTCAATTGCAAATATTTACTCCCATGACCTCTACCAGCATCTTACTTTACCCTCTTCAAATGCAGACTGACTAAATACTTGTTAACTGCATCACTTTTTTGATAATCAAAGTTATTGATATCACATGACCAGAAAACAGGGATGTGCGTTTCAACCCTGACCACATGTTGGAAAGTTGTACAAATTTTAATTAAACTTTTTAGTTAGTAACTAAAAAAAATAATTCAACTACGATTTTAACTAAACTTTTTTTGTAGTTAAACAATTGCCTTAAATAATTTTTTTTAGTTAAACTAAAAGTTTCTAACTTTTTAGTTAACTTTTGCCCATCACTACCTGACTATACTCTTTCTCTCCTAACAGACGCTACCAGCGTTGATTCCACCAGAATATGGTAAATATTACGGGAAGAAAGAGTTAAGCAGGGGAAAGCAAAAGCGGTTGGTCGTTGTGTTGGCCACATGACACCCTGCTCGTTAACCGTTGGCCAAAGAAACAGATGACCTTAACATCATCTGCCCTATAGATCGCAAGGTCTGAACGGAGAACTTGACTTTATATGTGTGTGTTTGTGTGTGTGTGTTACTATGGTGACGGCCGGAAGAGGTTAACGACTCGTTAGTGGCTATATAGTGTGATTGATGCAAGATAAGCGGCATTGTCGTCAGCTGTCTTGGTAGGTGAGAGACGACTCCAGAATGCCAGAGTAGAAAGACGTGTTTTTTTTTGTAGTGAATTAGATTTTGTTAGAAATACCTATCTTATTTTATTACTGAACTCTATTACAATTATTTCATTTCATCTCAACTTTAAAATTTTCTATAATGTAATAAAAGTTCTATTTAGTATTGTTCACAAAGATGTTATTCAAGCTATTTCAAATTTTACAAGTTAACCCATCGATGCTCGGCGTCCGGCCTCGCTGGGACGGGAAATCCAGGCTGGGCCTTAAAGAACCGTGTCTCACAGCAACGGACGCAAAATTATTTCCTTTCCACATTCCAACATTTTTAATAGAGCCCCAACCAAAATCTCCCCCCCCCCCCTTTGTTTAACTCCAAAAAAACATGACATGACTTTTTCAAGGTAAAGTATTCGAAAATAAACAATGCGTTTATATTTTTTTTAAACCAATTCTGAAACTTTTGATACACTACAATCTTCCTAGACATGTTTATATATCACTGGCTCTATCCTCAACCTATCTCACAGACACAAGAGGAGACAAAATTGCAAGGCTATTTTATAAATCACTAGTTCCTTGGGAACAAAACTATATTTTTTTTTCATGCCTGGGGGGGGGGGGGGGGGGGGGGGAATATGAATTCCATTTTGTTGATGGGGGATTACTCAAGGATCTAGAACAATCCTCGGGTCTACAACTCCTTCGCGTCATCTATTGTCTCGTGGCGATGCGGGAAATCCCAAAATGACGCGCCGGATCGAGACAAATTTTAAATAAGTTGAGTTTTTAATGCAATGTTGATCTCGCACTCACAGCAAGAGCTAAAATTAGATATTCGGTAAAACCCGATTGATTGCATTCTTTGGCACTGAGGACTCTCCGCCTAAGTCTTGGCATTCATGCCAATTAAAATTAATCATAACAGAATTCTTATTTGAATGGGTGTTGTTTTTTTTTTTTTATCATGGGCAGAGGTATAAAAAAAATAAATAAATCACTCGAGTGATTATGTTGATAGATAAAATTTTGATTGAACGGATTTGAGAGTGGATTGGACAAATCTTCAAGGTCAAAGTTAAAGATTTATCGTGTCCCTGAGCGCTTCGTGTGAAATAACAAACAGACAAACACACAGACAACCCATTTTCATTTAAGGGAATGTGGCATAAAACTTTCTTCATGTTTGTATTCTTCCCCCCCCCCCCCCCCGATCTTTAGGGCTTTTATTTTCACAAAGCTTACGTCAACTCACTCTGTCTGTCTGTCTGTCTGTCTGTCTTTTACAATTTTTTTTTTACACGTTATTTCTTCACCTTCCCATTCTGGGATCAACTTGAAACTTTGCACTATTTTCGTTGTTGATGACAACACATGAATCAATAAAAAAACAACAACTAACCAACTTATTAATTAATTAGTGGTAATTAATTAATCTAGTTCTAAATTTATTAAGGGAAATAAATCTTTACGGCACTGGTTTGTGCGCTCTAGTTCCTAGGGTCGCGCTTTGTTGATGTCATTACCACTTTGCCTCTGTTGTGGTTGTGCTGATGGCGGATCTTTGGTTGGAGTTTTCTTTGGTGTTTTCTGTCCCCTGTATTGGGTAAGTTAGTTTAGTTTACTTTATTCTTCGCGTTGTAGCTCTAAATTCGTTGGCCCTATGACCTTTGTGAATGGCGGTCTCAAGAAATGCGTATTTATTCTTGTTTAGGGACGCAGGCCTGGGGCTCTGTTATGGTCAAGCCTGGTTTGTTTAGGTGTGGTCCGTGCACCCATGGCATTGTGAATGATTGTGTGTGTGTTTTGAGATCCCTGATCAAAATTGTGGCACCGAGATTAAGGTGTGCTACATTTCATTTGCATAATATGTATAACTTGTAGTTGCCCTTGTAAATATTATTAATATGTATTCATCATTCGTGCCGTAAATCTAATATTCATTCATTCATTAACCCTTAAAACGCGTGTGTTAATTTAGCCTCTAAACATCATAATTGTAATTCCATTTTGTATACACTCAGTGTAAATCAGCTCAGCAGTTTAAGGGTTAAATTGTTGAACATACACTCTTGTTCATTAACGTAAGTGAACTTACGTTATCATTAATATTGTTCATGTTGAACAATTGTTTGTTCAGTTGAATGGCTTGTATTCAATGTTCAGTAAGCCATAGTTCTAAAGACCGTTACTCTTTGTTTTGGTTTGATTTACACTGTCGAGGTGGGGGAACCTGGGATTTCAAGGAACCTATGTCTACCCCTAAATCAACGATCTGTAAAACCCAACTGACACTCATGACTCGCGGAGATCTTCTTACAAGGAACAGTACCAGGAAAAAGAAGAAGAGGCAGACAGAGAAAGCGATGGGAAGACATTAAAGAATGGATGGGTCTGTCATTGAAAGCGAGTCTAAGTAAAAAGTAAGTAAAGTTCCCCTTTGAGAGCTTGTGGTCTATAGGGCGGATGATGTAAAGGTCATCTGTTTCTGTGGCCTACGGTTAACTAGGGTGTCATGTGGCCAGCACAACGACCAACCGCCTTTACTTTTCCCTAACTGATGTCAGGTACCCATTAGAGCTGGGTGGACTCAGAGGCGCCCGAAGATCCCGAAATAAAAAATCCCAGTCTTCACTAGGATTAGAACCCCGGTCCCCGGTTCGGAAGCCAAGCGCTTTACCTCTCAGCCACTAGCGAGTCTAGTTAAGGCAAAAGGCAGTGGAATAGATCGATCCCACAGTATAACAGGCTAAAAGTAAGGCATAGGTGAAGCTGAATATATATTTTTAACTTAGAAACGACTATCTTGTCCTTATAGGCCCCAACTAGTTATATGGACTATCTTGTCATTATGGGCCCCAACTAGTTATGGGGACTATCTTGTCCTTATGGGCCCCAACTAGTTATGGGGACTATATTGTCCTTATGGGCCCCAACTAGTTATGGGGTCTATCTTGACCTTATGGGCCCCAACTAGTTACGGGGACAATCTTGTTCTTATGGGCCCCAACTAGTTATAGGGACTATCTTGTCCTTATAAGCCCCATCTAGGTATGGGGACTATCTTGTCCTTATGGGCCCCAACTATGTATAGGGACTATCTTGTCCTTATGGGCCCCAAGTAGTTACAGGGACTATCTTGCCCTTATAGGCCCCAACTAGTTATAGGGACTCTCTTGTCCTTATGGGCCCCAACTAGTTATGGGGACTATCTTGTCCTTATGGGCCCCAACTAGTTATAGGGACTATCTTGTCTTAATGGGCCCCAGCTAGTTATAGGGACTATCATGTCCTAATGGGCCCCAACTAGTTACGGGGACGTGCACAATGAGCCCAAAAGTTGCAGGCCTAAATGACTGCAAAAGCATTATGTGATTATCAGCATCGCCACATATAGACTTGAAATTCTCTAAGCTACTTGAGATATGTAGCCTTTTATGAGACTCTTAATAAATGCAGATATTATATGTCAAAGCTAAATGCCAAATTTAGACTTGAAAGGCTCTAAGCAATTTGAGATATGGGGCCCTTTATGTGGCTGTTAATAAATACAGATATTATATGTCAGTGCTAATTCATTTAGACTTGAAAGATCCTAAGCTGTTTGAAATATTGGGCCCTTTGGGGGGCTTTTAATAAATTCATATATCATGTTTCAGTGCTAAATGCCACAATTAGATTTGAAATGCTTATGGGGCTCTTTAGAGGCTCTTAATAAATGCAAGTATTATAGGTCAGTGCTAAAATTTCTTGGGGAACTTAAGCTAAAGTTTGTATTGCCTTTAAATATATCCGACCAAGTGGGGCTAAAACTTTTCAACTTTAGCATACGATGGCTGGTCAGCTAGTTCATATAGGGGACAAAACTCAAGACAAGTCTTCTGCTCTGAGGATAATTTTTGGAAAATGTGATCAGCACCCCGAGGTGAACAGGGCGTAAAACTTTCTTGATCCGGCCCCGTGGGCATGTGTTTGTGTCAGCATGTCTGCTCATAGCACTTTATGTAAAGTCAAACAAAATCAAGCAGGCGTTCATTATTCATGTTTCACCCTCAAATTATGATAACATTGTCAGCTGCCACAGCACAGACCTCACCAGCCATCCCATAATTTTTTTTTCTTAATAAAAAATGTATTCTCGTGTTTACAGTTCATAGCCGAAAATATAACAACATTTTTTTTTAAAAGGTGGAACTGTAAACACTGGGATGGGAAAAACCAGTCTAATCACCCCCCCCCCCCCCCCAGCCCCAGCTAATTTTGGCTGTAGACGCAGACCTACGGTTTAGATCATCTGTGATGTATTCAATATGCGCTATTGGTCATCAGTGATGTATTCAATATGTGCTATTGGTCATCAGTGATGTATTCAATATGTGCTATTGGTCATCAGTGATGTATTCAATATGTGCTATTTGTCACCAGTGATGTATTCAATATGTGCTATTGGTAATCAGTGATGTATTCAATATGTGCTATTGGTCATCAGTGATGTATTCAATATGTGCTATTGGTCATCAGTGATGTATACAATATGTGCTATTGGTCATCAGTGATGTATTCAATATGTGCTATTGGTCATCAGTGATGTATTCAATATGTGCTATTGGTCATCAGTAACGTATTACACATCTGCTGATTGTCATCGGTGATGTCTCATTTCACAACATCGCTGTCCTCACAAAGCGGTCACAATTTTAACTATTTCTTTATTAACTATTTCTATTTTCACTATTTCTATTTTCACTATTTCTATTTTAACTATTTCTATTTTAACTATTTCTATTTTAACTATTTCTATTTTAACTATTTCTATTTTAACTATTTCTATTTTAACTATTTCTATTTTAACTATTTCTATTTTAACTATTTCTATTTTAACTATTTCTATTTTAACTATTTCTATTTTAACTATTTCTATTTTAACTATTTCTATTTTTCTATCCTCTTTATTCACTTCTTCCTTCATTGATTTCTGACTTTCATCGCTTCTATTTTCATTCATTTCTCTTTTCCATCAGTCCTATCCTTTGAATTTTTAATTTTTTTTGCCAGTTGCATTTGACCGCAACAAAACACATGCTTGTAAATAAACAACCGACGATTGCCCAGTATTCAAATACAAATTCATTCTTGCCTAAGACATTGTTGATTTTAACGTATATATTTTTTACAAGGCAAGGGAGAGAATACACCCACATAAGTTAATGCCATTTCCTCTACAGAAAAGATGTATATAATTTTCAAACCCTTTATGCTTTCTCCCCGGGCTGCATTTCTGGTGTGGTAGGCTCCTTCCTTCAACTGCACCAGCCCACTCTCAAACACCAGAATGACAAAAGCAGACATCTTGGTTGTAAACACGTAGGGAACACAACTTAACCTCTGTACGCAAAACAAATTTCCCCTTGACGCGTTTTTTCTAGGAGAACGCGGGCCCCTAATGTGCGGGGGTACCGCTTTGCTTACCCTTCTAATGAATCTCTGGTGCTCCCAGCAGCCGTGGAAGGAGAAAATAATGGTAAACACCGGAGAGATGCCGGGAGTAAATTGTTTACGGTGGAAACGAAGCCAGAACACCGCACCAACCGCCCTGCCGTGGTGGGGGCCCACTCCCTCGAGGCCCCCAAGGCGATGCGCTAACGTTTATGCTCAAGATGGTAGGGCAGCTTTTAAAAGTCTGTAAACACATCCACTGGCGAGCACGGAACACCTGGCTGTGTCACTTCCATCGTCTGCTGCTTTCAGGTGATGGGAGAGAGAAAGAGAGAGACGGAAAGAGAGAGAGAAAGAGAGAGACGGAAAGAGAGAGAGAGAAAGGGAGGCAAGAAGAGAAATCCCAGACCATCCATTATAAAGCTTTTAAACGTGTTTTATCATCATTCAAAACTTGGAATAAATTGCGCCAAAAGGTGTACAAACACAGCAATTCTACTGACGTCTGCTAGCGCCGCCATTTTGTATTGCGTAAATTTAAATGGTAACTAAAATGAATAAAATTAGAGCTGGCTTGGAGAGTAATTTGATTGGCTATCAGAAATCAGATTTGGGCTTAGGTTGAAGGTAAATAAATTCAAATTAGAGCGAGAATTCTTCACTGTCACGCATATTTAAAAAAATGAGGCAGCTTAACTTTGGTTTAAATGATGAAATATTAAATTAGATTCCGACATTTGTTTTACACATTGGCCTCCTTCAGTCGTAGAGCGACTGTCGTTTATCTGAACACTTGTTCATGTGGCTGTGGAGCCCTATTGTGGAGAGACACACCCGTCCACAAATGTCGCAGGTTAAGGTGGCTTTTGCTTTGGTGGTAGAGGAGATTGCCATTTTACGCATGGTACGCTTTTCTTCCAGAGCTGAGGCCCATTTTTTTTTTCGCTGTCCATAGCTTTCTTGGTCACTGCCTCTCTCCATTTGTTTAAACAATTTCTATTGTTTCCTTATGTAAAACAGATGAACAGCTTTCATCTATTTTAAATAAGGAAGTCTATTAATACTTTAATTACGGTGGAAACAATTAGAAAAGAGGATCTTAGTAGAGATATACACATTTTAACCAAACGATTTTGGGCCGAGGCCTCTTGACTTCCAATCTTTTAAACTATTTTCAACGCTAAAACGTTTCCAGATGCGGTTTCATGACGCCACTGCTCTGTTTGTACGAGTAACTAGCACAGAACGAAATGATAGACCATTATCTACAACGTAAAGGAGAAATTGAGTTTATAAAAGTAAAATGTACCATTTTCAGACCTTGCGATCTTCTGGGCAGATAATGTCAAGGTCGTCTGTTTCTGTCACCTATCGGTTAACGAGGGTGTCATGTGGCGAGCCTTTACTTTTGCCCCAACAAATATCAGGTACCCATTAGAATTGGGTAGACTCAGGCGCCCTAACCATTCCGAAATTCAAAACTTTATTCTCCGCCTATATTGAACCCGAGATCCATCGGTTTGGAAGCTAAGCGCTCTGCCATTCAGCAACCTCAACTCCCATTCTTTTTTATATGATACTTGTAATGTGGACCCCCCCCCCCTTTTTTATATTAATTATAAGTAAATTAGATTGGAAACTTAACATAGCATTATCAGTGGCGTAGCAAGGTATCTGGGCATTGGTTCCAGACTATGATGGCGGTCCCTTTTGAAATTAGAAGTTTCAATTTTATCCCAAAATAAAAATTTAGCCATACTGTGAGAATCAATACATAAAAAAAAATATTTCTATGCAAAAGTAATAGTGTCCTGATAATAAATTCACATCCTAATTTGCTAATACAAAAACAAAACCTAATAAAATACTAAGTAAAGTACAAAGATAAATGTACATTTCTTATTCTATATACTAGGACTAATTCGTTTAAGTCAGGAGTGGCCAACCTTTGACCATGAGCCAAAAGTGGCGCATCGCACAATTACAAGTGGTGCATTTTACCCCAAAAAAAGAAAAAGCATGCCTGTTCGCAAAAAAAAAAAAAAAAAAATACATGATAATAACCAATTTTAGAAAAAAAAAAAGCTTCACTGGAATTTTATTTGCTAGCTATTATTATGTTTATAAAACTAATCAGACTAACAGACATAGAACACATTAGTTTAATAGTTTAATGTAAATGTTAGCAATGTATTTCATATGTCGATATGTGTATACTCTCTCTTTTCGCTAGCCTTGGACATTTTTTATGTTATCTTATTAAGCTTTTCGTAATTAGAAAAAAAAAAATAATGATAATTTCAATATTTTTAAAGACCTTATTGGCCTTAAGTCACTCAAAGTAAAAACCAGATGGTCAGTCATATTTGAGGAAGCAAAGTCATGTCTAGGAAATCATCAACTAAATAAAGTTAACTGAGGTATCTAAAGCTGTCAATGGCTGGCAGAGTTACTGAAGCTCCAGTCTTGTTTATGCTTGTCAGCAAGCAAGCACTTTCATTCATCAAAAAGATCAAAAAGTGAAAATGAGGTCACAAAACTAACTCTTTAACTCTTTCTCTCCGTAATTATTTACTACATTCTGGTCGAATCAACGCTGGTATCGTCAGTTAGGAGAGAAAGTGTTAATATTACAGATGTGGTGAAAGTAAAGCGCATTTTTTAAAAAAGCATTATGTATATATATTACCTACATGTTTATATTTTTTAAAGTCTAGAACGGATAACATTTTTCATATGTTAGTCTATAGATATACAGAAATAATACATTAAAATTATAAATACAATCTAAAAATGTCAACAGTCAGACTTAATCAGTAAGTTTTTTTTCTTCTTTAATCCCCCCTCTACTATACACAAATGAGTAAAATAAGCGTTTATGCACAATTGACCATACTTTAAAGGACTGAAACTTGTAACATTGTAAGTGGCGCTTCTGAATCAGAAGTGAACAAAATATGCGCACGGAACCAAGAGGTTGGTGTAGATTACTCTAGTCTAGATCTATTAAAAAATTTAATTACGTAACTGATTCAATGAAAATTATACAATTACACTTAATATAAGCTTTTTTATATATATAAAAAATAGGTAGTTTAAATTTAGCTTAGCTCTTAAACTCAGCGAATAACATAGACTTTTTTTCTTTTTTTTTCTCAAAAGGAAACCTCAGAATTTGCGCTATTCAATTTTAGCTTTATCATCATAGGAATCCTTGGGCCTTAGGCCTCTTTTCTTTTCTTTGCCTCTTTTTTTGGGCTTAATGTGCCTCTTGTATGAGCCATCTTGACTCTTTTGTGGGCTTTTTTTTTTTTTTTTTTTTTTTTTCAATATGTTTTTATTTGTAAGTTCTCATAATTCACAAGTATTAAATCATAAACATTTGAAAATTGATTAACCTAAAAATACAACAATAGTAACAGAAACATTATTTAATATCAAAGACATACTACCTAACCATCCTAGCCATTGAATCCATAAAAGATAGAACAATGATACAAGTATCCTCTGCCCCAGAACAATCAACACAATATCAAATATCCCTGACCCCCATCACCCCATTTCTGGAAAACTACCTGAGCAATGTACAAGTATATGAAAATCAAACTAGATAATTCTCTACCCTAAAATCCATTATTTTTCTAAATGTCAATTCTAAGTGATTAGGATGAAAAACCTTATTATTATGTAGAGCTTTGAGCAAGCTAGCCCAAACAAGGTTCCTGTATTCGGAAACAATAATTAAGTTAAAGTTATGTATTATTTTATTTTTTAGTTTTTGCAGCTTGTTTAATACAATTGACAAGTTAACATTTACATAGTTGCCACAGTTTGCTTCTAATAAGTCCCTTA
Source organism: Biomphalaria pfeifferi (assembly GCA_030265305.1). Lineage (NCBI taxonomy): Eukaryota > Metazoa > Mollusca > Gastropoda > Planorbidae > Biomphalaria > Biomphalaria pfeifferi. The sequence goes on from JASAOG010000281.1 coordinate 445,621, forward strand.
CAGTACTTCTAACTTGAAGGAATAATGGACATTCCAAATACATATGTTTCTCATTGTCAGCATTTTCAAGATGGCATAATATACAGGCACGGTCATTTGCTCGTCTTCTAACCATAGGGGTCATCCCAAAGATAAGTCTATAACTTATCTCTCTAGCTATTGGTGGGATATGTTTGCTGTGTAGGTTTATGAATGTGTCCTTGAATTCTGTCACCCCGAGAACTCTCCCCCACTTAATCCTATTCACTAGACTTTCTTGTAACAGTTTTTTTTAGTGTTGTGTATGATTCTTTGGTTTTGTTGTGTATTAAATGTTCATTACCAGATAAAATTCTGAAAATAGACCTGTATGAGTGACTGTACCAAAATAGTGAGGAGTATCATTGTGTATTGGAAGAAGACTACTTAATCTTAAACCATAATAGTAAATTGTCAAGGGAAAGTTTGTTGGGTTTCTAACTACGTGACCTACAAATTTTAGCCTTAGCGAATGTATTTTTGTTTTGACATCTTGTAAGTTTATCCCCCCATCCTCTTTGTTTTGAATGAGTGTAGTGTGCTTAATGCTCCTAATAGTGTTTTTAAATATAAAGCTTCTAATTAATTTGTTTAGCTTATTTATGAATTTAGGAGGTGGCTTTGTAATGTTATCTAAATAGACAATCTTTGGAATGACCAAACTATTTATCAATACAGCTCTACCAAATATTGTAGAACCTGTGTGCTTATAAAGTTTTAGCAAGTTTGAGGCTTTGACAAAAATATTCTCCCACTGGTCTTTACAATAGAACAAAGGATTACAGGTATAGACAATACCACAAATCTTGATTTTATCTACAATTTTGAAAGCGCAATTCTCTTTGAATTTCCATTTCCCTAGTCCCATTGCTTTATTTATATTTATTTTTGAACCACTAGCTTCTCCGAAGAGTGTAAATTTCTTTAGTATATTCTCAATATCTTGCTCTGAAGATGGAAAAAAAGTTGTATCATCCGCATAGGCTTTGACTTTGATGGTTGAGAAGGAGCGACCCGGTATATTAATCCCAATAATAGAGGGGTCAGATCTTATAGATTCCAAGAAGGGTTCCAAGCAAAGGATATACAAGAAGGGGGATAAGGGACAGCCCTGTCTGACAGACCTTTGTATGAGGATACTCCTACTGAGAGAATGGTTAATAATCAATCTACTTGTTGCATTTGTATAGACAAGCTTTATATATCTGATTAACAGGGAACTTATTTTATATTTCTCAAGAACATTGAACAAGAAGCTATGGCTTACTAGGTCAAAGGCTTTTTCTTGATCTACAGATAAAAGAGACACATTGAGGTTTTTATCCTTACTGTACATGATAAAATCCCGTAAAAAATGCGTCATGCCGTCTCTGTTTCTGTCAGGGATACAACAGTACTGGTCATATCCTATAAGTTGGTTTATGAGAGGTTTCATTCTTAGGAAAATCATTTTTGTGAGAAGTTTATAGTCTGTATTGAGAAGTGAAATGGGCCTAAAGTCGCTAGGTGAAGTGTTATTTTCAGATTTCTTGGGTAAAAGCGTGATGTATGCTTCGTTAAAATTTGAGGAACATTGTCCCAGTCGAATGGCGTCGCTATATAGCCGCAGTAAGAGAGGACCCAGCGCGGGGAAGAAGGTTTTATAGAGTTCAAAGGTTAAACCATCTGGACCGGGTGATTTATTGTTCTTAGTCGAGTCCAGGGCAGTCCTGAGTTCGTCTAGCGTAAATGCACTCCCTAAAAGATCTTCATCTGTCTTGTCCAGCTGCTTGCAAAATTCTAGAAAATTATCTTGAGCATCAGTATATACTGGCTCTTCACTGTATATAGTAGTGAAGTGTTTGTAAAAATATTCTTAATATCCTCATAATTATCTACTTTATTCCCCTCACTATCTATGATGTTGTTTATTACTTTACTTGATTGCACATTCTGTTCAAACGATAGGAATAGTTTACTAGGACCTTCATTACTTAAGTAATTTTTACACCTAATCTCAGCACCCCTATAAGTATACTTGTTTAATTCTTCTAGTTTTAAAAGAGTTTCTGTTTTAACGGTTTCATCATCGGTGTGTAATAATGCGGATTTGAGTTGTTCATATTCTTGCCTCCTACGTCCCTGAACTAATGTAGATATTAACTGGCTTTGCTGCTTGATAGGACCTCCTTATTGCGACAATGTCTGTGTTAAATCGACACTCGCTTTAATACACAATTATTTATGTCACATAATAGGTCTTTGATGGCTGAATAAAATCACAAACCACAGCCTTTGGGAAACAATTACACCAAACATCAATAGAGTAAGAAATAAAAGAACGCCAAAGGGAGCAGTTGATCCGAAACAAATCTATAATGATTAACGATTGATCTTCTTATCAATTCTCCTTAACTACTGCTAGCTAATTGTTCATTTGTTTTTAAATTTGAAGTCGAGTAGTTGAAAGTTTACTTCTTACTAGTAAGTAAAGTAAGTTCCCCTTTCCAATCTTGTGATCTATAGGGCAAATAATGTAAAAGTCATCTCTTTCTGTGGCCCACCGCTAATGAGGGTGTCATGTGGTCAGCACAACGACCAACTGCCTTTACTTTTCCCCAACTAATGTCAGGTACCCATTAGAGCTGGGTGGACTCAGAGGCGCCCAAAGATCTCGAAATTAATAAAAATCCCAGTCTTTACCAGGATTCGAACCCGGGACCTTCCTTACTTCATATTGAAATTATTTTGTACTACAAACATAAGAGCTTATTAAATTTGATTCTGCAGGGCTAATAAGCCCCAACAAAATTTTCCTATATGATGAAAGATAGAGCTAAACATAACACTTTATTTTCACACCGGATACACCAAAAAGATAGCTATCAATAGTTTGTCCGCTATATATGAAAATCTTCAATAGATGGAAATTTGCAATGGAGATCATTCACCAAAGCGAACGGTCATAATATTAATAAAACAACTAAAAATTGTCACATGATAACCATTGTTGATTAAAATTAGATCGTAATTTGTATAGAAGAGAAAGAGAATCACGTGGCTCAATGTTGTTTGCTTACGATTGGTGAATGAGGTCCATTACTATTTTAGAAACTGTATCAATTTGTTACCAGATTTTAATTTCTAATTGAGAATTTAACAAAGATATCACATCCCTTTTGTACTTCAGTCGTCTGCTAAGTTATGACCTGGAGGTTATGAATATTTCTCAATTGCGTGTAAGAAGCTTCTGGAATCGTTATGGTATTAATGTTGGAATCGATTCCGTTGAGTTTACAAAACAAGGGGATTGCTGACCTGAAAGCGTGCCATGGTTTGCACAAGTTCAAAGTCCACTTCCACGGGGTTTTCCCAGTAACAGCTTCCTCTTGTGCGTCTTCACTTGTGGAACTCTGGGATATACTCGATGTGCAAACACTGCCAAGTAGCTAAGATGAAAAAAAAGGGGGGTATTCAAGGGGCAAAGCGGGGGTACGGGTGGACGCCTACGTATTTAAGTCCAGCCATAAGCAGCTTTTCAACCACAAAAAAAAAAAAAATTACCATTTGGCTATTATAACTTAAAAAAAAAAAAACTTATCCCGTATCAGTCTGTTTTTTTCACCTTTTCCTTGTCTGCTATCATAAGCAAAATTACCTACCAGTTTGGCGTTGTATAAACGCTTGCAAACAATTTTGAATTGTCAGGCTAGAAGCTGGCAGAGTACCTGGCCACTTGATGACGGACCTGTATACACACTTTCCGAGAATAGGGGGAAGCGGAAATACAAAGGGGTGCTTCCTTGGATACATACCCTCCAAGATGGCTTCCGTTCACACGTTTCACTTGGAGGGCATCCAACTTCCGGGTGATGAAAGACGACCGGCAGACGAACACAAGACGCAATTTCGTATTCAAGTTAATGGTATTCGTTGAACAGGGCAGGTTTCAAAAGGGCAAGATTTTTTATCAACAAGTCTGGCCGATAGAAGTTTTAGGCTAGGTAAAAAAGTACCCCTTTTAGACCTTGTGATCTATGGGGAAAAATGATGTAAATATTTTTTTGTTTCTATGGATAAAAAGGGTTCCATGTGGTCAGCACAACGACAAACCACCTTTAGTTCCCCAACTTAAGTCATGTACAGTACTTTACTAACTTAAGTCAGGTACGGTCCTTTACAAACTTAAGCCAGGTACGGTACATTACTAACTTAAGTCATGTAAGTACTTTACTAACTCAAGTCATGTTCGGTACTTTACTAACGAATTAAAGGTACCCAGTAGAGTCGGGCGCCATAAAAATCCCGAAGTCTTAAAGAATTCCAAGATTCAAACTCAAGAGCCCTTGGTCAAGCTTTTTACCTCCCAGCCACCGTGTATCTTAAGAACCGAAACTCTAGTGGGATTAAGATATGTCGGATATTTTATGTTGGCTAGTGGGCCTACTTTGTGCATATACAGAAGTGTACAGGCCTCAAGACAATAGTTACTGGCCTGGAGAGACAAACTTATAAGTGTGTACGATGGATCAACATTTAAAGTGAAAATGTTCTGCTTTGTGCTACATTTTTTAGAGGTTACCTGGTCATCTGATCCTAGGTATCACATATTAAAGACCGCATAACACACGAAGCGATGAGAGACAGGGTTAGCTCATGATTGGACTCTAGTGCATTGGCTTTTATTTTTATTTTAAAGCTCACGGATCTATATTATTTTTTTTTTTAAATTTCTAAGTAGATCTAGACCTAGTGCTATATCTTTCTTGACTCACTTCGTCCATTATAAGAGTTCCAAAGCGTATGTAGAATGAAAACCAGTTGTTTTACAGACAACATGGCTGCTATGCTCTGTTTACTTGACCATGTCTGCCTGGTAGTGCGGTTTGCGCGCTGGACCGTCGTTGAGATGTATCGATGGTCCAGGGTTCAAGTCCTGCCCGCTCCCATCCCCCGTCGTCCTGCGGGAGGTTTGGACTAGGAAGTAATTATCTTCAACTTTGAAGGAACATCTGAAACTTGTAAAACAAAACATTTTACAAACATTTTTACATCCATTGTACAATCGTAGTGGATGTCTGGTTCTTTACGTTGTACGCAAGTGCTATAATGATTTGTAATAATTGTTTCATTTAGTCTTTTCTAATTACGGTTCCTTCTTTAAAATGTAAGTGAACAGTCAAAGGGAGAGAACTACTTCCAACGCGTGCTTGAGTTATCTCCCTTCGTTCACATAACGAGGCAGTGCGACAAGACGAATGAAATAAAGGGAAAGAAATAAGTTGGTCCATTGTGGGTTGTGTGCCCTTTGTTTATTGAACAATTGTATCAGTGCTTGCAGCTATATCAGTAAACATTGGGGGTCCAGGCTAGGGACACGGACCTTGAGATTCGCTGGACTTATAGCAAATGCATGAGACCTCGATAGCATCACGCTCAGATGTGGTCGAATTAATTGAGATCTGCGCGAATTAATCCGCAAGTCGTGAGCCCCAATGCGAGAATTGCCTCCCCCAGCTTTTTTTTATTATTTGGTGAAACCGGACACCCGGTGCTTTATTGTTAGTGAGGGGGCGCTAGAGCTAAGCCACGGGCGCTAGAGCTAAGCCACCGGGTGCCGGAGAAAGGTGTCGGCTTGAATGAGACTCGTGGGTAGACAAACCGATTCTATGTATCGGAGTAAAAACGCCTGTCCATTATCTTAGTGTAGACCCTCTGTCAACACTGTGCCGAACAGTCGGTCCGCGGGTCACATTCAGCCAGCCACGACTGCTCACCTACTAGTAACAACTTAATCACCCGTAACCCTAACCCATAACCCAAGCCTCTTTTCCTTGTATTAACTTTTCAATTATTATTTATTCAGAAATTATTTTATCTCCTTTTTTAGGAGGCGAGGGGGGCGTGAGAGAGAAAAAAACAGGAAGGGGGCTGTTCAGAAGCAAGGACGCGGAGTATTTAAGTTATGAATGGGGGTTAATTCAGTTAATCTTCACATAACATTGTTAGCCCTGGCAGTATCGGTTACAGGCTCAGTATCGATACATCCACTGGCACGATGTCCCACACATATGAATATTCAAGGGCTCATTATTTCTGGGAATTCGATACCTCCGGAGATGAGGGAACAAACAAGACAAACAACAAGATCAGGGGAAAGTAAACTTGAAGAGGGAACTCCGTGAGGTGGATGGTTCACATCCAGGTAGACCTGGGACAGGTGGGAAGTGTGTGGATTGAGCTCTGTATTTCGTGTCGACTAGATCGTTCGTAAACTTCGATATTTGATGAGAACTTGGAAGTACACCAGATTGAATCTTTCCGTCTAAATTTTCTTTTTCTTTCTCTGTCTCTTTTTATCCCTTTCTGTGACTCTTTCTCTGTCTCTTTTTATCCCTTTCTGTGACTCTTTCTCTGTCTCTTTTTATCCCTTTCTGTGACTCTCAGTCTCTTTTTATCCCTTTCTCTGACTCTCTGTCTCTTTTTATCCCTTTCTGTGACTCTTTCTCTGTCTCTTTTTTATCACTTTTTGTAACTCTTTCTCGTCCCGTCTCTCTGTAACACGTTCTCTTTCTATCTTTCTTCTTCCTCTTTTTTCCTCTTTTTTCCTCTCTCTTTCTCTTTACCCCCTCTCTCGTTCCCTATCGTTCTCTCTCTCTCTCTCTCTCTTTAATTCTCTCTCTCTTTTTCTCTCCCAATTTCTTTCTCCCTCCTTCTCTCTTCTCTCTCTTTAGCACTCTCTTTCTAATATTCTTCTTCTTTCTTTCTCTACTTCTTCATTTTTCACTCCTTCACTGTTTGTCTTTCTATCTCTTTCTTTTTCTACTTCCTCTCCTCATTTCACTCTCCTCTCTCTCTCTTACACGCTCAATTCTCCCCCCTCTCTTTTTATTTCTCGTTATATTATCTTTAGACCCCCCCCCCCCCACACACACACACATTGACTGGACCAAAGGTCAACCCGCGTAAGTTTCTGAAGTTTTCAGGTCAGCTGTTACTGTGACTGCAGTCATTTTCGGTCACGCTCAGTCAACTATAGAGCTAGTCAATATATTCTCTCCGGTCGATATACTTACCTTTACCTATCCCTTAGTCTATTAAACCGTTGGGGCACCATGCAAGACTCGTCGACTGTCTTTCTCCATTCCTCCCTGTCTTTTGCCTTAGTTATAACCTCTTTCAATGGCAGGCCCGTCCATTCTTTTATGTAGAATTTCATAATAGACTTACGGGCTGAGAAACCTTTCCAAATGTAGAATTACGTGATTTACGATCCTTCATTACTGATCTTACATGTCAGGTCACCAGCCACATCGTCCCGTCACCAGCCACATCGTCACGTCACCAGCCACGATGTCACATTTAAACAACATTGTAACATCGTCAGCAGCCATATTTCCACATTAAAAGCCATATCCTGTTGTCACGTCACAACACTGGCCTAATTGACACGTTTCCACATTACAAAGGGTTTGGACAATATAATCCGAAAAAGGTTCGGACAATATAAGTCGAAAAGGCTTCGGACAATTTAAGTCGAAAAGGCTTCGGACAATTTAAGCCCAAAAGGGTTTGGGCAATATAAGCCCGCATCTTCTTAGATATACTCGGTGTTGATTTTCAAACCAAGTTCACAACGCAAAACTGTTGCAGTCTTTTTTTTTTATGTGTATGTAAAATATTTAAAGCTGTTTTAAAACTATTCACTTTACATTATTATTTGGAATGTCCATTTCTTCTTAACGTCCTTTGCACTGTGAAGGACTTATTTGAAGCAAACTGTGGCAACTATGTAAATGTTAACTTGTCAATTGTTTTAAACAAGCTGCCAAAAATAAAATGATACATAACACATAATGAATTATTGTTTCCGAATACAGGAACTTTGTTTGGGCTAGCTGGCTCAAAAAAAAAAAAAAAAAATTCGTGTGAGATGCAAGCCCATGTGGGCAATATGCGGACTTTCACGCGTCTAGGGCTGGAAAAAGGACAAGCAAATGAAAGCAAGAACTATGAACAATTTCTGTACAAAGTTTTTTTTTACATTTGTTGTTATGATACTACAAAATTCGCTTTTTTTTTTTTATAAAGTGGGGAAAGCAAATTACAATTGTAACCATTTTGGTGAAGCAAAACCTTTATAAATACAGAAAAAAAATATAAATCATTGTTTCTCAAACTGTGATGCACAAACCACTACATAATTTAAGCAAAATCTCCCGCCAAAAGTTTTGGAAACACTGTATTAGAACTAGAGTGTTAGATCTATGTGTTGTTGCACTTGGATAAAAAAACATTGTAAAGGCTGGGTTACCTCAAGGGGCATAACAATGAAAACTCAATGACAAATGGTAGAGCCAGATGAACTGAATGCAAGATACTTTCATGCAACTGTTGTAGGTCTATCTCAGTTACTTTAGGAAGGCGGCCTTTTCAGACTAAATCTCTTTCTCCTTGAAGAATATCTCATGTCTGAGAATAAAGTTCGTTTTATGACAAAAGATTTATCATCCAAATATTGATAAATTAGGCAGAATTAGCATTGATATACTTAGAGATAAATAGAGCCCAGCTTTGCAGATTCGGTACCTTTCTTCTATTGTTATGGCACGATTAGAAATTAGTTATTTGTTTCATAGAAATGGGAAAGTTTTGATTAGAGACTATCACGTGACTAGTAAAACAAGACCAGGATTTTAGGAAGTGTTTTGGGCTAATATCATCTGACTTTTTACTAATTATTACTTCTTATTAGCCACAGAACATTATTAAATAAATATACTTGATAACAACATTCAGTTCTATAAAATGAGACATTATTAACCACTGGGAAATCCGTCCAGTCTTCCTAAGACGTCGCTATCTCTAACTACTATTCAAATCACAGCCTACTTCTAGATGAACGCCATGTTGGTTACTTGTCCGCCTAAGTCTACTACGTCATTAGTCTTGTCTTACTACGTCACTACTTTGGCCGTCGCTAAAACAGTACACAATTATATTTAACAAAACTAACCTACTCTCTAAACTAGAACATTACAGAAGAATAGCGAAATGTAAACAGAGGACTTTTGACGGCATTAGAGAGAGGCAGTTTTTCTGAACGTAGAGATTGAGCTGTTCCCTCTATTATTATTTAACTTCTTCTTCGACATTCGCTATCAGCGTCGACTAACTTATATTGTAGGCCTTTCGCCCGTGTTTTTTTGACTTCGTTATTTGAGTGTTATCCCCGTTTGTATTATCTAAATAAAGTAAGGTCTCCCCTTTCAGACCTTCGATCTAGGGGTCAGATGATGTATAGGTTATCTGTTTCTTTGGCCAAAGGTTAACGAGCAGGGTGTTATGTGGCCTGCACAACGACAAACCGCCTTTACTTTCCACATCTAAAATCAGGTACCCATTAGAGTTGGGTTGACTCAGGGGCGCACTAAAAATCCCGAAATGCAAAAATCCCTGTCTTCACCTAGATTCGAACCCATGACCTCAGGTTCGGAAGCCAAGCGCTTAACGATTCGACCACCACACCACCTTTGACTTATATGCATAGGACAAATTGGGAAGCGCCTAACATTAGTCAAGCTTTAAGAAGTGCCCCTATCCTGATGATCCTTTACATAATAGCGTAGAAAGAATATTGAAAAACTAATGAACAGGGTGAGGCTCTGTGGCTGAGCCGTTAAAGGGCTTGTTTTCTGAAGCGGGGGTCTTGGGTTCCATTCCCGATGAAGAATGGCATTTTTTAATTTCGGGATCTTTAGGCGCCTCGGAGACGACCCAACGGACACTAATAGGTACCTGACATTAGTCGGGGAAAAGTAAAGGCGGTTAGTCGTTGTGCTAGCCCCCGTGAGCCACAGAAACAGATGCCCTATAGATCGCAATGTAGTGTTATGATTATCTCCTAATCAGGCCTTCTGTAAACACTGCTAAACACAACACAGCAAATCTAGCACGTCAAGAACTGGACAACAAAGCTCCAAATAATCTGGTACTTTAATAATGGTCAATTAAAACAGCTAATATGACACTATTGGCAATACATCAACACTAAAAATGCTATACTGTACATCAGCGTACTAATCTAATAAACTCTACTGTCTCTATCTCTTCCTGGACTCGTACATTCACTTCAGGACTCCACCAGGACCGACTTCATGGCAGACTAACAATCCCGGTCTACTCGCTGTCCTGTCTTGAACTGCACTACCTTACAAACTCTGTCTTTGGTTCACGCAGGCTTATGATCACATGACCATAACACGGTCATATTTGTGTGTAATAGCAGTACTGTCCCTTGTCCATCGACAGCCGTTGACCTGAGTGATTTGCCTGAGATCACGTGTGTCAGCTGAACCTACAGTTAACCCTATCGCGCCGCCAATAGGGTTATAACAGTTGGAAAGGGGAACTTTACTTTCAGTGAACAGAGTGCTATAAGATCAAGCTTTTCAATAGACTCGGCCTCGTGCAAACAATGTCAACAGTCACGTAGAGCAAATGGAATGAAAATGTTTAAATATGAGCTTCAAAACATTATATTTTCGTTTCCTGCTGAAGTCCTTTAAAAATGTTCGTTTCCTGTTACCTATCTTTTAATCCTTCTTTTTAACTCTTTCTCTCCCGATCGACGATGCCATCGTTGATTTGACCCCATTAAAGTAACTTAATTTTGGGTTTATTTGTGATATAAAAAGGGCGTGCATTTATCTACACCAATTATAACATTTTCTGATTAAAAGAAAACCATTATTGAAGTAAAACCCTAACAGGCTACTACAATACAAATGAGAGAAAAATAATAATTTTTTCTGAACATACAAAATAATTATGGAGAGATAGAGTTAATAGCACCAGGCCACAAGGTTTCTGTAGCTTTCTCTCTAAACCGACGGGCCACGAAAAACTCTGGGGCCGAAAACGCATCGCTGGAAGTAGGAAGACAAAAAAGAGTGTGCAAAGACAACTCTTGACAGCTCTCACGCCCACGTTTGTCTCCCCCTTTCCTTTTAATTTTCAAGGGAGGTAAACATCTTTTAAACTAAGTAGCTCTTCCTTTCATCTCCCTGCGTCTCACAGGCCTCAAGATGGCGGGCCGGCCCACCCAAACAATGTTAATTTTGTGTCCTGTGTACACTGAAATGTGTAGGCATTACCCTTTAAACAAAGGAGGGGGCCGATGCAACTCTGGCTCATGTCAGTGCCCCCCCATGCCCCCCCCTCTACACAAAGGAAACATGGGAGGGGGAGAGAGGGGGTTGCTTGTATCTCTGTGAAGCACTTGCGATATTGTAGGTGGTCGCGAAATTGATAGAATGGTGAGTTCAAATTGAAAGTCTTCTGTTCGAGCCGCTGTGTTTATGTTTACTGAAGGCTTTTGTCAGATCAAGGTAATGAGCTTTCTTGACACTCGTGCTCTGTGGGGCACATTTAGAGTTCACTTACTTAACATCCACTCCTGACTATTGCATGTGTCTCCTTCTGGCTTGAAAGACAACGAATGCGCCCCAGATGAATTACTGGTGTTAGTCTCTTATCCTTTGGAATCGGGTCAGAAGCTGCTCTCACTAATGCGACTAATGTTTAGTTTTTTTTTTTTTTTTTTACATGTTTCGGATGTTCCTTCAGAATTGAAGATAATCTACTTCCTAGTTCAAATCTGCCGCAGGACTACGGGGGATGGCAGCGGACAGGGTTTGAAGCCGGGATCATCGAGTCGACCGAATGGTGTAACGGATGCATGTGTAGTCAGATGTAGTTGAGGTATTTCTAAAGATGGTTATGTAAACTAAGTGCGTGCGTACATTGTATGATGTATTTTCAATCTGCGAGCCCTAATGCACACCGTTACTAATAGAAATATAAGGTACTGAACAGGAACAGACTCAATGATCAAGTTGACTCAAGGTGAACTTCAAACAAATGTTTATTACAGAATGGGCCACAGTCTTGTCTGTCACTATAGAACGATGTTATCCCCTTGAGAATCTAGCGGTAACTGATTTTCTAAACGTCAATCTTAACCTCTAACCCCAAAGTCTAAGTCGTCATTCTAAAAATATCCGTTCACTGTCAGTACATTAAAGTGCGTAACCCAACTAACTAAACTAGCTATCTAACAATGGCAAGCAGCCATTCCTTGAGTTTAAAATTCTCCAATTCAATCTAACTGAAATAATACTTCAACGATGAACAGTTGAGAACTGCCAGACTGAACAAATTACTTTGAATGTTAATAAACAAAGCGAACAAAGCATAATGATCGTTGACTATACTAATTACTGACCAATGACAAATGACCACGACATTATGCTTAGTTTTTTTTTTAACATTTTAACAAAGCATATATCAACTCACTCTTGTCTGGTAAAAAGTTTGAACATGTTTTTTTCCCCCATTTCCCATTCTCGGATCAAGTAAAAACTTCGCGCACGTATCAAACAAGACATAATTCAATAAAGAAAATTAAACAATTTGTCCATCACATAGTGGTGATTAATTATTTTGTTTGATGTAGAAATAAGTTGAATTAACCCTACTCAGTGAGCAGTGGGGATGTATATATGGATTTAATCCCATCAATACGTCTTTATTGTTATTTCTCCCACTTCTCATTGTCGGATCATGTTGCAATCTTGCATAATTATTGGTGTAAAGGTAACCCTTTTTTTTAAAATTATTCTCCCAAGAAAAATCCCCATAAAAATCTAAATGGAAACGTTATTTTTCACACTTGGTTTTTGTTTCGGTGACCGCAGATTTATGTTTAAAATTTCTCTTCAAGGTCTACCCAACATTAAATATGACCCGTGTTATGGTCATGTGATCAGAAGCCTTCGTGGACCAGAGACAGAGTGTGTAAGGCAGTTCAGTACAGGGCAGTGAGAAGACCGGGACTGTGAGTCGGCCATGAAGTCAGTCCGCGTGGAGTCCTCTAGTAAAATGTACTAGTCCAGGAAGGGACAATAAAGTTTAGTACGGTGATGTACAGTGTAGCATATGTCGTAAATTTATTGTGTTGCCAATTGCGTCATTTTGGCTTTTTTTTTTTGGTTACTCATTATTAAAGTACCAGATTATTTGGAACTCTAGTTGTCAAGTTCTTGAGTTTGATGTGTGTGTTGAGCAGTGGTTACAGAAGTGCTGATCAGGAGAGAGAGAGAGGAAAACGTGACAAAATTTTGTAAATATATTTATGCAAATGGGTTAAGAGTTTATTTCTTTCTGTGATTTTATGTTTTGGTTAGTGTACTACTACTTAAACAGAAGCATGAAACCTAAAAAGTACAAATGATGAAGAAAGCAATGCACAATACTCCCGCTTCATTATTTGTCTCAGAGGTTGAATATACTATATGTTGCTTGACCAGTTGACCGTTACTTGTATTCCTCCCCCACCCTTTTTTTAACAAACCTCAGCTCATTTTGTCTGTCTGTCTGATAAAAATCTTGGAAATGTTATTTCTCCGACGTAGAATTGTTGATTCCACACTGCTGAAAAGTTCTAAAAAACTGCTGAAAAGTGCTAAATAACTGATGAAAAGTTCTAAAAAAAAAAAATGCTGAAAAGTGCTAAAAAAGTGTTGAAAAGTTCTAAAAAAATGCTGAAAAGTTCTAGAAATAGCTGAAAAAAAAAGCAAAAATTATTCTATGATTTATTAAAATACTTCGCTGATCAATACTTCTGTATTATGTTCACCGGATACACCAAAATAGATGGATTCGCCTCCATGTGTAAAAATCTCCAGTCGAGCAAAACGTCTCTCACGAAACAGATGGATATAGTTTAAGACTAGAGGCTTATGTCTATACATGCTATGCTACAGTACTACGGAGACTATTGTTTTCTGTATAGGCCCAACTTGATGAGTGTATTTAATTTAATCTTTTATATGCGTGTAAGTAAGTAGTGGGTTGTCTGAATAAATTTCGCTAATTCATGCGATATGCTAGCTTTAGACGAGGTCGTTCACGGGGTTCCCCTAACTTACCCATTGCAATCCTTATTACAGATTGATCTATATATAAATATCCTTTAAAACAAATTTGACTTGCTTTAAGAACGGGCAATTTAAATCACCAGCCCTGAACTCTATAAGTTTGTCCATATGGCCCGACCTCTGCCATCTTTGGAATAACCTGGCTGACTTTTCTCCCGATGAGAGAATCCAAGAGACAGCGCCCTCCTTGTGATTATACTGTCATATTGTCAATACTGCAAGTGGGATTATCTCCCCTTCCTAGTTTGATGCCATTTCCGAGCAAAGCCTAAAATTAGTTCTGACCCGGAACAAGATTCCTCCTGCCGCCATCTTGGTGGGCAGACGACAGCCACAGAGGTCGTCTGCTATGTTTTGCATTTAATGCTGAGCTGATTGCTTGGTGTAAAAACATTTTTATTTCGGCCTGGACATTATGTTTGAAAACATGTGATTTTAGAACATCAAAACCTGGCCAGTGACATCGACCCATTTGACAAGGACAGGATCCAGAAAAAAAAAAGACAACACAAGAGTTATAATGAAAGCTTCTCTGACAATTTCTAGGAGTTCAATAGCGAGTGTGTGTGTGTGTAAATATGTGTATGTGTCTGTGTGTGTAGATCTATGTGTGTGTGTGTGTTTGAGCGTGTGTGTTGTATATTAATATAGCGTTTATTTGAGACTACTTTTTATTGGTTGGTAAAAATCCCGTGACAGGATCGAATGTTGATTGAAAATGTAGGTCATCAAATGAGAAAAATTTGAGTTATTTTCACGTCTGCTTTCTTATGTTTTATGTACTATCAGCCTCGTTCTAAAAAAAAATCATAAAACCAAAAAATTTAATTTTAAAGGTTTAGTTTTCCGAAGAAAGGCCCATCTTTATATTTAGAATGAATGGGTGTTATTATCAAGAGACTGTAGACTATTCGACTTACCTTGTATGCTTACTAACTTAATTTATAATTTAATACAGACGCTGAATAAAGCTGGAAATTATATATTTTCAACAAAATAAACTTTGACTTAAATTAGCAAAATTTGTATAGCGTTCAATCTCAGTAAAGCGCTTGGCTTCCGAACCGGGATCACGGGTTCGAATCCTGGCGAAGACTGGGATTTTTAATTTTGGGATCTTTGGGCACCTCTGAGTCCACCCAGCTCTAATGAGCACCAGGCATTAGTTGGGGAAAAGTAAAGGCGGTTGGTCGTTGTGCTGGCCACATGACACCCTCGCTAACCGTAGGCCACAGAAACAGATGAACTTTACATCATCTGCCCTATAGTCCACTAGGTCCTGAAATGGGAACTTGACTTTTTATCTCAGTGTAGTAATACACAACAAGCAGAATATTAAAAAAAAAAACACATTTTAAACAAAGCTTATCTAAGGTAAAGAGCATAAAAAATTATGCCATACTGCCAATACTGCAGAAATAAACTCAATTTGTTCTATTTGAAACAAAAATAAATTCATTCATAAGCGAGTGGTATAAACATCAGTTTTTTATGCTCATTACAATGAGCGAAGATTCCAAATTGTTCAAGTGTTCGAGCATAGAGTGCGACAATTAATTACTTTGAAATACAAATTATCACATATATTTCATTTAGGTAGATGTTTAGCTTTCCAAAATATACATAATAACAATAAGGCTAGTCCGAAGATTAGTGAGGAATGCAGTATTTCCCGTGACTGCGCAGTCCCAGCTGTGACCTACATATTTTGCCACATTTAAGTCAAGCATAACCATTGTCCGCAGGTGGTGAATTTAGATTTTCTTTTTGCCGTCTGCGTTTGTCCTCTGCAGCAGATTTTCTTTTGGTCTCAAATGTGCATCCCGCGGCCTTCGCGAGTGACCTCCAGCTGTCTCGTTCTGAGGCCGCATGCAACCAGGTGCTCATTTCTATGTCAGCCAAGGAAAGTTGACGCCTAAGCTGGTCTTTGAAGCGTTTCTGTGGGGCGCCTCTGTTACGTCGACCACCTTTTAGAAAACCAAAAAAAGACTGCCTTTGGCATACGTTCGTCTCCCATACGGGATACGTGCCCTACCCAGTGTAGCTATCGGATCAAAAGAAGTCCCTCTATACTGTCCATACCGGCGTTCGCAAGGACATTTCTGTTTGTAGTGCGGTCCTGCCATCGTATGTCCATGATGGAGCGCAATCATCTTTGGTGGAAGCGCACAAGAAGTCTTAGATGTTTCCTGTATAGTGTCCATGTCTCAGAGCCATACAGAAGGGTTGAGAGAACCACCGCTAATTTTGTAGGCAGACGGAGCGATCTGTTCAGCCAAACTCTCGCCTGAGGGCGTCCAAAAGCGCTACTGGCCCTTGCCAGACGGTTATCAAATTCCCTTGAAAGTGAGGCGTCATTTGACACTATACTACCTAGATATGTGAAGTGGTCTACCAAATTAAGGGGCTTTCCATTTACGGTGATCCTTGGGGCTAAGTATGTTTTATTGGGCGACTTCTGGAACATGACTTCTGTTTTCCAGATGTTTATAGATAGACCGAAAGAGGCGGCAGCGTATGCCAATTCGTTTACCGCGTACTGGAGGTCATTTTCATTGTGAGCTAGCAGGGCGCAATCATCGGCATAGAGAAGCTCCGTTATGACCAGCTCTTTTGTGTTTGTATGGGATAGTAGACGTCGAAGATTGAACACATTGCCGTCAGAACGAAACCGGATATAGATGCCTTCGTGCAATCCCTGCCTCATTTGACCCAGCATTACGCCAAAGAAGATAGCGAAAAGGATAGGAGCAAGTACACAGCCCTGCTTCACGTCATGTTCTATTGGAAAGTGATCAGAAAGGGCATCATTGTGTCTGATCTGGCCTTTTTGTCCCACGTGAAGCTGCTTGAGAATGGATAGGAACGTAGATGGGCATCCCAACCTGGCTCAAATCCTCAACAAAACATCGCGACTGTTCGTGTCGAAAGCCTTGGTGAGGTCCACAAAGGCAACGTATAGGTTTAAGTTCTGCTCTTTGCATTTTTCTTGTAATTGTTGCAGAACAAATATCATGTCAGAAGTATGATAATCGGCTCTGAGACCAAACCACATTGGCTATCAGATAAGACCTCGTCCACTAAAAAATGGGTTAGTAGGTCGAGCAAATTTACATAACAAAGACGTAACAATTAAAGGTTTAAAAAATAAACCAACATTCTCTTTAAAAAATAAACCAACATTCTCTTTAAAAAAAAAACCAACATTCTCTTTAAAAAATAAACCAACATTCTCTTTAAAAAAAAAAAACAACATTCTCTTTAAAAAATAAACCAACATTCTCTTTGAAAAAAAAAAAACAACATTCTCTTTAAAAAATAAACCAACATTCTCTTTAAAAAATAAACCAACATTCTCTTTAAAAAATAAACCAACATTCTCTTTAAAAAATAAACCAACATTCTCTTTAAAAAAAAAAAAAAAAAGCGTTAATTCACTTACGCAAAAAATATACCATAAATAATAACAAAATATAAACAACATACTACATCAAATACACTGTCTACGATGGCAGATAATTTATATCTATCTGCAAAGTTGTTTCTCTTTCTTCTTCTTCTCTCTCTCTCTCTCTCTCTCTCTCTATCTCATTACCTCTCCATCAATGTATACTCTATGCTACTATGTTGAATGTAAAGTAGAGGCTCTACAATTTGTTTGGTTATTTAGAACTAGGACACAAAGAGAAAAAAAACAAACCTTCATTGTTCACAGTGCACACGAATAGCATTATGTCTGTAGACTGTATTGCTGTTTTCAGTCAGCAGCGTAGCTAGGTAATGGTGACCCCGGTTCTACCTTTAATGAACTAATAAGCTGAGCGTGACCACAAAAAAAAATTGAGTCATTCTCTACAGTAAATTTACAACAAACAAATATAAAAAAAAAATACTTCAAATACAATGAAGCGTATATATGGGAAAGAACCGCACAATTACTGACACACACACAATACTGCAAGATTTATCTCCTTTTTCTATATAAAACCAAATTAATTAATTACTATCTCCAGCAACAAAGTGTAATTTGGATCTCTCGAGATATTTTACGAAAATAGCATGACGTATTAATCACCGAAATCCATTGTAACTGTATGCATATGTATGTATGTGTGTATGTATGTGCAGGGCTGTGGCTAAGTGTTTCCCATCATTTGGGGGACCGGAGGGCTTGATCTCTTTGGGGGCCCCTGCATTTTGTATAATAATTAATATTTAATGTAAAAACACTCATTTGGGGCCCCCTCTCTAAAGGGGGCCCAGGGGGATTTTCAAATTCTCCCCCCCTCCTCCCCTAACCCTAGCTACGCCTCTGTGTATGTATGTATGTATGTGTGTATGTATGTCTGTGCAGGGCCGTAGCTAGGTGTTTCCCATCATTTGGGGGACCGGGGGGGGCTTTACCTCTTTGGGGGCCCCCGCATTTTGCGTAATAATTAATCTTTAATGTAAAAAACACTCACTTGGGGCCCCCCTCTAATGGGGGCCCGGGTGGATTTTCAAATTCTCCCCCCTCCTACCCCACCCTAGCTACGCCACTGTGTATGTCTGTGTGTATGTATGTATGTGTATGTGTGTGTGTGTATGAATGCGAGTCTGTGTGTGTACTACTGTGTACCCTTCTTCGGACTTAAGCCAAACCATTGCATTGCTATTTTTAGAAATAGCGCTTCAGAAAATAATGAAATATTTTTGCCCCTCCTTGTAATTCTTCAACTGGAAAGTTTCTTAACAGCACTTCCGTACGTCCAAAGTGACCGATGGTCATTTACAACAAAACGGCAAACACTTTTCCTGCAGCGCGTCTGACATTTTGATTTCCTGGTCGAACGTCCGTAAAGATTGTTTCCACTGAACTGTTGAATGGAAGGGCGCATGGTCGCTTTGACCGCTTGCTCTTTGTGGGTGCCTATCCCTTGTGGCTATTGTAGACCTCCAGGACTGAGGTCTCTAGCTCCGCGCCTCGACTGGACGCAAATACCCACACAAGAAAACAAATATTTCTATAAACAACTTTCCAGCCTTCGAGTCGCTGTCACTACATGTCACACTTGAGTGGAACAGCTTGCGACTCATTTTCCAGCGTGATGGGGGTCCCCTCGATGTCACCGACTCTGTTAAGACAAAATATGACCTACCCCAGACTCTGTTTTACTCTATCGTCCCCTGTCCCTCTCTCTTTCTCTCCTTTTCTACTACTCCTATGGCCTCTAACGGGTGGTTGAAAAATCGGTGGGGAAGGTAGTTTTTCTGCTCCTCCAGTGGGACCGGGACCTGTCATGGAGGCCCCCAACTTGTTGACGTATTGTATGTTTTCAGTTTTCGGGTCGTTCGCCGAAGTTGCTTGAATTGTCGTGAAGTGCTTGTTATCGCTTTTGTTAGCACGGGGGTACGGTTGTGCTTTGTTACTGCCCCTACCGCCGTGTTTATCTCCCCCTGTTTGTCTTGTCTACCTCAAGACTCTCTGAGCATTACTTCCCCTTACCCCCCCCCCCCCTTCTTCCCTTTTGGAGTTTACAAAAGCATGAAAACGATTTCCATTGTCTCTTCCGGTGTCTTTAACTCATGATTGACGGGTCCATCCATTGCGCGGGATAATCGAATGTTTATCCTTTCCTTTTCGTATAACAGAAAGAGTGTTTAGGGCCGGGATGGTCCGTGTTCTAGCTGACCAGTGGTCAGAGTTCCGTGTTAACGTTGATGCTGCTGAACAAAGAAGCTGTGTGTGAGGTCACAAAGAATGACGACAGGTCAACAACAACGCCGACTAAGGCTGGTGGGGGAAGACAGTGAAAATAACCAGCAACAATTAAAATGTCAAATAAACGTTTCAGAGCTAGAGACCTGGGCTCTGATCATGGATTTTGGAAATCTGGTAGTGCAGCTTAATAGGTGTCGGGAGAAGTACAGCCTGCTAGCTTTTCAAAAAGGTACAAAGCGTGTACTAAACGTATAATATTCAACATGTACACATGTACAACGTTTTTAGTGTGTGTGTGTGGTTTAACCACAGACCTTATATGCACTACGCAAGACAGCAGGGTTTCTGTCCAGGCCTTATGTAAGAGAGGATTTGAGCCTCTCAAGCCCTCACTTAAGTGGAGCTTGATGATGATGATAAACCACAGACCTACACACTGTTTCACACTTAATTAGTAGTGTAAGACATTTAGTTAGTATATAGATGCATCACGACTCACTAACTTTGAATGTGATATTTAGTGGTTAAGCTGGATTCTAGATTATTTATGTTAATATATTCAGTTGGTGTTAGGACTTCAAAAGGATAACTTGATATTACGGACAGAGACTCGACTGTGGCCTTTTTTCAGTATTAAGCTTCAGTTACGTTTGTGTAACGGTTTGGGCTTATTTCTTCCACTTGTTACATGCAGTGGCGTAGCTATTGGTTTGGAGGCCCGGCTTGACCTCTTAAGGGGAACCTGCATTATGACATTCGACATCATGACATGAGATAATGGAGTAATATTAAATGTAAAAACAAATTTCAGACACTCATTTGGAGGCCCCCTCTTTCTAATTGGGACATTCTCCCTCACCTTAGCTACGCCACTAGTTATGTGTATGTCTTGTTGTTTGTTAGTTGAGTACATCTAATACACCCGTAGAAGAAACCCAGACACCTTCAGAGTAATCTGTCGAAGTCAGACAGCCATCAACAACCACAAGGGCAAGGCCTATCACAATATATATTATACCTAAATTATACCTGCAGAGGGAGTCAAACCCAAGGGCCGCCCTAGACTAACCTAAACACATGTCTGTAAGCGAGATAAAAGAACCACGGGAATCGAACAAAGTATATGGGAGGAGACAGCCCAAGACCGGACAGCATGGAGACAGACTGGACGTGCTGGGTACGAACTTCGCCGAGTTCAAAAGAAACGAAGATGCCCTGTCAGCTAGCCCTGGGACAGATACGTATACATGCACGAACTGTGGCAAACTCTGCAGCTCCAGAATTGGTCAAGAGAAAGAAAAAGAAAGATGCCCTGTCAGCTAGCCCTGGGACAGATACGTATACATGCACGAACTGTGGCAAACTCTGCAGCTCCAGAATTGGTCAAGAGAAAGAAAAAGAAAGATGCCCTGTCAGCTAGCCCTGGGACAGATACGTATACATGCACGAACTGTGGCAAACTCTGCAGCTCCAGAATTGGTCAAGAGAAAGAAAAAGAAAGATGCCCTGCCAGCTAGCCCTGG
Source organism: Biomphalaria pfeifferi (assembly GCA_030265305.1). NCBI lineage: Eukaryota > Metazoa > Mollusca > Gastropoda > Planorbidae > Biomphalaria > Biomphalaria pfeifferi. Next base: position 466,842 of record JASAOG010000281.1, read on the forward strand.
GACAGATACGTATACATGCACGAACTGTGGCAAACTCTGCAGCTCCAGAATTGGTCAAGAGAAAGAAAAAGAAAGATGCCCTGTCAGCTAGCCCTGGGACAGATACGTATACATGCACGAACTGTGGCAAACTCTGCAGCTCCAGAATTGGTCAAGAGAAAGAAAAAGAAAGATGCCCTGTCAGCTAGCCCTGGGACAGATACGTATACATGCACGAACTGTGGCAAACTCTGCAGCTCCAGAATTGGTCAAGAGAAAGAAAAAGAAAGATGCCCTGTCAGCTAGCCCTGGGACAGATACGTATACATGCACGAACTGTGGCAAACTCTGCAGCTCCAGAATTGGTCAAGAGAAAGAAAAAGAAAGATGCCCTGCCAGCTAGCCCTGGGACAGATACGTATACATGCACGAACTGTGGCAAACTCTGCAGCTCCAGAATTGGTCAAGAGAAAGAAAAAGAAAGATGCCCTGTCAGCTAGCCCTGGGACAGATACGTATACATGCACGAACTGTGGCAAACTCTGCAGCTCCAGAATTGGTCAAGAGAAAGAAAAAGAAAGATGCCCTGTCAGCTAGCCCTGGGACAGATACGTATACATGCACGAACTGTGGCAAACTCTGCAGCTCCAGAATTGGTCAAGAGAAAGAAAAAGAAAGATGCCCTGTCAGCTAGCCCTGGGACAGATACGTATACATGCACGAACTGTGGCAAACTCTGCAGCTCCAGAATTGGTCAAGAGAAAGAAAAAGAAAGATGCCCTGTCAGCTAGCCCTGGGACAGATACGTATACATGCACGAACTGTGGCAAACTCTGCAGCTCCAGAATTGGTCAAGAGAAAGAAAAAGAAAGATGCCCTGTCAGCTAGCCCTGGGACAGATACGTATACATGCACGAACTGTGGCAAACTCTGCAGCTCCAGAATTGGTCAAGAGAAAGAAAAAGAAAGATGCCCTGCCAGCTAGCCCTGGGACAGATACGTATACATGCACGAACTGTGGCAAACTCTGCAGCTCCAGAATTGGTCAAGAGAAAGAAAAAGAAAGATGCCCTGTCAGCTAGCCCTGGGACAGATACGTATACATGCACGAACTGTGGCAAACTCTGCAGCTCCAGAATTGGTCAAGAGAAAGAAAAAGAAAGATGCCCTGCCAGCTAGCCCTGGGACAGATACGTATACATGCACGAACTGTGGCAAACTCTGCAGCTCCAGAATTGGTCAAGAGAAAGAAAAAGAAAGATGCCCTGCCAGCTAGCCCTGGGACAGATACGTATACATGCACGAACTGTGGCAAACTCTGCAGCTCCAGAATTGGTCAAGAGAAAGAAAAAGAAAGATGCCCTGCCAGCTAGCCCTGGGACAGATACGTATACATGCACGAACTGTGGCAAACTCTGCAGCTCCAGAATTGGTCAAGAGAAAGAAAAAGAAAGATGCCCTGCCAGCTAGCCCTGGGACAGATACGTATACATGCACGAACTGTGGCAAACTCTGCAGCTCCAGAATTGGTCAAGAGAAAGAAAAAGAAAGATGCCCTGTCAGCTAGCCCTGGGACAGATACGTATACATGCACGAACTGTGGCAAACTCTGCAGCTCCAGAATTGGTCAAGAGAAAGAAAAAGAAAGATGCCCTGCCAGCTAGCCCTGGGACAGATACGTATACATGCACGAACTGTGGCAAACTCTGCAGCTCCAGAATTGGTCAAGAGAAAGAAAAAGAAAGATGCCCTGCCAGCTAGCCCTGGGACAGATACGTATACATGCACGAACTGTGGCAAACTCTGCAGCTCCAGAATTGGTCAAGAGAAAGAAAAAGAAAGATGCCCTGCCAGCTAGCCCTGGGACAGATACGTATACATGCACGAACTGTGGCAAACTCTGCAGCTCCAGAATTGGTCAAGAGAAAGAAAAAGAAAGATGCCCTGTCAGCTAGCCCTGGGACAGATACGTATACATGCACGAACTGTGGCAAACTCTGCAGCTCCAGAATTGGTCAAGAGAAAGAAAAAGAAAGATGCCCTGTCAGCTAGCCCTGGGACAGATACGTATACATGCACGAACTGTGGCAAACTCTGCAGCTCCAGAATTGGTCAAGAGAAAGAAAAAGAAAGATGCCCTGTCAGCTAGCCCTGGGACAGATACGTATACATGCACGAACTGTGGCAAACTCTGCAGCTCCAGAATTGGTCAAGAGAAAGAAAAAGAAAGATGCCCTGTCAGCTAGCCCTGGGACAGATACGTATACATGCACGAACTGTGGCAAACTCTGCAGCTCCAGAATTGGTCAAGAGAAAGAAAAAGAAAGATGCCCTGTCAGCTAGCCCTGGGACAGATACGTATACATGCACGAACTGTGGCAAACTCTGCAGCTCCAGAATTGGTCAAGAGAAAGAAAAAGAAAGATGCCCTGTCAGCTAGCCCTGGGACAGATACGTATACATGCACGAACTGTGGCAAACTCTGCAGCTCCAGAATTGGTCAAGAGAAAGAAAAAGAAAGATGCCCTGCCAGCTAGCCCTGGGACAGATACGTATACATGCACGAACTGTGGCAAACTCTGCAGCTCCAGAATTGGTCAAGAGAAAGAAAAAGAAAGATGCCCTGCCAGCTAGCCCTGGGACAGATACGTATACATGCACGAACTGTGGCAAACTCTGCAGCTCCAGAATTGGTCAAGAGAAAGAAAAAGAAAGATGCCCTGCCAGCTAGCCCTGGGACAGATACGTATACATGCACGAACTGTGGCAAACTCTGCAGCTCCAGAATTGGTCAAGAGAAAGAAAAAGAAAGATGCCCTGTCAGCTAGCCCTGGGACAGATACGTATACATGCACGAACTGTGGCAAACTCTGCAGCTCCAGAATTGGTCAAGAGAAAGAAAAAGAAAGATGCCCTGTCAGCTAGCCCTGGGACAGATACGTATACATGCACGAACTGTGGCAAACTCTGCAGCTCCAGAATTGGTCAAGAGAAAGAAAAAGAAAGATGCCCTGTCAGCTAGCCCTGGGACAGATACGTATACATGCACGAACTGTGGCAAACTCTGCAGCTCCAGAATTGGTCAAGAGAAAGAAAAAGAAAGATGCCCTGTCAGCTAGCCCTGGGACAGATACGTATACATGCACGAACTGTGGCAAACTCTGCAGCTCCAGAATTGGTCAAGAGAAAGAAAAAGAAAGATGCCCTGCCAGCTAGCCCTGGGACAGATACGTATACATGCACGAACTGTGGCAAACTCTGCAGCTCCAGAATTGGTCAAGAGAAAGAAAAAGAAAGATGCCCTGCCAGCTAGCCCTGGGACAGATACGTATACATGCACGAACTGTGGCAAACTCTGCAGCTCCAGAATTGGTCAAGAGAAAGAAAAAGAAAGATGCCCTGCCAGCTAGCCCTGGGACAGATACGTATACATGCACGAACTGTGGCAAACTCTGCAGCTCCAGAATTGGTCAAGAGAAAGAAAAAGAAAGATGCCCTGTCAGCTAGCCCTGGGACAGATACGTATACATGCACGAACTGTGGCAAACTCTGCAGCTCCAGAATTGGTCAAGAGAAAGAAAAAGAAAGATGCCCTGTCAGCTAGCCCTGGGACAGATACGTATACATGCACGAACTGTGGCAAACTCTGCAGCTCCAGAATTGGTCAAGAGAAAGAAAAAGAAAGATGCCCTGTCAGCTAGCCCTGGGACAGATACGTATACATGCACGAACTGTGGCAAACTCTGCAGCTCCAGAATTGGTCAAGAGAAAGAAAAAGAAAGATGCCCTGTCAGCTAGCCCTGGGACAGATACGTATACATGCACGAACTGTGGCAAACTCTGCAGCTCCAGAATTGGTCAAGAGAAAGAAAAAGAAAGATGCCCTGTCAGCTAGCCCTGGGACAGATACGTATACATGCACGAACTGTGGCAAACTCTGCAGCTCCAGAATTGGTCAAGAGAAAGAAAAAGAAAGATGCCCTGTCAGCTAGCCCTGGGACAGATACGTATACATGCACGAACTGTGGCAAACTCTGCAGCTCCAGAATTGGTCAAGAGAAAGAAAAAGAAAGATGCCCTGTCAGCTAGCCCTGGGACAGATACGTATACATGCACGAACTGTGGCAAACTCTGCAGCTCCAGAATTGGTCAAGAGAAAGAAAAAGAAAGATGCCCTGTCAGCTAGCCCTGGGACAGATACGTATACATGCACGAACTGTGGCAAACTCTGCAGCTCCAGAATTGGTCAAGAGAAAGAAAAAGAAAGATGCCCTGTCAGCTAGCCCTGGGACAGATACGTATACATGCACGAACTGTGGCAAACTCTGCAGCTCCAGAATTGGTCAAGAGAAAGAAAAAGAAAGATGCCCTGTCAGCTAGCCCTGGGACAGATACGTATACATGCACGAACTGTGGCAAACTCTGCAGCTCCACAATTGGCTTGATCAGTCACTCCAGATTCTGCCCCATCTAAAGACGAAACCAAACCCAGTGACTCATCTGGGCACATCCATTGTCTTCCGATGCAGAAGGAGCCATAAGCATAAAGTGTGCAAAAAACAAAACAGCAAATATTGCTAAGAAAAGCAAATAAAACTGGACCATGTAATACGGCAAAACTATGACGACAAAGGAAAACCAAACAAGTGCTAGAACAAGGAAAGATAATCAAGAATAATTAGAAGAACAAACAAAAAAAAATTGGTAGGAAAAAAAAGAACATAATGAGAGAGCCAATAGAAAAGGAAAAAAAGCAACAAGTTTTTAAAAAAATAAAGAATGGGATGTAGATGTAGTCAGAGAGCCTTGAGCGGCGTCTAGAAGCGTAGTTTCTTGTAACATAAGCCACCTCAATCAAGGGGACGTTATCGCTTAAAGGTGTATCATTCAAATAAACAAACATGTAATGACAGTCAGAGTTCTCTCCCCTGGACCTTCACTCTACTTCCCAGAGGCGGGACCCGGGCAGAAATTAGCGATATTGTTTTGTTTGTTTTATCTGCTGAATTTTTTTTTTTTTATTGACACAATTATTTTTTTTACCCATTTCTGCTGCTTTAACCAACATGCGGTGTGTTCGATGGCAGTGTTTTAAAAAGTGAGATTAAGTCAATTAGCCCGACTAGGTGAAGAAAAGTCCGACCAAAGTAGCTTGATTCTCAGAGTCCTGATCTGATGTCACTACCCTTGTCTGAACACTTTAAAAAACAACGTGTGGTGTTTAAACGCCGAGTTTGGAGTCTCTTGGTAAAATAAAGTTTAAATATTGCCATTGAAAAGAATAACAAATCTTTAAAGCACAGTTTTTCTTGCCAACGAAAAAAAACAAAAAACAAATTTTAAACAAACTAATGTTTTGCAATCTTGGGGGGGGGGGGGGGAGAAATAGGAAAAAAAGGGGGAGTGGGGAGAGGTAGGGAGAAACGCTCCAAAACATCAAGTTTTTTTTTGTTGTTTTTTTTTGTTAGAAGAAACTACAACACTCTCCAAGCCAAACTGATAGTATTACATGGCTTTCAGAAGTACTCTCGAAGCAAATGTATTATTTTGGAGGATGTCGTCATGACAGAAAAGGGAGATAATATTTGCCTTAGCAGACGTCCGTGAATGTCTGTGACACGTTTATTGAAAACTAACCGGGTTTATTTATCTTACCAAGCGAGTGTGCTCTCGTGTGGCGTGAGTTCTGATGAGATACCGAAAAATAAAAAGGAAGGAAAAAAAGGGGGGGGGGGCGAGCACAGGAGATATTCGGGTTTTAAGGATGGTTGTTTAACTATCACTCCGAGCGTGTCTGACCCCGGAGTTGGACAGCGTGGACGCTGGTCAAACCGAGACAAGATGCACGCAGGATAAGTCAAACTTCACGTCTGCGGGCTCGACAACTTTCGCCCTGTACCTGGAAGCCTAGCAGAGCTTAGGTAAACAGAACTCCTGGACGTATTCGGAAGGAATAAAGAGAGGGGCGGGGGATTACATTTGATTGTTCCATTATAATGTCAATTTGTATTTTGACGGACTCCACAGCGCGAGGAAATCACCAGGTAATTTGACACCCTTGACCCTTGGTCTTCATTGACCTTAAAATACATTTAAAGTTGCTGACCTAGAGTCACCATCGAAATTATATCTATGATTCCACACTGGTGTAAAGTTGCGGTATGCATTGGTTTACATTAACTTAAGAGGGGTTATGCCTAGAGTATTCGAATATAAGATTATAAACTGTAAAAGCTTGTGAAACAATGACTTAAAACTCAACCAGTGAACGCGAGAATCGATTACAAGGTGGCCATAATTGTCATCAGTGTATCAATAACAATAAGATGCCCTTGTACCTTAGAGAACTTATCACTCCATATGTCCCTCAGAGAGCCCTGCGCTCAATGGACTCAACGCTTCTAGTTTCTCCCTCAAAAGCTACGGTCTGCGGGCTTTTTCAGTGCACGGCCCAAAGGTTTGGAACTCACTTCCCATTTATCTCAGATAGACAACATGCTAAACTACTTTCAAGAAGAACATTAAGAGTCGAATTAAGATCTATCTGTTTAAAACTTTTTTTTTTAGATTAGTTTGTCATTTTAGCTCTCGTGTTTGTGTTTGTAATGATATCACAGCGCCCTGATCCTACATTTTGTTTGTTAACAGCGCTTTATAAGTAAAATTATTATTATTAAGTTGTCACCCTTTCATTCAACACTAGATAGACACCTTCATACAATACTAAAAAGAGATGATGTTGATGTCCAAGGGCTGAGCCCTAAGTTTGAAAAAAAACCTGTTTGGACGCCAAACAGTAAAAAAAAACTGTGAGAACACAGTTCTGTTTGAGAGAGACCCAAGTCAATGCCCATGTAAAGCATTGCTGTTTCCAATGCCTTTGGCCCCCGACGCATGCTTGGCTGCACATGGTCGAAGGCCGAGGGCACCGGGAGCCTCCGCCATTTTCCTTCGTTGTACCAAGCTAACTGTGCGGGACCCGCCATTTATGTAACGGTCCCTTTGAGGAACAGCGCATGGATGTGGGACGTGTTTGTGGGGACTTTTTTACAACCCCGCCCGTGCAAGAGGTTGACTCTCGTCTACCCGTGGGCATCCCCACAGGAGTCATGTTTCGCCATTCATTTAGCCTAGCTACCCCCTCAAGTAGCCGTTTCCACCCAGGTGCCACGATTTGGCAGAACAGCGTACCCGGGAGAAAGAGACCTTAATACAACACTAGACAGATACCTTCAAACAAAAATAGACAGACACCTTGATAGAACACCAGTACATTATGACCAATCCACTGATCATTCCACTATGACCACTCCACTGATCAGTACACTATAAACATTAACCAGTTCCCTACTTAGTACAATATAATCAGTCCACTGACACGTACACTATGACCAGCCTAGTATGACCAGACCACATTGACCATTCCACTATGACCAGTCCACTGACCAGTACATTATGACCACTCCACTGATCAGTATAAACATTAACCAGTTCCCTACTTAGAACAATATGACCAGTCCACTAGACACGTACACTATGACCAGTCTACTATGTCCAGACCACATTGAATAGTCCACTATGACCAGATCACATTGACCAGCAAACAGGATACGTAAACAACAACAAACTTCACCAGGTAAATATAGTCATTAGTTTTACATTTCCACTCTGCTCCGTGCCTTAGACCTTGGTCACGTGACGCACACTGGACACGTGACGCACACTTAAAAAAAACCGTGCCCTCCTGTAATGTTCACCCGCTAAGTCCCGCTAAGTCTTGCTGTATGGACACCATGGTTCTTAGTGCTGTGTTGACAGCGATCTACCTTGCGAACAGAAACACTGTTAGATTTTGTAAGACCCTCAAATATCCCAACCATACCCTCCAACGACCCTTCATTTTTTTTCTTTCTCCATTTCTGTAATATTTCTCTCTTCTCTTCCATCTATCTTTCTCTCATCTCTCCTCTTTCATATTTCTCCCGCTTCATCTTTTCTTGTGTTGAAATGGATTAACGCGCCATCGTCATGTAGCATTCTTGACACTAGGTACCTCCACATGGGAAACTTGGCAATCGCAGGTGTCCGAAAGGATTTAGGGCCGGCTAACTCGTGCCTACGAGCCCAGTTACCCGCAACTTAGTGATTGCTTGTTAATGTCTTGGCATACAAGAATAGCTCTTTGCGAAGCGGTTCTGTTTTGAAATACTCCGGACTTGTATTTTTTCATTCAGTTCTCCGCTGAAGATGAAAACGGATTTTCCCGATGTATTGGGTTTTCCCATCACTGAAAGACGAGGGAGGAATGTCTTCGTTTGTGTCTGTGATAGCTTCGGTAAATGTTTTTATTTTTTGAGAGTGTTTTTTGGTTCAGGACAAGAAACTTGCATGGCTGTGGTCCCTTGGATCTCATAAGCCTTCTGGGTTGATTTTAGAAGGTCGGGGGATAAAAAAAAATCCCAAGGTCCGAGAAGTTTGAAAATATAAATTTAGTTTTTTTTTTTTTTCACATTTTAATGTTACTGGAAGCAAATCACGCAGTCACATGATGGCGCTAGAGGAGATTAGAGAGAGAGAAAGGGAGGAGGGTGGAGGGAAGGGAGTACACTTCAGTTCAATGTTACTGTTATTACATAAGTACAAACATGTTAGTATGTTGAAATAGTCAATTTACACTCACACCGTAACACAAAACCCATACACATTGAAGCATATCAGCCTTTAAAAGAGTAGGGCCTATACTAATTAAACAAAAAAAAAAAACAGTTGAAGAAGATAACCATACAATTAATTAAAGCGGCCTACAAGGCACACACGTATACACACTTGACATATACAAGTGCAGCTGAAGAGCTTCTTCTTTCCTAGTACCGATAGAACATTGAATGGGTTGCCTGAATCAGCCAGGAAAACCAATGGATACGCGTAGGATGTAATTATGAACGTTTGTCATAATTAACAATAATAAAAAATGAAATCTTTATTTCCACTTGTAAGATAAGACAAGATATGATTATAATAATTACATTTATAGAGCGCTGCTAACAAACTCAATGCGCTAACATTACGATAATAATCACAAGAACTAGAATGACTGAAACTAATCTAAAAGCTTTTAAACAGATACTTATAGTAGCACTAATAAATACAAACAAAACACACATAGTGTACACACAGACTCTGGAAAGAAAAAAAAAAAAAAAAAAACCCAGAGAGAATCAAAGTGTTGACCCAAAACCAGTGGCGTAGCAAGGTACTCGTTGGCCCGGGTTCATTAAACACACCCCCCCCCTTTCGCGCCATGGATGCTACGCCACTGACCGAAACGTTGAAATAGTAGGGGGAGGATTTTGTTAAATTTATTTTGAAATGTGCGAAAAAATTTTTTTTACAATCAATGACGAAAATAAATATGGTCTGGCTTTGGGGTTTGTTTGGGGACCCTCTCTCGTTCATAATATTTACAAAGATTATATCAACTCCCTTTCTGTCTGTCTATCTGGTAACATGTCTGTACACGTTATTTCTTCGACACCCAGAATTCGTATCGAGCTGAACTTTGGCACAATTTTTTTTTCTATTACCTGGCAACACAAGAATCAATTTAGAAAATTAACCAATTAGTTAGTTAACTGTTGGTAATTAATTATTTTATTTGGTATTCCGAACAAGGAAAAGAAATTGTACTTGACTGAAATTTATAGTCTTCTAAAGTGATAAGCATCTCTCTAGCAGAGTGGTTAGAATGTCTGTTTGAGGAGGCTTGAGTCATAAGTTCAAATTCAGGTCGATACCGCTTTTTCTAATGTTTTTGAAAACCGATTACATGAAATATTTCTAATCGCACAGATTTATTGTTGTTAGTCTAGATCTATAACGAATTTACTTACCTGGCTGATTCAAACTAGTTGATACGATACACTTCGTATAAGCTTTTCTTTTTTTTCTTTTTTTTTTTACAAATATGTGTTTGAAAAAAAAATGTGTTCACTTTATGCCATCATACCAAAGCTTCTTTGTTTGAAAAATGCAACAATATCATTTGCAGTTTGATCGTTTGTGACTACTACCTTATTGTATAGTCGAAAATTCAACTTGCAGTAACCCACAAAAAATGGTGTCAGAAGTAGCTATTTACGCTGTGCATATGGTGCCCAAGAAGGGACTTTTATTTTTAGCAAGGTTATAAAAAAAAACTACAAAAAAAAAAAAAAAAAAAAAAACAAACAGAAACGTACATCGTTGAAGTGACTGTAAAAAGTAACCAAAAAAAAAAGTCCCCCTTTCTGGCCTTGCGATGTACAGAGCAGATGATGCTGAGGTCATCTTTTTCTTTCAACAACTGTTAACGAGCAGGGTGCCATGTTTTCAGCACAATGACCGACCACCTTTGCTTCACCTAACTATAGTCAGGTATCCACTTGCCCTAAAAATTTCAAAATTCAAAATCCGAGTCGCCACTGAGATTGGAGCCCAGGACCCCAGGTTCGGAAGCCAAGCACTTAACCACTCAGCCACCGCGACCCCTTGATATTTGTACATGTTTACTTATACATATAGAGCCTCCTTCGTAGACAAAGATGAGTCCATGTCTCTATGATTTCAAAGATGGCTATGGAGTCCAATCCTCACTTTAAAATGACACATAAAAGGCATGGTTAGGTAAAAATAGGTTTGGTCTACTGCTGCCTGATTTGTTTCTCAGCGTAAAGAAAAGTACTTTTTTTTTTTTTACATATATAATGGAGGAGCGGTAAAGCGCTTGGCTTCTGAACCAGGGGTCCCGGCTTCGCAAACCTGGTGAAGACAGGTTTTTTTTAATTTTGGGATTTTTTGGAAGCCTCTGAGTCTACCCAGCTCTACCTGACATGAATTGGGGAAATGTAAAGGTGATTAGTCGTTGTGCTGACCACATTATAGATAACCGTGGGACACTGAAACAAATGACCTTTAGATCGTCTGCCAAATGGATCGCAGAGTCTGAAAAGGGAGCTTTTGTTTTTTTGGATTCGTTTTTCAATATTTAAGTTTAAAAATCTTTGTATTTCTTAAGAGCCGACCTGATTAAGCAATTGGAATATAGTTTTATGATCTCCCCCTTCTCTCTCTATCTCTCTCTTTCTCTCCTTGTCTCTTTCATTGTATGTCTCTGTCTCTGCTGTCTCTTCTTTATTTTAATCTCTTTATTTTATTGGTCTTTCACTGTCTTTTTTCTCTCTTTCTCTTTGTCAGGTTTTCTGTTTCTCTTACTCCTTCTCTCTCCGTGTCTCACGTCTCTCTCTCTCTCTCTCTCTCTCTCACTCTCTCTCTCTCTCTCTTCTGTTTCTCTTGGCCACCGAGATGTCGCCGTATCTTACGAACCACAGAGCCAACAAGTCGATGAAGTTTTCTTGTGTCTATCCTAGTGATTATCTCCCGTGTTTCTTCCCCTCTTGTACACACGCGTTCACTAATTGCCATTGTTTGATGTCTAAACTGGATGTCGCCTTAATCTTGTGTGCTATCGCCGCCATTGATTAAGTCTTTAGGAGAACAAAAACACAAGACAATGTACGAAAACATTAATCTACGTCACGAGACCATTATAAGATAATAACTTTATAATAAGATTAAAAAAAAAAAAGATTCAAATTATCTTTTAAAAAAAAAAGATTCAGTTCCCGTAACTCAAAGAATGTGTCATTCTGGAAATGTTCACGGGAAAGACTTTTTAATCCTTGGAATTTTCCTGGACGAGATTTTAGCGAGAAATTCGAGCGTGAAATGTTGGTCATCATTAGCTATCAGCATACACGTACATTTTTTTTTCACTTCTGCCCAGAGAGGGTGTGTTAGTTTTGGAATTACAGACCAAACGAATGGTCTGTTGGATGAGGTCGTCTGCTGTGGATAGAGAATCATTTCTGTTGAACTCTTGCAGGTCCAACCAGATATCACATCACACGTCCTTTAAGACAACCCCCCCCCTCCTCAGTTATATTTGCACAATCATATCTCCCCCCCCCCCCCCCCCCCCCCCAGTGTTTGATTTGAAGGTCTTTGTATTGAAAACGTTTGAAGACTTTTGAGACCACAAATAAAAAATGGCGAACGTGCTTCGTCCGTGGGCTCTGATACTGACCGCACTGACCATTCAGTGTAGCACCAATATGCGTGGACACTGGTCACTATTGGGAGTAGAAACGGGCTGGTCAAATGGAATGGATAAGGGGGCAGCTATGTGCACTGAAAATGGTAATCCATTGGATCCTAAAGAATTACTAGGCCAACCATTCAATAGGTTGTCTTTATGAAGTGATACTGGTTACTTTAATGGTAACATATATAAACTACAAACAACTTCTTCTGACACCAATTGTGTAATATTACTTTAACTATACAAACAGAGGTTCAACACATAGCAGACGAATCTAAAAAGTCTATTAATAGTTCAAAACTATTTATTGACCTGTCTTATCATTCATTCAGTGATTGCAGTCACGTGACATAAGGATTGTTTGAAAGTTCAAACCTTATTACAGATTCTTTAATCAATCAATCAATTAATTAATCAATCAATCAATCAATCAATCAATCAATCAATCAATCAATCAATCTATCTATCTATCTATCTATCTATCTATCTATCTATCTGTCTGTCTGTCTATCTATCTATCTATCTATCTATCTATCTATCTATCTATCTATCTATCTATCTATCTAATTTGTTACCATCACTTCAATATCTCATAATACACATCTCACCAGGCCTCAGCGCCCTGTTCGCCCCGCCGCCCCCAACCCATCCCGTGGCCTCCGACACTGACAGCGTTATTGATGACTCCCATCAATACCAAGCCCGCTTCCGTTTAATTGGGGGGTGGCGTCGGACACGATGGGCGTATGTGCCGGTAGACGGCCAACGGTGACCAGCGCCCTAATTACATCGCCCTTTAATGAAAGAAACACTGGTGACACAGGGATCGATTACTTGTGGAGCGCCCTCCCCCCGCCCCGCTCCTGTCCTCTATGTGTCAGGCTTGGTGAACTTGTTTCTCTGTTCGCCTTACATCAAAACAAACTCGCAATATGTGCAGGCAGTTTGTTGATTAAAATTCTGTTTAAGTCTTCAGGCATTATGGTAGCTAGGATAACTGAGGAAAAAAGAACAACGCTGGCAGAAGAAAAGCAAGGCCAACGACACTAGCTCCAGCTGGAATAACCTGCCTAGTGTGCGGCCGAACATTCCGGGCTCACATAGGTCTCACCAGCCACATGAGGAGGCACAAAACCCCAGTGCAAAGCCCTCAGCCCCCTGGATGACAAAGTGGTCATCATCAAACCACGATGGACGAACTATATATATATATATATAACTAGTATAAAACTAGGAGACAGACAATAAGAGATAATGTTTCACTCTTCTAGACACCTATGTGTTGTAAACGAAGGGCAAGCGACTCATCGAGGATTTAGGGTGAAAGATGATGGCTGTTTATTTAAAGGGTATCCAAGGACGTCACAGACATGATAAGCAGTTGTTGATTTTTCTTAGCGGCTCCCGAAAGGGGGAATAGCCGCTATTGTTTTTGTGAGATCTGTCTGTCCGTGCTTCTGTCTGTCCTTTAAGTTCATCTGTTCCGTTTAGGTCGCGAAAACTAGAAAAGATGTTGAAAATCTGACATGATAATATTTTAGATCTTTCAGATTTTTGATTCAAAGGCCACTTCTTTATTTTTCGAAAGTGAAACATTTAATTTAAAAAATTAACTATGCAGGCAGTTTATTCATGAAACGAAAAACAGTTTTACAACTATTAATAGTAAAATCACGAGCTATTACATTAATAAGGTACATGGTCCCATCCTCCATGGTCAAACTCTTATGAGACGACTTAATATTATTCAAAAAAAAAAGAAAAGGTTCTAGAATATATTTTTATTACATTATTAAATGTTTTCTGTTATACAAGTCACTTGCTTTTTTAAATAAAGTGTTTACTTTTGTTTTAAAAGAGAAACCATGCATTTAAAATGCAAATAAGTTGAACATAAGTTAAAACAGCCATTCATAAGTATTACCTTCTATCCAAATAAAAGATAGGGCTGCAAGAACTTATAATATTCGTAATAGCTCCTGATATTCATGTGGCTAAGAGTAGGCCTATGTTGTTGTTTTTTTATAAATATTTCAGGGTAAACGCTTTATTGTTTCTGTCAATTTTGAGTCTTAAAAAAACATAATAAAATGAAAGAGACTTTCAACAAATATGTCTGCACGAAAACAAAGTTTTGAACTCAGGTCATTCATATATCTATATATATATATTTATTTATATTAGAATTTTTTTATTTCTTTTTTTTTTTTAGGATATCAGCTTTTTAGCTTTGACTTCAGTTGTCGAGCTGTTAACATCCTAGGAATCCTTGAGCCTTTGCCTCTTTTCTTTGCCTCTTTTTTGGGCATTGCCTCTTTTTTGGGCATTGCCTCTTTTTTGGGCTATTGGCCTCTTTATTGGGCTTTTTTTTTTTAATTAACAAAAAGATGCATATTTTATTAGTAAGCGTACAAATGAAGTAGTTACATTTTAAAGTACAATGATTGCAAACATGGCAATGCAAATAGTTACATCTAGGTTGTCATAATATTTTAACGTTTTAAATTGCTTTGTATATGGCGTTATTTTTTTCCAATAGCATATAATGAATATTTTTGAAATTTAAGGTTCATAAAATATATGTGGTGAGAATGTCAACAATAGGTAATTAAATAGAAACAATCAAAGAATGAAAGTAGAAACTTAAATGATATTAAAACATTTTAAACATCGTAGTCACATTTTTTTCCACTTTGTCTACATTGCTTATGGTTGTTTCCTTTGTGCTTTGCTACATGACCCCAGTTCTTTATATTAACTTCTATCAAACGTGCATACACCTCTATGTGTGTACACACTTATGTGAACATAGACATTTAAACATTTATAGTGTTTCTTTTGTTGTCTCCCTTTGTATGACAATTTTTGATTCCCTCCCTTGAGATTTGGAAAACTACTTCCTCATCATCAAGGTGGAAATCCTGTCTGCTAGAGTCAGTATATCGGGAGTTTCTGTTCAGAGACAATTTCTCTGTGGCTTTTTTTTTTTTTTTTGGTCACAGGGGCCAATTTAGAGTCTTACTGAAAGTGATTTTATATGTATCTATATCTATCTATCTATATACAGATATATATAAATAATTTTTTTTCTTGAATATTTTCCCCCCCTTTTTCCCCCCCTTTTTTAATTTTTCCTCTTCCCCTCTTTAATATATTATTTCTCTGTAGACTGCACAAGCATGCGCAATATTGACAATGGTGATGGGGAATTTTGTTTTAACAATAGTAAAAACTTTGACATATGTAAAAAAAAAAAAAATGAAACTAAATACTAATTTAGTAACAATTTGATGTAGAAGCTTGTTGTGATATGAGGATATGTCGATGCTCAATATTAGAACAACAAAAGAAGAATAATGTATGTACATATTGTAAACGTCTGCAAGGTATTAAGAAATAATATATTTATATGTAGACTGCACAGGTATGCACAATATTCGTAAAGAAGTCACTATGGACATAATTATTAAAAAGTACAAATTTATACGAAGAATTGTTTGCATAGAAATCATGTGGTCATACCCGATTCTCACTACAGGAACAACAGAAGAAAAACAGTGTTTACATAAAACGTAAAGGTCTGCCCTTGTTCTTGATTTCTTGGAGTTACTCTTCTTTCCCTTTTCTTGGGTTTTCACGTGTTCGCTCCTGGTTCCTTATTGTGTTTCCGTTCCTTGACTTGCCGGCCTAATGTTCCATTTCGATATGATTCTCTGTTTTAATCGAATGAGATCTCTCGTTTTCTCCTGCCTAACTCGCTCGTCTTTGTAGATCAAAACTTTGGTTTAAGTCTTTACAGTCACAGGCTCAAGGCGTGGCCTTCGTGATTGTGTACTGTCTTGAATTGTCTTAACCCTTGTCAATTTCAAGGAGCGATCACTGTTTTTTTAAATTTTATTTGGAGTACTAGCTTTTTTAATTATATGGTTACAGACTTGACTTAGACTTAGATCCTCCCGCGCCATTCGGCGCATTGGGCGGCAAGCTGTCTCCATAAAGATCTGTCACTGGCAATGTCTGAAGCCTCCTCCCACCTGGTGTCCACTGTTCTGAGGTCCTCCATGAAGGTGTGTCGCCAAGTAATACGAGGACATCCCTGTTTGCGCTTTCCTTGTTTTGGCTTCCATGTTATCGCAACTCTTGGTGTGCGTAATTCATTTTGACGTAGAACATGTCCCGCAAACCTCATGCGACGCTCAGTCACAACCTCACCAAGTGTTCGACTCCCAGTTCGGCATAGGATTTCCTTGTTTGAGACCCGATCTGTGTAACTGACTCCTAAAATCCGTCTCAGCCATCTCTGTTGAGCCACATTTAGTCTTTTCTCAATTTTGACAGATGACTTCCACGTCTCACATGCATATGTAGCAGTTGGAATGACGATTGTGTTGAGAAGGTGTATTTTTGTCTCGAGTCCAATGGCTTGGCTAGTCCAAATAGGCTGCAGCCTTTGGAAAATGCTCCCTGCCATTCCTATTCGGCACTCTACATCATGGTAAGCATCTCCATCATTTGTTATGATGCTGCCAAGGTACGTGAACTTGTCCAGCTCTTCAAGCTTTGACTCGCCAAGTCTGACGGGGACACCCTTTGCCTTATATCCCACTCGCATAATTTTAGTCTTATCCAAGTTTATGCGGAGGCCAATTTTGGGTGCCTCTCTGTCTAGGCTCTCCGTCATTTCTTGAATGCATTTATTTGTAGCCCCGAGTAGTGCAACATCATCAGCAAAGTCCAAGTCCATCAATCGGAGCTGTTCATGCCATGGAATACTCCTCAGCAGTTCTTGGGTCTGTCTTGACCTTGAGATCATTGTCTGGAGAGGGGTCCTTGAATATGTAAGTTAGGCGACAGTTGGTTAAGGGTCTCTTTAAAGTGCTCTACCCATCTACCCATAAAAAGGATCATTTGGGATATATATCTATACACACGCATACACACTCGCATACACATATTCATATATATATATATATATATATATATATATATATATATATATATATATTCCCTTTTCTTTAAGTTAATGGACAATCTTGGTATTTTTATTTAGCGCTATATTGTTTACTTTGCGTTCAATAATTTTCTTAATAATGTGATCTAATAATACTTTACCATATTGTTTATTATGGTAGACAATTTGTAGGTAGGTATTCCAAATAAGGTTTCTATATTCTGATAAAATAATTACATTGATGTCTCTTGGTTTTTTATTTATGGCTTTAGGTACTTTATTAAAGAAAATAGCAGTATTTACATTTGCACAGGTTTGACTGTTTGCGTCAATAATATCTTGTAAAGTTTTTTTTGCTGCCTCAACCAGCTCACATTCACTAAATAAGTGTTTCTCTGGGTTTTGGTTTTCTTTTTTACAAATTACACAGGCATATCTGGACCCTGTTGTAGTTGAGAGTCTTCCTTTTATTGGGGTCATCCCGAAGAGTAATCTGTAGGCTACTTCTCGTGCTTTGGGTGTTATGTGTTTGTTATGTAAATGCGTGAATGTGTCTGTCCAATTGGTTGGTTTAACCCCTAACTCCCTGACCCACTTTATTCTAACTTCTAGGTTTTCTTTCAACTTGTCTCTGAGTATAGTGTATATTGTTTTTGAGTCGTGGTGTGTTATGTTTTCATTGCTGGGTAGGTGTCTTGTGAGTCATCTGTAGAATGGATGTGTATGGTTACCAAAATGATGGGGTGTGTTGTTTTGAATGGGGAGGAGTTTGTTTAGTCTAAGTCCAAAATAATATAATACTAAGGGGAAGTTATTGGGAGACCTTACTACTTTCCCTACAAATTTTATTCTAAGCGTTGTGTGAAGCGTTCTAAGATTGTTGTGTGAATGTCTTGTAAGCCTATCCCTCCTTCTTTTTTGTCTTGTATGAGTGTTGTATGTTTTATGTTCCTTATTGTGTTTTTGAAAATAAAATTTCTGATAGTGGTATTGATGTTACTTATGAAATTAGGAGGAGGTTCTACTATATTTGCTAAGTAGATTATCTTCGGGATGACCAAGTTGTTTATTAATATAGCTCTCCCAAATATGGTTGTCGCCATATATTGAAACATTCTAATCACGTTCTTTGTGTGGGCCAGAATCTCCGCCCACTGTACATGGCAATAGTGTGCTGGGTTGCTAGTCCACACGATGCCACATACTTTTATTTCTTTCTGTATTTTAAGCTTAAAGGGAATGTTGGGGGGGATTTCCCACCTACCCAGTCCCATAATTGAGGATTTATTAATGTTTATTTTGGACCCGCTCGCCCTCCCAAATAATGTAAATTTCTCTATAATGTTAGCTATGTCTTTTTCTGAGGTGGGGAAAAGTGTGGTATCGTCGGCATAAGCTTTAATTTTGACTACGGGGGTTGGACCGCGGATTTTTATTCCTAAAATAAAAAGGGTATATAAAAAGGGGGATAGGGGACAATCTTGTCTAACAGATCTTCTAATAGAAATCTTGTTGCTTAGTGTTTGATTTATTATAAGTTGACTTGTGGCATCGGTGTAGACTAGCTTTATGTTTGTTATCAAAGTCTTGTCTATGTCTGTCTTGTCTAGTATTTTGAATAAGTAGTCATGGTCAATTCTGTCGAAAGCTTTTTCTTGATCAATGGACATGAGGGCTGCTTTCAAGTCTTTGTCTTTTCAGTAATATGTGATGTCTCCTAGAAAGTGGTTCAGTTCGTCTATATTTTTTTCCGGGTTGCTACAGTACTGGTCTTGTCCTAGTAGGTGGGGTATAAGGGGCCTAACTCTTAAAAAAATCATTTTGGTCAGCAGTTTATAGTCAGCATTTAAAAGGGAAACGGGTCTAAAGTTACTAGGTGTTGTGTTGTTTTCAGGTTTTTTTGGTAATAGTGTGATGTATGCAAGATTAAAGTCTGTAGGCGTCTGTCCTGTTTCTAACATGTCATTGTATAGTCTTAGTAGTAGGGGTCCTATTTGGGAGAAAAAAGTTGTATAGAATTCATATGTCAAACCGTCTGGGCCAGGGGATTTGTTATTTTGTGTTGTGTCTAAAGTAGCCCTCAGCTTCTCTAATGTAAAGGGTCTATTTGTCTTTTGTTTTTCTGATGGAGGTAATGTTTTACAGTGTTTTAGAAGTAGGTTTTGTGCGTCTGTATCTGTTTGTTCTTCATTATACATGTTAAAGAAATGTTTTGTAAAAATTTCTATTATTTTGTCACTCTCCTGTATTTTGTTTCCTTCTTTGTCTGTTGTGTTGGTTATTATTCTATTTTTGTGTGTATTTTGTTCTAGCACCAAGTATAATTTGTTTGGCCCTTCTGATATTTGGGTGTTTTTGCATCTGATTTCGGCTCCTCTATATTCAAGTTGTGTGGTTAGGTCTGTTTTTTCAATTTCATCCTGCGTTTGAGTAAGCAGATTTTTTTATTCTGTTTTCTTCATTGACCCTCTTTGTTTGTTTGATTCTTGCTAAGATTTTGAATTGTTGTTTGATTGAATTTGTTATTATTGTCCACGTCTGGGTTAATTTGTATTCGTTTTCTATGTCTTGTGCTGTTGCTAGCAGGAGTTGGTTTAGTACTCTTTGGATTAGTGGGTCTTCCAAAAGGTTGTTTAACTTTTTTGAATATTTTATTATATGGAAACTATGACTACCTGCCATTCCTGTTTACACTTCATTATCATTATAAAAACTAAAAATATGTGTTCATATTTGAGTGATGCTGTGTGTGCATATTTTTGGTCTAAAAATATAATTATACTGCTAGAAGAATGCACTGGCTGTGATGGTGATAACCAAATGTTGAATTGCTTATTTAAAAGTATTGCATCATGTTTAACATTGCCAAAGCGTGGAAGGACTGCATGCTGCATACCAATTTTTTTTGCAGTTTCTGGACAAAGTATGTGACTGAACAAAATATATAAAACAAACAAACAAAAATTATGTTTTTCTTTGTAAAATAATTTAGCACAGGGGTTCTCAACCTGTGGATCGTGACCCCCTTGGGGGGGGGGGGGTTGATTGACGATTTGAAAGGGGTCGCCTAAGACCACCGAAAATATGGATTGTTATTGTCTATTCTTCTATTGCTGCATGTGTGTGGGGGGAGGGGTCGCAACAGACTTGGGGGGGGGGGGTGGGTAAAAAGGGGTCGGCGAGCATAAAAGGTTGAGAACCGCTGATTTAGCCCCTTCGAAGACATGAGATTCAGGAGATATAATAGTACACAAAAGAGTCTATCGTAGCTGAATGTTCCGATGTCAAAGTATATAAGTGTGTAGCCGTTTGTGAAAGAAGACTTTAAGCGATTGGCAAGAGCAAATCAGGCCCCGTAACAGAATTTCAATTCAGCAAAAAACTTGCCCTATGAATAGTTTGTTTTAAATATCTGGTTATCTCTGTATTTATGTATGATGAAAAGTCGACATTTAGGGTAAACTATTTGCACTCCATCGGCAAGTAGGCCTACAGTGGACAATACTCCAATGACAAACACGAAAATGACCAGTACATTTGTTACTATTAATTCAGTGGCCAGTACTTCAGTGGCTAGTATTACAACCGGTCAGTACTCCATGGCCAGTACTTCATGGCCTGTACATCATGGCCAGTATTTCATGAAAGTTATTTCAGTGGTCAGTACTTCAGTTACAAGTACTTCAGTAGCCAGTATTTCACTGACTAGTACATCAGTAGCCAGTATTTTAGTGGCCAGTATTTTAGTCACCAGTACTTCAGTAGCTAGTACTTTAGTGGCCAGTATTTCTGTGGCCAGTACTTCAGTAGCCAGTATTTCAGTGGCCTGTACTTCAGTAGTTAGTACTTTAGTGGTCAGTATTTCAATAGCCAGTATTTCTATGACCAGTACTTAAGTGTCTATAACGTCAAAGCTCGACAAGTACTCTGAACTAGGAAAACTTTTTTTTTTGTTTCAATATCTTGGTCCATGACACATTTGAAAATTCTTTTGAGCATTCTAACATTTGTGTTGAGGGCATTGACGTTAGGCAATAAAAGTGTCACACTTACACACTGACATATGTGAACTTATGTACTCTCCCATTCCCCCCCCCCCCACACACACAAACTCAAATTGAGGACTCTACTCTCTGACTTAACCCCCCCCCCTCTCCCACAAACACGCCCCTGTAAGACACCCAAGGAGGTGACAGAGTTCCAGGCGGACTTTTTCTGCGCTGCGAACATTTCAATCTCTTATGACAAATCTGAAGAGCTCTTTTAAATCGAATAAATGGATAGAATAGCGAGAAATGGAGCTGGAAGGTGGAGGGTGGGAAGTGGGGCGCCAATATGCTAATGACCTCTCCCCTCCGGTTTCTCTCTTCTGACATACGTCATAGACCAGAGTTCTTCATGAAAAAACTTCAACTCTTCAACATTTGCTAAAATCGTCACCATTCTTGTGGTGAAGAGTCCATAGGGCAGAGGTTCAGTCTGGTGCATTACACTTATTGGGCTGATCACGTTACGTATTGGAGGATGGAGGTATTTGGCGAGAGAACTTCCAGTAAAAGGGTGGTGGGGGGTGTCCTCCATCCCACCACCAGAGCCCCCTAAAGAGATCGCGGGACAATTTGGTGCTGGTACAGTTTATGGGGAAGTCACTCCTGAAAGCCCGCTATTAAAACTGGTTGTTTACGGGGCCTGTGGACCCGTGGCTGTAAGCACAACCTCGCGCGACCTCTGGCGGCACCGGTTTACGACTCGCGAATATCTATTCAATGTTCGACCAGGTAGCGACGTCTGGTAGGGATGTAACTCACTGCAGGTCTTCACCTCAAGCCGCCCTTTCCCCTTTCAGAGTCTACCTCCTTCAGCACCCCAGCCCTCAATGCGTCACCTTCTTTTAAAATCTACTAATGCATGCGAAAAGAGTTACAGACCAATCAACAGTAAACTAAGCGTCACGTGTTTCGCTGTAATTTGATTGGAGGCTTCCAGGATGGGGAGGGGCTATACTATATGAAATGCAGTTAGTTCAAACGAAGTGTGTTTAGGAAATATGCCCCGGAAGGTCATCATAATCACAGCAAAGTCTCCTCCTTTAAGAGGCTGCCGGGTAGTGTGGCATGCGCTCTGCACTGTGGTTAAAGGATTTCGATCGACCTGGGTTCAAACCTTAACCGCCGCTTACTCCCGTCGTCCGCGGAACATTCTGGCTAGGATGTTATTCACTAAATACATTGTATAGAGCTATCTCATATATCTTTTGTTCCTTCATGTAGCGCTTAATCTGATCATCTTTGAGGGCGATGACGCGCAAAATGCATCGGCCTCCGTGCCTAAGAAAAATTTCGACACTTTTGTCGCGTGCCACAGCACCGTAAAAGAAAATTGAGATAAGATAGAGAAGGCATTTTTTAAATTTGCGATCCGATGTAAATTCAAACATTTAATTCCAGAGTATTTACTTGGATGTTGCAAGATGTTTGTCTAGCTTCTTACAGTCCTGTGGCATCGCAAATACTCCAGATCGAATCACTGAATAAAAATGTTAATTTTTGAAATAGTTAGTTAAGATGTTCATTTGAGCGAAAGTTATACTTAAGATGTTCATTTGTGATGTAATGACTGAAAAATTCCTTGAACGCTTTGTTTTTAACGCTTATAATGTGATGAGTTGTGGATAGCTAACCACAGAACGTAATGAGCAGGGTCAACATTCTCCCTACCACCTCTTTACACATGACGTCACTCAGAAATACCATCCCATTCACATACATCATCAGACATCACAGAGGCATATGACATCAGACATCACAGAGGCATATGACATCAGACATCACAGAGGCATATGACATCAGAGATAACAGAGGAATATGACACCAGGTATCATAGAGGCATATGAAATCAAACATCTCAGAGGCATATATTATCTAATAACACAGACGCATATATCATCAAACATCACAGAGACATATGACACCAAACATCACAGAAGCATACGACATCAAACATCATTTCTTCTACAATCATGTCAAATAGTGTCCATTCATTTCTTCTACAATCATGTCAAATAGTGTCCATTCATTTCTTCTACAATTATGTCGAATAGTGTTTTTTCTTCTTTCCGCTGGCTCTTCATGAAGTTAAACGAGGCTTTCATATAATAATTGATAACAGAATATGTTCGTTTTTACAAAACACATTTTTTTTTATTTTGCATTGTCGTTCTTCCATATTGTCATTGCTGGAAATTATGAACCAAGGGAAGCAATCGCTTTGTAAAAAAAAAAAACATCTCTAGTTAAATAGTCCCTAACGAAGTGCTCGCGGTTATTTTCCCCCAAACTGAATCAACAAGTAGCCGGGACGGCCATCCAAGTTTCCCGGGGAAAGTCGTTATAATAGTTCGCTTGAATTGTCCGGCTTTTTTCTCCATGTCCAAAGCTCTGGACGCTTCAATGACGCTGGACGTGACTTGCAGACGTCTCTCTCGCCCAACGAGCATGTCCGCCGTCTGGATAATTGAACCAATCAGCATTCGGATAAACTTAACAGGGGAAAAAAAACAACTTAGTAGTGATAGTAGTTTAGCCTGTCATTGATGCGGGGTGGGGGGGGGGGGGTAGAGGACACAATGTTGAAAGCTAGGAGGACAGGCGGGAGGGTGTCCTCTTAAAATACAAGTTTTGGCTCACGGCTTTGATGATACTAGATGGAGAAAGTCTGTCCGCGTGAGTAGACATGTGTATGGAGATGTACTCACGAGGGTAATTTCATGACAGACCCCTGGTACACGCCAATACAGGACAAGGGAAGAGTATGATAGCCACGAGATATTTTGTGGGAAAAAAAACATCTTTTTATTATGCGTCTGTAAATAAGGGTGTGTTTGAGAGAGAGAGAGAGAGAGAGAGAGAGACAGAAAGAGAGAGAGAGCGAGAGAATGAGAAAGAGAGAGAGAGACAGAAAGAGAGAAAGAGAGAGATAGAGAGAGAGAAAGAGAATCTAGTATTTCTTTGTTCTACATGCAGATCAATTTTAATTCTATTTCATTTTCTTTTTAAATTTTATTTTGTACTATACTGTTTTCATTTGTTTTTTAAATATTTGTTTTTATTATTATAGCTCTGTCTAGTCAATGTACTATGTTCTATGGACCTAACTGTTGTTATGCAGGGGCTACCGAAGATGTTTGACCTGAACATTGGTCATTACGACCCATTTATTTTTCGGTCAGGCATGTTTTCTATTATAAATACGGATGTCTCCTAGATGTGTCTGTCTCCTAGATGTGTCTGTCTCCTAGATCTGTCTGTCTCCTAGATGTGGATGTCTCCTAATAGTGGATGTCTCCTAGATGTGGATGTCTCCTAGATGTGGATGTCTCCTAGATGTGGATGTCTCCTAATAGTGGATGTCTCCTAATAGTGGATGTCTCCTAGATGTGGATGTCTCCTAGATGTGGATGTCTCCTAGATGTGGATGTATCCTAGATGTGGATGTCTCCTAGATGTGGATGTCTCCTAGATGTGGATGTCTCCTAGATGTGGATGTCTCCTAGATGTGGATGTCTCCTAGATGTGGATGTCTCCTAGATGTGGATGTATCCTAAATGTGGATGTCTCCTAGATGTGGAAGTATCCTAGATGTGGATGTCTCCTAAATGTGGATGTCTCCTAAATGTGGAGGCAGATAAAATTCATTTCGTTCGGCTTTTTTTTTTGTTTTGCAAGGAAGCTAACTCTGTGTGTCTGGATCGTCTAGCATCAGAGTGTGAGCCACTGCATTGTTTAGTTTTCTCTCTCTACCACCCAGTGTCTGAACGTCTGCGGTTTGAAGCATTCCTTTCCATCTAGATTCTAGATCGACCTCCGCCAAAATATGTGAACGATTAGTTCTATAAATAGCAAAAGTACCCTTAACTCTTTCTCTCCGTAATTATTTACCACATTCTGGTGGAATCAACGTTAGTATCGTCAGTTAGGAGAAAAAGAGTTAATAATAAGTGAACAGCTACTATACACCGAATTTACGGACCCACTTATGCGCTAATCAGACTATACTTTTAACTCTCTCTCTCTTAATTAACGATACAACCGTTGATTTGACCCCATTAAATTAAATTAAATTTTGGTTTTAGAAAGTATTATTTGTGTTATATAAAAAGAGCAGGCAACTCTCCTACAATTCTATACCAAAAGTAAAACGTTTCCTGATTACAAACAAAAATGTTATTGAAGTTTCATCCTAACAGGGTAGAATGTAAACAAATGTGAAAAATGAACCATTTTGTCAGAACGAGGAAAAATTTTTTTTACGGAGATAAAGAGTTAATAACTCTGCAAAGAGGCTAAATGGTATAGATTTAGAGAATTGAACCCAACGATTTGGGTTCCTTGATGAGCGTTGGTATTATGGTTTTAGACGAATCGACTTCGATCCATATCTTATCTTATAAATTACAGACGTTACTTCAAAAGATAATATAATAACGTCCTACGTGTATCCCTTAAAGCGCGGTGGCTGTGTGGTAAACCGCTTGGCTTTCGAACAGGGAGCCCGGGTTTAAATCCTGGTAAGGACTGGGTCTTTTAAATTTCGGGATCTTTAGGGCGCCTCTTAATCCACCTAGCTCTAAATATCTATCTGACATAAGTTCGGGAAACGTAATGGCGGTTGGCTGTTGTGCTGGCCACATGACACCCTCGTGGGACACAGAAGCAGATAATCTTTACATTATTTGCCCTCTATCAATTTTAAGGCCTGAAAGGGGAACTTTACGCGTATCCATGTAAATCATTGGTTTTCCTGGCTGATTCAGGCAACCTGTTCCACTTTTTAATGGCACTAGAGAAGAACGAGCACTTTTAAGAAGTCGTTATAGAGAAAGGAATAAGAAATGTGCCAAGTGATGGACGTTTTCACACGTGAACACTGAAATGAACACGTGACTATTATTGTTGAACAAAACACAACTGAGAATTGGTACTTTGATAGACATTTGTAATCATGTTTCCTGAACACATTTGCAATCATGTTTTCTGAACACACATTTGCAATCATGTTTCCTGAAAACACATTTGTAATCATGTTTCCTGAACACACATTTGTAATCATGTTTCCTGAACACACATTTGTAATCATGTTTCCTGAATACACATTTGCATTCATGTTTCCTGAACACTCATTTGCAATCATGTTTCCTGAAAACACATTTGTAATCATGTTTCCTGAACACACATTTGTAATCATGTTTCCTGAACACACATTTGTAATCATGTTTCCTGAATACACATTTGCATTCATGTTTCCTGAACACACATTTGCAATCATGTTTCCTGAACACACATTTGTAATCATGTTTCCTGGACACACATTTGTAATCATGTTTCCTGGACACACATTTGTAATCATGTTTCCTGAACACACATTTGTAATCATGTTTCCTGGACACACATTTGTAATCATGTTTCCTGGACACACATTTGTAATCATGTTTCCTGGACACACATTTGTAATCATGTTTCCTGGACACACATTTGTAATCATGTTACCTGGACACACATTTGTAATCATGTTTCTTGAACACACATTTGTAATCATGTTTCCTGGACATACATTTGTAATCATGTTTTCTGGACACACATTTGTAAACAGCTTATAAGAACGATGATAGATTATAAGAAATATTAGAGCGATCATTAAGCAATAAATAGCAAGAAAAAAATAAGGATTTGAGCGCCACAGCAAATTTAGCGTTTTAAAAGATTCTACCTCTTTTATTTTTAAAGGCAATGTTATGTGTTTTTTTTTAATTTACATAATATAAAGTCTATTCAGTACGGTATTTCATAATAATAACAATACAATACATGCATATAAACAGGTGGAAATTGGAAATATTACAACTATTCCTCTAGGACTCTAGGGCTTCTGGTCCTGTTAGTAGTGCATTATACAATTAAAAAAAACAAAACAACAAAAACAATATTCGAAGTTATTTTTTTTTATTAAATGCAAATAGTCAAAACCAAATAAAACAACAATGAAATGTTACTATGATAACTACACTCTCAATATAAATATATGGTATACTAGTCACAGCTTCTGTAATAATTCCAGTGTCTCAGAACGAATTAAAAACAGAACCTTAACTGACAATCGCATTTTTTTAACAACAATTTTTTTTTAGACATCATGAGCTCCATTTATTAATAGATCTATTAGACCAAGCAGCCAATTGTTTGTCTTTTAAGAACGGATTCGAAATGTAAGTAGCCAATCAGAACCTTAATGGATTTTAAAAATGAAATCATTACGCCCATATACGATCTTTTCAGCTGCTGTAGGAACTTTTTTTTTGTCTGCACGAGAAACATATAGGCCTGCATGTCGCCAATTTATATTTAAATAACACGAGTAATGATCTCCCTTGAGCGATCCTACTTTTTTTTTGTATGCCATTGTGCGACTATTAACAAGGATGATGTAATTAGAATAATTTCCAAAACCTCAAATAAAACGGCGTGTGAAAATTTCTGCTTGGTTTGATATAAAATTTAAATGAAATTAATTTGTCATAAATTAAGCCTGTCATTTTTTGTTTTCTTTTTAGAAGGAAGGGAGGCGAAAAAAAAAGTGGTAGAGTTATCGTTCTTGAGTGAGTGATTTCCCCTTCTTACTCAGCCGATTGTGGTTTTTATATGCTACACCGAAAATGGGGGGTGTGGGGGATTGAAAGAGATTTGGTTTGGGGGAGGGGGGGTTAGAGTAAATGCAGTTTACAGAGATGGTGCATGCCGTGAGAGGAGGGGAGTGCAGAGTCCAGGAGAGAGAGAAGGGGGGGGGGGAGAGATATGAATGCACAAATAATTGTCTACGCTTGAATGGACTTAATCAGAAAATTACGGCGTCCTCATTAGGTGGCCGAGTGCAGAGTAGGGACGAGCGATCAGTTACAGATGTACGCGTAGCCGTTCCACTGTACCCTTGAGATGTACAAGTACACTTTATGTCACGGTATCCACACAATATACATGCATACAAGTCACGGTAGCCACAGAATATACATGCATACATGTCACGGTAGCCACAGAATATACATGCATACATGTCACGGTATCCACAGAATATACATGCATACATGTCACGGTATCCACAGAATAAACATGCATCCATTTCACGGTAGCCATAGAATATACATGCATACAAGTCACGGTAGCCACAGAATATACATGCATACATGTCACGGTATCCACAGAATATACATGCATACATGTCACGGTATCCACAGAATATACATGCATACATGTCACGGTATCCACAGAATATACATGCATCCATTTCATGGTATCCACAGAATATACGTGCATCCATTTCACGGTATCCACAAAATATTCATGCATCCATTTCAAGGTATCCACGAGATATTTACATGTATGAGTGGTTTAGCGCTGGGGTCCTCGGTTTGAATCTCGTCCAAGACTGGGATTTAGAATAACGGGATCATTAGGGCGCCTCAATTATAATGGGTACCTAATTTAAGTTTGATACGGTAAAAGAAGTTGGAGGTTGTACTGGCCACATGACACCCTGCTCATTAATTTCTGGTTAAGAAACAGATTTCCTTAACATCATCTGTCCTATAGATCATAAGGTCTGAAAGGGGAACTTTATGTATAATGTATGTATGTATGTATGTATGTATGTATGTATGTATGTATGTATGTATGTATGTATGTATGTATGTATGTATGTATGTATGTATGTATGTATGTATGTATCTATCTATCTATCTATCTATCTATCTATCTATCTATTTATCTATCTATACATATCACAATATACATGTCACAGTTTCCATGAGATAAACATCGCCGAGTTATATATCTCACATGCTACCTTTTTCAGAAAGCATTTTTTGGTTGTTTCTTGCATGAAATAAAAACGTTAGTCAGTAGCTGTGATTTGAACTAGACCAGCTGATAATTTGAACTAGACATCTGATGATTTGAACTAGACATCTGATGATTTGAACTAGACATCTGATAATTTGAACTAGACAGCTGATGATTAAATTAGATAAAGATTAAATAATTAAAATATTTTGCCAAGTTTACAAGTTTTCAACAATTATGGTCCTTTATTCTTAATTGAAGTTTAGGCCCACAATTAAACTTTTTATAAAGAGAAAAAAAATAATGCTTGTAAGAAGTTTTTAGGTCTAGAAGCAGTTGATGGTACCTTGCTAATGCTGACTTTGTTTTTGCAGTACACTTATCTTGTCTTCTTATCTTATATGATACAGACGTTACTTCAAAAATGAAGAAAGCAAGAAGATCAAGAAGAAGCGGCGTCACTGAGGTTTGTGTCAGCTGGTGCGGTTAGCGCATCGAGTCATTTCCCCCCTTCCCAAATCAAACTTTCTCCTTAAAATTTCTCTATAAAGCTATCTTTGTGTTGTTGTTTTTTTATATTTGACGAGTCGAGAAAATGAATTAGTTATTTACATTCATTAATTGTTGCGCTACTTTTAAATGAAGTTTGATTGCTTGTAAGATTAAGAAAATTAAACACAAACTGAACATCAACTGATGGCTGCCAGGTCGATTGGTATGCGCTTTGGGCTATCGACTCGATGGTCTCGGGTTCGATGCCTGCCTGTGGCCTTATTTCTGATCGTCCTGGGGGATGTTTCAGCTAGGCCGCTAGGATGTAATCATCATCTTCTTCGTCTTATACATTACAGACGTTTCTTTAAAAAGAAGATAATTACGTCCTACGCATTTCCTGTGTCAATCTTGTCATGCGTGTCAATCAACTCTGCTAAGTCCTTGGTTTTCCTGGCTGATTTAGGCAACCCATTCCATTCTCTAATGGCACTAGGGAAGAGGGAGAACTTGTACGAATTCGTTCCAGCGTACGGAATAAGAAATGTGCCTCTATCTTTGTGTCTTTCTGAGTATTTCATTAGGCTTTGTTTTTCTATTTGTAAGTTCTGGTTCAGTGTTTTATGTACTAAAGCTAATTTACTTTTGAGTCTTCTGTCCTAAAGTGTCTCTAAGTTTAATAATTTGACTAAAGGTGTTACCCTGATGAAATGTGAATATCCCTTTTGTTATACATCTCACTGCTCTATTTTGTCTTTGGTCTAGTTTGCTGATGTTTTCTTGAGTTGAGAAAGCAGCAGACGAAGCACAGTAAACAAACAATTTTTTTAAAAATATATTTTACAGTTGTTTTTTTTTTTTATTTAAATACAACTTTTAGGAGCGGAGACGGTTTTACTGTAAACTTTCGGGTGTTTAAGTCACAATTAGTAAAATACATTTTTACTACATCTAAAAAAGGATTAAAAAAACAACAACAACAAAAGACAAGAAACAATTGTTATCAACAAACACAGGACCGACAATTACTAATTTTCACACTCGTCAGATCTAAAGCATCTATGACATGATCATCCCCCATATGGTCTAGTGGTTAGGATTTCTGGCTTTCATCCAGGCGTCCCTGGTTCGATTCCCTGTATGGGAACTTTTTAATTTTTTTTCACGCACTACTAAAAATGCATTGTGAAATGAGTAGTTCTTTAACCGTAGAGCCATTTCGTTATAAAGTTAATTCTGTTCGATCCGAGAACAAAGTTGATAACTGATGCATGAAGTCACGCCGATTTTCTTTACAGAGATATTTCTATGTCTGATTTGCTTGATTAAAAACAATATAGGGGCGCCAACATTTCAATGAGAAAAAGGGGGAGCGCAATCCCCAGGTTTACTCTGTCGTATTAAAAATTGTTATTTGCAGTGCTTTTCGTTTTCCGGTGAGAGATTTAGACATGCATGAGAAATGCGATCCCGCAAAAGGACATTGTCGGTGAAGCTCCTGGCATTAGAATAATGCCTCGCTGTGGTGCATGAATGTGCATTAATGAAAGCGAGGCGCCAGAACAATGACGTCAATGATATCTTTATTTTTTTTTTCTCCAAATACTCTCTACACTTACGGTTTTGTTTGAGGAAGAGTAGTTGGTTTGAAAGGGAAATAACTTTAACAAGGACAGTAAAAATTCACTCCCTTGGTTAATGTAAGAAAAAAGGCCAAGAGTCTACGGAAATATAAACCATAAGGCCTCAGACAAAAATGAAAGTCATAC
Organism: Biomphalaria pfeifferi; assembly: GCA_030265305.1. Lineage (NCBI taxonomy): Eukaryota > Metazoa > Mollusca > Gastropoda > Planorbidae > Biomphalaria > Biomphalaria pfeifferi. The sequence goes on from JASAOG010000281.1 coordinate 498,057, forward strand.
TGAATTCAGTGAATTGACATTGAGGTCAAATGTGTACTATTATACTAGAGATTCAGCACAAAGACCAGAAACATTTATTTTCCAAGACTATTTTAGTAGTCCTACGCAATGAAAGCTCACTAAATCAGTGGTTCCCAAACTTTTTCCTTAAAGGAACACATTACACCTTCTAAGTATTTAGCGGAACACCTTGTTTATTTTTAGAGAGATTAATTCACCTGGTGGCCTACTAGATATCTAGTTAATTAGGCCAGTAGTTCGTGGAACACCTATTCAGGCCTCGCGGAATACTAGGGATCCGCGGAACACAGTTTGGGAAACACTGAACTGAACTACAAAGCTTATATCAACTCTGCCTATCTGTCTGTCTGGTAAAAGGTGTGTACACTTTATTTCTCCCACACCCATTTTATGGTCAAGTTGAAACTTCACACAACTATTCATTGGTGTAGTCAAGACATAAATCAATCAATAACAAGGTTACAAAAGACAGTTTGTGTGGAAACACAAACTCAAAATCGGCCCCCGAAGTGGTCCACCCAGGCAGGCTTCAATATTTTCAGAAAGAACATCCGAATGAAATTATATCAAAGATAGAGAGATAAGCATGGAGAAAGAAGGTTAACAGTTAACAGTGCCCCAACTTTCCCGCAGATCAAAGGATAGATGAAAGTGAATGTTAAGTTAGATGTGAACCTGGCCTAACCAGTTCCCCTTTCAGACCTTGTGGTCTATCGGGCAGATGATGTAAAGTTCATCTGTTTTTGAGGTCTACGGTTAACGAGGGTATCATGTAGCCAACACAACGACCACCGCCTTTACTTTTCCCCAACTAATGTCAGGTACCCATTAAAGCTGAGTGGACTCAGAGGCGCCCAAAGAATCCACAATTGAAAATCCCAAAAAAGTCTTCACAGGGACCCCCGGTTCGGAAGCCAAGCGCTTTACCGCTCAGCCACCGCGCCTCCCCTGGCCTAACAGATGTCTTATAATTGATCTTATTGTTTTAAAAAAAAAAAAAAGATCTCCGCATTAAAAATAAATGTTCAGGAAAATAAAGTTTACAAGATTACTATTTGTTTTAAATTGGGTATAACTTATAATGCATACTAATTAGCTTTTTCTCTTTAAAAAAACTGCTTGCAAAACTAATTTAAAAAATTAGATTTTTCGCTTTCAGAAAAAAAAAGTAGCCGTTGCATCAGAACTTTAAATGGTCTAAAATATTGTGATGTCGGATTTTCAATATCTTTTGTAGTTTACGAGATCTAAACGGGACGGACAGACGGACAGACATTTCGCACAAAACTAATAGCGTCTTTTCCCCTTTCGGGGGCGCTAAAAAAGTAACCAAGTCGCCAATAAATTACTTGTGAATATTTATTTTGTTTGATACCAACAAGAAAAACTAACGATTCAGTAATCACTGATACGGCTAAATTTGTTGGGTTTAGTTCTCTTAAATAAATGTTAACGATATTTCTCCCTCGCTCATTCTCCGATCAAGTTGATACTTTGAGCCATTCTTTATTGTACCTTAGAAACATGAATCAGTAAAAAGAAAAAAAAACCGATTAGTCAATTATTGGTAATTAATTATTTTGTTTAATATAGAATAAAGGAATTAATGTGTACATTATTGATAGATATAGCTGTAAGGGTGGAGTTCTCCCCCTTAAAATATTTTTTTTCTTTTAAAAACAATTTTTTTTTATATTGTGATTGTAATAATATGAACAAAGTTCTTTTGTGAACAAAAAACAACAACCCACCACAGTATAACTTTGAACAATAAAGGACAAATAGAAATAATGTTGAAACAACAAAGACACGCCTTTACAGCCTCACTTCTCAGAGTCGTCTTTCAACTCACCAGATCCCCTTATAAACCTTTGAAATACGCCGGACCCTATTGTGGTCTCACTATTCTACATTGCACCGTCAAAGGCCTGTCGCCCAACGTATTCTCGCCGTCACTTAGGAAACACACAAACAAGCTCCATAGCTACAATATCATAAGGAGGTCCATGCGGACCAGTTGTCATTATCCATTATCTGTGCCACGCCATGAAATATTGTTGCGAATTAAAATGAAATAGTTATTAAGTTAAAAAAAATATTGGCCTATATGTATACGCATATTTAATTATTTTTTTTATTAAAACCGCCATATTCATAATACAGAGTTCTAGATAGATGTTTGTATTTCTAGCAATTAATGTAGAGTAATTAATAGCTTTTTCTTCTTTAGCATATACAATTTTTTATTTGGTCACATGACTAGGCCAATATGCAAGATGGATTTCGCAGTGGTTTCCAGATTAGGCAGCGCTCAATTAAATTTAGTTTTCTTCTATAGGGGGAATTGGACAAAGCGTCTTGTACGAGCCTGTTGAATTGGACACAGCGTCATGTAAGGGCCTGTTGAATTGGACCCAACGTCTTGTACGGCCTGTTGAATTGGACCCAGCGTCTTGTACGAGCCTGTTAAATTGGACCCAGCGTCTTGTACGAGCCTGTTGAATTGGACCCAGCGTCTTGTACGGGCCTGTTGAATTGGACGTAAGGGCCTGTTGAATTGGACCCAGCGTCTTGTACGGGCCTGTTGAATTGGACCCAGCGTCTTGTACGGGCCTGTTGAATTGGACCCAGCGTCTTGTACGGGCCTGTTGAATTGGACCCAGCGTCTTGTACGGGCCTGTTGAATTGGACCCAGCGTCTTGTACGGGCCTTTGAATGGATAATTCATCTTTGAAGGACATGGTCGACATTATCGGAGTGAAGAATCCCGTAGTTCTAACTTCACTGGTTCCAACACCGCAAATTTCACTGGTTCCAGCACCGCAAACTTCACTGGTTCCAACAAGACAAGCGGCTCAATGAAAGAACCTCAAACAAAGCTGTGATTACAACACTACCGGTACTTTATGAGAACCCCTCAAGTAAGGTGCAGCGAGGCAACAAGGAACCATTACACCTAGTTCTGTCCCTTGTTTACACCTTGAGTCCCAATTCAACAATCTTAGCGGAACCCCACGTTTGTCTCTCTGAAACATTCCGTTCATGCCAAGTGTTAAATAGTCGAGGTGGCGTTGAGCAGAACAGAGCTACAGCAGTATATGGTATATTTAGTATATTGGACCTAGAAGTAGGATTATTGACACTGTCATAATACAGTACAGATCGCTACACAGTAGTATTACTATTAAACAATGTGTAAACTTGTAAAAAGGTAGATTTTACATGAAAACAATTATAAAAAGAATGGTTTGCATATTTTATTTTGTATCCAAATGGTTTTGGGGGGGGGGGGGGCGAAGTGGCTGAGCGGTTAAGTGGTTGGCTTATAAACCCGAAGTCCTGGTTCGAATCTCGGTGAAGACTGGGATTTTGAACCTCGGATTTTTGGGGGCGTCCTGAGTCCACCCAATTCTAATGGGTGCCTGACTTTTTAGTTGGGGAAAGTAAAGGCGGTTGGTCATTGTGCTGGCCACATGACACTCTGCTTGTTAACCGTTGGCCACCGAAACTGATGACCTTAAAATCATCTGCCCTATAGATCACAAGGTCTGAAAGGGGGACCTTAGTTAAATGGGTTAGCATTGAGAAGACCAAAGACCAATTTTGACCACCATCAAGGCGATTGGTTCATCCTATTTTCAATAACACTTTTATTTTTTATTTTTTTAGATTTAAACATGACGGACGGACGGACGGACGGACGACTAAAATAATTATCACGGACAGGATGTGCTATTATAAATTATAAAATAAAACTCGCATTAATATGTGCTTACTGTATGTAACTTATTTAGGTGTTAGAATTTATTTTTCTTTTGATTTTTTGGCATTGATTGATATACGCCTGTATTGTAAACTATTTAAAAGTACAATTACGCTTTCAATTACAATTTTAATGTATTAATGCCTGCGCACACCTGAGTGTGCCCGTGAGTCTTAACTCTTCGAGCGTTTTACTCACCATTCAGGCATAATGAGGATAGTGTCACGTGGCAATCACCTCTCTCGCGCACGCTACGAGGGGGCCCGGATATTGCTATCTAGTCTGCTAGAATATGACGTCGCCTTTGAAACTCGACCCGTCAGAGTTACCGTTCCCTATTAGCCCCATCTCACACCTTCGGGCCCCGGGTGCCCGCTACGTAAAAAAACAACAAAAAAAAACATGCTCGGACCCGGGGGGGGGGGGGGGGGGGGGGGGAGACAAGATCTCATTAATACACTAGTTAATCGGGTTTTCAAAGGGAAGTAACTCTGGCACTGGCGCTGCCTTAAAGTCAACAGGACTTGATACCCAACCCACTTGTTATGGGGATCGATTCTCTGCACGGTTCCATGAACTACTCTTGACCAACCCCCCCCCCCCCCCCCCTCACAGTGATCCTCAAAGAACCGATCAAAAGGACCCCATCGCAGTTGAATGGAGGAAGATGTCGTTGCAGGTTTGTCATTCTAGACTGTAACGTTCAACCATTGAATTTTTAAACTAAGTGTTTTAAACTAACTAGATCTAGATATTTTTATTTATTTTTTTATTTTTTCAAAGCTTGTATTAACTCACTCTGTCTGTTTGGTCAGAAGTTTGCACACGTTATTTCTCCGACACCCAACCTCGGATCAAGCTGAAATTTTGCACAATTGTTTCTTTTACCTGACAACACGGGATATCAATTTTAAAAAATTGACCAATAAGTTAATTAACTATTGGTAATAAATTATTTTGTTTGGTATCTCAAACAAGGGTAAGAAATAGTACTTGACTGAAGTGGTGGTATAAGCTAAATTAGCCCCTTTTTTGGATTGTCGTCTGAAGCTTACTTTAATTTTAATTACATGACTGATCCGAACTAATTGATACTCTTGATATAAGCTTTTTTTTTTTCAATATTCATTCGTAATGCGAAAACTCGTAATGTAAAAACTCGTAATGCAAAAACTCGTAATGCGAAAACTCGTAATGTAAAAACTCGTAATGCAAAAACTAGTAGAGTCAACGTGTCAAATCGGTCTCTTCTGAAATTCTCAAATAAAGCGGCGCCTACACCCATAAGTCCGAAACTTGTATTTCATCGAGTTAAGCCCCTTTAACTGATTGAGACTCGACTGTACATTTGTTACATGCTGATTTTCAGGGCTGTCCCCCAACCACCTTCCCCCCCCCCCCCTTCTCCTATCCCAAAACGTTTACCTATAAATCAAGCGGCGCCTCTGACTTGAGTTAATTAAAAAGCTACTTATAAAAACCCATTGGCGCGCTCTATTCCAAGAGACGCACGCGATCCAACGGACACGCCCCCACCCTGGTTTATGTTTTAAGTCACTGACCCTTACACATTTCAAGCAACAAAAAAAAATCAACAATAAAAATTAGAAAGACTCTTGTCCAGATGGTTACCAAATAATAAAAAAATGGGATCGACTCAGAATGAGTCTTGGAGAGAGGTCTGTAAACGGAGGAAGGTGTGTGTGGGGGGGTGGTGGTCACGATTTCCATTTTGTGTTCGACACCCTGGCGCCTTGTTCTAAGGTGGACTTGAAGGTAAAGGAAATCAGTTCCCCAGTCTACGCCCATTAACTCTTTCCCTCTTCCGTATTTCACACTTGGCTCGTCATCAAATACAGGGCGGGGGTGCACTTTGGGAAGGGGGCGGCGCGGGGAGGCTCGAGTGTCGCACACGTGCATGAGGCGGCCCCCAAAAAATAATCAGTTTAGCAAACAGTCGACTTCGTAAATCTTCCTTTTCATAAAAATTACTAAAGAACTTTTTTTTCTTCCTTTTTGAAACTATTCATTTTGTAAAGGCATTATTTCCCTTTCATTATACTAAAGGGCCATAAACCAATCATCTTAACTTATCGTCTTCTATAGAAAAAGGGGAAATTTTAAACCACACACTACTTCAAACTGAATCCTCCCAAACAAAATAAATATACATAAAAAGGGGAGACAACAACGTTCGCGTTCTTTTTATTTTATTTTTGTGATTTTTATTTTGATTCTCTGTTGTTTTATTGGATTGAAGAGAGCGGAAGCTTCTCTGCTGTGCAGCCTTTTTTTTTTTTTTTGCTTTTGGTTCGCGCCAAATTGAATGAAATATCCGAATTCTGTAAACCCATAGAGCAGCAGTTCTCAACCTTTTAAGCTCGGCGACCCATTTTTACAATCCCCGACCCCTCCTGCGACCCCCCCCCCCCACACACACACAGCAATAGAGGAATAGACAAAAGCAATCCATATTTTCGATGGTCTTAGGCGACCCCCTGGCAAACCATCAATCGACCCCAAAAGGGGTCGCGACCCACGGGTTGAGAACCGCTACCATAGAGTGTACAACACATTTTTTTTTTTTAGAACTCACGACGTTAGAGATTTGTATGATATATCACACCCATCAGTTGTACTGTTTAGAGAGTACGATTACCAAACACGTCTGCTGTTCTTTGTCACTTCTATAGCTTTGAATTTCGTCTGCTTACTTTGTATTATTCGCTTATTCGATAAAAAATACATGTCTATATATGCGTGTGTGTGTGTGTGTGTACTTGTGTGTGTGTGTGAAAATACGGTACAACCACCAAAGAGGTACTTTCGTGTACCCAGTTAAAATTTGGAGAAAATACTAACAACAACATGTGTTATGTAACATAGACATTAGATCTTTATCAGCAGGTTACAAAATAGAATTTGATCTGGGCACGAACAGACCAGTAGACAGGATTCAAGCTAGACCTGAACACTGTGAGACCTGAACACTATGAGACCTGGACACTGTGAGACATGGACACTGTGAGACCTGAACACTTGTAAGACCTGGACACTGTGAGACCTGAACACTGTGAGACCTGAACACCAACAAAAACTTGAAAAGACCGGAAGCACCTTGAGCCTACAATGAGTTTGTTAACAGAGTTAAATATACATTAAATTATTATAGTTATTATTATTAACAGATTAGAATAGAATAGAATAGGCAATTTTAATGATCTAGAATCTAGGACTACGCTGAATTAGAGATTATCAGCAGTTCTTTTTTAGGCATTAATGCCGAACTTAATTTAAAACATTAAATATGAAATATAGCTAAAGCGTTTTCTCAACTTTTATAAGTAGCATGATTAATCCATGAACATACTTTAAAAAAAATACAAAAAAATTGCGTATGAACGTGTGTTCAGAATTATGGGATCTTATCTTATAAAATACAGACGTTGTCCATCTAGTTATGTACATTAACCAATGATCTAAACTCCAAGTCACTGGTTTTCCTGGCTAGCTCAGGCAACCCATTCCATGCTCTAATAGCACTAGGGAAGAAGGAGTATTTGTACAAATTTGTCCTAGCATATGGAACGAGATGTGTACTGTTATCTTTGTGTCTTTTTGAGTATTTTATTAAATTTTGTTTTTGTATTTGAAGATTATGGTTCAGTGTTTTATGTATAATTGCTACTTTACTTTTGAATCTTCTGTCCTGAAGGCTTTCTAAATTTAGTGATTTTACTAAAGGTGTTACTCTAGTAAAATGTGAATATTCGTTTGTTATGAATCTCACTGCTCTATTTTGTGTCTGTTCCGGTTTCTAAATGTTTTCTTAAGTTGAGGGGTCCCAAACGGAGGATGCATATTCTATTATTGGCCTAACCAAGTTTAAATAACATTTTAGTTTTATGTTCTTATTATTTATAGAAATTTATTTAAATAAACCCTAATGTTTTGTTTGATTTTTTAATTGTTTCATCAATATGTGGATTCCATGACAGTTTTTCATTTATTATAACACCTAGGTATTTTGCGTTTTTTAGTCTCTGTTACTGGTTTGCCATGAATAAGATAAGTGGAATTATTTTGTTTTAGTTTTTTTGTTACTCTTAATAACTGACATTTTTCTGGGTGGAAAAACATATTGTAATTTGATTCCCATTTCTGTAATTCATCTAATTCTTTTTTAGCGGCTCCCGAAATGGGATAAGACGCTTTTAGTTTTGTGTGGGATGTCTGTCCGCCCGGTCCGTCCGTCCGTCCCGTTTAGATCTCGTAAACTAGAAAAGATAGTGAAAATCCGACATCATAATATTTTAGAACATTCAAAGTTCTCATGCAACGGCTTCTTTTTTCTTTTCTGAAAGCAAAAAATCTAATTTTTAAAATCTCTCATGCAAGTAGTTTTTCATAAAATTACACCACTTTTACAACTATTAATAGTTAGTGAAAATCCGACATCATAATATTTTAGTCCATACAAGGCACAAATGTAACGGCTACTTTTTTCTTTTCTAAAAGCGAAAAATCTAATTTTTAATATCACTCTTGCAAGAAGTTTTTCATAAAAATACACCACTTTTACAACCATTCACTATTCATAGTAACAAACACGTGAGGATCTTTAATAGGGGACGCCAACATTTATAATATTTTTAACAAATTTTTGCAAACGGTTTTAGATTGTCAATTTTTTTTTCATTTGTATTATTAAGTTAAGTAAGTTCTGTCATACTAGCTACTACATTTTCACATAAAAAAATGTTTACTTTCTTAAAATAGAAAAAATCTATTTAGTATGCATATAAGTTGGACATGATTTAGTACATCAATTAATAAGCAATTTTTCATATTGTCGCGTGAACTGCAGTACTCCGTAACAGTTATAGAACACCTGACTAAAGGATTTTTTTTCTTTTTTTTTTACGGAAATGTTTTTTTCTTGAGGATTTGAATACGAGATTGACCCTTTACAAAACAATCAGATCAATTAGACATGTATTATAAGACATCAGTTAGGTCAGGTTCACATCTAGCTTCACATTCACTTTGACTATCCTTGGTATGCTGGACCGCTGGGGCACCACACAAGATCTGTCAACCTTCTTTCTCCATTCTTCTCTGTCATTTGTCTTTGATCAAATTTAATTCTGATGTTCTTTCTGAAAATATTGAATTCAGCCTTTTTACCTGCCTGGATGGACCACTTCGGAGGGCCGGTATTGAGTTTGTGTTTCCACACAAACTCTCTTTGTAACCTTGTTTATCTCGTGTTGTTCTTATTGCTCTATATATTATGCAATCGTCTGCAAATAATATGACTTTAGTTCTTTTAGGTTCTTAGAGATGAATATTAAAAACTCATCATACATTGCCCTCCTTTTATGTGAGTTTCTCCACTTTGTGACGATGATTTGATTGACCGAAGAGAACCGAGCCGGATGTGGCCCACAGGCCATATTTTGGGAACTCTTGTGACTTAAAAGGTAGTCTTTGTCCTATTAGAGCTATATGTGATGATGAGTCACCTTTTTTTATTTTTTATTTGATATTACAGTACGAAATTTTTTTTTTTAAATGTTTTTTTTAATGTATAATTTTTCAGTACAAGCGTGCTTTCTGGCACCGGATTCACCAAAATAAAACTTGTTATTTATGCATTCGCATGAAGAACTCTATTTTCTTTCCCTTTTTTAAACCCCACAATTTTATCTAGTTTTTCAAGTCTAGTTTGTTGTTATCCTGTTTAAATTGACATTCTCTCTTTGTCTAGGCGTGCTTGCCAGTATGTACAGATTTGTGGTTGGGGTCCTGTTTCCATTAGAATCGGGGGAGCGGCCGATGAGGGAAGGATTAATACGACACATCTCTTGTTAAGGTCAAGCCCACGTGCGACCACAAGCCCCAGCCCAGGGTCCCCCTTGTCCGCGGCCCTTAATGACCATTATTTGTTGGCACAAAGTGACTACTGGGCGATGGTCGTTAAGAAAGATTGGGCTGGTCAGAAGTGGCAGGAACCCCGTATCGTATTGACCAAACGATAGGCCACACGCGTGACAGGATGGGCGCAAGTTCATAACTTTGAGTGTTGGCCGGTTTTCTGTGCCATTTGTAAACACACAATCAAATTTTTTTTTAAAATCATTTTTTTTAATGACTGGTTTTTGTAGTCTTTTTACCCCATAGAAATACTATATCTCTGCGGAACTCAAGAACAACGGATTAAACTTTTGATCATGGAACCTGGATGGAACCTGGATACGGATCTCGAAAACGACTCTAACGGTTTTCCTAGAAATTTAACAGTTGGAAAAAAATTACTAGCTCGTTGGCCACACTGGGAAAACTCTGGTTTGATCGTTACAGGTTTTCAAAGAAGGAAAAATAAAATAAATTTAAATTTGGGGGCGTGTTGGTAGAGTGGTTAAGAGCTTGGGTTCCGAACCTGGGGGCCTGATTTGAATTTCGCTGAAAACTGGGATTTTGAATTTTGAGATTTTTAGGACGCTCCTGAGTCCACCCAACTCTAATGGGTACCTGACTTTAGTTAGGGAAAGTAAAAGCGGTGGTCGTTGTGCTGACCACATAACACCCTGCTCATTAACCGTTGGCCAAAGGAACAGAAGACCTTTAAATCATCTCCCCCCATAGATCACAAGGTCTGAAAGGGGAACTTTCTAGAGGACAAGAAAATAAATACCGTGAACGGAATTTTCTAACTGATGAGAGGTATACGCTCTGGACTGTCGTCTCGCTGGTTCCCTGGTTCGAATCCTTCCCCCCCCCCCCCCCCCCCCATCGCCTTCTTGAGAGAAGTTTGGGGAAAAGTAATAACCTTCGAGTAACACCAGAAAGATACAAAAACACAAGCATTTATTGTTGTACAAAAGAAAAAAAGAGTCTTGCCTTCAGCATTAATTAAACCGTAAGGATTCTATTTGTGTTGTATTTTAATAAAAATGTAAAGAATCCATGTGACAGAACAAATTATCGAATTTAATAGAAAAGTTTTTTACTTAACATTCTATGGCTAGATGCTGTGAGGGAATTCTCTTTGTTTGTTGATTTCCTCTTTGTTTGTTGATTTCCTTTTTGTTTGTTGTTAAGATCGCGTACCTAGCTTCCAGCCATTCATCTTCTTTTACTTGCGTTCATCGTCTGCTTGGCCAGGATTTTTTTAGCATCATCAGCTTAAAGCTTTGAAAAATCGTAGAGCCAAATCCTTTGTTCTCGGTACACATGTTTGAGGTGGAAAAGGGCGGGTACATTGTTTGAACAAAGCTGTTAAGGCGAAGATCAATGTCCTAAGTTTAAATTAACTTGAATTTTGTGTTTTCCCTGGTGGCAGTTAGAAAAACTGGCCTTTGAAAATAAACACAGGATTTTGTGGCCAGACAGGCAGACGTGGAAAATGGTAAAAGCTAACTTACGATCAAAACATCAAGAAGACTAAGTGTCAAATGGAGGTAAAGTGGATGAACTCTATCCTGAAATGTATTTGTCAGAACTCATGAGTGTCTCATGGTAAACATGTCTTTAAGTTATTTTATTTGTAGAGCAATCAATGTTTTGGTGTCTGTATTGATTATCAATGGAACGAAATTTTTATGTCTATGAAGGAGATAGAGAATAAGGGAGAGACAAGTTAAAGGGAACGGAGAGAGAGTGAGAGAGAGAGAGAGCAAGAGGGAGCTGTTGAGAGAAAGGCAGAGCAGGAGAGAGAGAGAGTGAGTATGAGAGCAAATAGAGAGGAATAGAGAGAACAGGAGAGATAAAGAGAGAACAGGTGAGATAAAGATAGATAGAGAGATTAACAGAAAGCATGAGAGATAAAGAGAGAGCGGCAGAGAGAAAGTGAGTGAAAGAGAGAGAGAGAGACAGAGAGTGAATAGAGAGGAAGTAAATTATTTCGACTAAAAAAATGTCCTCATTCTCTCATACAATACCCGCCTCTCGACCTCCAGACACATTTCACACACCCCTTTCTCCCCCACTACGCCCCTGCCGATACAACACACAATATTGGTCTCTACGTAAAGTTATGACCGTTCCAACTTGTCCATTTTACTCACATCTTGTTAACCACCATGTCGCGCCTCTCAATATTTATTTATTTCCAGATCCCCGAGTCGATATCTTGTTAATTGATGCGCCACCGAAGGCGATGAGACTCCCTCTTCCGCCACCCACCCCCCTTTTCCATTCTATCGCCCCTCTCCACTCTCCGATCGCGTCTATCAGCCATTTATTGTTTAAAACAATATGTCCGCCGGACAGCTTCCGGTGTTGAATTAGCACTAGATGACGAGCCCGATGAGAACGGTGCTCCATTTTTAATTAAAATGTGACACATTACACAGGGGAGGCACCGACGTCCCGGGCCTAAAGTCAGTTATGCGATGCTGGGGCGCTTAATGAATCTTAGGAATTGGGTATTACAGATTACCCGAGCGGGGGATGCAGGTGGAGTGGCCACATCCCTAAATTGCTTTTTGGAACAGTGGTGGCGCCCTCATGAGAGGTTAAATAGTAAACGGCGGAAACTGTCTCCCATACCACACATACCACAAACATACGATACACATACTAAATACATATCACACGCATACTACATACATACCATACACACAAACGACACACATAAACAAACATACCACTCACATACGACTCATATAAGACAAATATACAACACATTCCACACACATACCACAAACATACGATATACACAATATCACACTCATACTACATACAAACCACACATATGCCACACATACACACACATACCACGCACATACGACACACATACGACACACATATTACACACATTACACACATTACACACATATGACACATAAAACACACAAACTAGTTCATACTACACACATTATACATACATATGACACACATACGACACATAACTCACATATACTACACACATACTATACACATACCACAAACATACGATATACATAATATCACATGCCACACATACCACGCACATACGACACACATACGACACACACATTACACACACATATGACACATAAAACACACATACTAGTTCATACTACACACATTATACATACATATGACACACATACGACACATAACTCACATATACTACACACATACTATACACATACCACAAACATAATAATTTTTTCGGAAATATTTTTTTTTATAAATGTACACTATTACGTAATAGCAGGACAGAAGTTGGCGGCAGAAAGGGTGTGAACTCCAATCCATCTTGAAGGCAGTTCAAAGCGCTTACCACAAGGCCATAAATCAACATAAGACACATACATCTCCAAAGCCACCGTTTCAACAAAGTGAATCGAAGATTCGGTTAAGAACCTTATAGTCTAGTCTCAACGAAATTTTTAAACTCTATATTTCAGTAACTCGATGTAATAACACACACACAATATGATGTAATTTTAAGTAGTTGTTCTTTTTAACCAATTAAATGTAATTATATGCTTTTTTATTACCAGTTAGATGTACCTTTAGGCTTTTCGACCAGTAAAATGTACCTTTAGGCTTTTCGACCAGTAAGATGTACCTTTAGGCTTTTCGACCAGTTAGATGTACCTTTAGGCTTCTCGACCAGTAAGATGTACCTTTAGGCTTTTCGACCAGTTAGATGTACCTTTAGGCTTCTCGACCAGTAAGATGTACCTTTAGGCTTCTCGACCAGTTAGATGTACCTTTAGACCAGTTAGATGTAGTTTTTATGTTCTTTGACCTGTTAGATTTAGTAGGTTTTTTTTTGTGGGTTTTTTTTTTCGACCTGTCAGGTGTAGTTTTTAGATTTTTCGACCTTTTAGGTCTAATATTTATAACGGCTCCACTTCGAGATTAGTTCAACAAAAGTAGAGTCAGTGAACTAGTTACTTTTCTTTCGGTAGACTTTTGTTTTAAACGTACCTTGTTACCTGCACATCGACTAAACAATTTTTAAGTTCGTCAAAACAAATTTGGGAACTTTGAAGAACTTGACAGACTAAACGTCATATCTAGAGTAAAAAAAAAAAATCAAGATTTAAACCCTCCACCATTAGTTAAACACTAAGTGCTCTACCACTTTAATCATAACACTAATGTCGTCCCGCTACAGCAAAGTGAAAAAAAAACACGTTCAGATGTGGTTTCTTTACAAAAGTTATATCAACTCACTTTGTCTGTCTGGTAAATAAGTTATTACACGTTATTTCTCCCACACCCATTCTCGGAAAAGTGGATACTTTAAATGATTATTTATTGTTCCTAACAAAACATGAATTTAAAAAAAAATAACCAAGCATCCAATTAAATAATGTTAAGTATTCTTTCTTGTTTGCTATCAAATAATGGAAATAACTTCTACATTATTTTAGAGATATAGTTTAAGTGCGGAGTTCTTCCCTTAGATTAGCTTTTTTTTAAAGGATTGTTTTATATTTCGATTATTTATTATTACAGGTGTCTAGTGACTGTATGCCACATAATGTCGTTACGTTTGGACAAGGTCATGAGAGAATATAGCTATTTCAAAATTTTAGCGAAACTCTCAAACCCAGTATACTTTCACTCACAAAAAAAATGACGTCATCAGAAGCGCGGAAAAGTTGGATGTATTTAATTGTGTACCTCTGACCGGAAGTATACGCGAGCGACTGGCGAAAGGGCTCAACTTCATGGAACCTGGCGCGGGCCTTGTTTAACTTACATATTACCACACCAGCAAGCGAATGTTTACAGCTTTGAATCCCTCGAAGGGTCAAGATGTACCGGACTAATTGGTGAGAATATCCATCATGTGTTTATCCAGCAGCTGACCGCAAAGTTTGTCCGAAAAGTTTTCCAGAAGGTTTCTGCTTTGATAGGTCTTGGAGTAAACAGCCGCTTCACAAATCAAACCTTAAACTTTTTGACGCGTAGACGTACGCCCACATCTATTGAAGAGTTTTTTTTTTTGTTTTTGTTTGTGTAAGGGGAGATAAGTAAGAAGTTAAAAAGCAAACACTCCTCACAATTTCAGTCCCTTTATTATTAGATTCTATATACATTGACGAAAAATAATACCCACCACTACACACTGATAAGAATAACATTTTTTTAGACAGTTAAACAGATTTTACAACTGAACAGACATTGATGTATTCAATAAAGTTTGAACATACAACCATCAGAGTATAGTTATAAGCGATCACACAAACCAGCGGTTCCAATCCTCTTAATCTCTGCGATCCCTTTTTACAATCACCCACTCTGCCGCGGCCCCCCCCCCCCCCCACATACACACAGCAATAGAGGAATAGACAAAAACAATAAACTTTTTCGATGGTCTTTGGCGACCCCTGGCAAATCTTCAATCGACCCCCAAAGGGGTCGCGACCCGCAGGTTGAGAACCCCTGACATAAACAGACACAGTACCCTATTGTTTCACTAGCCATCATATCATAAAAAATAGAATCTTATATAAAAATTTCACAGTTTGGTGAGACTGGTGTGAAAGCATATTTCGTTTAGTGGTTTACTTTGTGTAATTCTCAAATTGTAAGACATGTACTCAAGGATAATAAAGATAATATAGAAATTAACTAATGTTCATTCTCTGGCACTGCCGGGGGTCGAGCTTCGTTAGAGAGAAACAAAACTCCTTGCAGTAACCGAGGAAGTTTCTGGTAATGTGGCAGCCTCAGCGTGGCGCCTGAGTGGAAAAGTCTAGTCGTGGAACCAAGATAGGCCGACGACGGGTAGTAAGAGTTGAGTTACCCTGTGTTTTTTGGGGGGGTTTTAAAAGATTTCTCCTGGTGGTGGATGGAAACCATCACGCCCCGATGTTCCACTTGAGGACAGTCATCGGTGTACCATCAGCTGGAGTGGCGGACCTTGCACGTCATTGTGGCGGTTAGTCAAGGAAGAGGAAGCAATTCCAAGTGGTCAGCACGGCCTCCGGCCGCTTTTAGAGATCGGGGTCAAGGCCATGTACATGTCACGACCCTGCGGCCTACTTATATGGTCGCTAGCATTATGGAACCTTCAAACAGAACTTGGGGTGAAAAGCTCTCTGTCCACTCCTGGAAAAAATCCTTCCTAACGGCCAACGGGATAATGACACACAGGTTATCATCACACTTTTAGTATTAAGTAAGGAAAAGACCCAACAAACTGATTGCCTCAAGGTTCCGCCCTGTCTAGCACTCTTTTCATGGCTTATATGCCCAGCTCTCTAAGTTGTCGCTAATAGCTATATGCGATCAATATTGTCTTAGCAGCGCTCCAAAAAGAAATCCATACCATCTCCTCGTACTTATCAAAAAAAAATTGCTGATTCTGATAAACCCTGCCAAATCGACTAGGTTCCGGGTCATTCTAAATGCGCCATTGGAGCTGATACTCGGTGGCATGCGATTCCGACGTGAAAATGCGCCCAAATATTAAGGCGTCAACATATATTGTAAACTAGCTATGAAGTAGCACATCCAAAAGTTTAACAGAAAACCTGGGAGAATCTGGAGTGAATCTGGATTGACTGATCAAGCCAATTGTAAATACTGAAGTGATGGTATAAGCTGAATTAAGTCCCCTTTGTAGGTCGACGTCCGAGTCTTAGTGAACACAAACCTGGAAAAATAAGTCAAGACTATAGAAACTATAGATAACCTTCCATGTTCATGACCTCTCCATTAGCTGAGTGGTTACCGTGTTGGCTTGAGAAATCTTGAGCCATGAGTTCGAATCTATTTTTATAAATGCTTTTTTTTTTAATTATTGTTAATCCATTCTAGATCTAATTACAAATTTAATTAGATGACTGATCCAAACTCACTGACAACAACTACACTTATAAGCTTTTTTTAAAATTCATTTTCTTGTTTTTAATTTGTTCTTTACCCTTTCCCCAAAAGTCAATCATACCCCTCCCCCCCCCCCCCCCCCCCCCCGACATTGATGTTCTCGTTCCAGAACTATCCTACCGGCAAATAGATAATTTCCTAACGAGATCCACACAAGGGTGGTAACTCTTATTGAATAAACACTGCGTATTATTGCCCCTAACGAAGCTAAATAGTAGCAGAATTAAGTGGCAGCTTGTCTCCCATGGGGAGAAAAAATCGAATAAAAAATAAAATTGAAAAAAAAAAAAATCTTTTCCAATTTCATATTAGGAAAATATTGTAGGACTCTATTTTTTTAAAAATGGCTCCAGATTTAAAAAAACAAAAAAAAAAACAGAGATGAGGGGCGGGGGATGGAGAAACGGGCTAGCAAATATGTCGTTAATGTCTAGCTCTTGACTGGCTCCTGGACAGAAACAGGTATAATCCCGGGCAAATTACGCTCGGCGTTCGTGACACTTGGCTTCGTAATGAGACGTCACACAACTGTAATTAGAGACCTTGTTTTTCCATTCTCTAAGACGGGCCCGGTAATGGATTTAAAGTATTCAATATCGCCACGGGCCGGAGCTAGGTCTAGGTGTGCCTGCAATTTTTCTTCCTCTATTTGTTTTATTTTCCACTCATTTATTTATTTGTTGTGTTTCCCCCCCCCCCCCCTCCCCTGACCAGAGATATCGTGACTCGGTGATTTTCTAATGAGTTCTCCAAACAGTGAAGTAACAACTCACACGACGGGCAGGGATGGGCGGAGGTAGATCTAATAATAAAGGGAGAGAATCAAGACTGTGTATGGCAGCAATCAAGAAATTGTTCAATGGATTATCCCCCCGCGCAATCATAAGCTTGTTTTAATCAATAGGAGATCTCGTCGAGAAGGCAAGATGGCGGAGCAAGACTTGATGTCCGAATCAAAACAAGTTCAATTATCTTTCACTCAGGGGCGTGACGGTTCTACTAATGCGTGGGTGGGTGGGGGAGATACGGGTGGGCGCTTGAAGGTCAGAGGGGGCGGCTTGTTAGTGGTGATGGTACCGTCGATAGTTACCAATCTTATTTGACAGCTAGTTTTGTTGCCATTATTTGATAGTATTGATATTTAGTAGAGAGATTAAAACAGAATTGGTAAATCGTGCACTGCTATAGTGTACTAGCAAATACTCTCTTTAGTTTTATACTTCTCTTAAGGCCTTAATACTTTTAGGCCCTATAGACCTCCAGACATCTAAAGTAGTGGTTCTCAACCTGTGGGTCGCGACCCCTTTGGGGGTCGAATGACGATTTGCAAGGGGTCGCTTAAGGCCATCGAAAATATGGATTGTTTTTGTCTATTCTTCTATTGTTTTGTGTGTGTGTGTGGGGGGGGGTCGCTTCAGAGTGGGCATTGTAAAAAGGGGTCGCCGAGCATAAAAGGTTGAGAACCGATGTTATTCTAAAGCTCTATTACTTGTAACCAATACCCAACCAATAGGATAGAATTATACATAAACATTTACCTTACCTTTGTACTTCTACCTATCCCTTAGTCTATTGGACCGTTGGGGCATCATGCGAGATTCTTCGACCGTCTTTCTCCATTCCTCTCTGCCTTAGTTAGAACCTCTTCCAATGGCAGGCCCGTCCATTCTTTTACATTGTCCTCCCATCGCTTTCTCTGTCTGCCTCTTCTTCTTTTTCCTGGTACTGTTCTCTGAAGGAAGGTCTTTGCGAGCCCGAAGATCTTGTGGCCATATATTTTTAGCTTGCTTTTTTTTGTTTTACGAAAGCTAGCAGTTCATAATGAGGTCCAAAACGCTGCAGTAACCCTGTCTCTAATCTTGGTTTTGTGATGCTATCTTTGAATGTGACACCTAGGATCCTTCTGTAGCATCTTAATTCCATTGCTAGCATCCTCCTATATCAGGAGATTAACAAAAAGTGACAATTTAGAATTGAAGATATAGGTTTGAGGATATAGAATTTGGGATAAAATATTGAGTATTCAAATTTCCGGATATATTCTTGAGAATATAAACTTTGGACTATAAATTTGAAGATACATAAAGTTGGAGATATACATTTTGGATAGAAACAAGAGGACATGAACTTGAGGGTGAAAATTCGGGGATATAAAGCTAGATATATTAGCTTTCGGATGGATATAATCTTGCGGATATAAAGTTTGGGATAAAATAGTCAGGATATAAACTTTGAAATATAAAATTGCGGACATACAATTGCGGATACAAACTTCGACATTAAGACAGTAGGATATAAACCTAAGGATATAAACTCAGGGGCGTAGCTAGGAATTTGCCACCATTTGTGGGCCCGGGGGGCTTAACGTCTTTTGGGGCCCCTGCATTTGGCGTAATATTCAATACTTAACGTAAAAAACACTCATTTGGGGGCCCCCTTCAAATGGGGGCCCGGAGGGATTTTCAAATTCTCCCCCCTCCTCCCCCACCTTAGCTACGCCACTGTATAAACTTGAGGATATAAACTTGAGGATATAAACTTGAGGATATAAACTTGAGAATATAAACTTGAGGATATAAACTTGAGGATATAAAGTGGACGATATAAACTTTGACTTTAAAACATAAGGATATAAACTTCGATGTATAAAGTTTGGGATATTATCTTAAAGATATAAACTTGGGCATATAATATTGGGGATATCATCTTAAGTATATTGTTGTGACACGG
This sequence comes from Biomphalaria pfeifferi, assembly GCA_030265305.1. Taxonomy (NCBI): domain Eukaryota; kingdom Metazoa; phylum Mollusca; class Gastropoda; family Planorbidae; genus Biomphalaria; species Biomphalaria pfeifferi. The sequence continues at coordinate 517,414 of JASAOG010000281.1, forward strand.
TTTTTAATGTGTGTTCAACCGTGACACACGGTCAAGTGTTGGGTACCGGGGAGTTAAGGGACTTGCGGGAAGTGACGAGTGTGTAAACATGAAGTAAGGAAGTCATCTAGTGGAGTTGGTTTTCTGTAAATAATGTTAGCCTTGTAAATATGTTATGTTTGAATGATGCACAATAAAAGGCAGTTTATACTTAAAAGGACTTATTTCTTCACAGATATTAACTTGGGGATATAATGTTGGGGATATTATCTCAAGGATATAAACTTGGGTACGGTATATAAACTTGGAGATATTTTCTTAAGGATGTTAACTTGAGGATATTATCTTAAGGAAATAAACTTGAAGAAATATGCTTATGGATATATTTTTACTTTCGGCTAAAAAAAAACATTTGGCTTATTGATACTTCTGTTTAAAAGTGACAGGTCACAGGTGACATCCCTATAGAATTACCAGATGCAGACATTACCATATGCTCATGCGCCGGAAGCCTCGAACCTATAGGTGGTGATTACGAGGCTATGCGGGCTTCCCATGGACCACCTCACCGAGCGCCACAAAACAATGGCTACTTATTGCGTGGTCTTCGATCCTCCTCTGCCCCGAATGGTGGTTTGTAATGATTTAAACAGGCCTGGTGAAATTAGGACTAATTAGCCATGCCAGTGAGGAAACACAGCGTACCAGAAGTCCAGAGAGCGTGGCATTGCTTTTGAAGTGATGTTTGCCCTCGCCTTGTTATTAGGCCGAGTACATGGCACTGTAAGCATGGGTCAAGGGGTAATATGCCTCGGGGCAACGTGCCACCCGGGGGGCAAGTGAGTCACAGGCTAATGTCAGAGGGCTATGTGTCACTAGTCGAAATTTCACAACCGATATTGTTCTATGCTTTAGTGCAGTGCATCCACAAAGGTCAAGAAACTTACACTTTTGTGTTGGAAAGGTTGATGGGCGATGATAGATCGAGTTGCTGTATGACTGAGGGACCCGGGTTCAAATCATTTACTATTTAATTATAGATGTAAATTAGGAATCTGGACATTGCGCTGACCTTTAAACAATCTCGTAGTCCAGTGGCCACAAAATAAAGTTACCATGACTTCTTCCACCCTAGACAAACACTTTTAAGCAGGGATTCCCAAACTACGATAACCGGGCCATACTCGTCCAATGACGAGTTTCTTTACAGCCCTTTGAAACTACTACCCATAATGCATTGTAAACCAGCAGACGATCAAATGGACTCATTGATTTTTACAGAGATGACTTTGACTAGAGATGTAAGAAGTTGGCCACTGTGGCCCAAGAAACAAAATCAGTTAGCCACTGTGGCCCTAGGGACGCAATAAGTTGGCCACTGTGGCCCTAGAGATGCGATAAGTTGGCCACTGTGGCCCTGTAGATGAAATAAGTTGGCCGCTGTGGCCCAGAAGACGAAATCAGTTGGTCACTGTGGCCCAGAAGACGAAATCAGTTGGCCACTGTGGCCCAGAAGACGAAATCAGTTGGCCACTGTGGCCCTGTAGACGAAATCAGTTGGCCACTGTGGCCCTGTAGACGCCATCAGTTGGCCACTGTGGCCCTGTAGACGCAATAAGTTGGCCACCACTATTTTTGAGCATACATGTAAAAGAGAAATTTCCGTGGCATTCTACGTCACGAGAGACGATCCTTTCCCCTCTGTAACTTCTCGCGAGATTAAAGAAGAGATTTCAATGCGTCTGCGAAAACGATATCCCACGAGACTTTCGTCCTAACGGTCATATTTCTCCGAGTGCCAAACCAACGTTCTTTTGACGACATTTTCGTGATAAACAAAAAGACAAATGAAAAAAAATAAAAAATAGGCTAACTACGAATGGTCTCGCTTTACAAGAAGATGATCTTTCCACGATGCGTCTATAACAGACGCAAGTGCGCTAGAGTTATCTCACATGCCAGTGCTGCCCTTTGGCCTTCTTTGTGTAACTAATTTAACTGGTGGTCTTGTATAATTTTGACAATAATGAAATTTACGCACAAGGCGCCAGGAGAATGCATTTCTGCAGCCTGCAGCTGAGAATGAAGATAAACGCATTGCGCCCTAGTTGGCTAAGTGGCTCGCGAAAGTTGTTTTTTTCCAGGGGGCGTTACTGGAAAAAGGTTTGAGAAACACTTAGTACTAAAAATGTAATGGTTAAATAAACAAAAAAAAAAAATAAATAAATAAAAAGTTCTTAAGTGTAAATGAATGTTCCAAAACGAGACAGAATGTGTCACACGATCAATCAATGTATGGACAATCCAGATCTATACATGGAAATAAACTTTGTTTACAAACTTTCAACAAGTGACTTTAACAGCGGGCGTTTCACGGGTTCAGCCAGTAGAAGTTGGTTTCATCATTGTACAAGGGGGGAGAGGGGGGAAACTTTTGAAAGCCCAGCTCACGATCCATCACCCACCCATTTACAAAAAAAACAAAAACATCAGGTGTTAAAACAGTGGCGTAGCTAGGGTGGGGGGGGGAGTAGGGGGGAGAATTTGAAACTCCCCCTGGGCCCTCCACTTGTAAAGTCCCCCAAATGAGTGTTCGAAATTGTTTTTTTACGTTTAATATTAAATGCAGTGCCCCCAAAGAAATCAAGCCCCCCTCGGGCCCCTAACTGATAGCTAATTCCTAGCTACGCCACTGGGTTAAAAGAACGTTTTTTTCCTTGACCATAGCAAATTGATTTTCCGTGTAACCAAACTTTTTTTAATATGAGTTTCTGGTTTGCAAACACATACCTGTTATCACGTGACACACAATTTCGTGAGACACAAATGTCAAACATTTTATTGCCGCCAGGGAAAGAAAAAGAAGAATTCGTCTCCAAATAGAAGAAATAGATTCAAAACTAAACCAATAAGTGTACTTTCCCTTGTCATTTTGTTGCGCCCTGTGTATGGGGCCCCGCACACTTACAGCTTAAATCCTCAGTAACTTACCTCCTCAGAAACTTACCTCCTCACTTGCTTAAATCCTCAGTAACTTACCTCCTCAGTAGATTACCTCCTCAGTAGATTACCTCCTCACTTGCTTACCTCCTCAGTACCTTACCTCCTCAGTTACTTACCTCATCATTAGCTAAACTCCTCACTTGCTTACCTCCTCAGTTAGTTACCTCCTCATTAACTTACATCCTCACTTGCTTACCTCCTCAGTAACTTATCTCCTCACTTGTTTACCTCCTCAGTAACTTACCTCTTCTGTAGTTTACCTCATCACTAGCTTACCTCCTCACTTGCTTACCTCCTCAGTAACTTACCTCTTCAGTAACTTACCTCCTCATAAAATTAACTCCTCACTAGCTTACCTCCTCACTTGCTTACCTCCTCAGTAACTTACCTCTTCAGTAACTTACCTCCTCATAAAATTAACTCCTCACTAGCTTACCTCCTCACTTGCTTACCTCCTTAGTAACTTACCTCCTCAGTAACTTACCTCCTCAGTAACTTACCTCTTCAGTAGTTTACCTCATCACTAGCTTACCTCCTCACTTGCTTACCTCCTCAGTAACTTACCTCTTCAGTAACTTACCTCCTCATAAAATTAACTACTCACTAGCCTACCTCCTCACTTACTTACCTCCTTAGTAACTTACCTCCTCAGTAGCTTAACTCCTTAAAAACTTATCTCCTAACCCTGGTCCTATTAAAGGTCAAAATAGAAGATTTTGAATCCCAAATTAAAAGGGGATTTTGCTTCTAAAATTTCATCACAGTAAGCTGCTTTTTGTTTACACATTCATTTTTACAACTCACTCTTTCTGTCTGTCTGTCCTTCCTCTGGCTAAAAGTTTGTACACGTTATTTATCTGACACCCAATTTCAGATCAAGCTGAAACGTCGCACAATTATTTCTCTTACCTGACAATGCAAAATCAATTTTAGAAATGTAACCAATTAATTAATTAACTATTGGGAATAAATTACTTTGTTTTGGTATCTCAAACAAGGGAAAGAAATAGTTCTTGTCTAAATTGGTGGTATTTTATACTTTTATTAATGCCCGAAAATTAGGCGGAAGTGTTGGAAATTCTTTATAAAGTGTCATCTTTACAATCTAAGTAATACAAAGAATTTTTTTTTTTAAAAGCTGCAGTGATAAATTATGACAAGATTGCTATCTTAAGCAATAGCATTGAAAGTTGAAACTTTGACGTGTATGGGCGTGTGTGTGTATGTGTGTGAGTGTGTGTTTGTCATGATGGGCGATGTGGAAGGAAAGGGTGTGGATAGTATTTTAGGTTTGCAAGTTTTATTGACAGGAATAGTTTATGTAAACGTCAAGGTAGATCAACAGTTATTGTCTGATCTCTATGAAATATCTACACATGAAGTTTTTATCTAGTAAAAATATATGGGTTTTTTTTGTTGTTTTTTTTATTTGAAAGGGGGAAATAATCTTTTTTCCTGCACTGGTAACAGAGTGATGATTATTTTAAGACATAAGTGTAAAAATATTCTACAAACAGTTGACCAATTAATTACGCATGTCATCTCTCATAAAAGTCAAAATTAATTTTTCGTCCCATGCTACACCGGAGGAAAAAAACGTATGTAATATTATAGTTGTTTCATGACCCTTTTACCTCTTCAACAAATAAACCTAATGCCACTGGGTAACGTTGGTTTGACCCCCGTCAAGTGCAGCAAACATTTATAGCTATAAACTACAATGTGTGTTATATGCATTCATGCATTCTTCGATAATTATATCTTCTTCTTATCTTATGTCATACAGACGTTACTTCAAAAAAGAAGATGATTACGTCCTACGCGTCATGCATTTAGTCATGCATATTAACAAATGACTTAAATTCTGCTAAGTCACTGGTTTTTCTGGCTAGCTCAGGCAACCCATTCCATGCTCTAATAGCACTAGGGAAGAAGGAGTATTTGTACAAATTTGTCCTAGCACATGGAACGAGGAATGTATCTTTATGTCTTTCAGAGTATTTTATTAAATTTTGTTTTTGTATTTGAAGATTATGGTTCAGTGTTTTATGTATAAATGCTACTTTACTTTTGAGCCTTCTGTCCTGAAGGCTTTCTAAATTTAGTGATTTTACTAAAGGTGTTACTCTAGTTAAGTGTGAATATTTGTTTGTTATGAATCTCACTGCTCTATTTTGTGTCTGTTCCAGTTTCTTAATGTTTTCTTGAGTTGAGGGGTCCCAAACAGAGGATGCATATTCTATTATTGGCCTAACCAAGGTAAAATAACATTTATATACCTAATAAAACATTTCCAGATTACATACCAAAAACGTTTTTGATGTTTAATCATAACATGGGAGTGAAACACAAATGAGCAAAATGAATAACTCCATCGGCACGTGGAAAATAATTACGGAAAGAGGATTTCAAGTTAAAATTGTTGTGCTGATGGGAATTTTTAACTTTGAATTACCAGCATTTTAATAAGTTCATCTGACATCTTCAATAATAATATAATAATAATAATAATAATATCAGAATCAGCCTACCTAGGTCGCCATAACCAAGTTGCAAAGTTAATACACCAAAAACTGGCTTTGACTTACAAATTGATTGGAATGTACACTCCCCGTTATTATAAATACTCTCCGCAAGAGGTTCTCGAGTCTACTGAACATCTGCTGTACTGGGATAGGCCTATTCTGACCGACAAAACGGCAGATTTCAATCGCCCGGATCTGCTGTTCATCGATAAAAAAAGAAAAAACTGCTACCATTATCGATATCGCCGTACCACTGTCTCATAATGTAAGAAAAACTGAGATAGAAAAGCAGAGAAAATATGGGAACTTAGGCTTGGAGATTAAGCGTCTATGGAAATTGTCCAAAATAACAATATACCTCATTGTTATATCAACCGAGGGGATAATAACAACTGACCTCACAGACACCTTCAAGGCCCTTAACATTCCTAGGAACATCTTCGTTGCCTGTCAGAGAGCGGTACTGCTGCAGACATGCCACATCACCAGAAAATTCCTCAGTGGAAACTCTTAAAGGGACTACGATGAATTTTGTTTCTCTTTAGCGAAACTCGACCCTGGCATCGCCAGAGAATGACTACTCGTTCATTTCTAACATAATAATAATAATCTTTATTGTCCGTATGGAAATTTGTCTTACAATTTGTGCATTACACCAAAAAAAAAAAAAAGGGTGTAGGTCCACTGTAGGTGATACATTTTTATCCTGACCATTCAATCAGGTGCACTCTTATCAGTACATTACTCTAGTTCTATAGTGATACAAGAATCAGTTACATTTAACGTATGACTTTCTGACTTGTTAGTATCATAAAGTTAGATATTGCATCTGGAATTATGACTTATGATGTGGTTTGTAAGTACTGTATCAGGCCAGACATTTCTTCCAGACTTATGACTTTCTTATGTTTTAGTATCAGGCCTGAGATTTTTTCCAGACATGACTTTCTGACTTATTAATATCAGGCCAGAGATTTCTTCTGGGCTAATGAATATTGGGCGTGTTAGTATCAGGCCAGACATTCCTTCTGGAAAGATGATAATGATTAGGTCTACATCTTAGCCTTAACTTCCTGCAGGCCTGCACCAGTTGGTTGACAGAGGGCAAGGTTGAAAGCGTGAAGTCTTTAGGAGCCTAGCCAGACAGCCACTTTGAATGGAACAAAACGGCATGATTCAATTGTATTATTTCTAAAGACAGAGTAATGATCAAGGGAAGTTATTAATGTATTGATTTTCTACCCTATTATCTGTATATACTCATCATAAGTCACATTTTGTCATTTAAATTGATAAAAGTTGGCGACCTATTTTTTTTAAAATATATGATCTTTCAACATCTACTTGTGAGATCTATGCATTTTTGTGAGGGAGGGAACATGAAATAAAAAGAAACTTTGTAATAAACTGATTTTAAATGACACAGTGCGCCAAAGCGATTTCGCTAGACTACGTATTGCCGCAGGATGCACCAAGCGTATATTGTTTCTTTAAATGAGTATTTATACTTTTTAAAGTACTTTTATTTGAATTTCTTTTCATTGCTTCTATTCAGAAGAGGTTCAACTTCCTTTGTGTTGTTTTGGTTTATTTAAAGCACATTTTTTGATTCTGTTATACACACACCAGCGATTATCAATTTGTGACAAAACAAAAACAGCTGATTTAATGGCTTCTTTCAGTGATAGCTCTAGACGTAAGGATATTATATACAGATTTATAACGGCTGAAGAAGCCAGTCAGATGATTCTTTTTATTCTGAATCGGATGGTGATAGATCTAGTGATAGTAAAATAGTGATATTTTAGATCTAGATCTAGAACTTGACAGTCTTCGAGACTGTGTCTCTCAGTCTAAGTCTAGCCAAACAAGGAAGGAACCTGCTTTAGATTTAGATCAGAATCCATGTAAAAGCATGAAACATCCTAAAGGATGCTTCAAATCCTTTTATGAAGGGCAATAACTTAGTTGGCTGTTAAACATTTTTTCTTTCATGTTGTATACTACTATAGTGTAAAAAGTTCAGTTGTCCTTAGAAAATGTGTAAAAAATTTCAGGGTGTGTGGACAAACAAAATCATAACTTTTTTATTTCTTGTTCTATTTGAATGAAACTTTCCTACTGTCTTACAAACATATTTCGGTATGTGCTGTTTACAAATCAGCTTCTTGGGATTAATATTTATGGATTTCCATAACCGTAAGTTGAGCTTAATTTTTTTTCCCACAGTGTTGTACTTAAAGTTTAATAACTTTTTTATTTTTGTAATTATCTTTTTAATGTTTGCAGTACAACATTCCACATTTAATGACAAAAACATTGATATGCTACTTGCAATAAAAACTAAAAACAAACAAACAATAGTATATAAGAACATACAATACTATCACTAGAAAATTTTTCAGCCAATTTTTTTTTTTGCTCCGTTGCATTGACAAGAAATTAACGTATGGAATGAGTTATTAAGCCAAGTTTGAAAAATAAACAGTTTAAAAAATTAGATCGAGGTTTTTTTGATGTACCTGCATATTTTGAGAAGTCTGATATAACAGGAACGACTTTAATTTGAACATCTAAGTTTAGAATGTTTGTTGAAGATCTGTTTTTTTTTTCTATGCAAATAAAATATTATTTTTACATCTTCAAAAAAGGGGAAAAAAATATACATATATATTTTAAAAAAACAACAATTATGCGTTTTAAAAAACTATCCGAATATGACCCGCGGGCAGGGCTTATTTACCAGATATGTCTAACAGTTTAAACATTTCGCTCTTCAATGGACATAGATTTAGAGATTTAGGTATTTTCTTTTATCTTTAGGACCGCCGGTTGGAGGGCTTTAAAAATACATACGGTCTCTTCTATGACCTAGGGAACAATTATGTCATGTCTTATCAAGATTGGTCATACGGTTTTGATTTCTATGCGGGATATATATACTACGTTGTGCTTAATATATTAGATTAGATATGTCAACGTAAAAGTAACAGCTTTAGTAAAATCACTAAATTTAGAAAGCCTTCAGGACAGAAGACTCAAAAGTAAAGTAGGAATTATACATAAAACACTGAACCATAATCTTCAAATACAAAAACAAAATTTAATAAAATACTCAGAAAGACACAAAGATAAAGGCACATTCCTCGTCCCATATGCTAGGACAAATTTGTACAAATATTCCTTCTTCCCTAGTGCTATTAGAGCATGGAATGGGTTGCCTGAGCTAGCCAAGAAGACCAGTGACTTGTCAGAATTTAAGTCATTGGTAAACATACGTGACTAAATGCATGTCGCGTTGGACGTAATCATCTTCTATTTTGAAGTAACGTCTGTATGGCATAAGATAAGTACCTGAGTCTAGTAAATGACGTTTCGGAGAAGGATTTTTTGTGTGTGCAGGCTCGAACATTATAAGTACACACTGGTTCACTGAGGATACATTTCAGGTTACGCTTGAGTTATTCATACAGCTCTTCACAGTACATGCACTAATTGATCACTGTACCTTTAAAATGAATCTAAATCTTGCACCGTGCCTCTGTTATGTGCTACCATCTTCTACACAGGGAGCTGAGCATGTTCAACTCTTCAGGAAGCTATTGGAGCTAAGACCAACTCTTGCGTATTCCATTTTGCAAGGATCAAGGTATCTTCCGTACATCCGTCCATTCCTTAAATTACCGAAGCTCAATTTCTTGTTTCTTTGTATTTTGTTTTCTTGTGTTCCTTTTTGTCTTTTTTTACAAAGTTTATATCAATTCACTCCGTCTGTCTGTCCGACCGTCCGTCTGTCTGTCTGTCTGCCATGTGTTTCTTTTGTCTTTTTTAAAAAGTTTATATCAATTTACTCCGTCTGTCTGTCTCTCCGACCGTCCGTCTGTCTGTCCGTCCGTCTGTTTGTCTGTCTGTCCGTCCTTCCGTCCATCCGTCTGTCCGTCCGTCTGTCTGTCTGTCCGTCCGTCTGTCTGTCTGTCTGTCTGTCCGTCCGTCCGTCTGTCTGTCTGCCTTGTGTTTCTTTTGTCTTTTTTTACAAGTTTATATCAATTTACTCCGTCTGTCTGTCTGTCCGACCGTCCGTCTGTCTGTCCGTCCGTCCGTCCGTCTGTTTGTCTGTCTGTCCGTCCTTCCGTCCATCCGTCTGTCCGTCTGTCTGTCTGTCTGTCTGTCTGTCTGTTTGTTATCAATTTTACTCGTTATCTCTCAAACTTCCCACTCTCAATTCAAGCTGAAACTTTGCACGATTGTTAATTGTTCCCAACAAATCATGAATCAATCAAAATGTCAGCCAATTTAATTTATGCATTTGTGGTAATTAATTAAATTTGTCTGATGTAGATAAAGGGAAATAACTATTAGAGTATAGAGAGAAATGGCAGTAAATGTGCGGTTAATCATGGTTGTGTTTTAAGCCTTAGGTCGTTTGCCCGGGGCCCCTGACATTCAACATGTATCTTCGTGCTTAAAATAAATAAGTGACTAGATGTGAACATATTAATGTAGTGACTAGATGTGAACATATCAATACAATAATGAATGAGATGAACGTAATTTATAATGAACAAAATGATAATGTCATTTTTTTTTTAATGCAACAATGTCCAAATGTATATCTATATATATAATTCTCTCATGGCTCAAGAGTTTGGACAAGAAGTAAAGGAAAGATCGCTCTTTTATTTCTTCAAGTCGGACTAGAGTTACCCTGGGAAAAAGAAAAGAGGGGGGGGGGGGGAGGACAAGTAGTATTCACCCGTCACAAAATAGCAGGGCTGGACGTAACCGTTGTAACCAAGAAGTCATGGAAAGATCACTCTTTTTTTTTATTTCTACCCTACGTAGTTTTAGAGGCGAAAAAAAAAGAGGGAGGGGGGGGGGGGTGGTGGAGTAATCTACTCTGTAATCACTCGTCATTAAATAGCAGGACCGGACTCAACCATTGTCGGGCCCTATGCGAAAAGGATTTCGCGGGGCCTAGTTTGGGTAGGGATACGGATAATAAGTGAAATTTAAGAATTTTTATTAGAAAATAAAGTCGTTTTTTTATTCTGTCTTTACTGCGTAATGCATAATGCCGTTTTTATTTATCGCGCGTAGGAGTGGCGTTTTCCATGTTGAATGACACCCCAAAATAATTTTTTTTGTCTTTATATTTCATGAGATTAGAATGAGTTTCAAAAGATTTGTAATAATTTCCGGAGATTTTCAGGACTTTTTCGTATATTTTGCAATTTCAGGAGATTTCCAGGTTTAATTTAATAATTTATACACCTAGAATTAGCCGGGTCCTATGAAAGTGTGGGGCCCACTGCGGTCGCATAGATTGGCCTAAGGCCGGCAAAATAACGGCGCATGCTTCGTTGTGGGTCGACTAGTTATATATATATGTTAATAGTCAAAAAAAGCACGCTGCACCTTGCGGTCCCGTAATACCAGAACAACACATTAGTACGTATTTGGCCTCTACGCAACAAACGCACAACACTGGCCTACGCTGACTCTAGTGTACACTCAATCTACAATCACTAACTCCCCTAAACACTGGCCCACAGACGAACTTCAGTCGAACGTTACATCTGCATAATAATAATAATAATAATAATAATAAAAACTCCATTAGCTAAAAAACAATGCAACAAAAGAATGTACATTCAAAAATGTGTGCACCTAACAAGAATTGGTGCTCGAATAATATAATTTGAGCACCGACACAATTCTTTCCGGTGATAACAATGTTCCTTGTTCAATTAAAAAAAAAAAAAATTGATAAACAAAATTTGTTTTCGTGTTTCTTCTAGATGCGGGTCTCTCTCTCTCTCTCTCTCCTTGTCTGGCCATAAGACCTCTTATACTCCTACAGAGAGAGAGAATGAAAGAGTATCAGAAAATAATAATCCTTATTATCCATACGGAAATTTGTCTTACTATTTGTGCATTACACCAACCAAAACATTATAACTATAGAAAACCAAAATACACATTCACACCAGACATGTGAAAAGTTTATATCAGATAGTTTCTAGTTCATGAGTTTTGTGTCTGTTTGTCTTTCCTATCAGTGTCTTGTATCTCTTTTATGATGGTAAAATCACAAAATCCTGACCCAAAGGGTGATATTTTATTTCTAGAATCTTTTTAGCTTTTATATGAATGTTTGTCTCAAACAGCTGCCCAAATAGGGGTTTCTTTTTTTTTTTTGCCGATGACTTTACCAGCAGCATTTATGAATCTATGAAGTTTATTTTTATTTTTAATAATCAGATTGCCATGCCAGGCAGTGATATTAAAACTTTAAATATTGCAGAAGTAAGCTAGATAAAACATAGGCAAGGCTTATCGCTAACATTAAATGAGGACATTTATATCGTAATACAGAGAGAGTGAGAGAGTATCATATGCAGAGAAACAAAAGGATGTTTAGATGAAAAAAAGAACGAGAGAGATAGTGAGAGAGAATAAGAGAGATAGTGAGAGAGAATAAGAGAGATAGTGAGAGAGAATAAGAGAGATAGTGAGAAAGAATAAGAGAGATAGTGAAAGAGAATAAGAGAGATAGTGAGAGAGAATAAGAGAGATAGTGAGAGAGAATAAGAGAGATACGATGAGAGAATAAGAGAGATAGGGAGAGAGAATAAGAGAGATAGTGAGAGAGAATAAGAGAGATATTGAAAGAGAATAAGAGAGATAGTGAGAGAGAATAAGAGAGATAGTGAGAGAGAATAAGAGAGATAGTGAGAGAGAATAAGAGAGATAGTGAGAGAGAATAAGAGAGATAGTGAGAGAGAATAAGAGAGATAGTGAGAGAGAATAAGAGAGATAGTGAGAGAGAGAGAGATAGTGAGAGAGAATAAGAGAGATAGTGAGAGAGAATAAGAGAGATAGTGAGAGAGAATAAGAGAGATAGTGAGAGAGAATAAGAGAGATAGTGAGAGAGAATAAGAGAGATAGTGAGAGAGAATAAGAGAGATAGTGAGAGAGAATAAGAGAGATAGTGAGAGAGAATAAGAGAGATAGTGAGAGAGAATAAGAGAGATAGTGAGAGAGAATAAGAGAGATAGTGAGAGAGAATAAGAGAGATAGTGAGAGAGAATAAGAGAGATAGTGAGAGAGAATAAGAGAGATAGTGAGAGAGAATAAGAGAGATAGGGAGAGAGAATAAGAGAGATAGTGAGAGAGATAGGGAGAGAGAATAAGAGAGAATGTGAGAGAGAATAAGAGAGATAGTGAGAGAGAATAAGAGAGATAGTGAGAGAGAATAAGAGAGATAGTGAAAGAGAATAAGAGAGATAGTGAGAGAGAATAAGAGAAATAGGAAGAGAGAATAAGAGAGATAGTGAGAGAGAATAAGAGAGATAGTTAGAGAGAATAAGAGAGATAGTGAGAGATAATGAGAGAGAATAAGAGAGATAGTGAGAGAGAATAAGAGAGATAGTGAGAGAGAATAAGAGAGATAGTGAGAGAGAATAAGAGAGATAGTGAGAGAGAATAAGAGAGATAGTGAGAGAGAATAAGAGAGATAGTGAAAGAGAATAAGAGAGATAGTGAGAGAGAATAAGAGAAATAGGGAGAGAGAATAAGAGAGATAGTGAGAGAGAATAAGAGAGATAGTGAGAGAAAATAAGAGAGATAGTGAGAGAGAATAAGAGAGATAGTGAGAGAGAATAAGAGAGATAGTGAAAGAGAATAAGAGAGATAGTGAGAGAGAATAAGAGAGATACGAAGAGAGAATAAGAGAGATAGGGAGAGAGAATTAGAGAGATAGGGAGATAGAATTAGAGAGATAGTGAGAGAGAATAAGAGAGATAGTGAGAGAGAATAAGAGAGATAGGAAGAGAGAATAAGAGAGATAGTGAGAGAGATAGGGAGAGAGAATAAGAGAGATAGTGAAAGAGAATAAGAGAGATAGTAAGAGAGAATGAGAGAGATAGGAAGAGAGAATGAGAGAGATAGGAAGAAAGAATAAGAGAGATATCGAGAGAGAAAAAGAGAGAATGATATATAGAGATAGTGAGAGAGAATAAGAGAGAATGAGAGAGATAGGAAGAGAGAATGAGAGAGATAGGGAGAGAGAAAAAGAGAGATAGTGAGAGAGAATAAGAGAGAATGAGATAAATAAGGAGAGAGAATAAGAGAGAATGAGAATGATAGGAAGAGAGAATAAGAGATAATGAGAGAAATAGATGAGAATAAGAGATAATGAGAGAAGTATGGAGAGAGAATAAGAGAGATAGGGAGAGAGAATAAGAGAGAATGAGAGAGATAGGGAGAGAGAATAAGAGAGAACGAGAGAGATAGGAAATGAGAATGAGAGAGAAAGAGAGATAGGAAAAGATAATGAGAGAGATAGGAAGTGAGAATGGGAGATAATGAGAGAGCTAGAAAGAGAGAATAAGAGAGAATGAGAGAGATAGTGAGAGAATATGAGTGAGAGAGATAGAAAGAGATAATAAGAGAGATAGGAAGAAAGAATAAGAGAGAATGAGAGATAGTGAGAGAAATAGTGAGAGGATGAGAGAGATACTGAGAGAGAATAATAGAGATAGGAAAAGGGAATAAGAATGAGAGAGATAGTGAGAGAGATGGGGAGAGAGAATATGAGAGAATGAGAGAATAAGAGAGAATGAGAATGAGAATGATAGGAAGAGAGAATGAGAGAGATGGGGAGAGAGACTCAGAGAGAATGAGAGAGATAGGGAGACAATAAGAGAGAATGAGAGAGATAGGGAGAGATATAGCTAGAGAGAATGAGAAAGTTAGGGAGAGGGACTTGGAAAGAATGACAAGAGAGACAACTCTGTTCACAGATATTGATTATCTGCCGTCGTATTTGAACGTAAGGAACGTACTACATCCTTAAGTCACAGACGTTCTAATGTATCTGCCAATCAGAACCATTTACATATGTCTTTATAACTGGAATAATTAACTAGTAGGCTGCCATGCATAATAATCTGTCTAAAAAATAAGCAAAGTGTACCGCTAAATATTCAGAATCTGCGAAGTGTTCCGTAAAGGTGACGTACTAGGAGACAGTGTTATATGGAGAAAATGTTTGTTACATGTTCTATAATTACTGAAAAAAAATTACTGCAATTTATAGTTTTAATTTTATTGTTACTTTTTATTATTATTATTTTATTTTATTTTATTATTATTTATGTTTCACATTGAAGTAATAGTGATAATTTTTAACCGAAACAAAATTTTTTTTTTTTGCTTTATTTTTCATATTTAATTGTTACATCCTTATTATGCAGATTTAAGAAAGTTTTTCGTTTAACAAATACTATTACTTCTTATACTTTATGACTCAACCTTTGTATTGGCTATCGAACGTTACTACTAAAAAATAATGTCGAATCTGTAAGATCTGACCCCTCTATTATTGGGATAAATATACCGGGTCGCTCCTTCTCAACCATCAAGGTCAAAGCCTATGCGGATGATACAACCTTTTTTCCTTCTTCAGAGCAAGATATTGAGAATATACTGAAGAAATTTACACTTTTCGGAGAAGCTAGTGGTTCAAAAATAAATCCTCTGTAATGGGACTAGGGAAATGGAAATTCAAAGAGCATTGCGCTTTCAAAATTGTAGATCAAATCAAGATTTGTGGTATTGTCTATACCTGTAATCCTTTATTCTATTGTAAAGACCAGTGGGAGAATATTTTTGTCAAAGCCTCAAACTTGATTAAACTTTTTCAGCACACAGGTTCTACAATATTTGGTAGAGCTGTATTGATAAATAGTTTGGTCATTCCAAAGATTGTCTATTTAGCTAACATTACAGAGCCACCTCCTAAATTCATAAACAAGCTGAACAAATTAATTAGAGGCTTTATATTTAAAAACACTATTAGGAGCATTAAGCACACTACACTCATTCAAAACAAAGAGGATGGGGGGATAAACTTGCAAGATGTTAAAACAAAAATACATTTGCTAAGGCTAAAATTTGTAGGTCAAGTAGTTAGAAACCCAACAAACTTTCCCTTGACAATTTACTATAATGGTTTAAGATTAAGTAGTCTTCTTCCAATACACAATGATACTCCTCACTATTTTGGTACAGTCACTCATCCATTTTACAGATCTATTAAAAGAATTTTACCTGGTAATGAACATTTAATACACAACAAAACCAAAGAATCATACACAACACTTAAAAAGCTGTTACATGAAAGTCTAGTGAATAGGATTAAGTGGGGGAGAGTTCTCGGGGTGACAGAATTCAAGGACACATTCATAAACCTACACAGCAAATATATCCCCCCAAAAGCTAGAGAGATAAGATATAGATGACCCCTATGGTTAGAAAACGAGCAAATGACCGTGAATTTATATTATGCCATCTTGAAAATGCTGATAATGAGAAGCATATGTATTTGGAATGTCCATTATTCTGTAAGGGACTTATTAGAAGCAAACTGTGGCAACTATGTAAATGTTAACTTGTCTATTGTTTTAAACAAGCTGCCAAAACCAAAAAATAAAATGATACATAACTGTAACTTGATTATTGTTTCCGAATACAGGAATCTTGTTTGGGCTAGCTGGCTCCAAGTTCTACATAATAATAAGGTGTTTGATCCTAATCACGTAGAATTGACATTTAGAAAAATAATGGATTTTAGGGTAGAGAATTATCTAGTTTGATTTTCATATACTTGTACAATGCTCAGGTAGTATTCCAGAAATGGGGTGTTGGGGGTCAGGGATATCTGATATTGTGTGGATTGTTCTGGAGTAGAGGATACTTGTATCATTTTTCTGTCTCTAGTGTGTTCAATGGTTAGGATGGTTAGGTAGTATGTCTTAGATATTAAATAATATTTCTATTACTATTATTATATTTTTAGGTTAATCACTTTTCAATTGTTTATGATTTAATACTTGTGAATTATGAGAACTTACAAAAAAAAACAAAAAAAAAAGCCCACAAAAGAGGCAAGGTGGCCCATAAAATAGGCCCATAAAGTCCAAAAAAGAGGCGAAGAAAAGAGGCCTAAGGCCCAAGGATTCCTATGATGATAAAGCTAAAATTGAATAGCGCAAATTCTGAGGTTTCCTTAAAAAAAAAAGAATCAATAAAATTGATCTACGTGAATAAAACTAAAATAAGACTCCATTTGTCATCATGGTGTCAGGGGAGACAATGTCAAGTCTACAGTTTAAAAAAAAAGGTTGGTTTGTATAAATCTAAGATATTTTTTTTAAAAAAGCAATGTACTTAATAAGACTAAATGTGCTATGAAACCAAGAGAGAGATAAACTATTGGCCTTATGAGAGACGAAATATTGAAACTACCAAGGGCGACAAAGAGTTTATAGATACAATAACTAGAGTTGTTAATATTATATGCATATATATGGTACCCAATAAAGGGGAAAATATAATGTATTACAATATCTTACTATGTGAAAATGTTTTGGTTTGATAAACTTAATTTTCAAAAATTGAATATCTAAATTTGTTTATTTTTGATGTTAAAAAAAAGGTCATCGCTTTGATAACTTTAATAAATCGACCGCCGGCGGACAATGGTAATGTCTTCGCGGATTGTGGCATGATATGTAGGTCAAAGCTGGGGCTGCGTAGCTATGTGCGACTATATATCGTGCCGCATCTTCGGACTCAAAGACAAACTTTATAATATTTTTTTAATAAGCAATATATAGGTATCTGAGAACACGAATAATTCCAACTTAAGGTTCAAATAGCAAAATAACTTAAACATTCTTTTTTTTATTTTTTTTTTTCATAATTGTGTAAAAGTTCTATTTTCTTATCTTATATAATACAGACGTTTCTTTAAAAAAAGAAGATGATTACGTCCTACGCGTCTTGCATTTAGTCATGAATATTAACCAATGACCTAAATTCAGCCAAGTCACTGGTTTTCCTGGCTGGCCCAGACAACCCATTCCATGCTCTAATAGCACTAGGGAAGAAGGAGCATTTGTACAAATTTGTCCTAGCATATGGAACGAGGAATGTGCCTTTATCTTTGTGTCTTTCAGAGTATTTTATTAAATTTTGTTTTTGTATTTGAAGATTGTGGCTCAGTGTTTTATGTAATTGCAACTTTACTTTTGACGCTTCTGTCCAGAAGGCTTTTTAAATTTAGCCATTTTACTAAAGGTGTTACTCTAATCAAATGTGAATATTCCTTTGTTATGAATCTCACTGCTCATTGTTCTGCATGTTTCAGTTTCTTAATTTTTCTTTGAGTTGAGGGGGGTCCCAAACAGAGGATGCATATACCATAATTGGCTTAACCAAGGTTAAAAAAAAAATAATTTTATGTTCTTATTTAATTTGTAGACTTTTTTTTTAAGAAACTCGAATGCTTTGTTTGATTTTTTAAATAGTTTCATCAATATGGGGGATTCCACGACAGTTTATCATTTTTTATAACACCTAAGTATTTGATATATGATAGATATCGCAACAGATGAACGGCACAATCGAAAGCCTTTCTTTTTCTTGTGTTTCTAACTTCCCTTTTCATGATTGTCTCCCTGTATTACGACCATTATCTCTATTATTATCGTTCACCTCACCTTCACCTTTCCGTTAAACTTTTGGACCGTTTGGGCACCACACATGATCTGTTGACCGTCTTTCTCCATTCTCCTGTCTTTGGCCTTGGATAGAATTATTTCACTGACTTTTATTTTATAAATTTTAACATATTTACTAGTTTATCCGACATGTTCCTATCAAATATAAAATAATGTGAAAACAACTTTACACCATTTGTTAATACGTTTCCTTCTTTAATTTAGCTATTTTTCAGGTATTTTTCAAGTATTTTAAAAGTATTTTAGGTATTTTTGAAGGTTTTTTGAAACTCTTTCTCTCCTAAGTAACGATGCCATCGTTGATTTGATCCCATTAAATGAAATTAATTTTTGCTTTTATAAAATGTAGTTTGTTTTATATAAAAGGAGCGTGTCGTGCGTTTTCCTAAAATTGTAGACCAAAAGTTATATTTCCTAATTACAAACAAAAGTTTCATGATAACAGGGTGGAATATTCTAATGTGAAATATGAACAATTACGGAGACAAAGAGTTAAAATGTATTTTTAAGGTATTTTAGGTATTTTTAAGGTATTTTTAAAATGTAGTTTATTTAGGTATTTATTTTATTTTTATTTTTTAGGGCCTTCCGGATGTGGGTGGGACATTGAACATACAGTACGGTCTAAGACTATAAGGAACATTATTGAAATTGTATCAAGATTGGTCAAACGGTTTTATTTTATTTGCGATACGAAGGAAGAAGGGACCTCATGCCAGAAGCGCTCGCCATTACAAGTCCACTCAAAAAGACGAGCTTGACCCAATAACTTTTTCTGAATATAGTATCTAAATCTTGTTGTTGTTTATTTTATTGGATTAACCCTAACCCGCCATTGATAAGAAAAGAAAATCTTCAACACTGTAAGATTTCTAAACGGGGCAGGAAGGGCGCGTCAATGGTGTCGGGCAATGTCACATTCCGGGGCCATCAACGGCGTACTCACTAACTAGAGAGAATAAAATACCAGCAGGACATACAAACTGGCATACAACAATCCCCCGCCAGCACCGTTGGCCAGGAGAACAATGCCGTGGCATGTTAAATACTTGCGAACTCGCTCAGGGAAAAAGCTCTTCAGACAAAATGGCTTCTTTTAGAATAAGCAGAGAAAAAGAAAAGAAAGAAATGCAGCACAAAGCACTAAATTTTAATAAAAGTGTCTCTGCTGGCCAGCTGATTGAATTAACTGCCAGTTAGGATAAGTTTGTTTTTTTTTGTTTACTTAGTTTGGCCTTTTTAAAAAATCTCTTTGCATCCAGACCTAATAATGTCCAAAATATTCCCCGAGTAGTAAAGATCGCTTTATTAGTTTACCGTACTGTTAATTAGAGCGGCCATATTGATTGTTGTTGATCTTAGAATATCGTCTGCGAAAAAACTAAAAGCGCGGTGTCGAGCGTCTCGCGTCTGCTTAAAGTTTTGTCGAGTCTCTTTGTATGGTGACAGGTCAGATGCAGCTTGGGTCTGGCATTTGTTTCCGCGTGCTTTTATTGTTGTCATTTATGGCTATGTGACGTCAACAATACAGCAGTAACAAGGCTTCTGATTGGTTATGAGCCTGAGCCATTGGCAGGCTGTTACATTGAAGCCGATAACGCGTACAGGCAAAGTATTAAACATAGGAACAGACAAACTGTTGTGTCAACAAGGTCTGTTATAGAAACACTCAAGACACAATGGTTGTTGAGAAAATTTTATTCTTCCACTTTTCTTTACTGACGTTCATTAGACGTAAAAACAAAACGTCAAAACAATAATAATAATAATAATAAGAAGAAGACTTCAAGCTTCATGTTCAGTTCCTAGACTAAAAAGACTTAAATGCAGTTAAGGTTTACTTTTACTCGTGACCTTTAGGTGATGAGAATGATGTGGGTCCACCAGAACTGCCTCATTATGACCTGACAGAACTTTAAAAAGTCAGCTCAGGTCTCAAGTCCAGCTTAGTTCTCTAATCTGGCGGAGGTCTCGAGTCCAGCCCAGGTCTCTAATCTAGCTGAGGTCTTCAGTCCAGCCCAGGTCTCTAATCTAGCTGAGGTCTTCAGTCCAGCCCAGGTCTCTAATCTAGCTGAGGTCTTCAGTCCAGCCCAAGTTTCTAATCTGGCTGAGGTCTCGAGTCCAGCCCAGGTCTCTAATCTATTTCCGTCTTCAGTGCCTTGCTAATGCTAGGCGAAGTTGTCGAATCGGGGGGGGGGGGGGGTGTCCATGGTTCGTGCCCTTGTCAGGACTATAATTTCGCTATATTAAATTTACCACTTTCTTTCATAAAATCTTTCGACCCTGATGTTGCCTTAATCTATGTAATATGTACGCATCTCCATAGAGTTAAGTGTTTTATTTAGAAAGATAACCTGAGTAATCGAGGGGACGATAAAGCTGGTTGGGCTGTATCGATCCGAGAGTATCGACTGGCTGCTACGCAGTTTCACACCCAACCAGTCCGATCGTAAAACCAGGAGCTGACAAAACGCAGAGGTTGAATGGGGTGAGTCGGTGTACCTGGATCTCACCTGAGACAGGGGGCACTGTCTGTGGGGAGGAGAATGAAAGGCAAGAGGGAGGTTGCAAGGGTATGGATAAAAAGGGGGACTCGGTCCCATGAATGGGGGGGGGGGGTCGGATATTTTGTTTCTTCTTTTTATGCTAAGAGAGAGAGAGACAGAGAGAGAGAAATAAAAAGATTAAAAGAGAGAGGGAGAGAGACAGACAGACAGAGAGAGAAAGAGACAGATAGAGATATGAGGAAAGAAAAGGGAAAGAAAAAATATAGAGAAAAATAGAAAGAGTAAAAGAGAGAGAAAAAAAAAGAGAGAGAGATAGAGAATGAAAGAGAATTTCAGAGAAAGTGAAAGATAAAAGAGAAAGAAATAAAATGAGGGAAGAAGTGAAAGAGTGAGAAAGAGAGAGGAATAGTGAAAGAATGAATATCAGAGGGAGAGAGTGCACCTTTGGTTGGGTGAGTTGGGGTTCAATAATCCTTTTTATTTTTAGTGTCTGATGTATCCTGGTGCTCTGAGACACTTATTATAATGTCACGGTGACACTACCAGCCCCCCCCCCCCCTCTCCCCGACTACCAATCACATACCTCTAATAGTTTTTTTTTATTTTTTTTAATTTTATTATTCGTCTGGAGAAAGTGTTCACCTTCTAATCGACATTTTTTGGTCATGATAGTGTTGGCATCACTCTCTCTCAGATCATTAATAATCTCCCTTGTAGGTGTCTATAATTGCTTCCCTTTATTACAAATGGCCTCAGTTTCTCAAGTCTAGTTTCTCTGTACAATTTCGATCGTCCTAGGGCCATTTTTTTTTTAAGCTGTGTTAGGGGTGTCTTTTATAATTATTTATGGCCACTGTGGGTTTTTTTAAATTAGGTTGTAGATCGATACTAATCGATAGGACAAAACTGTATTGACAGGACCACTTACCAGGGGAGCAGTTTTGTAATTCTAGTCAGGGGCGTAGTTAGGAATTCGCCATCATTTGTGGGGGGGGGGGGCTTGACCTCTTTGAGGGCCCCTGCATTTTTTTTTGTAATATTTAACATTTAATGTAAAAAAAAAACATTCCTATTGGGGCCCTCCTCAAGTGGGGGCCCGGGGGGATTTAAATTCTCCTCCCCCTCCCTCTCCCACCCACTGATTCTAGTGTTTCTAAGGGGGGGGGGGCGGTGGAGGTGATTTAACATTTACTTCATTTGTTTTCACAGTTTTCACGGTACATCAACACTTTTCTGTGGCAGTAAAGTTTCCCATTCAGACCATTCGATTTATTGGGCAGACAATGTAAAGGTCATCTATTTCTGTGGCCCACGGTTAACGAGGGTGTCATGTGCCGAGCAAAATGACCAACAGCCTTTACTTTTCACCAACTAACGAGCTGGGTAGACTCAAGAGGAGTCCTAATGATCCCGAAATTAAACCTGGATTCGAACTCGGGACTCCTGGTTCGGAAGCCAAGCGCTTTACCACTCTGTCACCACACCTCATATTTCTGAATAGGTTAGTGCTAAAATTTTGCAGTTTTTTTTGTTTTTTTTTTATGATTAATTTTCCAAGATCTCTGCGTCCACTGAATTGCAATGCCGCAGGTCTGCGATGTCACAGGTCTGTATGGCGATGCAGCGAGCCATTGGTCTCCACTGCCCAAAGTTTGTGACGTCGCAGCTTAGTGTTGAGGCCTTCTATGACGAGTGGTTTCTGTCCAGCGCGCCTCTGTTTATCTTGTACCCAAGTCTAGCACAACGTGGGTCATGGCCGCAGACTTTGTGCTACATCTCCAGATCTTTATACATGTATTGCTACATGAAGGTAAATGTTTCAGCTTAGTGCTAGATCCAGCAGTGTTTATGACAATGTTACACTGCACTCATCCTTAAGTTTATAATCGAAGATATTGTGGCGTTGCCATTGTGATATATTTTAGGAAAGATCTAGTGTAGCTTAGCTTAGGAGAGCTTCTGTAAGATTGTCATTGCCGGAAGTGGTAATGAATACAAGCACTTCTCTACCTATAAAATGCTTCCTAATGGCATGCGTCTCAAATAGCCTCTGACAACCAGTCCAACTCCTGGCCTTCACGTGTGGCTCAGATATAGAGTCCGGCGGAACTGTTTTCACTGACGGGAGAAGAAGCGTAGGCTAGTAACTGGCCTAAACCAATTAGATTCGGGTAGAATGGGCTCGTCAGCCATGGCTACCCACCTAGGAGAAGAAAATTCTGAAATCAAACTTCTCCTTCCCTGTTGCTATACCCAAACACGGGAAAGGCTTCGGGAGCAAACCCTTAGGAAAAATCAGGAACCGGCGACCCTTAGGCAGCTGGCAGCACACAGTGCTACAGCCTTGGCAGAGCTTGCGACGCAGTTGACCCCAAACTGTATCGGCACTTGCCGTTCCTTTGGATACATCAGCTGTGTGGCGATGCAGAACTGCTGTGTAGGCGACATCATTCCGGTCATAGCTAATGCCCAGGCATTCATCTTATCTCTATGACGTCCACCGTCGGTTTGCGATATAAGGTGGCCATTAGTGTAGTAGAGTTTCGGTTGGTACAATTCTTGGACCTTTGACGATTTGGACTTTGGGCTTCGTGGTTGAGGTTTAGTGTACATATTTGTTACACCATTAATGGTTTTCGAGTCGTAATAAAAAAAATTTATTCGTATTAGTTATTTTAGATTAATTAGTTTACATTACTTAGTTTAGGTTAGTTAGTTAAGATTAGTTAAGTGTAGTTTGGTTGCTTAGACGACTCTAGCCCTTTACACACAGACTGAGGTGCACAGACTTACCCAGTACACTACCAGCTGGCTGCTGTAAATTTTCGTTTTTACCAAGCATTGGAGGACTAACATTACAATACAACCTATAAATACAAACTACGATAAAGCCTATAAATACAACCTACAATACAACCTACAATACAACCTATAATACAACCTACTTATTCCCTCAACATTACTGTTGTTGTGTCCACGTATTTGAGATCTACATGAACACTGTCACAACATATAAAAGAAAATTCACCAGCGACTCTTCTATCTCAGAAAGCTAAGAAAATTTAATGGTATGGTAATACTTCACTGGCATAAAGACTTAGACTAAATAGACAAATTAAAAAGCATCGTATATCACTCAAATACAGCTACCATCTCTTAAAGAGCTTTTTCAAGAACGATGCATTTTCAAAACACTCACGATTCTTAAAGACAACCTGCACCCATTAAACCACTGTTACATAAGATCTGAACGAAGTGGTCGTCTCCTTTCCATTAGGAGTAAAACTGAAAGATTTAAAAACTCCTTTATCCCACTATCGGTCAGAGTGTTACAAGATCAGCTGTCGTCATCGAGAAGTACATAGAAGTCTAATTCATGAAGCGCTGGTTGTGAATGTGTATGTGTCTCGTGAGTGAATGTTGTTCGAATTTTCCATCTATATTGTTTTTGTACAGTAGTTACGCTGAGGTTGCCAATTGTAGTCAGACTGAATTTCCATTTGATTGGATCTATAAAATTATCTTATCTTATCTTATTTTTTGAGAAGTTTCCCTTTGTTGCTTTAAGTATTGGGGATAGAGTCAGTGAGATGCATCACAATCTCCCCCCCCCCCCCTCCACAAAATTCCTCACCACACATTCCACACAACATATCTCAAACTAAACGCCTTACTGCCACACAAATCATCACCATACTATTCATTACCGCACAATTCATCACCACACTATTCATCACCGCACAATTCACCACCACACAATTCACCACCACATGACTACACAGTCCCTCCTTCACGAGCACACACACACCCACACACACACATATACATAATTTCATTACACACATAACATTATCGCGGTCTTGTCATTCAGTGACGAGAAGGGCCAGGGGGGTGGCTACTGTGTGTGTGTGGGGGGGGAGTAAAAGTGTGGTGGGGGGGGGAGGTAGAAGCTCACCTACCCCATACCCCCCCCCCCCCTTTATCCTCCTATCATATTGTTGGCATAATCTTAAAATAGCATTAGTTTTAATACGCGAGCGAGCCTCTGCCCATCGCTAGAGACAAATATTTACGGCCCTGTCCAAGAGGACCCTGCAATGTCCAAACTTAATGACTGTTTATTAGGGGGAGAGGAGGGAAACCGAAGCCTGGAGAAGACAGGGCTCGAGAAAAAAAAAAGTCAAGGGGAGGAGGGCGCCCATCGCAGCTCGTGATATGACGTAGACATCTATCTACGTTTTTCACGCTAGTCGCGCCCGACCTACATAATCCTGGTACTCACACTGGGGGGGGGGGGGGCGGGCGCGTGCGGCGAGCGTGCTTACATGAAGATCCTGCGGGCCCCCAAGCAGGTAGCCTTGACAGGGCGCTGCGGTGACATCCTCGTTTTTACGACTCCCGGGGGAGCGTATGTGAGTGGGGCGAACACACGTCGAGCGGGGGGGGGGGGCGGGGGGGGGCGGCATGTCAGGGCGCGATTTCAAAGAATAAAACACAACGAAGGCGCGTGCTCTGGGCACGAGGAAGAGCAGACGAGAGAAGGGGGTAGGTCGGACTGACAATCTGAATCAGAGATTCGTTCATGAAGAACAATATTCGAGCTCTCAAGTTACACCCCTTCTATCCCCCCCCCCCCTCGTTCTAACACCTTTACCCGCTATCCTTTCTTAGCTGAGAGTAATAAATACAGCAACAATCAGTGCGAACAGATGGCCGAGAGCCAGAGCATACGATTGTAAGGAAACATCATGGAGTTCAATTCTCTGTATTCGAAAAAGAAAAAGAAAACACATGCCACCTTGTAAACTGTATTAATATTCCCGGTAGTATTGCCTTGTCCAAAAAAAACAAAAAACAGATAAGGCATCAAGAAATTGCAAAACATATCCCGACAAAAACAACAAAAAAAATGTAAAATAAAAGAAACATTGTCAAATCTTTTCTCACGAGAAGGCCCAATCAAATGTAAACTTTGGCTTGTCACGTGATTATCTTGTATACGCCATGTGTCGTCTGCTCAATGTAAACAAACTTGTATAGAGTTGTGTTCCTTTAGTATGATATTGAAAATGGTGTCTTTTTGGCTTAGCCAATAAGATGGAGAAAACAAAAAAAACAAAAAAAAGGAGGGGGAAACTTTTCCCTCTGACCTAGCGATCAACGGGGCAGATTAAGTAGAGCAGTGGTTCCCATAAGTAGAGCAGTGGTTCCCATAAGTAGAGCAGTGGTTCCCATTAGTAGAGCAGTGGTCCCCATAAGTAGAGCAGTTGTTCCCATTAGTAGAGCAGTGGTTCCCATAAGTAGAGTAGTGGTTCCCATAAGTAGAGCAGTGGTTCCCATAAGTAGAGCAGTGGTTCCCAAACGCTTCCCTTAACGGAACACTTCAGATTCTGAGCATTTAGCGGAACACTTTGCTTATTTTTTTTTTTGGGGAGGTTAATTCTCTTGGTGGCCTACTGGTTAACTATTCCAGTAGTTCGCGGATCAGACCTCGAGGAACACTAGGGTTCCACGGAACACAGTTTGGGAAACACTGAATGTAAAGCTTATTTATTTCTAAGGCGATCTCTAGGGCAGATGATGTTTGTTTGTTATTTGCCAACAGTTAACAAGCAGGTTGTCATGCAGCCAGCCAAACGACCAACCACCTTTACGTTCCCCAACTTATGTCAAGTACCCGTTTGAGCTGGAGTGGGGGGGGGGGGGGGGGGGAAATGAAGAGCGTCCTTAAAAAATCACTACATTCAAAATCTCCGTCTTCACCGGGATTTGAACCAGAGATCATAGGTTCGGAACCCAAGTCTCTTATCACTCAGCTATCACACCCCCATTTTACCAATAGCTTTTTTCGAATATTTTACCTTCCGCTTGTGGGAAGCGTGGTAGAGAGGCTAAGTGCGCTTGAACTTGGCCTTAGAAGGGGGCTCGAGGTTCGACACCCGACTCGGGCAGAGTTGGGTTTACTGAGCGCCTAAAGGCAGCACGGAAAACCAACTCCTAGATACCCCCTCCCCCCCCCCCCCCCCCCCCCCACCGGTCCACAAATGAGATTGGACCAAAAGCGCTCTGAGTATGCTATAAGCATGAAAGTAGCGCTATATAAAAGCTATAATAATATATTTGTAACCTCAACAAGCCTTCAGGGCTTCATGTTTCAGAGCCTAGCTTGAAACATTACTTTTCGGGCCTGGATATTTATTGACAATACTTTTTGAATGCATGAAGCATACACCATCCTCACCAACACACAACCCGCGCACGCACACACATTGACAAACATACACATAAAGTATCCCATAACGTATATGTCACATATAAATATAATTATTTTATTTCATAATCAATATGTTAATGAGCTAGACATTTGCGTTCTTGTTTATAGGCCAGTGACTGAAGTATCTATAGAGAGCGGCCGTAGATCTTAACCTAACATCCACATCTAACTTTTTTTATTTGACACATTTTAAGGCCTTTGTCTCTATCACACTAACAAATGATTTATCGCAAGTCTGTTTTTTTGTGTGTATCTAGACAGTAGATGAACAGGGTCCTTTGGTATGTAAAATATACAGAGGTTTGTTTATGCATGAAAAAAGATAATATAAGATAAGTTAAGATAATTTTTATTAGTCCAATCAAATGGAAATTCAGTTTGACTACAATTGACAACCTCAGCGTAACTACTGTAGCAATAACAATATAGATGCAAAAACGAATAACATTCCCACACGAAACACTTGTGTACATATTCATAGTTCAAATATTTGAGCGACAGTTGCAGATAAAAAGATGGGCAAGTTCACAGTTATACATTATGGGCCCCGCTGGGAACTAAAAAAGATGGGCCACTTCACAGTTATACATTATGGGCCCCGTCCGGAACTAAAAAGATGAGTCCTATGAAGATTATTCGCAGATGAGATAGATGCGAGCCCATTGGTTTATAGGTCAGTGTGAAGAAAACCTGATGCATAACACTGAGTGTAGCCGGGTAATATCTGCATTGGTAAAAAAAACAACAGAAATTAGAATTCACCTTCACCTTCAACCTTCACATTTAACCTTCACCTTTACTCAGTCTGTCGACCATCTTTCTTCTTTACGTCTCTGTCTTACTTGCTCCGAATCTCGAGACTGCGAGACTCACAGCTTCACGCCACGAGGAGTGACCGTTAAAACTCTGTTATAGCTCTTTCATGTCTACTACTATCATTACGTAACTTGAGAGACTAGTGTCTCCCCCCAAGTCGTCATGGACCTGCTGGAACTCAAATCTTTATAATGCACCATAGAACTATGTCCCTAGGAATACTCTGGCTTGATTCTACCTTCCTAAACATCACGCGCTGTCTATTGCCCTCTCTAAGAACTTCTCACTTCAGGTCAGTCTCTCATTTATTCCAACTGACCTATACACTGTGGCGAAGCTATGGTGGGGGATGGGGGTCAAAAATCCCCCCGAGCCCCACTTGAGTGTTCGAATTTTTTTTTTTACATTAAATATTAAATATTTCGTAAATATCTCGTGTCATGATGTCAAATGTCGAAATGTAGGGGCCCCTAAAGAGGTCAAGCCCCCCCCCGGGCCCCCAAATGATAGAAAATCACTAGCTACGCCACTGCCTACACTAGGAAAACTTCGATACAGACACACACCTATATTCATCTGTGACTGTCTATCAGTTATATATCTTGCCGCCACTGGGTGCCACTCTTTATCTACAACAAGGTGTTTAAGAAATAACAAGCCGCCAAAGGTGTAATCGAGGGTGAGGCGAGGGGGTGGCGCTAAAGATGTGCCTCCCACGCTTCCTTCCTTCCTTTACACACACACACACACACATTCACAAAGTCTCATCTGCGTTTGTAACTTGTACTAAAAAAAATTCTACTAGCAACTGTTGTGATAGAAATTTAATAAATGCTAAAATGTTTACATACGGGTGGTCAAGGGGGGCCTATCTCGAATATTACCCTAGGGCGCCATATCATCACTTAATGGGGGGGGGGGGGAGGGTGCACAATCAACGAGGACTGCCATTCGAGAATACATTTCACTTGTTTGCTTGTAGCGCCTATTTAACCACCAAAAGGGAGGCAACAGAAACCAAATAAATATTTTTCTCCGGATGTGGCATTGTCATACAATTTTCCGAACGGCTCGTCTCGTGCCTTCTAAACAGATCTCGTCTGCTGCCCCGTAGCATCGAAACTTTATTTTCCTTAACGGCCCCCCCCCCCCCCCCCCCCCCCAGCGATTTTCACCGGACAAATCTTCCCGCATCTCATCCCCCCCCCCCCCCCCCTCGTAGACTTTTCCATTTTGTTTCTTCGCGGTGTAATATTTCTTGCTTTGTCCTTCCTCTGCTCATGGGGTATAAAACAAAATGGCGTTTGCGTGGATCCTCAATCAGGCCCCTGCAGCAGACGAGGGGAAATGGGAGTCCAAAAATATGGGTGGAAATAAGGAAACTGTGTCCAGGGCGAAATGAAAAGACGAATGAGCCCCCCTCCTCCCCCTCTCCCCCTAAGGTGAACAGAGTCGGGGGATAAAACCGCGCGAGTATCGTTCACGCCCTGGTAATGAAACATCGCATCGAGTTCCATGTCCTGTGGCACTCGCTCACTCATGACAGGCGACTACTTTCAGAGGTATGGGCGGTATCGAGTACTCACCGCAGGAGGCCGGAGGTGTTGGTGTCCAACGCCGGACTTGGAGAAAATTTACTTTGAAAAAATGAGCAAGAAAGAAACAAAGAAACAAAGCATTTCGGTGCTCCGTATAAATGGAGGAAGTACTATAAGCCTAAAGACTTGCAAGTATGTTTCATGTAAATCCGACTTTGATTGACACAGGGTATGAAATCGCATTAGAAAAAAAAAAAAGGATAGCTAACAAGCAAAACATTTTTAAAAAATACTTTAATAAGATAAGATAAGATAAGATAATTTTATTGATCCAATCAAATGGAAATTCAGTTTGACTACAATTGACATCAGCCTAAATTTAAAAAAAAATTAATTAAATGAAGTTTAATTCTATCAATTAGTTTGGATCAGTCAATGTAATTAAATTTGTAATAGATCTAGACTAACAACAACAAATCTGTATGATTAATAATATTTAATAATATTAGTAATATTAATAATTATTATTAATATAATCTCTAGTCTGGACCAGTTGGGAAAATGGGGTGGGGGGTAAGAGAGAAGGGGCTATCTGGGTGGATTTTAACGTAATTGGTTTTTAAAAAATATATAAAAAAAGAAGAGGTGGATGGCCGGAAGTCGAACTCGTGGCTAACTCCTCCTCGGGCCGACGTGCTAGCTTTCTTCTAGTGAGGTGCTTGCGACTTCAGAATATTGTTTACAAATATATTGTTTGTTTCATTTTAGAGCGTCGATCAATAGAGGGGACTAATTCAGCTTATACAACCACATCAGTCAAGTGCGATTTCTTTTCCTTGTTCGAGATACCAAACAAGATGGTTCATTACCAATACGTTTGCCTATTTTAAGTGTAAGGTGACTATGGTTCATCTCATGGAGCACCCTCACGTGTGACTGTGGGGCCCTATTCTTTTAGAGGCACTCCCGTCCACATATATCGCATGTTAGAGTGGCTTTCGCTTTGATGGTAGAGGAGCCACTATGTTAATAAACTAATTCGGTAATTTTTTATATTGATTTCTGTGTTGTCAGCTAAAATTTTCCGAGATTGGGTATCGGAGAAATAATGTGTCAATTTTTTTAAACAATAATTTGTGATCCCCACTAGTTATCACTAATTTAAAACATTTTATAGAGAGCAATAGGATATAGTATCATAGTTTCCCCTTCCGGTATATATTATGCCCAAGATAATTATAGTTCAGCTTGAACTGCTACTAATAACATATATCGTATTTATCCAGTGCTGGATTTGCCTACAGGCAAACATAAGCGATAGCATTTGGGCTCCTGGTTGCATCAGGGACCCCAAAAATGTGTACATTGCATTATGTTGATTACATGGAAGCCCATATCTCTTTAAATAGCTTAGGGCCTTAACGAGTCTAAATCCGGTACTGTAATTATCTTATTGGTGACTAAATCTGTCCAAGGTATTTATACAGGTGTATAGAAAGGAGGAGCGGTGGCTGAGTGGTAAAGCGCTTGGCTTCCAAACCGGAGGTTTCCGGATTCGAACCTGGTGAAGTTTGGGATTTTTATTATTTCGGGATCTTTAGGGCGCCTCTGAGTCCACCCAGCTCTAATGAGTACCTGACACTAGTTAGGGAAAAGTAAAGACGGTTGGGCGTTATGCTGGCCACATAGCACCCTCGTTAACCGTGAGCCATAGAAACATATGACATATACATCATCTGCCCTAGGCCCTATGGACCGCACGATCTGAAAGGGGAACTTTACTTTTGTTAGATATAGAAAACACAAAGACAGATAGAAACACTGATAGAAACGTAGGCCTTCTTCTTCTTAACTCTTTCTCTCCGTAATTATTTACCACATTCTAGTGGAATCAACGTTGGTATCGTCAGTTAGGAGAGAAAGAGTTAAACTGTCAGGTAGGCGCTTAAGAGAGAAGTCCTATATTGAGAAATATAAAGACAGAGTAACTTACAGAAACAAGAAAGCCTGACTGGCTCTAATTCTGTTACGTATAATTTCGGACGATTGACAAGTGACAATGAAATAATTTCATTTAACGGTGGTATTCGGTGTCTACCTTATGAGGTCTGAAAAGGTGGGGGGGGGGGGGGGGGGGGCATGCATCACGAAATGCAGGCATGAAACGGTCCTGTCTGTCACTACTATCCTGACACCAGTCACTGGACGACATGGAGCAGAGTCGAGGGCGGAAGGCAGTGGGGGAGCCCCCCCCCCCCCCCCCCCCAACTCTCGTGACGATGACATTGGGTGGACACTAGCGAAGGGCGTGGGTGTCGTTCCAGTGGTCATTACTGCTGTTGACGTCTGCGCACGTGAGCGTGTTGGGCGATTATGATTTATGGGACGGTGAGAACGGGCCGTGCGTGCACACGCGTATTTGCGTTGCGGGCGTAGGGCGCGGGCGGGGTCCGGGTCATTTAGCTGGGATGAACCTGCTCGGCTATTACCTGACTCACTCGTTGAGGCATGAAGCGCCCCATGACGCAATATGACAGGGGCGGCTGCTGGGGGGGGGGGGGGACTAACTGCATGTTTCTTAAAGCCTACATGCTAACAGATACACGCCCCCTCGCCGTGCCGCTCATTTATCAAGATAGTGCACCCACCGTCAGTGCCGGTTTTAATCTCTTGCAAGAAAATGAATGGGGCGCCGGGACCGTAAGTTTTGGTTGGCCAAAAGTTTTACATAGATATATTGTTGTACAACTTGTCTATGCGGACAATTCAATGCAAAAGGTGAACTGGAAAAAGTAGATGGCTGTTTATTTATTGACGATATGAGGACAAATCAAACAGATAACAGCCTTCTTTCACCTACAGCAGAGTTTCCCAAACTGTGTTCCGCGGAACCCTAGTGTTTGGGTGTTCCGCGAACTACGGGAATAATTAAATTACGGGAATAATTAACTAGTAGACAACCACGGGAATAAATCTCTCTTTAAAAAATAAGCAAAGTGTTCCGCTAAATACTCAGAATGTGCGAAATGTTCCGTTCCGTTAAGGAACAAGTTTTGGAAACACAGACTTATTGTCTTTAGTGTCTGTGTGTTTGGGATGTTATATAATAAGTAAAATCGAGCTGATACCCTGAATGTATAGCCTGAATAGATTCTGATGTAATCACGGGAATGTCTGTTGTAGTTGATGCTATAAACATTTAAATAGGAAAGTGAAAGCGGAGTGACGGGTTTTTTATTCATCTTATCTTTATTTCACTAATTTCACATAGGTCTACTTTTAGTCAAAGTTACATTCAGATGGTCTAAAAAGAAGTTTGTACAAGTTTTATATAACTTCTGCACTCAGGTCCATGATTAATCAGAGTTCATTGAATGACTATTACTTGTAAAAAGTCTTTACTGAATTGAGTGTCTACTTGTACACAGTCTTTACTGAACTGAGTGTCAAGACACAATTACTTGTAAAAAGTCTTTACTGAACTGAGTGTCAAGACACAATTACTTGTAAAAAGTCTTTACTGAACTGAGTGTCAAGACACAATTACTTTTAAAAAGTCTTTACTGAACTGAGTGTCAAGACACAATTACTTGTAAAAAGTCGCATCTTGTCATATCTTATATAATACAGACGTTACTTTAAAAAAGAAAATGATTACGTCCTACACGTAATGCATATTGACCGATGACTTAAATTCTGCCAAGTCACTGGTTTTCCTGGCTGGCCCAAGCAACCCATTCTATCCTCTAATATAGCACTAGGGAATTCTTTACTGAATTGAGTGTCAAGACACAATTGCTTGTAAAAAGAGATACTTTGGAAAGTCTTGTTGTAAATGTACATGACGGACGACTTGATTTTTCTTTCTCACACTCAACCTCCGAGTTTGAAAAGGAGGAACATCCTCATTTTCTTCAATTCCTGCTCTCCATTTCTGTCAGTCTCGATTCCTTAGAAAGCTGCCTCTTAAATGACCACATTCCTGCTTACAGACACCCTGCTTTCCATTTCTGTCAGTCTCAACTCCTTAGAAAGCTGCCTCTTAAATGACCACATTTGTCAGCACTGCAGTCGGCGAAGAATGAAAGGCGTACAACACACGTCAACAAGGTGGGATAACTCTGAAGACAATCTGTAGGCGCAGACGAGAGGGAACTGAAATTAATGAAAAGTTTTTTTCCCCCTTGGGACCATTAATTAAATCCTTTGATGACCTTGAAAAATACAACCTGTCGTAACAGATTTCCGCATTTAACAAAAAAAAAATAAAAAATTCAGGAAGAAAGGGGTGGAAGTGGCGGTGGTAAGATTTTGTTCACAGCGTGTGGTCTCTGGTCGCGTGGAGACAGGCGTGATGGCGTCACTGCGGTGGAAAAAAATACCCCCCCCCCCCCCCGTGTTTGACGTCATTTTTTTTTTTGGAATATTTAATAGTAATCAAAATATATAAAGCTGAATTTCTAATAAAAGTTGGAAAACTTACAAGGAGGTAACTTTGATAAGATAGATCTAGATTAAGTTACTAGCAGTACGCACCGGCTACTCTCGTCGATTTGTTAACCTTTCCCCCCCCCCCCTTCCTCCAACAACAAAAAAATCAGTCATTCGTACACATTTCGTATCTCTTTCTACATTTTTTTTCTCTCTAAATAACAAGAAATATCATTTTGGTTTTATTAATTCTAATCCTGCTTTTGACCCCTTTTGAATAAAGCGATAAGTCAACAATAGATCTAGATTTATCTTTTCAATGCTATAAGTATTTTTTTTTTTTTTTATATTTAGGCCGCGTTCTAAAAGGAAGCGGAAATGACGTCAGGCATATTAAAAGTAAGTAGATGAAGAAATAAAAGTTGCTTTAAGAATACGAAAATTGTGTGTGTGTGGGGGGGGGGGGTTTGTTGTTTTTTATGCTTTCGAATACTTTCGATATGAACTGCAGCCTTTTGAGAAAATACCGAAAATAAAATAGGTTTGATAGAGCTTTCGTTGTTTAGCGAAGCTGTTTCAGCGAGCACACTGTTTAGCGAAGCTGTTTCAGCGAGCACACTGTTTAGCGAAGCTGTTTCAGCGAGCACACTGTTTAGCGAAGCTGTTTCAGCGAGCACACTGTTTAGCGAAGCTGTTTCAGCGAGCACACTGTTTAGCGAAGCTGTTTCAGCGAGCACACTGTTTAGCGAAGCTGTTTCAGCGAGCACACTGTTTAGCGAAGCTGTTTCAGCGAGCACACTGTTTAGCGAAGCTGTTTCAGCGAGCGAAGAATCAAGCACTGGAACAAGAAATAAAGTAGGACTTTGTTTTTTTTGTTATTGTAATAGGACTTCAGTATTTTCACACAAATATAATTCTATATGTAAATATAATACATAGGAAAAATTTAAAAAAATAAAATAATAACAACGATCGCCCAACGTGGGGCTCGAACCCACGACCCTGAGAGTCTCATGCTCTACCGACTGAGCTAGCCGGGCGGTGCCACAACACTTTTTAAAAAAATGTATAAATGCGCGACTTATTCTATCTACCACTTTCCACTTTTTTTTTTCTCATTTACTGCGTTGATACAACATTTATATTGCATAGAGGATTTTTGGGTAATAGTTTAGATGCCCAGATACCTTAACTGACCACCATGTTGTTTTTAAGCATATTTATCTCCCTTATCTATATTAAACTTTCAATAACTTTCTAAAAAGAGATTTTTGTTCTTATGCTGTCAGCTTATGAATTTTTCGGTGTATTTACTGAAATGAAGGTCTAATAAAATGTTAATAGATTGTTGAAGTTGTTTCTTCTTTTTTTCAATAACTTTTTTTAAAGAGAGTTCTTTGTTCTTATGCTATCATTTTAAATGAATTTTTATATTAGATCTAATAGCTGTGAGAAACGAAGATAAAATACAAACAGGAAAAAAGTTGGCAATTAACTTAAGGGAGATAATCTAGTGTTGAGCCTTCAAAACAAAAATGGCGTATTTCCAATGAAAATATATGGTAATATGAAATTAAATTTAAAAATATATATTTTAAAAACTATTTATCTCCAAGGAAATCAAATTACATATTTGTAATCTGCATTTTTTCTGGATATTCTTAAAATATAATAGAAACCTGATTTAGCGTATATAGTCTCGTAAACTAATACCGATTTTTGGGAGGGGTTTTAACAATTCAAATAAAGAAGAACTCCTTTCGTAAATTAGCTCTAGCACTTCAAACTTTGTAAGACTAATGGTTGGATATATTATGATGTGGATGCTGTAGTGTTGGTTATTATGTGCACGCCTACTCGTTTGTACATTTTTGTAGGCCTACATGTTTGTACATGTATATTTGTGCATCATTACTGTAGTGCAAATTTTCATACAGGGGCGGACTGGCTATATGGGCATTCGGCCAAATGCCAGGTGGGCCGGAGTTAAAGTGCCGGTGGAGCAGCCGAATGGACAACTTTGAATTTGCAGTAGGTCCTGTCAATGTGATTAGCCTTCGCCTTACCTATAATAAAATATCTTGACTTAGTAATAGGCCTACTGGCCTACATACCTGGCCTCTTCAGGCTAGAATGGCAATGAATGCTACACGAAGAATGCCTCGTTTTGCCTTATTTTTAAAAAAGGGCAAAATAACTGTCGCCTTTTGATGCCATCCATTTAATTTTTTTTTTAAATGGTGTGCCAGATCGTAAGGTTGTGCAAGGGCCGATTTTGATGCTTTGTCCAGCCCTGTTTTCAAACATAGAGGCAAAAACAGGCAGTCTTTTTTTTTTTTGTGAGCTAAAGGGCGGTCAACGTAACGGAAGCGCCCAACGGAAACGCTCCAAAGACCAGCTTAGGGGTCAACTTTACTTGGCTGACATAGAAGAGAGCAACTGGAGGTCACTCACGGAGGCCGCGGGATACACATTTGAGACCAAAAGAAAATCTTCTGCCTAGGACAAACACAGACGGCGAAAAGAAAATCTAAATCGACCACCTTCGGACAATGGTTATGCTTGTCCTGGATGTGGCAAAATATGTAGGTCACAGCTGGGGCTGCGCAGCCACGGGAAATATTGCACTGCTCACTAATCTTCGGACTCGAAGAAAAGCCTTATCTTATCTTCTTATCTTATCTTATATAATACAGACGTTACTTCAAAAAAGAAGATGATTACGTCCTACGCGTCATGCATTTAGTCATGCATATTAACCAATGACTTAAATTCTGACAAGTCATTGGTTTTCGTGGCTAGCTCAGGCAACCCATTTCATGCTCTAATAGCACTAGGGAAGAAGGCGTATTTGTACAAATTTGTCTTAGCATATGGGACGAGGAATGTGCCTTTATCTTTATGTCTTTCAGAGTATTTCAAATAGAGTATTTCAGAGTAATATATAATTCTATGGTCCTGTCATTGGAATATTAGAAAGTGTAATAGGTCTAAGAGAGAAATAATAATCGCTCCATACGTTGTATAAAGGAGTTATTGTCTTTTTATAAATGTATCTTCAATGTGTTTCTTATTTCTTTCCGGCATATTAAATAATTAATTAATTAATTAAGAGGCTTCTATTTCACCTCTTTTTGTTCCAGAAATTTCACTGTAAAATAACTTGTAGGACAAAGTCATGTTTGATCTAGTTTTTAAGAAGTCATTCTATCTGTCTGTCTGTCTGTATGTATGGTATTCAATTTGTTTCTCCCACATCCCATTTTCAGAACAAGTTAAAACTTCACACAATTATTTATTATCGAAGACAACACTTGATCAATAAAAAAAAAAATGAAATAGCTCATTAAAAAGTTTTTATTAATTAAATTCGAATATCGAAAAGGGGAGATGATTTTTTTTACAGTATTGAGAGATGTGGCTCTAAATATGGAGATATTCCCCTTAAATAAGCTTTTAAATTTTTTTTTCTATATTTCACAATCTCCCGGAGTTTTTTTTTCTTTACTTTCCATTATCTCGCCACCACATCTCTTCAAATTGCTTTCTCTTCTTTTTTCTTTTTAACTGAATTTCATTGTTTAAAAGAGGGCCAACTGGATCTGAATTTTAAAATCTCCAATAATAAGAAATAAATGTTCATTTTCTTCAAACATCAAAATCTCAATGCCGCCCCCCCCCCCCCCCCCCAAAAAAAATAGAAAGAAATGGGGGGGGGGGTATTAAGGTTTATAATAGCCAGGAGGGGGGTATTAAGGTTTTTAATGGCCAGGAGGTGGGGGGGGGGGCTTGCGGCTTATAAATAGGGAGAGGGGGGGGGGGGAATTTCTGTTTCTAAAAAAGAAATTGAGTTTTTGACTTCACAACTGTTACAAACCACTCGTGAAAGTTATTCTTCTGTTATCTTCTGGGCTTGGCATGTTAGCAGACGACATAGAGGAAGAAAGAGAGAAAGGATGAAGAACTAAAAAAAAATAAAAACCCAGGTCACATCATTAGAAGTATACTTTTGCCTTTTTTTCCCTCGCCTGTCACTTAAAGGGAATTAACTCTTTTCTTTGCGGATGTCATAGCAGAGTTGAGCGCCCCTTCGTCCCCGAAAATACTATTTGCCCAACAAAGTTGAAGATCCTCAAGAGGTTTAGAAAATAGGGGGCACTTGGAATAGGGCGCCACTTTGTAGGATGCGGAAGGGCCAAAGGTTACCCGTGAAAGGAGTGGCTCAGCTGAAGGAAGGAGATACAAATGTGTTGTCAAGAAATTCAAAACAGTTTCACTTGGTTACAGTTTTGAAAAAGATGATTCGTGTTTAGGAAACGAAAGAAAAAACAAAACGCTACCCAATAAGCATACAACAAAAGATAAACAATAATCATTTCCAATAAACAGGTTTTGTATGTCAAGGTCAGTTCAAGGTCTGCTAAGAACAAATCTGTGAAATAAAAGGCACTAAAATCGATTTTGGCTTCTGCTTTGCAATTATCTATGTATGTCAAGGTCATTTCAATGTCTGCTAAGAACAAATCTTTGCAATATAAGGGACTAAAATCAATTTGGCTTCTGCTTTGTATGTATGTATGTATGTATGTATGTATGTATGTCAAGGTCTTTTCAAGGTCTACTAAAAACAAATTAAACAAATTAAAGGGACTTAAGTCAATTTGGCTTCTGCTTTGTATATACGTATGTATGTCAAGGTCATTTCAAGGTCTGCTAAAAACAAATTAAAGGGACTTAAGTCAATTTGGTTTCTGCTTTGTATGTATGTTGTATGTCAAGGTGATTTCAAGATCTGCTAAGAACAAATCTTTGAAATTAAAAGGACTAAAATCAATTTGACTTCTTCTTTACAAATTCCCAGATAAATTGTTCAACAAAAACACTGAGCCATAATCTTCAAATACAAAAACAAAACCTCACAAAATACTCAGAAAGACACAAAGATAAACGCACATTCCTCGTCCCATATGCTAGGACATATTGGTATAAGTGCTCCTTCCCTAGTGCTATTAGAGCATGAAACGGATTACCTGAGCCAGCCATGAAAACCAATTACTTGGCAGAATTTAAGTCATTGGTTAACATGCATGACTAAAATGCATGTCGCGTAGGACGCAATCATCTTCTTTTTTTGAAGTAACGTCTGTATTATATATAAGATAAGAAGACCTACGTCTAATAGTATTATATAGTAAATTTCATATTACTTTAAATTGACATACAAAAGAAACCCGCAATAATGAACACAAATATTTCATCATCAGTCGAAAGGAAAATAACGAAGAGCTCTTCGAGGCCCTGACATACCTAAATATAGATTCTTGTTTTCTCCTACTAACTTTTTGTACGTCAGTTTGTCCGTCAGTATGTCTTAGTAGATACTTAGCTAAGCTTATCTATATATATAAATGCAAGGGTGTACATATTGACTGACATGTTTCTTATCCTTTCATATTTTTATTTTGGTTGTTAATATTTTTCTATTGCGTCCATTTCCTGCTCCCCAAAGAATACGGACCATTTTTTTTTCTTCTTCAAGGGCTCGCAACCAAACAGCTCTTAAAAAACTAATAAACACGCGGCCAATCTGGCAGCTCACATTTTGTGCGATTGTTACAGCTTGTGTCCGTGCCGGTGTCACTGGCCAGATTTTTTCCCCCCCAAACGAGTGGAAGTTCGCCTGCAGTGTCAAGGGAGCTAATGATCGCGTTGCCTCATGGCACTAGTACAAATAATTAGCTGTTGGAGTTCTTCTTTGGCACAATTTGGTTTGTTTTTCTAGGAAGTGTGAGAGATGAATTGCCTGATGCCCTCCACCCAGACCTCTGTAACCCCTTCTTCTTCAGAGCTAGAGAAAGAACTACGACAAGAATCTTGAGCTTTAAACATCTTTAGTCAAGGGTCGAGTACATAAAAATAACATTTGAGAACTTTCGGATATTACGTAATGCTAAAAATCACCCACCAAATTGTAACAAATTTCAATATCCCCATATGTAATAAGAATTCAGAATGGACCTCATTCACCAATCGTAAACAAACAACATTTAGCCACGTGATTCTATATATCTTCTATACAAATTATGTAATCCATAGAGGCTGTCATCTGATACGTATTTTCATTGTTTTATCAATATTATGACGTGGCTAAATGTGTCTATTTACGATTGGTGAATGAGGTCCATTGTAAAAATGTTTGTAAAATGTTTTAAATGTTTCGGATGTTACTTCAGTGTTGAAGATCATTTACTTCCTAGTCCAAACGACAGTTGATGGGAGCCGTCAGGGTTTGAACCCGGGACCATCGGTCAATCCGAACGAGAGTCCATCGCGCAAACATCGCGACGAGGCTTTCCTTTTTAAAGTAACTTAACAAGAAAATTTGAATAAGGCAGCTTACTTTATTTCACTTCTGTTCTGTATTTAGTACATACACAACCTGCACCATTTAACGTCTTTATTTCGGTGTTGTTTTTAAATGTACTAAGTTTAATTTATAAATTGTATTTTAATTCTTTATAATACCTTGACAGTGCCTCACAAAAAAAAATTCTAGGCAGACGATCAAGTACGATTTTAATTGGCACTTCCGTCATTTTAAAGATTTACTTTTAGTTCTACTTTCACTTTAAAGCTGTCGTCTGACGCAGGCTTGCTCATCACGTGACTTGTTCCCCATCGTCGTAGACTCATTATTTTCTGGTGGGTAGTTTCTTTTTGTTGCCTGTTCTAGCGACATTCTAGTCTACCCCTATGCGCCTAACGGATAGCGTCGGCAAGAGGTGAAGCCATGGCGATAAGATCAGACTGATCTCTGCGCATGCGCCGAGTCGTGTGTTGGCATGGAAACGTCGAAATTGAGGATGCTGTCGAAATGTAAATAACCTGCATCCCGGAGGTGACGCCCGCGTAGGAGTGGGACGCCCATGTAGATACAGGAAGGAGCGGCTCCTCGAAACAACAGTATCGGTTCCTTCTCATCTCAGTGGACGGGTCACTGCGGGTCGAGATCTAAGTGCCGCAATCACGAGATCGCCCCATTCAGTGCTACCCTTTTGTCTGGCCAATCTCCAGGACCAATGAACAAACAGTTTAGTTGTCTGCTGGTTGTGGTGTCTGTCCCCAAGGGTGTGTGTATGTGTGTAAATGTGTGAGAGTATGTGGGTAAATCTGTGTGAAAAAAATGTATTTCAATATATATGTAAATATGTGTGTAACTATACTTGTAAAAATGTGTAAATATATCAATATATATTAAATAGAAACAATCTGATAAAAACTTTCACATGTAAATTATGAGTGAGTCTGGTGTAAATGTACATTTTTTTTTTAGTTATAATGTTTTGTTTGGTGTAATGCACAAATTGTAAGACAAATTTCCTTATGGATAATAAAGATTAGTATTATGTTAGAAATGAACGAGTAGTCCTTCTCTGGCGCTGCCAGGGGTCGAGTTTCGCTAAAGAGAAACAAAATTCATCGTAGTCCCTTTAACAGTTTCCACTGAGGAATTTTCTGGTGATGTGGCAGGTCTACAGAAGTACCGCCCTCTGACAGGCACCGAGAATGTTCCTAGGAATGACAAGGGCCTTGAAGGCATCTGTGAGGCCTTTGTTATTATTCCCTCGGTTGATATGACAATGAGGTATATTGTTATTTTGGACCATTTCCATAAACGCTTAATCTCCAAGCCAAGGTTCCCATATTTTAGTTTTATTATTATTACTATTGTTATGTGTGTGTGTGTGTGTGTGTTTGAATATGAGTGTGTATAAGATGGTGGAGAAGGGTGGGCTTATAAGCATAATAAGCTTATCATGATGCGGAAACCCAATTATTTCTATCAGGGGCGGACAAACTGTGGTCCATTGAAGCGGCGCACGCTGTTGGATGAAATCATGGAAAGAATCTCTCCGCCGTCGTCCATGCAATCTGCGCGAGTGTCCGTACGACCTTCTGT
This sequence comes from Biomphalaria pfeifferi, assembly GCA_030265305.1. Taxonomy (NCBI): domain Eukaryota; kingdom Metazoa; phylum Mollusca; class Gastropoda; family Planorbidae; genus Biomphalaria; species Biomphalaria pfeifferi. The sequence goes on from JASAOG010000281.1 coordinate 559,034, forward strand.
TACGAGGTTTTCTAACTCTGTTTAATCATTAGCTACTATCAGCGGCGTGCCAACCAAAGTGCGAGGTGAGTTTATTATACCATGGCCGTCAACCATGAAGGTGGTCACAGCAGCCATAGAAATAATTTTAAAATGCGAAACAAAATTGGTTGTTAGAATTTAAATATAACGAATGTTAAGGACATAATTATCTTCTTTTTTGAAGTAACGTCTGTATTTTATAAGATAAGATAACATGTAAGAAGTCTTATCTTATCTTCTTTGTCTTATCTGAATTTGTCGTCATGGCATTATTTCTTTTACAAGATAGTATCTCCACCAATCTGCCCTTTTTGTCAGAGGCGGCTTGAAAACAGCAGGCGGAGCTCCGGACGAGTCTCCTACGCAGGCCGCCTGTAAGTCTATAGCAGAGCCGGCCTTAAGCATAAGCAAACTAGGCAGCCTCCTATAGTCTCCAACCCGTGGGTTCCTCGCACAGGATTGAAAACATTTTTTTTTAGAAATAGCGAAACTTGTGCCCAATTAAAAGGTTTTTAAAAAAAAATAGCTTCGTTTTATTTTTCCGCTTAAAAAAAAATATTTTGCTATTTCCTTTGGGGCTACAAATTCAGGTCGCCTAGGGCATTCAATTATCTAAGACCGGCACAGTATTTTTGTTACAAAATTTAGTACCTTATGAAGGTACTGGCTTTACGATTTATTGGAACGGGCTATATTGCGAAAACCTTGGTACTTGGTATCCTATAGATGTCGTGTAGGCTTCCAAAACATTGAGTGACAAGTCCTCGTCTATAATAGCTTTTCAAAAGCTGACGTTGGCAAGGGAATCTTCTATCTCAGGACCACCCTCAGGCGCGGGCCTTGGGCGGTCGACCCACTCGCCACCCTCACGGCCTCATCTATTTTGGTACAATTTACTACATTTAGGTTGGTCACACTCACCCTACGGGAAGATGGTAACCGTTGTAATCCTGAACGCGAGACCACTGGTACCTTGCTACGTCACTGTTATATTATTAACTCTTAGCCTCCTAATCGACGATACCATCGTTGATTTTACCTCATGAAATTAAAATAATGTTTAATTTTATAAACTATACTTTGTGTTGTATAAAAAGAGCATGCATTTCCCCTTCGAGACCAAATACCAAATAAAACACTTTCTGATAACAATCGACAAAGTTATGGAAGTGTAAATCATAACAGGGGAGTGAAATATTAATGAGCAAAATGAAGAATTCCGTCAGAATGTGGGGGAAAAAAATACGGAGAGAAAGAGTTAAATAAAAAAGAAACAGCGCATGAAGTGCTTCCTGTCTGTGTGAAACGTCTCGACCTTGACATTGTAGTTTTATAAACGCATGCCTGGGACGGAACACTCCATTCTTAAGTTCACTTCTGCAAGCCTCACCCGCATCAATTAAACGAACGCGAGATCATCTGCTGGACTGCGATAACAAAACTACAACAAACTAGCGTTGTTGAGCGCAACAACGGGACAACATAACTACTCTCCATGCTGTGGTAACTCTGCTTTACACCGGCGTTCGCGGTGCGCGTCATCGCAACGTTCAGAACTGGTTTCAGACATCAGTGTTGCGAACGAGAGATGTAACTTATTTCCGCCCAAAAAGCAACAAGGGAATTACAAAGTTTGGCATTATGTAACAAGAAGAAACAGGCGCGTCTTTCGTCCAGTCTGGTAACTTCAGGAGGCAGTGTGACTTGGAATGTAAATTGTCTATGCCATACGGCGGGGGCGTCTTCAAAGTGGATAGGCAGAAAGGAAACCTGGGCAGAGGACTGGCCCTAGCAATTGCAGGGCCCTATGCGAAACGGATTGCGAAGGGCCTAGTCTGGGTAGGGATAAGCATAATGTCAAAATTACGATTTTTTTTTATTAGAAAATCTTTCGTCTTTGCAATAAATTTTTATTAATTGTAAGCTGGCAATATCATTTTTTTAAATTGGCACCCCAAAAATGAAAATCTTGTCAATTTTTCAGGAGATTTTAATAATTTCACATTTTCAGGACTTTTTCGTATATTTTGCATTTTCCACTAGATTTCCTGGAATCTGTACGAGTCTAGTTTTACATTGTACAAAACTGGTAGAACTAGAGTCTAACTAGACTGATTAGGCTGTGTGTACGCTGCAGTGGTCACACTAGACTCGTACAGCGTGATGGTAGAACTAGAGTCTAACAAGACTAATTAGTCTGTTTGTACGATGCAGTGGTCAAACTAGACTCGTACAGCGTGATGGTAGAACTAGAGTCTAACCAGACTGATTAGGCTATGTGTACGATGCAGTGGTCAAACTAGACTCGTACAGCGTGGTGGTAGAACTAGAGTCTAACTAGACTGATTAGGCTGTGTGTACGATGCAGTGGTCAAACTAGACTCGTCCAGCGTGATGGTAGAACTAGAGTCTAACTAGACTGATTAGGCTGTGTGTACGATGCAGTGGTCAAACTAGACTCGTACAGCGTGGTGGTAGAACTAGAGTCTAACTAGACTGATTAGGCTGTGTGTACGATGCAGTGGTCAAACTAGACTCGTACAGCGTGATGGTAGAACTAGAGTCTAACTAGACTAATTAGGCTGTGTGTACGATGCAGTGGTCAAACTAGACTCGTACAGCGTGATGGTAGAACTAGAGTCTAACTAGACTGATTAGGCTGTGTGTACAATGCAGTGGTCAAACTAGACCAGAACTAGACTCTGCGTACAACGTACTGCTGCAACTAGAATTTGTGTACAAAGTAGCAGTAAAATTAGACGGACGCGAACCAAAGCCTTATCTTATCTTATCTTATAAAATACAGACGTTATTTTAAAATAGAAGATGATTACGTCTTACGCGTCATGCATCTACTCATGCATATTAACCAATGACCTAAATTCTGCCAAGTCACTGGTTTTTGCTGGCTGGCTCAGGCAACCCATTCCATGCTCTAATAGCACTAGGGAAGAAGGAGCATTTGTACTAATTTGTCCTAGCATATGGGACGAGGAATGTGCCTTTATCTTTGTGTCTTTCTGAGTATTTTATTAAATTTTGTTTTTGTATTTGAAGATTATGGCTCAGTGTTTTATGTATAATTGCTACTTTACTTTTGAGTCTTCTCTCCTAAAGACTTTCTAAATTGAGTGATTTTACTAAAGGTGCAACTCTAGTCAGTCTTTGTTCTGTTTTTATTGTGACCGGCCTCATATCTGTCATTATTACGAGTCCTACATCTAAACTTGCTCCTTGTTTGGCGTTGCCTTCCTTCCATTTACTCCAATGCTTCAGTGGGTAAATAGCAGTGTCCAAGTAAAGCTGTACAAATATATTGAACTCGGTGCTACTTTTATGGAACGCCAAAAATATCAGATTTTCAATAAAACATTCCAAACATTTCGTTTGAGTCCATCACCACAAACAATCTCTATCGGAAGCATATAGTTACGAGCTAGATCTTATAAACATTCTTTTCATAGATCTACAAGCGCAGTTATTTCAGAGGAAGGGGTGCCAATGAGGTGGGGCGGGGAATAAAAAAGGGTGGGCGGGGAGTCTTAATGATGATATCGAGATGTAGGCGGCACGCTGCAAAGAATTTCAGGTCATTAAAGGCGCCCAACATTTTTTGTGTGCTAACGGTAAGAGCAGCAGGGCGCCGGGCGGTGGCATCCCTTCATTAGGAGCAGGGGCGCTCTCTTGTCCTATCCGGTAATGTGTCACAACTACTAACCTGTCACAGTTCTTACGGTCGTTTGTCACACGCAGGGGAGTGGAGCTACACCACGGCGCCCTAACAGTGTCTGAACACATTCTGGAAATGAACGAGTTCATTATCAACTTCTATCTATTGATTTATCGTTAGACAGACATACACACAGACAGACAGACAGACAGATTGATAGATAGATAGATAGATAGATAGATAGATAGATAGATAGATAGATTGTCAAACAAACTGTATAGTATGAGAGAGAGAGAGAGAGAGAAAGAAGAGAAACAAAAAGGGTGAATAAAAAGAAGAGAGAATACTAGAGAGAGAAGAGGAAGACAGAGAGAGAGAAAGACGAGAATATAATTCTTCAACTGTTTACTTCTCTCTTACCCTTTAACACAAACACACACACACACACACTATCTCTTTCTGACGCGTTCAAACACATAGCAGCCATTCACTCACGCGTAATCTCAGTTCAAATCCCGGCTCCCCTGCAACGTCATTTTAATGTTCTTTCTGTCCGAGTTACAAACACTCCCAGAGTTTCAATTTCACTCACTCATTGTCCAGCTAATTGGTTGAGTCGAACACTGCGGTGGAGGTGAATTTTCAGATTTGTGGATATCGCGGGCGGGGGGGGGGCGGGGAGGGGGGCCGAAAAGGAACGAGACAAAACATAATAGAGAAAAAAAAAAGGGGGGGGGGAGAGAGAGGAAGCAGACTTAATCTGTCTGCTCACACTTAAAGGGGGTAAAAGTAACAGGTGTAATAATTATCACCGCAGGTGAGTTGTGTACCTGTCTTGCACCTGGAACATGACCAATCTCAGAAAAAGGAAGAAAAAAAAGATGGGAGAGGGGGGAGGGAGCAAAACGAAATTCTGGAACTGGGCATCATGGGGGGACGGGGGGGGGGGGAGCCTAAAAAGAGCTGCTTTTGTTGATCTTTCTATTTCATATCGGCGAGGCAATTACCGATTGATTTGTGTGTGTGTGTGTGTGTGGGTGTTCTACTTCTGTGTGTATGTGTGTTCTTATGCATTGTGCCTTCGTGCGTCACTGTTAGTGCGTGCCTATATTAGTGTGTGTGAATGCGTTTTCTATATGTGCATGTTATTCTTCGAGTGTGTCTTATTTATGTGTGAATGGGTGTGCTATTTTTTTGGTACATGTTTACTTCGTGTGTGTCTGTCTTTTACAATGTACATGTCACGTGACCAATACAGCGCTACTGCTGTAATCTTCTGACTCGAAAATATTTACATCCAAAAGCGGAACTGAAACAAAGGTAGAGGAAGAATTCCACACTTACAGCTATATCTATCAATGATGCATAAGTTATTTATATTATTCGATACCAGGTAAATAATTTATTACCAATAATTGATTGAGTAACTGGTTAATTTAAAAAAAAAATTGATTCATGTTTTGTTAGGTACAATTTGAATAAATAATTGTTGATTTAAAGTTTCAACTTGACGTGAGAATGGCTCTGGGGAAATTAACTCGTACAATTATCAAAGGGGCAGAACCCTACATGCTTAGCCATATTTGCGAATGCTGAATGAATAATTTCCCTTGTTGGTATCAAACAAATTAAATAATTACTAATTAATTGACTAATTGGTTGTTTTATTTTTATAAATTTATGTCTTGTCTACGCCACTGATTAATTGTGTAAAGTTTCAGCTTGATCCGAGAATCGGTGTGGGAGAAAAAAACGTGTGCAAGCTTTTTACCAGAGTTACTAAAAGCTTTGTAAAATGACATCTACTTCGAGGTCAAATGAAAAAAGCCTGCAGTGTACCTTGGAGGACGAAGAAGAAAACGTTTTGCAGTGTACCTTGGGTCACCCTATTTGTCTAAGCTAGTTATTTTGTAAGTACTAATCTAGAACTGATCAGACTTACAAGAGGGCCCACTATTATAACTGTTACACTATTTGCATTCTAAAAACAAACATTATATTAGCCTGAGGGTCCTGGATGAAACCAATGTCCACTTGCATCGAACTTGACAAGATAATTATGCGCGGTAAACGTTCGTGATTACAGGTTAGCAGAAGACCAGCTACCTTCTTCGCGATGTTTAGGCCGCGATTCACCTTTGCACTGTCAGTCCCACTGGCTTCTTAGAGTGCAGTCAAGGGAGAGAATATCACCCGAAGTTGACGACTCGTGCAATAGTTCCCCCCGAAATTATCTCCCTGTTTCGCTTTGGTGAGCTGAGCAGTTGGCGGGAAATGACCGGTGACAGTATTGTCGAACTTTACCTGAAAACACGAAGTCTGGTCTTTCAGTGGGAACGGGGTGGGGAGAGGCTGGAGACGGTCAGAGAGAGAAAGACAGAGAGAGAGAGAGAGAGAGAAGGGAGGGAGAAAGAGAGACAGAGAAAGAGAGAGCTATGGAAAAAAAAAGTCTCGAATCAACTCTCTTAAATAACACAATTACAAAAATTATGCCGTGCAGCGTTGACTGCTACTACAACTCGAATTTCCGGTACTTAAAGCTTATGAACACAAAGCATTCTAATATGAGAAAAGGAATTATAATGTAACAAAAATCCTCCATGAAAAAACCTGGAAGAGATTAAAGACTCACTATATATCAAGCATATGTAATACGTTTTACAACTACATATTAATATTAATATACACAAGAAGAAGTAGACCTAACCTAAAGCTTACAACTTATGGACCATAATATGAGCTTGTCTCATACGTTTGTGAATTCTTCAAACGAAGACTCTAACCAAAACTACTTCATTTTAAAATTTCCGTACAATATTTACCTTTTTTTTTAAAATGTAGAAACTCAAAGCTACTAGAAGCCAATGTCTAGAACTATCAGGTATATAAGTCAGTAATTATAACATTGAAGCGTATACCGCATGACATTTAGGCATAGGTCGGTGAAGTTTGCAGGTCAGTTATAAGCATACACACTAGTTTCTTTGGGAGTTATGTAATGTGCGTGCGTGTGTGTGTGTGTGTGTGTCTATGGGATGACGTATATTTTAGAAGAATTGACTGAAAGTGCGGGATAAAAAAGAGGAATAGAGATGCAGACACACGGGTGAGTATTGTATGGTGAGTGAGGACTCACGGGTGAGTATTGTATGGTGAGTGAGGACATCTTTGTTTCATATGAGTTGTACTATTGTGTTCAAAATTCCAAAGAAAAGTAAAGGCTTTTGTCGTTGTTCAGGCCACATGACACCCTTGTTAACCGCAGGCCACAGAAGCGTGTGACCTTTACATCATCTGCCTCTTCAATCGCAAGGCTTGAAAGGGTTACTTAAAATAAATGAATAAAAGGAAAGAATGTTGTTTATCCTCCAAACAGGTATGAACTTGCGTAGAAACTTCCCTTTCTTAACTCTTTCTCTCCGTAGTTATTTTTCCACGTTTTGAAGGAACTCTTCATTTTGCTCATTACTATTTCACTACCTTGTTATGATTGGGCTTCAATAGCTTTGTTGTTTGCTATCAGAAAATGTTGTTTTGGTATAGAATTAAACGGAAATGCATGCTCTTTTTATATAATTCAAAGTCAAGTTTAAAAAATTAAACATTAATTTAATTTAATGAGGTCAAAATCAACGATTGTATCGTCGATCAGGAGAGAAAGAGTTAATGCTGTGTTCCCCGTACAGCAGTTTAAGATGGCAAAAGTGTCTGCCGCTTCCCTCTCTTGTTGCTTCCCCTCTTAAGTAATATTCATTTTTTTTTATGCACCAGGCGTCTCCTGGTCAGCATGTTGACTTTCTCTTCTGCTGTTTCCCACACCCGTAGCCAGAGTTCACACCTGCAAGGTATGCCAGGGGGCGCCCCACTTCAGCCCTTAGAGTGGAGGAAAATCACGTAAGCGTCGCCTGTTATTTATCCACCCAGAAAAAAACTTGTAGGGGGAAGGGGGGCAGGGGTGCGATTATTTGACGTGGGGGGGGGGGGGGGGGGGGGTGGCTGGGGTGGAAGACGATATTTGAGAATTTGATATGACAACAGATCTCAAACTTTACGGTGAAGAAATCCTTGCCAAATATCTGTTTTCTTGCTCAGCCACAAAATGCAACTAATAACAAAATCATAATTATCGTTATTATTGTTACTACAATTATTAAAAGCAGATGCTTGTATATTCCGCAGTAAAAATGTAAAATGTTTTACATGTTTCGGATGTTGCTTCAGAGTTGAAGATAGTTTACTTCCTAGTCCAACCTCCCGCAGGACGACGGAGGATGGGAGCGGGCAGGGTTTGAACCCTCGACCGTCGATAAATCCAAACGACAGTCCAGCGCGCAAACCGCACGACCAGGCAGCCATAACTACATCAATACAGCATAATTTGCAAATAGAGAAACAAAACCAAATGAAACACTCAGAAAGATACGAAGATAGAGGCACATTTCTTATTCCATACGCTAGAACAAATTCGAACAAATGCATTTCTTCCATGGAATGGGTTGCCTGAATCAGCCAGGAAAACCAACGAGTTAACATGCATGACTAGATTACAACATGAAAAAAGTAGGACGTATTTATTTTCTTTTTGAAAGTAATGTTTGTAACCTATAAGATAAGATAAGATAAGACAATAATTAACAGTGTAATTATAACAAGGCACTTGTAACTACAGCAATATTATTTTAAAAGCAAAAGAACAATTTCTCTAACTACTCAAAACCTATTATTAGAACAGTTTAAATATAGCAGTTACGTAATTAAAAATGAACTCCGCCAACGACGGAAGGAGAAGGTTTGGGTGTAAGGCCAGCAACCCTGTAGAAAAACCACAGAAACCGCAAACAGCAAACCAACAGAAGTCACAGATCTGGGAGAAGATGGTCCTTCAGCTGGAAGGTGTATAACGCCGGTCGGAGAAAGCCAAAGTCGTCAGGAAGGGCGTCTCCACCAGGGCCATCACCACCATCGGAAAGTGGAACGTCTGGACCATGTACGTCACTGGGAAAACAGCAGCAGAGATGAAAAAAGATCCATTTTATGAAGCCGAGACCTCCTTATGCTCCGCTGGCCAAGAACAGAGCAGCAGCCCATTGAAGAAGTCGTGGTGACAGTTGGAGAGACTCGCCCAGAACTGAGACGCCTGGAGGAAGCTGATGAGTGACCTAAGCCCCAGACTGGAGCACAGGCTGTGATGCCATTTTACTGCAAATACTGATTATATCAGAAAAAAAAAGCGCAAAAATTACGATTACTGAGAAAACTGTCCTCGTTTAATGTTAGCGAAAAAGCCTTGGCTATGTTTTATTCGCTCAAATCTGCAAGGTGAGGTGGGGCGAGAATCCGCATAGGCATGATTTCTAGCGCTGGAACATATTTATCATTGAAGAGCATTTATCTTCCCTACAAAATGTCACAAAATGTGTGGATCCGCCTACGCCTAAGGGATTTTCCGAAAATCCAAAAAAAAAGAAGAACTCGAGACACTTGCGTTTTGCAACCAAGCGTTATCACTCGACCACTAGCTCTAAGTGTTCGACTACTGCGTCTATGCGTTAACCAACAATGACTTAATAATGTTAGCTACTTCACGGCTTTTTTTTTTTCTTACGCTAAAAACAGAAATTTAACGCAGGAGAACAACTCTCCGCATTCCAGCCCGCCCCCCCCCCCCCCCCACTCTTCCTCCAATTCAACTATGACCCTCACTCCTGCCTCCCCCGACCACCTCACCACCAAACTGAAAACTCTGAGGATTACGGCTTTGAACTAAAAGCGGGAATCACGTACGAATATCTCATCGCCCTAACGCCAGAGCCGTGCGCGCCACAATGCTTGCGGTGGTGACCTCGGGTAGACCTGTCTTGCACACCCATGCCATACATTTCTCTCTCTGGACTACGAGAAGATCAGCCCTGGGTCTATCCACGCTACCGAGAGGCCCCGAATGTTGATTCTAGGTTACGATCCTAAAATAGTTCCTTTTTTTTTTTTTTTTTTTTTAAATATTACGGGTAGTAAGTAACAGTGGCAGGTCAAGTTCCAGAGGAGTTATCTTTCGTGCCTCTTGGGTTATTGTTTATTGAATCGGCCTTGCTATACCCCCCCCCCCCCCTTGCGCCTCGTATTGGTCCCACCTCTTCTAATCCCTGGGACTCGACTGTACAGTACACTGGCTTGTATGTGTGTGCGTGCGTGTGTTTTGAGTGGTGCTTGAGACAAGTCAATAGATTCTGTTACTGTACGCTTCTGTTGTTTGCTCCCCTGGGACTTCCGTTTGTTCAGAGTTAAGACAGGCTCACTGTTTCGGTGCAATAACAAACATGGCGTGACAACTCTTGTCATATTTTAGACAAAGTCTACACAGGAGTTACCTTACACTGGATAGAGCACTCTCATACATTGCAAACATCACAATACTTGCGAGACATCACCTTACATTGAAATACTTTCATTTTATTACATCGCATCGCTTACACAACATTTTTTTCATTACATACATCATGTAACCATATACATTACATCTCTTACACAATAATACATATTTTACACCACCTTTATATCATATATAACTATTTATTATTTATATTGCATAGATATCAAATTGACACCAAATTACACAAAGTCCTTAGGGAAGCGTGGTCGAGAGGCCAAGTGCGCTTGAACTTAGCTTGGCTTGGCTACCTAGAAGGGGGCTCGAGGTTTTACAGAGCGCCTAAAAGATACCCCCTCCTCCCACTGGTCCACAAATGAGATTGGACCAAAGCGTTCTGAGCATGCTATAAGTAGCGCTATATAAAAGCTAATTAATAATAATAATAATAATTTTTGAGAAGGGCAAATGTCTTCGACGGCGAGTTTTGATATTTTCGAGTTTAACCAGTACTAGGATGAAATTTAACTTAAACATAGTTTTCTGAGATTGGAATATACGTACGACGTGGCAACGAGCTATTGGGCTAAACTGCCCACAGGTTGTGACGTTGCAGGTCACTTACGAATGGTATCGGACGCAACCTCCCGCCGCCATTTTGTAGGTAAACAAACCTTGTAAACTGCTGACTGTAAAATATTAAATGTACTTCGAATATTGTTGCAAGGCGTAGCAAATGTTAATTCTTATTGGTACCAGCCCAATGTCGACAATTCGTTCAGAAATGCCTACGATAACTTGCGTACAGACGGCGGTCACGTGATTATGCCATAGATCCCATACCGAGTTAGGAGATCCCATGCTCATTATGACAAAACACAAAGTGTATTTACAGCATCGATGGTGTAATGCCTAAACCCCGGCGTCGGCGATCGCTATCTTTCAGCGGTGGGCTCAGTATCAACAATAGTTTTCACTACCTGTCCCCCAATTGAGGCATCAAATCAACCAAATCTAGCCACGAAACGGTTAAATTTATGTGGATAGAGTTATTGCCGCTGGAAGCACTGTGATGAAATAAGAGTCGACAAATCTATTGGATTTCATTTCGATTTCTAAGGAAGAAAAAAAAAACGTATTTATCTAGGACAAGGGCAGTAAGCGAGATCTTCCGTGCCAATGGGCAATGGCTCAACTCAAAAACCCCTCTCACACCTGGGGGGGGAACTGATTTTTTATTTATTTTTTGAGAGAGAAAGGGAAACTACTGGCATGTCCGCATTATGGCCCTTGTTTCATATCTCCTCGTCTCTGAGCTTACCTCCCTTAGAAAACCAGATCCGTATCTCATTTGGATTGTCGCGGAACACAATGATTCGGAAATAGATGAGCCCTCTATGTCAACGGAAATGATGAATAGAATTCTCCTTTGCGCAAACATTTTTATCGGATAACTCTAGATCTGGATTTGTCTTCCCCTTTTTTTTGTGTGTGTGTGTCGTAGGAGGGTAATAAAAAGGTCAGGACAGCTAAATATAAGCTCGCTTTCTTGTGTAATTAATAATACTGGCCTATCTATAGCATTCATTATATGATGGATGGTTCTGTTGGTCTCTATGCGTGCATGGATGGCCGAAAGTGCATTCTTTTGATCTAGGGGAAAATGTCTGGGTGTCTACAATGTGCAACCGTCTGATTCCAATCTTCTCAGGGACCTGCTACAAGAGCCTGCAGATGTCAAGTGTAAGCACTGTTCTTATGCCTTTGATAATCTGTGTTGACAGGGCCGAATCAAAGCCGTTTTATTCCCTATGAACCAAAATAATATGGTACCTTTTCGTAACAAGGATTGGTTTCACCGGTGGCGGCTAAACGGGGATTCACGTACAGAAATTCGTTCTTGAAGTAGTTCGCTCGATTCGGAAACAAGATTCTTGTCATCGCAACCAGTTGTAAGCCTCCGTGCACTAAGGCTCCATGCTGAGATTTATCACATATCTGGTATCTGGCAGTGTTCTTTAGGGTTCGCCAGTCACCGTACAGGGCGAGACACCCGCATGCACCAGTTCTATCTGTTTCAAGACTAGTCGCATCTTTGAAAGTATTTCTAAGCAACCCGCATTCGTAGAGGATGCCTTCTACTGTCTCGACTTCCGTATGACAGTGTCAACATCTGGGATCGTGGTTCTCTCGGATCCTAGCGAAGTCGGCTTCTATCGAACAGTGTCCAGTGCGGAATCGTGCCCAAATTGCTTGGTCCTTTCTGTCTAGCTGCCACCACTCGTCTTTTCTGTTTGGGCGTTTCCAGACTTCCCGCCCCGTGCTACAATGGTCCCATCTGTCGTACTACTAGGACTTGATCCATTCACAAACCACGCTTTTGCACTCTCGTAAGTTTGCGGCTCCTCTGGTGGCTCTAGAAACGTTCTTAAATTCGCCACACTGTCCGCCCTCTCGTTTCCTCCACAATGTGAGGGAGTCCGTTGCATCACCAAACGTACCTTATGTGTCACCGCCACCAGAATTTTGAGTGGTGAGGGTGTTGCTCAACCAAAGTTTACCACTCTGTTCTATCAGAAGCAATCCTGCGTTTAAAAAATTGGGGAAATTTGGGGGGCCTCATAAATAAATAAATGTTTACACGAGTGTGCAACGTTCCGAAACTATGTAACTAGTTTACTAGTTGTTATCCTTGCTGTCCAATTACAGTCAGTCAGCATCGACCTGTTCTTAAAACTTGTTTAGTTTCCACACACAAAAAAATACTTGTTCACATATGTATGTGGACCAAATTATGTGAAATTTTGGCAGCAATTTTTTTAAGGTGTGGAAATACAGATTCTGGCACCCATAAAACTCCCGCGGAAGTATTGACTGGAACTTCTCTTTCAGGTCATAATTTGCTTGGAATTATGTACTATGGAGCTGAATCAGCTTCTGCGCTAAATGGTGATCTGATGGTAGGCCTATTGTAGACTGGTTCTTGACGACTTAAAATTTGCTTGTATAAAGTCCACAATTAAGGAATCTAAATCAGTCTTGTACTTTTAACCATTTCACTAGAATTAGTTTCACTTTTCAGCAAAGGAAAATGACAAAACATAATTTCACTTGCTTGCCTGGAGAAATGGGAAGGCCTTGTTTGAAAAGATTTAACATGCACTTACATTTGATATGGAGACAATTCATTGCAATTCAATTTATGAAAAAACAGGAAATTTGTCTTTTCCCTCTTCATTAGAGACATTGGTAACAACGTCACAGTCAACGTCTCTCAAGGGACAATAACAATTTCTTCCTTGAGATTTTATGTTTCACTCAATACCTTGCCTATATTAAGCCTGCGGATACAGCGGAATATTTTAATTCTAAACCTTCAAGTTCTTTTCGGAACTGCCTATGGTTAAGTAATCTAGATCTGTTAAGTTTGATTGCTACATTTATGGTATCCTTTAAGTGATGAAATGTCCTGCAGCTTTATGCAAACTTTTCTGTTCAGAGTTTATGGTTGGGCTATTCTTTATATTTTAAAAACAACAACTCTTTTTCTCAGTCAACGACCAAACTCCATCAGTTGTTGCCCTTGCCATCTTGTTCCAAGCATACCCAACACAGTTCTTGATAGCATTGAATAAATACTGACCTGAGATTGTGTCTTTGACTGAGAGTATATGCAATAAGAATAATCTTCGTTTACTTGAAACTTTTTATAATGAGACAGTTTCCATAATTTATATAGATATTTAAAATTGTTGTTAATATATTTGCATTTTTCTTTGGTGTTAGTTAGGGTAAGGGAGACGACTTCAGAACGTGAGACTGAATGGCACACCTGCTTTCTGTAGGTGTACGCAGGGCGCATAAAACACTCCGGCGGGCCTCATGTGGCCCGCGGGCTGTAATATGCCCACCCCTGCTCTAACGCATGTGTATTGCAAAATATTTTATTTTATTGATCTTAAAGAGAGGAAGAATGGAAAGTGAAATTTTAAAAAATGGCTATTTAAAAAACAAAGCTTATACGAAGTGTAATCATATCAATACGTAAATTTGTAATAGATCTAGAATTAACAACAAATCTGAGCGATTAGAAATATTTTTACCACTTGTTTTTTTGGTTAGCGCTATTCCATGCATTTACCTTTCTTAATACGCTATGATCCTATCTCTTGCCTGGACCAGTTGAAAATGTGGGGGTGGGGGAGCTACCTCACTTGGAGCTCAAGCCTCCTCAAGCCGACATACTAACCACTTTGCTGGTAAAGAGATATGAAAATAGAAGATTGTTTAGTTAGTTATCTAACGTTTGTTTCAAGCTTATTTTAGAGCGGTGACCTATTAAGGGGACTAATTCAGCTAATACCACCATTGAAGCTAGGTACAATTTCTTTCCAATGTTTGAGATACCAAACAAAATAATTAATTACCAATAGTTATTTAACAAATTGTTTTTTTGTATTGTATTGTCATGTAAAAGAAATAATGTACAAATATCTAGCTTGATCCGAGATCCGAGATTGAGTATCGGAGCAGCAAAGTGTACCAACTTATTACATTCAGGCAGATAGACAGACAGAGTGAGTTATTATAAGCTTTGTGAAAATGGATAACGAATGTAATAGATATAAATAAAATAACAGGCTGTACTTAGATTGATCTATACATTTCATAGTGTCCGTAAACTGTATTTTTAGACCAATGAAAACTCGCGACCCTGTTTCAAGGTTTTCATTAACAACCAAGCAGACAATCTTGTTGGACGCACTTGATCTTTAGAGCTGTTCTGTCATTGTACTGCTTTCACAATGTCATAGTTCAAATCTGAATCACAGAAATGCATTACTTCCCTTTTTATTAGTTAAACTGTTCTATTCTATCTCTTCAGGTTGTTTCCCCTTTTCTTTAATGTTTCCACATAAATCAGTGTTTACCTTGTTTGTGATGTGAATAGTTTAGTTCTCGTTAAAGACACCTGAGCTTTCTCCCCCCACTCTATCTGCACTCTGGGCGCCCCCATCGTCGATATATACACCACCACTGGGGTGCACCTAGATGGCTGATTTAGGCTAATGGCCTCGGTTGTGTGATTGTGGGGGCTAGGTCCGCCCTGAGTCGTTAAAGGTCCAATTTCGGAGTTACCCAACATTGTACTTGAGTCTATCCTCACAGCGGCTTTGTCGCCATGGCGTGCCTCTGTTGTAACTGCGGTGCTCTTAAACAAAGGGCCCCTTTGTGGGGAGCCCCCCTCCCGACCCACCTCCTCTTTCCTGCGCACAGTTCTGTTCGGGGTTAATTTGGGGAATACGATCCACTAGTGGGCCCACTAGACCCCACACATGAATGCAAACACATACACAGGCACTGTTGCACAAAATGTCCTCTGATGAGCTTACGAAAACACTTGTACACACACACACATACTTAGGCGTAGGGCACTTACATACAGACATATAGGGCACATACGCACTCATAAGACACAAATGCACAAATAAAAAACCACACACACATGAAAATAGGACACACATAAGTACATAATTACATCCCTAATGATCCATTGGTCTGTTGGACTGTCGGGCACCACACAAAATCTGTAGACCGTCTTTCTCCATTCCTCTGTCTTTAGCCTTGGATAGAATATTTTTCAATGAGGGGCCGTTCCATATGACATATGACATATACATATGACATATACATATGACATACATATGGCATATACATATGACATATACATATGGCATATACACATATGGCATATATACATATGGCGTATACACATATGGCATATACACATATAGCATATACACATATGGCGTATACACATATGGCGTATACACATATGGCATATACACATATGGCATATACACATATGGCGTATACACATATGGCATATACACATATGGCATATACACATATGGCGTATACACATTATGGCATATACACATATGGCATATACACATATGGCATATACACATATGGCATATACACATATGGCATATACACATATGGCATATACACATATGGCATATACACATATGGCATATACACATATGGCATATACACATATGGCATATACACATATGGCATATACACATATGGCATATACACATATGGCATATACGCATATGGCATATACGCATATGGCATATACACATATGGCATATACACATATGGCATATACGCATATGCCATATACGCATATGGCATATACGCATATGGCATATTTGCATATGGCATATACGCATATGGCATATTTACATATGGCATATATATATATGGCATATTTGCATATGGCATATACATATGGCATATACATATGACATTTTTGCATATGGCATATATGCATATGGCATATATACATATGACATTTACATATGACATTTACATATGACATTTACATATGATATTTACATATGACATTTACATATGACATTTACATATGACATTTACATATGACATTTACATATGACATTTACATATGACATTTACATATGACATTTACATATGACATTTACATATGACATTTACATATGACATTTACATATGACATTTACATATGACATTTACATATGACATTTACATATGACATTTACATATGATATATATATATATATATATATATATACGTTGACACATGACACATACATATGAAATATGCATATGACTTGTACATATACATTTGATTTATGAGATATACATATGACATATATATGGCTCCTTCTGTCTCGGAAGACAATGGATGCGCCCAGATGAGTCACTGGCTTTGGCTACGTCTTGAGATGGGGCTGAATCTGGAGTGACTGATCAAGCCAATTCTGGAGCTGCAGAGTTTGCCACAGTTCGTGTATGCATATGCATCTGTCCTAGGGCTAACTGACAGGGCAGCTTTCTTTTTCTTTCTCTTGACTGACGCAGTTTCTCCTCCCACATACTTTGGTTGAATCCCCTTGCCTCTCATGTCTCGCTTCCAGACACCTCTTGGGCGGCCCCTGGCTCTGACTCCCTCTGCAAGCTCAGCGTATAGGATGTCTTTAGGGATTCTTCCGTCTGGCATGCTAGTGACATGACCGAACCAGCCTAGTCTTCTTTGTTGAAGGAGAGCATAGACGCTGTGCATATTGGCCAGTGTCAAAACTTCCTGGTTGGTGACACGATCCCTCCAGGAGATGCACATTATGCGTCGCAGGCAGCGTAAGTGGAAGCTATTTAATCTGTGCTCTTGACTCATGTAAGTTGCCCAGCTTTCACTGCCATAGAGAAGTGTGCTCAGAATGCAGGCATTGTAGACAAGGATTTTTGTTGCCGTGGTCAATTTGGTATTTTCCCACACACGCTCATATACATTTGACATACACATTTGACACATGACATATGACATTAACATATGACATGTACACATAACACATGACATATACATATGACATGTACATATAACAAATGTCATATTCATTTGACATATGCCACATACATATGACATATACACATGACATTTACATTTGACACATGACACACATATATGACAAATACAAATGACACATGACACACATATATGACAAATACAAATGACACATGACATATGACATATACACATGACATATACACATGACATATACATATGACATATACACATGACACATGACATATACATATGACATATGCAGTGAGAGCTGGTCAACATACATTGCAAAAGAATCTTTGACTTAGTGACAGTGAGGCAGCTAAAGTCGTATCAAAAAAAATAATCTAAGTAATAAACTTTAATAAACTCGAGTGAGCCAGGCGGGCCCTTTAGAACACTTTTTCTTTCGACCTATTTCTTCACCACTCACTAAATGACTATGCTCAAGTCCTGCTGTACATTAGGTATTCCATTGTTCATCATCCCATTACGAATACAGGTCAATATTCTACCATGGAGTTTTAAACTTGTACATTCCGGGGGGGGGGGCGATATTGTGAGAGTGTGTGGTGGGGGCGTAGATATTCAGCGCCCCCCGTGCGGAAGAAGAGCTCATATTGTTTAGGGAGAAACCAAGGGGAGACAATCTCTTTTTTTTTATCTTTCTTTCGTTTGCCAACTACTAGATGTTGCACTTACAACACAATCAGACAAATACCTGGGGAGGACATGGGGGAGAGGGTTGGGGCGCCACAAAACCGAATTACAATCCAGTGTGTGTGTGTGTGTGTTTTTTTTTTTTTTAAGATGAGTCAAGGCAAAACGGTGTAGGGCGCGCATAGAGATCGTGGCGTTTCAAAAGTCGAAGCTATAATTGGCAGTTTGAGCTTCTTCAGGCCCTAGCCCCTCACGTCTTAGCCCCCCCCCCCCCCACTCCCCGTTGACAGCCCTTCCTATTCGAGACTTCTTTAAGTGTTAAGATCGCCCCCCCCCCAATCTTGATCCTCTCAACCCTCCCCCCCCCCCCCCGCTGCTCTTTCAGAACAGCAACAAAGACGTCTGCCTACACAACAAAATAACTCACAAAGAAGTCAACAGTTGGAAATATAAACACAGAATAGACATTGAAAAAAAACAAAAACTTAAGTTTAAACTCTTTACAAAAACGTATTCGCACAAAGAATCAAGGGAGGTGATCAGAAGGGGGAGAGGAGAAGTGCTAAAATGATTCTCTCCCCATGAAACTAAAAAAAGCGTTAAGCCATATTTATAATTTTATGAGAGGGTGAAAAAAAGCTATTTGAAAACATGGCCGATTAGTTGTAGACATAAAAGTATTGAGCAGAAATCTGACATGCTAAAGGTTTGCAGACTATGAATAGTCAAGGAAAGAATGAGACAAAGACTTTGACATCCTGATGAGGTGCTCAGAGATGGGGGAGGGGTCAGAACTGCCAACTCTCTCAGACCTCTTGATATCGTTTTCTATCTATTCAGACACTGTAGATGCAGACTACGTCAATTGGTCTAGGTCTCACCTTTGTCTCACACACAAACACAAACACAGACATAAACGCTTAAACACAGACCAACACTCTAACCTGGAGTAGGCAAGTCAAAATCAATATTGATAGATTGCATTTACGATACAGACTTTTTAAATATTTAATTAGCAGATAGAGCTTGTCACTAGACTATCTAGTTAGTAGATGACTTACATTTAGCCAAGTCATTGGTTTTCCTGGCTGGCTCAGGCAATCCATTCCATTCTCTAATAGTCTAATAGCACTAGGTAAAAGATCTAATTCAGTCTCGGTATTTGTTTATTAAATGTTTGTAAAATGTTTGAATATTTCGGATGTTGGAAACAATCTACTTCCTAGTCCAGGGGTTCTAAACATGTGGGTCGCGACCCCTTTGGGGGTCGATTGACGATATGCCAGGGGTCGCCTAAGACCATCGAAAATATGGATTGTTTTTGTTTATTCTTCTATTGCTGTGTGTGCGAAAAAGGGGGGGGGGGTCGCGACAAAGTAAGGAATTGTAAAAAGGGGTCGCCGAACTTAAAAGGTTGAGAACCGCTGTGACCTAGTCCAAACTTCCCGCAGGACGGCGAGGATTGCAGTGGACTGGGTATGAACCCAGGACCATTGAGACGATTGAGCGATAGTCCAGCGCGCATACACGACCAGGCAGCCATCTTGTTCTGTTTACATCGAAATTTGTCAACTTCGTTTAGTATATATTAATAATGAGTTGATATGTTTATTTTTTAGCGTTCCCGAAAGTGGAAAAGACGCTATTAGTTTTGTGTGGCCTGTCTGTCCGTCCGTCCCGTTTAGATCTCGTAAACTAGAAAAGATGGTGAAAATCCGACTTCACAATATTTTAGACCATTGAAAGTTCTGATGCAAGAGCTACCTTTTATCTTATCTGAAAGCGAAAAATCTAATTTTTAAAATCACTTATGCAAGCAGTTTTTTCATAAAAATACACCACTTTTACAACTATTCACTATTAATAGTAACAAACACTTGAGGCTCTTTATAATGTCGAACTATCGTACACCATATTTTTAATACATTTATGCAAACGTAGATTTATTGTCAAATTTTTTTAAATATATTTTTATTGTAGAGTTATGTAAGTTCAGTTATACGAAGTACTATATTTACATACAAAAAAAGTGAAAAAATGTATTTAGTATGCATATTGTCAAGTTTAGGAATGATTTGTTTTGTTGAATAGCTGTACACAATTAAGGTCCCGTGGTTCAATCTGATAGGAACAGGACCCCTAACCAACTATGTGGATGGTTTAGATAACAAAAAAAAATTAATTGTAAAATACTGATACATGTATATGTACAATGAGAATGATAAAAATGATAAATAGATAATATATATATATATATATATATATATATATATATATATAGATATATATATATATATATATATATATATATATAAACATATATAATAGATATTATTCAGTAATTCACATCAGCACCTTGCTACTGCTACCACTTGTTACCGTGATTTCGTAGTCAACCAGACGCTGACCAACTGACGTCACAATACTGCCAACATCGGCAATAATAAAGTTAGACCTCAGCTGATCCCAATTGATACCAACTGATATATAACGGCCCTGACACTCAACGCCGTCGACGATCGCCAATCTGACAATGACACTCAAGACTGTACGATATATTTCTGAGACGACAAGCGACGCCCACACTGGCATAGACTCGAGCTCAGTTCATACAACTCCAACACTGGCACCTTATAAACGAAATAAACACAAAATTCAACCTCTATTCCAAAACTAGAAACAGCGAGAATCTTTTATAACATACAATAAGAGATATCACAACGAAGCAACTCATCCTAAACTGGGGTCTTAAAAATCCTACTGAATAATATAAGTCCAAGAAACTAGTGCAGACTAATAATCTTTAACGGACTAACACACCGTCCGTTTCAACCAAATTCAGAAGGTGAACTGTCTCAGGACAACGAATGACCAATAAATGTCACCGGACTTTGTGACGCAGCAAAAACAATTCAAAACAAACATACAAGGCACTCTCGCCCCGTACAAGTAATACGAGTAGAGGAAATAAAACAGAGTTGGGAGAAAGCAAAAGACACTTGTCTAAACTACGCGACACATATAAGTCAGACATAATTTAAAACAACAATTAATAAGTAGTTTTTCATATTATCGCGTGAACTGCAGTGCTACTGAATCACTAAGCAACGCATAATCAAAGAAATTTTATTTTTTATTTTTACAGAAATGTTATTTTCTTGAGAAATAAAAGATTGGCCCTTTACAGAACAATAAGATCAATTAGATATTCATGATAAGACATCAGTTAGAACAGGTTCACATCTAATTTCATTCACATTCACTTTCACCTATCCTTTGGTCTGCTGGACCGCTGGGGCGCCACACAAGATCTGTTAACCTTTTTTTCTCCAGTATTTTCTGTCATTTGTCTATGATAGAATTTTATTATGCTTTTTTTACCTGCCTGAGTGGACCACTTCGGGGGCCGATTTTGAGTTTGTGTTTCCACACAAACTGTCTTTGTAACCTTGTTTATATCTATAACACTCTACTTAATAGATTTCCTTGGGTTTGTTTCTTTTAACGACATATTTCTATTTCTGTTGACGATAATTTGTTAATTTCCGTTTCCGTTGACCCAAACGGTATAACTACATTAGTAGATCATGGACCACCGCGTCTACCCCCCCCCCCCCCCTCAACAAAATGTGACATCTTTCCTATATACCTAGTTGAAGAGCTAGATTTGAAGTGACCTGAAAAATCCTGACACATTTCTACAGTAGCCAGGCGAACGGTTAGATTTGTGAATCATTTTATCTTTCTACCCCTCCCCCCTACCCGCGCGTCATTAAACTTGTCCGACACTTTATGATGAGACCAGTGGTGCGGTGAACCCACTGGATAACAAACTCAACACCACCGCTTGGAAAGAGTGGGGGGGGGGGGGGGGGGGGGGGGGACTGGGAGCGGTGCTCTACAGATGTGGGCGGTCTCAAAGCGCAAGCGACTTGAATGACAGCTCACGAGAAAGACAGTGGTCTGTCTAGCTGCGCCATTTGGCCACCTCCCAGCAGACGTGGCGCTCGCCTGCTTTTTTTTTTTTTTTCATTATTATAACCATTTTAACAACTTTAAAGCTGTTCTGTGTGATTGGCCCGCCCTCTTGTAAACCACGCCCACCCTCCATGAACTAGACGTCTCAGACGAAGAGCTGCCAAGCTGTGGATCAAAGTTTGCTGGTCCCCCCCCCCTCCCACCTCTGATCACAACCCTCCTGCACAGCGACGACCGCAAAGCAAATCAAGATCCGAATAGAGCTTCATATCTCTTGCCTTATAAAGACGCGCGGACCGTTGCAGGCCCCCATTCGTCCCGGCAGAACCGTATCCAGCTGTTTAATCCAGAGACGTAACTGAGCGGAACTGTGTATTCTTCCTGTTACACGTGTGATGGATTGTGTGTTATCCATATTTCTGGATACTTTTAAAGCGAGGACGATTTGTTTTTTTTTTTGGATAAATAATTAGTTCTTAGAAATAAGTGCACACGTTTCTTGAAGTGCGGATCAAACCACGGTTTTCTGTACTTTGCCTTTGTGTTGTTTACGTCATCACATGGTAGTCAATTTTCGCCGACTATGTGGATGCTTCATCCTGTGCCCATTTTATGACAGAATCAGAGGCGGAGTTTTAAAGGCGGTTTAAGGAGGGACCTAAACGTGAAAACATGCTCCAAGACAGCAAAAGTGAAGTTGGCGGGAAACAGCGGTCTGGAAATCCGTTCAGCATCAGTCGTGTACTTGCAGACGACTTTGGAAAAAACTTTAAAAATGGACTTCCGGTAGGTCCAGTGTCGGCTCTAAGGTCTGTACATGAAGTCAGGCAAGGTGGGTGTTTAACCCTGTCGCCCACAGGAGCCCAGAATGTTTCGAGTTTCAGCGTCGGCAACCAAAAGTCATTCGAGAATGTCGGCTTTTCCAGCGACGGTAGTGTCGTCGGATTCGGGGTCTGTCATTCGCCCTCAGTGACCTCGCCTATGTACTCTCCGGAGTTATTCCGGTCCGGGCAAAATCACAGAAACCACGAGAGGGCGCCATCGTCGTGTTCCGAGAATTCTAAAGAGGCGGAGACCTCCCCGAGTCACGAGTCGGACTACTGCAGAGACGACCGCGATAAATACCCGCTGTCAGAGGCGGAGATGGTCTCCGGTTATCACTTAAACGAGTCGTCCCACCGCTTCAAAGGCTCCCCCGGAGCGGCCGAGTCCCCGGAGCGCCACTACAGCAGCTCCCCGGCCTCCTGCGCCGACTCTGTCTTCGACAAGGAAGACCAGAACAACAACACAGACGTGGAGGTGGAAGACGACGCCATTGAGGACTTCGTGGAAGACGAAGACGGGGCTCGAACCCCGGACAAACACAAAGACTCCGAAAAGCAGAGCGACGAGGCCAAGACGGACAAGGAGGGTAAAACAGAGGAGGAGAAGAAAAACGAGAAGCCTCCCTTCAGTTACAACGCCCTGATCATGATGGCCATACGAAGTAGCCCGGAGAAGAGGATGACCTTAAGCCAAATCTACGAGTTTATCACCAAAAACTTTCCATACTATAGAGATAATAAGCAAGGGTGGCAGAATAGTATACGGCACAATCTGAGTCTCAACAAGTGCTTTCTCAAGGTAATCTAGTCACGTTACTGTGTATTGTCTGTACTGTCTAGTGTCTATATGTATAGGTGATTTCTCAAGGTAATCTAGTCACGTTACTGTGTACTGTCTGTACTGTCTAGTGTCTATACGTATATATATATATATATATATATATATATATATATATATATATATATATATATATATATATATATGTAAGGTCTTAGCTTGCCCTGGTTGTGGCAAAATATGTAGGTCACAGCTGGGGCTGCGTAGCCACGGGAAATACTGCATTCCTCATTAATCTTCTGACTCGAAGACAAGCCTTATGTTAAAAACAGAGGGGGCTCGAGGTTCGATATATATATATATATATGTAAGGGCTTAGCTTGCCCTGGATGTGGCAAAATATGTAGGTTACAGCTGGGGCTGCGTAGCCACGGGAAATACTGCATTCCTCATTAATCTTCTGACTCGAAGACAAGCCTTATGTTAAAAACAGAGAGGGCTCGAGGCTTTGATACCCGACTTGGGCAGAGTTGTGTTAATTGAGCGCCCAAATGCAGCACGGAAAAACCTTCTCCCAGATACCCCCTCCCACTGGTCCACACATGACATTGGACCGTAGCGCTCTGAGAATGCTATAAGCATGAAAGTAGAGCTATATAAATGCTATAATTTTAATACTACAGTGTATTTCTAGTGTCTGTCCATGCGCTATATGTAAGTTATATGTTTGTTATTGTTACGAAATACACATTATGTAGGTTTAGTCAAACCTTCTGATACTTTCAATATTACGATATCATTATTATCTTTATTGTTATTATAATTGTAATGTATGTAGCTTGATGTCTTTGAAATTATATTTACGCAAATATGTTATTTCATATATTACAAAGCTTGCTATGATTATAAATAGCGGAGTCTTCAACGAATATTTGAAAGAACAATAGATACATGCTGGGACAAATTCATAAAAGTGCTCATTCTTCCCTGGGGTCATTAGATCATAGAACCGTTTGCGTAAAACTGAATTTCTAATTAACATGCATGACCTAGATAAACACAGAGAAACACAAAATAATTCTCTTATTTTTTTGAAGGAATATCTGTAAATTATAAGATAATAATTAACCAGTAGATATAATGTCGTCAACTTCAAAAATATTAACAATCCCGAGAGTTTTATCTTATCTTATAAATTACAGGACGTTCCTATACGGCAGTGGTTCCCAAACGTTTTCCTTAACGGAACACTTCGCACATTCTGAGCATTCAACGAGCACTTTGCTTATTTGTTTTGAGGAAGATCAATTCACGTGGAGGCCAACTAGTTAATTATTTACAAAATTCGTGGAACGCCTATTCAGGTCTCGCTGAATACTTGGGTTCCGCAGAACACAGTTCGGGAAACACTGCTATATATATATATTTATGAACAAAACAATAATGTAAATAATTAATTTCATACTCGTATTCGGTTCCTCCCCCCCCCCCCCCCCCCCCCAAAAAAATAATTTTAGAAATAGAAAGACTTATTTTTGTTGCAAACACACACCATTTCAATGTGAAGGTAAACTGTAGTAATCCCCCTTTGTTGACCTTGCTTTTAATGAAATCAAGACGTAAATACATAGGTCTGTGAACAGAAATAATTTAGCGTGAAGTCATACAAGATAACCGAGCAGAAGGAACTGTTTATGGGGCAGAAGGAACTGTTTATGGGGCAGATGATGATAATGGTTGTGGGCACGGTCTGTGGCATTTTACGTCTCGAAAGACGATCTTTCCCCTTTGCAACTTCTTGTGGGACTAAAGAGGCCACTCCTTGATACACAGCTGCGGTCACAGGTTGGGCATATGTAATCACCAGGCGCCGTTGCATTTCCACCCTTCTTTCTGCTTCTGTTGTGTATGGCATCGGCAATCCGAGACCCTTCCTTTATGCTCTCTCTCCATGTGGATCTATCCAGTGCCACCTCTTCCCAGGTGCAAGTGTCGATTTTTTAACGGTTAACCAGAGTGTCGTGTGGCCAGCCGCTTTCACTTTCCCAAGTATCCATTTCAGTTGGCTGCTCCCGAAATCCCGAAATTAAAAATCCCAGTTTTCAGCAGGATTCAAACCCGGGACCCTACGGTTTAGAAGCCAAGCGTTTTATCACTCAGCCACCGCGTGCTGTATATGTATCTTACTGGTATCTATGTCTTTTTTAAATTTGCCATTTGTATTGTATTGAAATAAATGATCCGATAACTTTGAGATGGCACAAAGCTTGGTATTGTACGCTAGTTGGTAATGAAGCTGAAGCGAATAGGCCGGTAGCTGTTTGTTAGGCCAGTAGCTGTTTGTTAGGTCAGTAGCTGTTTGTTAGGCCAGTAGCTGTTTGTTAGTTCAGTAGCTGTTTGTTAGGTCAGTAGCTGTTTGTTATGTCAGCTGTTTGTTAGGTCAGTAGCTGTTTGTTAGGTCAGTAGCTGTTTGTTAGGCCAATTGCTGCTTGTAAGGCAAGTAGCTCTTTGTTAGGCTGTTAGTTAGGCCAGCAGCTGTTTGTTAGGCCAGTAGCTGCTTGTTATGTTAGGCCAGTAGCTGCTTGTTAGGCCAGTAACTGTTTGTTAGGCCAGTTTCTGTTTGTTAGGTCGATAGCTTTTTGTTCGGTCAGTAGCTGTTCGTTCGGTCAGTAGCTGTTTGTTAGGCCAGTAGCTGTTCGTTCGGTCAGTAGCTGTTTGTTAGGCCAGTAGCTGTTTGTTAGGCCAGTAGCGGTTTGTTAGGCCAGTAGCGGTTTGTTAGGCCAGTAGCTGTTTGTTACACAAGTAGCTGTTGGTTAGGCCAGTAGCTGTTTGTTCTTGTGACCGTGTAGGCGAGTTATCTCCAAGAAAACCCTAAAGAAAAAATCGGATTGTTTGAAAGATGTCTTTTGTATGTTCAAACTTTGTTCCCATCACGTGACAGTTTTGTGCGCTACACAGTGTTGACCTTTGTGTGTACAAAGTGGCAACTTGTGGTTTTAAGTTCAATCATGTTGGTTTATAGTTCTAACTATTGACCTTAACTGTAGCTGTGTGTCTCAAACGATGTTTCTAATTGGCCCTGGTCTCTCGAAGCTGTGTAACCGACACGATGATCCATAGGGCCCTGGTCTCTGTGTCGCAGCTGTATGCAGGTCCAACATATTGCGTGGCCCTATGCGAAACGGATTGCGCGGGGCCCAGTCTGGGTAGGGATAAGGATAATAAGTGAAGATTAAGATTTTTTTTGTTAGAAAATAAATTCGACTTTGTATTTTATCCATACTTTACTGAGTACAAAATCACGTTCAAATTAACTTTACGAGCCATCTACAGTAGATGGTAGTTTTCCAATAAACAGCCGATAAACATTCTGATCTACCATTTAGATTTACTATCGACTAGCAAAATATCGCTTTTGATTCTTTAAAGAGATCCAGATAGATTTTGATCTATATTTATATGCCAGTTGAGTGACTATTACATTAAATTAATTGGAAATTATTGGAACTTCCAGCTTTGGGTTGAAAGCTGACATTGTTGTTTCTTTTCTTAAATCGCGAGTAGGATTGGCGTTTTCCATATTGAATGACACCCCAAAATGACAATTCGGTATATTTTTCATGACTTTTTAGTGAGTTTTCAGGATATTTTAATAATTTCAGATTTTCATGACTTTTTTCGTATACTTTTGCAATTTTTCCAGGAGCTCTTGTAAAATCGGGAGGCCGCTGGAACACTGTTATAAGTTAAAATGGTTTAATTAAATAATTTACAACTAGAGTTAGAGCGGGGCCTGTAAAAGTGCGGCGCCCACTGCTGTCGCATAGGCTGCAGTGCCCTAAGGCCGGCCCTGGCTGTAGGCCCCTAGTAAGAGCTCGTCGTTATGCTAAATACTTAATCTTAGCTTTCTCTCATAGACTTGACTTCTCATAGACTTGACTTCTGTTCGGTTGTTCCAGAACGTAACACTGAAAGGTTGTGTTATTGTTGTGAGTTAGATTTTGTTTTAAGATATTAAAAGTCTACCAGCAGTTTGGTGCTACAAGTCAACGACCGTTCAAAAACACATGCTAACGTCTTCGATGTGTTTCAATTATTCTGAATCGATGTGTTAAGACGATCAATTGCAATGTCATGAGGTCAATGTCAGGAGGCCATGTTCTCCCTGTCACTTGAAGAAGAGTTTATCTTACTTTTGTAAACTGTACAATCCAGTCTCAGCTCCCCCTGGAACACAGGCGAATTGGGAAAGTCTTTATCAAAGTTTAAACCTTTATATCAATAGAAAATTAGTAATTAATAATTTTAAAATCACATTTGAGGCGCCGAGTGAGGATGTGTCAATTCGATTTCTGCCTGGTCGTGCGGTTTGCACGCTGGACTGTCGTTCAGATTTATCGATGGTTACGGGTTCAAACCCTGCCCGCTCCCATCCCCCGTCGTCCTGCGGGAGGTTTGGACTAGGAAGTAATTATCTTCAACTCTGAAGGAACATCGGAAACATGTAAAACATTTTACAAAACATTTTTTACAATTGGATGGAGGGGCTTTTTTAAAATTCTCCTCTTCTCTAATTAGATCAAAGAAATTAATCATAACGCTTTTATTTATGCATGGCATTTTTTCATATATTTAAAATCAAGATTTTGTTGTTGTTATTTTGTTTACCTTTTATTAGAACTAATATGATTGCGTTGAACATGTTCAGCAAGACAAAAGCTAATCTTTAATAAATTAGTCGTAGATAAAGAAGTGCACGTCTTTGTAATCACTCGCTCCTCTGACTTTTATTAAATCTCGCAATAATGTTCATTAGATCATTGCGTAGTAAATATAAAGCAGAAAGTAAGGCGTATGTATGTCTGTCCCGAATAAAAATCAAAACCGTTTGACCCCAATCTTGATAAAACTTGGCATTACAGTTCTTTAGATCATGGCGGAGACCGTAGTGTTTGTTTAATGTCCCCGTCGCAACCGGAGGGCCCCAAAATAGACATAAAAAAAAACCTAATTGTATCTCTATTAAATAACGAAACTTTTTTAACGAATCGGGTAAACCCGTTTTCACATAGATTTATATTGGATATCAATATGTCGGCTGAACGGGTAAACCCATTTTCACAGAAATTGATATCCTGCTCTACTTTTAGTTTCGTGGCCAAATAAACAAAAAATATGGGAAGGGAACATTCTCCAGGCTTAACATAGATATAAATAAAACTAAGGCCCACGGGCCGTGGTCTCAACCGGACTACGCAATGATCTAATGAACATTCTTGCTAAATTTAATTTAAAAAAATGGTCAAACATTGTTGATCTCAGTAATGAACATACATGCATAGACTACCTACACCTTACATTCTACTTTATATAATAGATTCTATACATTATACAGCTATACCTCACGCTGAGGTCTATACTATTACTCAATTATATGAGGTGAGGTCATTTAATATGTCGGTATTGCAGCTGGTGGGTGGGG
This sequence comes from Biomphalaria pfeifferi, assembly GCA_030265305.1. Classification (NCBI taxonomy): domain Eukaryota; kingdom Metazoa; phylum Mollusca; class Gastropoda; family Planorbidae; genus Biomphalaria; species Biomphalaria pfeifferi. Next base: position 588,207 of record JASAOG010000281.1, read on the forward strand.
CGGAGGCTGGGGGTGGGGGCACTTGTAGCTGTCGGGTGTTGATTGTGGATGTTGTTACTGCTGTAGATGATGTCAATATAAAAGTTGATTTTGTCTGCTTCCGTGGGAAGGTGTCGCCGCTAACCTTATTACATTTCCACCAATCACGAAACATTTATTAAAATGTAGCTGTTGCTGACGTCAGCAAATCCAAGTCTTATTTCATTGACCTTTTTTTTTGCTTGACTCGTCACGTGACCACACACATGTCTCGTGTCGATCTTCAGCTCTATTAACTTGAAATGCTACAGTGAAAACCAAAGCTATATCTATGTGCTATATGTAAAAACTGCATCTTTAAAACGTACACCATTAGGCTGAATGTAAAACCTACATCTGAATGCTACATTTCAAACCTATATATATCAATGCTACATTTAAAATCCTACATCTGAATGCTACATTTAAAACTTACATATGAATGCTACATTTCAAACCTAAATCTGAATGCTACATTTCAAATTTACATCTGAATGCTACATTTAAAACCTACACCTGAATGCTATTTTTCAAACCTACACCTGAATGCTATTTTTCAAACCTACATTTGAATGATACATTTAAAACCTAAATCTGAATGCTACATTTCAAATCTACATCTGAATGATACATTTAAACCTACATCCGAATGGTACATTTCAAACCTAGGCTATATATATGAATGCTACTTGAAACATACAAAATCTGATTACAACAAATTCTCAATGGAATGCCCAAACTTCCATTTGATGGTTGTATTTAAAACTAAAACCTACAGGCTACATTCAACATTTAACTATGACCTACAGGAACGTCACGTGACTTTGTTATTTCATTGATCAATAAAACTTTTATTTCGCCATGTAGGCCTACCACAATACATTGTAGACACAATACTCTGTAAACAGTAAGACACAATACACTGTAGACACAATACAATGTAGACACAGTATAACTAAAGCATAGTTCTATATAGACACAGCAAAGTGATAACATAAAACTATAGGTCTGTGATCTTTTAGTCTGTAGAACAGCCTGGGCACAACACAAGATCTGTTGACCGTCTTTCTCCATTCCTGTCTTTTGCCTTGGATACAATTTCTTTAAATGTCAGGCCTGTCCATTCTTTTATGTTGTTCTCCCATCGCTTTCTTCGTCTGCCTCTGCTTCTTTTTCCTGGTACTGCTCCCTGAAGGAAGGTCTTGTGATATGGTCATAGAGTTTAAGCTTGAGTTTTTTTTTTTTTTTACTGTAGTTAGCAGGTGTGTGTTGATGGTATGGTCCTTAATGTCCCCGATTGGTTTTTTTTATTAAAAGCTCACCAATGTTAAAGTGTGTGTGTGTGTGAGTGCGATGTGTGGCTGTGTGACGGTCACCGCTGGGCTACCTAACAAGGGAGCTGAGCTGTGTTTGCTGAACTCCCAAAAGGCAGCGCGAAAGCTTTCTTACAGATGCTTCACTCCACTCAGAACTTTGACCAGCAGTGACCCTCATTTACAAGTTAAAGACCAAGGCATGTTATATAATATGTACAGGCATACACGTTAAGCTGTCACCTAGTCCGAGCCTGGGGGCATAAGCTTTATAACAAAACAAGCGAATTAAAAAAAAAAAAAAGCTTATGTAAGGGGAAGAACCACAAATTCACTACATCTCAATACTGTAGGAATAAGCTCCTTTTTTATTAACAGCAAAATTAATTAATTAACATTAATTGAGTCAATAATTTTTTTTTATTTGATTCATGTATTGTCAATGATTGCCATCGACTGTGAATAATTGTACACAAATTTCAAGTTGATCCTAGACTTGGAAGTGCAAGAAACAACGTCTATAATAAGCATTTCTCTTTTTTTTTATAGTTTTTATACCGAGCACAAAAATATTTACCTATAAAATAATTACTTAATTATTTAATTTTTTTTGACTGATCCATATTTTGTTAGGTACAACAAATAAATGTGTAAAGTTTCAATTTGATCCGACAATGGGGTGTGGGAGAAATAACAATGTACAAACATTGTACATGACAGACAGAGTGAGTTGATGTAAGCTTTGTCAAGATACAACACCATTACTCAACGAATGTAAAATAACTCTTTCAGACGTTGCGATCTATGGGGCAGATGATGCAAGGCTTATCTGTTTCAATGTCTCCATATCCAATAGCTCGTTGCCACGTCACTGGTCTGTACGAAATGGCAACGAGCTATTGGTCTAAACTGCCCACAGCTTTTGACGTTGAGAATGTGTAGACAGTCCAGCTTTATTCTAACGAAAAAGTTCTACGTCTAGAAGTGAAATTTGTAAGTTAAGAAACAAAGTCGCGTTAGAATCACTTGTAACTCCCCACCCTTTTTTTTATTACAGTGTGTTCGGGTTTGATGCTTAAAATTTAATTATTTAATTTTTTTTTTACTATTAATATGAAGCTGGTGGATGTTGATTTAGATATTGACAGATGTTGATTTAGATATTTACAGATGTTGATTTAGATATTGACATATGTTGATTTAGATATTGATTTAGTTTAGATATTGACAGATGTTGATTTAGATATTGACAGATGTTGATTTAGATATTGACAGATGTTGATTTAGATATTGACAGATGTTGATTTAGATATTGACAGATGTTGATTTAGATATTGACAGATGTTGATTTAGATATTGACAGATGTTGATTTAGATATTGACAGATGTTGATGTTGTTTAAACCCTAGATCTTCCGTAGTCTAATATGGTTACATAAATAACTAAAGGTTACACATCTAAAAGTTACACATCTAAACATTAGACATCTAAACGCTACACAGCTAAATGTCGCCAAGCTAAAAGTTACACATCTAAACGCTACACAGCTAAATGCAGTGTAAATTGTAGGGCCCCCATGGATTAAAAAGGCCCATATGTACAAAGAATGCCCAGTATATTCATGGATTGGGTCATTGGAAGTTTTACTGTGGTATAATTCCAACATGTCTGAATGCATGACGCCTTGGACGTAATCATCTTCTTTTCTTGAAGTAACGTCTGTATGATATAAGATAAGATAACATGTCTGTTTGTTCAGACGACTAGGAAGTAACAGGAGCTGCCAGAAGCTAAAATAAGTCTAAAATAAGTAATTATAACATGACACATTCATTTATGTTTTTGTGAGCACGGCCAAGAACGAATTGAAAATTTATATTTTACGGTTTATGTCATGGATGGTTTATGTACATTTGGGTAATGTATTCTAAATTATTCATAAATAGAGAATCTGTTTCGTAACAAGCTTTTGTCACTCTTATTTGGAAACATTGGAAATTTGCTGTTGTAGCACAGGGCAGAACCGATAGTGTAATTCTGTCTAACGACAACAAACAAAAAATACTATTAACACAGACATTCTTGTATTCCTAACCTACTTCTATCTAGTCCACTAAATTGACAGAAGAAGACTCAAAAGTACAGTAGCAACTATACATAAAACACTGAACCATAATCTTCAAAAACAAAATCTAATAAAATACTCTGAGAGACACAAAGATAAAGGCACATTCCTCGTCCCATATGCTAGGACAAATTTGTACAAATACTCCTTCTTCCCTAGTGCTATTAGAGCATGGAATGGGTTGCATGAGCTAATCAGGAAAACCAGTGACTTGGCAGAATTTAAGTCATTGGTTAATATGCATGACTAAATGCATGACGCGTAGGACGTAATCATCTTATTTTTTAAAGAAACGTCTGTATAATATAAGATAAGAGTAGAAGATAAGTTCCTCCTGAGCTCACTGCAATGCTATTTGGCTTCAATCTCTGGTTTGATGAAAGGTGAACATCTGGAAGCCGGTGCATCTCTGCCAACTTGTGAAGCTTTCTCCGATTTTAATGTGGAAAAACGGTCACATTGATGTTCTTTTGGACATGTATACAAGGGCGCCGAGCACACGCCTCATCCGCAACGTGATGGCTGAGTGATGTCCAGGAACATTGGTTTGCATTGACTATCCCAGTTTGAGCATATAGTTTTGGACATGACAACATTAGAGCAATGAAGATTCCCGCTGATCTGTCAGCTAGTAAACGTACCAACAGAAATATTTAGCATTGTATTGCCCCCGGGGTTTGTTTGGCTTCCGTGAGAACTGGAGACGGCTGCCTTCAGAAGAATCCCTGGTTCATCGTTTGTCATGTGGAGGACTTGTATACAACACGTTTTTGTACACGCGCGTTACAATTGCAACTATGATGTCTATAGCCCGAAAATAGGATAATCAAATGAACTATGAACAATTTCTGAGGTAGAATATTACTTTTCGTGAGAAACCACAAAAAAAAATTTAAAAAAATGTAGGGCTGATTCTATTACTTCACAGATTACACTTAAAAGCAAACTTTGAAATATCCAAGTGATGTCTCAATGCTTTGGAAACTTTATATTATTCAAATTCACCATAAAGTTTCTTTTATCTTTAGCAAATGAGATTGTCTCCCTTTCATACTTTAGCAAATATTATACAAAATTATTGTATCTTTTGAATCTTGAAATTAAAAAATGCCCATATGCTACAGAGATCAAATCGTGATTTTAAAAAAAAGATACAAAGGAAATAAAAAATTCTTCTATGCAGAACCGAAAAAATAAAACTATTAAAAAAAAGACAATTTATTTTTTATAATGCCAATGACTTTCGTTTAAGACCGATTGCTTCCCTTTTCAAGACTAATGAGTGATAGATTTATAAGAAAGGGAAACATGGAAACATAAAAGACAGTGGTCTAGCTGGAATACTGTATCTAGTTAGAGATATAGTGTTTGTGTATCTAGTCAGAGATATAGTGTTTATGTATCTAGTCAGAGATATAGTGTTTGTGTATCTAGTCAGAGATATAGTGTTTATGTATCTAATCCTCGATATAGCGTTTATGTATCTAATCCTCGATATAGTGTTTATGTATCTAATCCTCGATATAGTGTTTATGTATCTAATCCGCGATATAGTGTTTATGTATCTAATCCGCGATATAGTGTTTATGTATCTAATCCGCGATATAGGCCTAGTGTTTATGTATCTAGTCAGAGATATAGTGTTTGTGTATCTAGTCAGAGATGTAGTGTTTATGTACTGTTAGATAGCTAGTTTAGTTAGTTGGGTGGCGCACTTTAATGTACTGACAGTGAACAGATATTTTAGAATGACGACATAGACTTTGGGGTTAGAGTTTAAGATTGACGTTTAGAAAATCAGTTACTACTAGACTCCTCAGGGGATAACATGGTTCTACAGTGACAGACTAGACTGTGGCCCATTATGTAATAAACGTTTGTTTGAAATTCACCTTGAGTCAACTTGGTCATTGAGTTTGTGATACCTGTTATTGTTATGGCGGATGTTATGTACCGAACTTGCAACCATAATACACTCAACAAGGTACGCATGCATCTAGGATAAATAATCATCTCAGGAGATGCCTTAACTGCATCTGACTTGCACATGCATCCGTTACAGTATCTAGTTAGAGATAATAATAACCCTTAATATTGTGTATATCTATAAATTGTAAAAGTATTATACACATATGTATACATTGTCACCTAAGCAGTCCAGCCAATAATTTCTACAGCAGACGGCGCGCGCAAAATATTCTTCAATGTCTATTTATTCATTCAACTGTTTATTGAATACAGGCGGAAATTCAAAATAAAAACCCTAAGCCAAATTTAATTTTAAAATGATTATAGTTTAAACAACTCTAACAGTCAAACTAGAGTTTTCCATGTGTGGCCAATTACTTAGTAATTTTGCCCCCAAAGATATACATAAACTGTCAGCTTTTTAGGAAAATCTTTGGAGCTGTTTTCGAGATGCATATTTTCATAGGAATATAACAGTTGATGTATATCGCTGAGAAAAGAATTACTGGCTCATTGGCCATACGGGGAAAACCCATTTTTCACTCTAATAATTTTTCAAAGTAAAAAAAAAATTAATAAAAAAAAAATTTAAAAAATAAATTTAAATTTGGCTTTATAACTAGGTCTAGATCTAGAGGCAACATTAGTTTTGAATGGACTATCGCGTTCTTTAAAGGACTAACGCTTTTGGGAATTTGCGAATGTAAGGGATTAATGATTCAATAGGTGAATAAATTAATGTTTAGGGAAACTTTGCGCATCGTCTGCTAAGTCTAGATCTAAAGGCCTATCGTTGAGTTTGTTAAAACCTTTAGTAGACCTTATACATCGCTCAACCAGGAGTCTTTCTCGTGGGGAAAAGATATTTTAAATGGTTTTTTCTTGTTCATGTTTTATTCAGTCTAACATGATGAATAAGTAATATATACAATAAATGTTGTTTTTTTTTTAAATAATTTCTTACTTTATTGAAGGTGATGTAGGTCCATCACTTCTCATTCTAACTAAGTATTTCTTACAAGGCTTCATTATTGTCAGGAGTATTTATATTATATATATTTATTGCTTTTATATAGCGCTACTTTCATGCTTATAGCATGCTCAGAGCGCTTTGATCCAATCTCATTTGTAGACCAGTGGGGAGGGGAGTATCTAGGAATTGGTTTTCCGTGCTGCCTTTAGGCGCTCAGTAAGCACAACTCTGCCCGAGTCGGGTGTCTAGGTAGCCAAGCCAAGCCAAGTTCAAGCGCACTTAGCCTCTCGACCACGCTTCCCGCTGAATCCGTGTGACGTAATGGGTCATATCAATTATTGTGTTTCCTTATGTCGTCACTGTGAACAATTCCATCCATAAAAATGATCACAGCCAAATTTTTTTTTTTTTTTTAAAGATGGTTAAATATTTTATACAAAAACATGATAACGATGAAATCAGAGTTTTCACAGCGATGCCAATTAGCTAGGGTTCTTTTCCCAGAGATATATACAAACTGTCAAGTTTCTAGGAAAATCGTTATAGAGCCATTTTCGAAATGATTATTCAGCTTCCAAAGAAAAGAGTCGAAGCCAATAGGAGCGACTGAATATAGTCGCATATGCTAAAATATTAATATGTCATTTAGTTTAATCAATATCATCGCATATGTTAAAATTTTAATGTGTCATTTAATCTAATTATTAAGTAATTAATTATGATTGATTTATTATTAATTCACTTCATTAATGTAATTTAATTTTTGTTTCTTCTTTCTCAGGTTCCTCGACACTACGACGACCCTGGCAAAGGAAATTATTGGATGCTGGACCCTTCGTGCGATGACGTGTTCATAGGTGGGACCACAGGCAAACTTCGGAGGCGCTCGTCACACTCCGCCAGAAGTCGGCTCGCCTTTGGTCGAGCGGGTTTTCCGTATATGGGACTTCCGGGATTTCCCAGAGACGGTCACCCAGCGTTGTTGCCCTTTTCATCGTTCTATTCCTTGCCAGGAATGATGAAGCATCCAGGGGTGTACCCCTACCTTGGACATAATCTACTTCAGCCAGGTGCTGGCTTTATGGACAGCGGAAACCACCCGATGGCCAGACTTCCTGGGATCGAAAAACTCTTTGTCCACGGAATGACGTCCCAATCCGCGGCCATCTCAGCTGCAGCAGCCGTGGCAGCCGCGACGTCAACAGCTTCCCCCATGTCCAGGTCGCCACCTGGTTCTGGGAGAGTGCCCCCGGGCACAAGACAGTTTTCCCCGTACCGCTCTATGACCACGACCCTGCCCCCAACTTCATTCGTCATACCAGGGTTCGGTCACTTGTGCTCCAAGTCGTCAGGTCTGGCTCTCTCATCAGCGGTGGCGTCAGCGCACCGGAAAATTGAAGGAGGCGACACCGTCAGCAGCGGAAACAGCAACGGTGACACGAACAGTTCGGCCCTGACATTGTACCCTCACCTCCTAAGACCCTTCTCCTCAATGACCAATGTAGACTCCCATAAACTCATATCACCTATGCTAACTCATTGACGAGTCTGTCAGTAACGGACTAGCAAGCTAGCCTTCCGCCTTGCTATTTATAACTTCCAAAAGGTAACCCAAGATGACCCGGAAGTAATTCACTCACTTCACATTAGCTACGTCATCATCCTCACCTTGAACTTGTCTTCCAAAACTTGATTTTTCCATTTCTGAAACAGTTGCTAAAATGCCGCCAAAACGCAAAGTTCGAAGAAGGTCCATGGAAGTCAAGATGACATTGAGATGCCAAAGTTGGTCAAGAGACGCCATGTCTAGTACTGAGGGAAGGCTATTAATACTTTGGAAGTCACGTGGTCAAAGACACGTAATAGAGTACAATGTCAAGGTTTAAAATTTAATTTAAAAAATTCCGACTCTCAAACTTTTGACAAAAAAGCACAAAGCTAAAAAAGACATTGCTGCTGTGTGTTGCAATGACTGATTGCGTCACTTCCTGCTCCATTTACTGCGTCACTTCCTGCGTCACGATTTCATTGTTATTTATAAACAGTCTATTCTTCCAGTGGGCAATAACGTGTTGAGTATACTTGCTGGATTGGCTGTAAAATGTTGGACAGACTGACTCGCTGACTACAGCACATTTTGACGTTGTCACTCCAACAATCCCAAAGAAATTGACATCATCAAACATTGTCGCTATGGGAAATTGTTTTATTTTAGACATTTTTTGTCTAGAAGTACATTGACCAGTGTCTTTTAAGCAATAGTTACACTTGTGATCTAGATTTCAGATCTAGACTTGTTTGATACAGTGAAATTACAAATGTCATTGCGGGATAATGTCATATAAATTGTCATCTAAATAATGTAGGCAGAATTAAAGCCATATCATACAACTGCAAGCTTTATATAGCACAAAGCAATAAAACATTTTTTTATATGTATATAATGTGTCATAGTAGGTTGTTTTTTTCATGCCGTGGTCCTTTTGTTGTTGTTTTTTTTTAATTATTATTTATTTATTTAATGTTTGTTGTTGTTTTGGTCAAGATACTTTGATTATCTTCTAAAAATGTCTCTAAACAAACACAAAGACAGAAAGACAACAAGGGAAAGGCACATTTCTTATTCCATATTCTAGAACAAAGTCGTATAAGTTCTCCTTCTTCCCTAGTGCCATTAGAGAATGGAATGGGTTTGGTAAATTAGTGTATAAACTAAACAATTCAATTGGAATAACAATGAGAACTGAACAGAACCAGATAACCAATCAGGGTAAATTAAAACTAAGAAATATGAATACATTTGTTTCGTTGATAAACCAAGTTTTAAAAACGTTTAAGGTGTAGGATGATAATCTCCAGTCCATATTTTTGATGTAGACACAGTAAACACTCGAGCAGAATTTAAACAATAGGTGAATATATGTGAACCAAATACCTAATGTCAGTGAACCAAATGTCAGTGAACCAACTGTACCTAATGTCAGTGAACCAACTGTACCAAATGTCAGTGAACCAAATGTACCAAGTGTCAGAAGCAACGTGTACAACATAGGATACAACATGTAGGCTACAACATAAGATACAATATGGGATACAACATAGGATACAACATGTAGGCTACAACATAGGATACAACATGCAGGCTACAACAAAAGATACAATATGGGATACAACATAAATTACAACATGGAATACAAAATGTGATACAACATTATCAGAATGGGATAGACCAAACAACGATTTAAACACATTCGTACATAGGCAATGAAATACATTGTCAATTGATCTGTACACGTTTGATTGGACAATAGGGAAAAAAAAGACAAGAGGGGGGATTACTCTGAGAGCGAGGATAACAAGTTTAAAAAATATAATCTCTAAACAATAATTATTATAGAAAAACAGGAGAGAAACAGCAACACACACCTAATGACACAAATGCACACACACACACACAAACACAGTCACGAACTTACAGTGCAATAATGAAGTTTTTTTTTTTTTTGACTCACAAAGGCACAGCTCAACACACTGTGTTCCGGGTTTTCCCGACTAAACACGCTCGGATTAGGGATAATGCATTTTGTCTCATACAAAGCAGTTTTGGAAAAAATTTTAATCGAGTCATAATAATGCAGGGCCGCGGGAGAAACACACACACACACAAGCACGCGCACACGCGCACATTCTCGTTCTGTACCGCCGATCAGCTGGGGGCCTTGTTAATTGGCACTTCAACGGAAGATGGGGTATGTTTGTGCTACTGTGAGGCGTGTAGCGTCCTTGGTAACCAGTTCATTGTATTGGGTGTACTCTGGTCAGTAGGAAATTACACATATAAGAACACACAGTGTGGACATGTAAGCCAGGGGAACACATGTGCTGTCTATTAGCTGATGCAATGTAAATGTGTATAAGCAGCCAATGAGTATCCAAGATAGTTATAAACTTTATGTCAAAACAATAAAGATAAGATAAGAAGATAAGATAAGAAGATAAGATAAGAAGATAAGATAAGAAGATAAGATAAGAAGATAAGATAAGAAGATAAGATAAAAAGATAAGATAAAAAGATAAGATAAAAAGATACGATAAGAAGATAAGATAAGAAGATAAGATAAGAAGATAAGATAAGAAGATAAGATAAGAAGATAAGATAAGAAGATAAGATAAGAAGATAAGATAAGAAGATAAGATAAGAAGATAAGATAAGAAGATAAGATAAGAAGATAAGATAAGAAGATAAGATAAGAAGATAAGATAAGAAGATAAGATAAGAAGATAAGATAAGAAGATAAGATAAGAAGATAAGATAAGAAGATAAGATAAGAAGATAAGATAAGAAGATAAGATAAGAAGATAAGATAAGAAGATAAGATAAGAAGATAAGATAAGAAGATAAGATAAGAAGATAAGATTAGATAATTGTTATTGGTCCAATCAGATGGAAATTCGGTTTGACTACAATTGACAACCTCAGCGTAACTAGTGTAACGATAACATTATAGATGGAAAAGCCAACAACATTCACACACGAAACACATACACACTCACAAGCAGCGCTTTTATGAATTTGACTTCTATTGAACTTCTCGATGACGAAAGGAGAAATGTGAGATTAGACTTACGTAGTATGTATCTATATAACAGCTGAATAGTTTTTTTTTTGTTTTTTTTTTACAGACCTGTCTGTTTGTCTGTCAACAGCTGGCACAAAATTTGTACACATTGTTTCTTCCACACCCATTCTCGGATCAAGTTACACAATTATTTGTTGTACTTTACACACAAAAAAACAGAAAAAAAAAACATTAACAATTGTTAAAAAAAAATACCTCCTTTATATAATTTATAGAGCAATTGTTTTTCTCTTTATAACTAAATAAATTTCGGTTATTCGAAAGTCCGCTTAATCCAAGATCGAAATTATGATATTTTGAGGAATAAAAAAACAACTAAGAAAGAACAGTGACTAAGTGTATAAGTTATTAAGCATTACAGTACCTTTCAAATATAACTGTAGTAAATACAACAGAACAAAGAGACCAGATGATTTCTCCACTCATGTTGTCAAACATAATTATCGTATTCATACTCTACTCTACCACATTTTAAACGTTTTATGATAATTGGTACATCGCTTTCATTTATGAACAATAGTGCATACGCAAATATCGTAATACTCTAACAAAAATATATAAATGTTTGAAAATTTGTGGACATAGTTCCGAGCATAGATTCTAATGCCCAGGCTTTCATATCATTTCTATGAGATGATCCATAGTCGTCTCGAGACTGAACGAATCCATATATGCATGTGTGTGTGTGTGGGTAAGAACGAAGTGACATTTCCATTTCCTATGTTACCTAGGCATTGTGTAGAGTGACTAGAGTTGTTCCAAGCAAATTGTGAATTGTTGATTTAAATTAGTTTGTTAATAATATTATTTTCTAGGAATAATGTTTCTATAATTTCTAGTACGAACTACCTTGATCCTCTATTGCTGTTGCCGGCAGACAGTTTGACCATCGAAGTATGCAAAATGTTTCTGGGTTCCCGGTCATTTCATCCCCGGTCACTTCATCCCCTGATCATTTCATCCCCAGGTCACTTCATCCCCTGGTCATTTCATCCCCTGGTCATTTCATCCCCTGGTCATTTCATCCCCTGGTCATTTCATCCTCTTCTCCAACAAATAATAATTGTACAAAGTATGAAATTAACAATATTTCACAAATGTATTTTTTTTCCATGACCAAAAATAAATGTGTCAGTTTAAATAAAAATAGAATTTAATGTCATATAAAAAAAATGTATCATCTATAGATATAGGGCTAATGGAAAAAAATGTTTGTGCATGTTATCAAAATCAATAAGATAGATATGCTATTGATAGTAGGAACAGAAGACGATCCATTGATTCGTATTGCTGTACATCTTTTGCCATTTCTTGGCCAGAGTTGCATAGTTCTTTCTAGGACGTTCTTCGGTGCCTGAATACATGGCGTTCATGTTATAAGCAATGTCAAGGTTCTTTTCTTATATACGTATGTGTACTTCAATGCTGATTACTAAATGTAGCCAAGTCCTGAACAATACCGTAACGACACATATAACGACAGAATCAGTAACACAGACTAAAAACTGTCATGGAATCCCCATATTGATGAAACTATAAAAAAAATCAAAAAAAGCATTAGGGTTTATTAAAAGAAATTTCTATAAATCAAATAAGAACATAAAACTAAAATGTTATTTAACCTTGATTAGGCCAATAATAGAATATGCATGATCTGTTTGGGTCCCCTCAACTCAAGAAAACATTAAGAAACTGGAACAGACACAAAATAGAGCAGTGAGACTCATAACAAACGCATATTCACATTTGACTAGAGTAACACCTTTAGTAAAACCACTAAATTTAGAAAGCCTTCAGGACAGAAGACTCAAAAGTAAAGCAGCAATTATACATAAAACACTGAACCATAATCTTCAAATACAAAAACAAAATTTAATAACATACTCTGAAAGACACAAAGATAACGGCATGTTACTTATCCCATATGCTAGGACAAATTTGTACAAATACTCCTTCTTCCCTAGTGCTATTAGAGCATGGAATGGGTTGCCTGAGCTAGCCAGGAAAACCAGTGACTTGGCAGAATTTAAGTCATTGGATAATATGCATGACTAAATGCATGACGCGTAGGACGTAATCATCTTCTTTTTTGAAGTAACGTCTGTATTATATAAGATTAGAAGATAAGAATGAAGATTCCAAATGCTAATTCACGGACATATATCTTTCTTATTACACCCGGGGCAGCATGATACATACACAGTTCTGGCAAATGAAATATCCAGTATCAATTTAAATATAACTGCTCAATACCCCTTAGACTGAATAATAACTGTACAGAAATAATTCAAGTCTATACTTTAACTCTATAACCAAAATCCAACTGTCCTGGACTAGGAACAAAACCACACTGCTTTATTTTGAGTGACATTCCATTCCTAAAAAAAACCCATCTCACCAAGTAAAACAATCCAAAACAATAACAGCCTTGAAGTCAACACCCTGAATTGCCCCCCTTCTCCTCTAAGTAAACAGGAGACCCAGGCTGACCAGAACTCAGTACTGACAAGGAGGATTAAAACAAACTAGTCGACCGGCGGCGTCGCATACGCCGCAATTTTGTAGGGCCGGCCTTAGGTGACCGCAGTGGGCTCCGCACTTATGCGATCGCAGTGGGCCCAGCACTTTTAAAGGACCCGCGCTAATTCCAAGTGTATAAATTATTAAATTAAACCATTGTTTAACTTATAACAGATTTTTCGATTTACAAGGAGCTCAGGGAAATCTGAAATTGCAAAATATACGAAAAAGTCCTGGAAATATCAGGGAATTATTAAAATCTTTAGAAAACTCATTCAAATCTCCTGAAATATATAGATTAAAAAATTGTCAATTTGGGTGGCATTCAATATGGAAAACGCCATTCCTACGCGCGATAAAAAAAAAAAAAAAAAAAAAAAGGCATTATCCCGCAATTTTGGAATCTGGTTAAAGAAGCTTCTCGCGCCTCAAACTAATAAAGAATTACTTTAGTTCAACAATTCTCGAAGACAGATTGAAACATTTGGTAATTCTTGCTATTGAGCGCGATCTATGTAGGAAACAGAATTATTATGATTTACTGTATGACTTCGCTACACGCAAGGCTCGTAAAGTAATTCTGTACGTATTAAAGAATGAATAAAATGCAAAGACGAATTTATTTTCTAATACAAACTTTTAAATTTCACTTTTTATCCGTGGCGTAACTCTAGTTCGTCTGACTTGCATAAATAAGAAAGTGATTTTTCCTTTACTTCTTCTTCTCGTCCAAACTATTTGAGCGAAGAAGAGAATTATAGAGAGAGTTTGATGATATGAATCGGCCCCAGTAGACGATGGAAGTTAGCGTTTTATAGAATAAATAAAACTGTATATCAAGGTAAAAAATTGACGAGCCCATTTACACGAAAGAACTGCTGACAAATGAAGATCAAGCCAAAGATGGCCGTCAGGAGATATCAGCGGCATGATCATAAGTATTCTAATGGTTCTCATCTCTCAAAAGATTGTTCCACCACATCTTGGGCTCATATCATTACATGCAGGGCCGGCCCTAGCATTTGCGGGGCCCTATGCGAAACGGATCGCGCGGGGCCTAGTCTGGGTAGGGATAAGCATAATGTCAAAATTTTTTTTTTTAAAAACCAGACTCGAGCAGAATTTTGTTTACTGGGCGCCTAGGGGAAGCACGGAACCTTCTTCCAGATACCCCCCCACCCTCCAAATGGTCCACAAATGAGATTGGACCATAGCGCTCTGAGCATACTATAAACAATGAAAGTAGCGCTATATTCAAAAAGCTATATAATTTGTAGTCTTCAGATACCTGATGCTCATTAGTTGTCGTTGTGTGTTGTTTTTTCTGTGTGTGTGTGTGTTGTTGTTGTTGTTTGTTTGTTGTTAGTTGTTGTTCTCATTTAATGATAATATATTTCTGATTTCTTTCTAGATCAGACATTTTCTACTTTGCCAGCGTGCCCTCGGCCTCCCGTGCACGACCAGGACCATTCTTTATAGAGGGCCTCAACACTGACCTGAGACATCACAGCCTGTGGGCATGATCTTATCTTCTTATCTTATCTTATATAATACAGACGTTACTTCAAAAAAGAAGATGATTACGTCCTACGCGTCATGCATTTAGTCATGTATATTAATCAATGACTTAAATTCTGCCAAGTCACTGGTTTTCCTGGCTAGCTCAGGCAACCCATTCCATGCTCTAATAGCTCTAGGGAAGAAGGAGTATTTGTACAAATTTGTCCTAGCATATGGGACGAGGAATGTGCCTTTATTTTTGTGTCTTTCAGAGTATTTTATTAGATTTTGTTTTTGTATTTGAAGATTATGGTTCAGTGTTTTATGTATAGTTGCTACTTTACTTTTGAGTCTTCTGTCCTGAAGGTTTTCTAAATTTAGTGATTTTACTAAAGGTGTTACTCTAGTCAAATGTGAATATTCATTTGTTATGAATCTCACTGCTCTATTTTGTGTCTGTTCCAGTTTCTTAATGTTTTCTTGAGTTGAGGGGTCCCAAATGGAGGATGCATATTCTATTATTGGCCTAACCAAGGTTAAATAACATTTTAGTTTTATGTTCTTATTTGATTTATAGAAATTTCTTTTAAAAAAACCCTAATGCTTTGTTGGATTTTTTAATAGTTTCATCAATATGTGGATTCCATGACAGTTTTTCATTTATTATAACACCTAGGTATTTTGCGTTTTTAGTCTGTGTTACTGGTTTGCCATGAATAAGATAAGTGGAATTAATTTGTTTTAGTTTTTTTGTTACTCTTAACAACTGACATTTTTCTGGGTGGAAAGACATGCTCCAATTTGATTCCCATTTCTGTAATTCATCTAATTCTCTTTGTAAAATATCTGTGTCTTGTGTTGTTTTTATTGTTCTATATATATTGCAATCATCTGCAAATCGTCGACTTTTGTTCCTGAAGTAATGCAATTTGGTAAATCATTTATGTAAATTAAAAATAGTAGTGGACCCAAGACTGTTCCTTGAGGTACACCTGAGTTAACTGTTATCGGTGTTGATTTAGAGCCATTTATTATTACAGTTTGTTCTCTCCCTATCAGAAAATCTTTAATCCACTGATGCAGTGGACCATTAATGTCAAAATATTTTAATTTTTTAAAGCCAACTATGGTGGTGAACTTTGTCAAAAGCCTTGGAAAAATCTAGTAAGATAGCATCTATGTGTTCACTATTATCACTATTAGAGACCAATAGCTCGCTCTTGCAGAAGGGGGAAGGGCGGACGAATTTTGGTAAAGAAGCCATACAATTTGTATAGGAATTTATTAGTTATGTTAATAATATGTGCTAATTATTTATGTTTCAACCTATTTTAAGATTATTTCGCCCCCCCCCCCCTTTTCTAGTATGTTGGCCGAATTGGTGGGATGGGGAGGTGGCGATGGCATCGATCCCGCCCCCCCCCCCCAAACTTTCGAGTGGGGGGAGCGGTCCAATTTATTTATTGAAATCACAGCTTGTTAACAGACTCAATTAAATATCTATATAATTAAAAGCCTGTTATTGATATTTTAACCGATCATTATATTATGTCGTTACCCTGTTAGCCAATTGGGTTGGGGGGGGGGGCGAATTCATTTACCGCTCTTTCCACCTAAACCCTTTGAGTGGGGGGATGCGGTTCTTCTTTTATTTAGAAATCATAGTTTGAGTGGGGGCGATAGCGTCTACTGCCCTCTTCACTCTAGCCCTTTGAGTGGGGTGTGGGGGAGTCGGTCCTATTTTTAAGGAGAAATCATAGCTTGTGAACAAATTTAGTACTGGATCTGCTAGTGTCATCCAGTTTCCAGCAGGTAGCATATTTACTTTACATTCATTATTTATATAACTTGACGTATACAAATTTTAAATATGTCCAAGAATCACGGAGCAGAACTAAACAACATCTAAATCGACTTTTATTTATAATTTAATTTTGTGTATTTTATTTGGTGCAAACATGTCTCATTTTTCTCTCCCTTTGCTGACAATGTGACGCATCTTGCCAAATCTATATCACACCATTGTTACAGCCACATATATAAAGAGCTTAGCAGATAATGACAACCGCGAGACCTCGATGATTGTCCATGTATTGAACTTAGTTTTCTTACAAACAAAAATGTTGCTTACACATGTTGATAGCTTGCGGGGGAGGGGGGATCAATAAAATAATGCCAAAAATGAATCCGTGAGGGATTAGCAGGATTATGAGGTTAAAATGTAATGAGAAAGGATAGGTGTCGTCTAGGGGTCTGACTCCCACAAGATAACCACCATGAGTTGGCTCGCAACTCTGCGTCAGTACGCGCTTGTACTAACACAAACGTCTGTCAACAACACTTCCGTTGAAATTTCTATTTCGGGCGGTGTAAATAGTATTAATATCTGCTTGTTCAATATTTACGGTGTATAGTTACGAATTTGACACATTAAAAAAATATCTTTAGCCACATTTTGGGAGATCACAAACAGTATTTTTTTTTCTTAAAATTAACCTTTAAATTTGTTAATGTATTATCTCTTTCTCTCCGTAATTATTTACCACATTTTGGTGGAATCAACGCTGGTATCGTCGGTTAGGAGAGAAAGAGTTAGACGGAAGAGTGCTGTGAACTGTAACAGCACCGCTACGACGATAGTCAAGAGCTGATGAGAGAGGGATATAATACTAAGGCTTGACTTCGAGTGCGAAGACTAATGAGGAATGCAGTATTTCCCGTGGCTACGCTGACCCAGCTGTGACCTACATATTTCGCCACATCCATACACGTCAAGCATAACCATTGTCCGCCGGTGGTCGATTAAGATTTTCTTTTCGCAGTCTGCGTCTGTCCTCGGCAGCAGATTTTCTTTTGGTCTCAAATGTGTATCCTGCGGCCTTTGTGAGTGACCTCCTGCTGTATCGTTCTGAGGCCGCATGCAACCAGGTGCTCTCTACTATGTCGGCTAAGGCAAGATGGCTCCTAAGCTGTTGTTTAAAGCTTTTCCGTGGGGCGCCTCTGTTACGTCGACCACCTTTTAGCTCACCAAAAAAAGACTGCTTTTAGCATACGTTCATCCCCCATACAGAATGCGTGCAACGCCCGGCGTAACTGTCGGATCATAATAAGTCCCTCTATACTGTCCATACCGGCGTTCGCAAGGACATCGCTGTTTGTAGTGCGGTCCTGCCACCTTATGTCCATGATGGAGCGCAAGCATCCCTGAGGAAATTGCTCAAGTAGTCTTAGTTGCTTTCTGCAGAGGGGATATATGTAACTATATATAATCGCATTGAGCAGATTTGAAATAATGGCTTGTAGTGTAAAATAAAGGTTTGTCTCCTTTTTTGTCGGCCAATGTTTTAGGAAATCCCAGATTCCACTGAGCGAAAATGTGCAAGTCCAGGGAAAAGACAACTTTCCATTTTCCACCTAAATTGAAAATGTTTATTTTGTTTTATGTTTTAATCCCACGAAACAGGAGCGTATCAACATCAAAAGCCAAGAATGTTGGCTTTGTCATACGTAGTACTTCGACAAACTTCAATCTGCAGAGCTTTTCGCGAGTCCGCGTTGAGTCAATAGCTAATACAGATTTGTACACCTTTATAGAAAAACTAAGGCATTTTCATGCTTTTGAAACAGAACTCGAAGCTTGCTTGAGGAGGGAGAGATACCCCCCCCACACACACACACAAAAGAGGGTTTTTTTTTTAAAAAGGGGCATTCAGTTTCGAGGAGGGGGGTATTTTATCGGGTATCTTGCAAGAAGGATGCACCGACGAATATCCATTAGTGATATCTGTTTGAAATCCTTGTTGGCATAATTTCATTGGAACTCTTCTTCCTTTTCCTCTTCTTATTTGTTATGAAACGAAGACAAACCTGAGATACTAAAAAAAAAAAAAAACCCCCAAAAAACTAGGACTCTTCCCTCTGCTTATCCACCCGTGGTAGATTTTTCTCGGCCCCCCCATCTCACCCCCCTCTCTTAAACAACTACGCCTCTATCCCTCCCCAAACATCCCTGAAACCAATCCCTTTCTCTCTCTCTCTCTCTCTGTTGACAGTACAAACGAAGCACTGCAACATTTCTTTCCAGCACTCATCTCTGTGAGGGGACACAACTCGGCGTTCTGTCGTGTAGCAACTTTGTTCATTGTATTTGAAAATAAATTAGCGAGCACTTTCTATCGACACCGGACACCGTCTGCGCCGGCTTTAGCGTCATTTCGCGCGTGCTCGGTGAAAAGGAGCATGGGATGTTATTAAAGAACGACACCGTACATCTGGACGTCCGGTGCACACATAAAAAATGTATATCCACGGAGACCATTTGTTGTCCTTAGATTCGAACAATGTTTGCCGAAAATTTCGCCCAGATTTTTTTTCAAAACTTTTTTTTTTATTTGATTTGAAAGACTGAATCTTTGCACACACATAGAAGATACAGTTACAGGAGATGATTTAGAGTTTCGTTCGCGCTAGGTAAAGAGTGATTCAAATGACTTTTTTTTTTTTTACACCCTAGTCTCAACATGGAATGCAGAGAGTGAAAGTATGTACAGAGTGTGACGGAACGAGGAGGGGGGACAGAAGAGGAGGAGGAGGAGGGGCTCAGCCAATTTTTTTTTTATTTTAGAGTTCAGAGTGAGGTGCACATGGGACAGGGAGGGACATTGAGATGAGAACGACGCCCCTGGGTGTCCTAATATGCAGCAATTTTAGCTCCACATCAACCTGTTATGTACCACTCCCATTTTTTTTCATCCCTACTTTTATTTTATTTCGAAGAGTCTTCTTATGACTTTCTTAACTTTTATCTTATCTTATCTTTTTATCTTATCTTTTATCTTATCTTTTATCTTATCTTTTATCTTATCTTTTATCTTATCTTTTATCTTATCTTTTTATCTTATCTTTTTATCTTATCTTTTATCTTATCTTTTATCTTATCTTTTATCTTATCTTTTATCTTATCTTTTATCTTATCGTTTATCTTATCGTTTATCTTATCGTTTATCTTATCGTTTATCTTATCGTTTATCTTATCGTTTATCTTATCGTTTATCTTATCTCATCTTTTATCTTATCTCATCTTTTATCTTATCTCATCTTTTATCTTATCTCATCTTTTATCTTATCTCATCTTTTATCTTATCTCATCTTTTATCTTATCTCATCTTTTATCTTATCTTATCTTTTATCTTATCTCATCTTTTATCTAAAATTTATCTTTTATCTTATATTATCTTTTTTCTAATATATTATCTTGTATCTTATCTTTCATCGATCTTTTATCTTATCTTTTTATCTTATCTTTTATCTTATCTTTTATCTTATCTTTTATCTTATCTTTTATCTTATCTTTTATCTTATCTTTTATCTTATCTTTTATCTTATCTTTTATCTTATCTTTTATCTTATCTTTTATCTTATCGTTTATCTTATCGTTTATCTTATCGTTTATCTTATCGTTTATCTTATCGTTTATCTTATCTCATCTTTTATCTTATCTCATCTTTTATCTTATCTCATCTTTTATCTTATCTCATCTTTTATCTTATCTCATCTTTTATCTTATCTCATCTTTTATCTTATCTTATCTTTTATCTTATCTCATCTTTTATCTAAAATTTATCTTTTATCTTATATTATCTTTTTTCTAATCTATTATCTTGTATCTTATCTTTCATCGATCTTTTATCTTATCTTTTTATCTTATCTTTTTATCTTATCTTTTATCTTATCTTTTATCTTATCTTTTATCTTATCTTTTATCTTATCTTTTTATCTTATCTTTTATCTTATCTTTTATCTTATCTTTTATCTTATCTTTTATCTTATCTTTTATCTTATCTTTTATCTTATCGTTTATCTTATCGTTTATCTTATCGTTTATCTTATCTCATCTTTTATCTTATCTCATCTTTTATCTTATCTCATCTTTTATCTTATCTCATCTTTTATCTTATCTCATCTTTTATCTTATCTTATCTTTTATCTTATCTCATCTTTTATCTAAAATTTATCTTTTATCTTATATTATCTTTTTTCTAATCTATTATCTTGTATCTTATCTTTCATCGATCTTTTATCTTATCTTTTTATCTTATCTTTTTATCTTATCTTTTATCTTATCTTTTATCTTATCTTTTATCTTATCGTTTATCTTATCGTTTATCTTATCTCATCTTTTATCTTATCTCATCTTTTATCTTATCTCATCTTTTATCTTATCTCATCTTTTATCTTATCTTATCTTTTATCTTATCTTATCTTTTATCTTATCTCATCTTTTATCTAAAATTTATCTTTTATCTTATATTATCTTTTTTCTAATCTATTATCTTGTATCTTATCTTTCATCGATCTTTTATCTTATCTTTTATCTTTTCTGCTTAGGTCCATCACATCTAAGACTGATCCAAACTAATTGATACAATGACACTTAATATAAGCTTTTTTTTTTTCAAAGTATTTTTTAAAATGTTTATCTTGTTTTCCAATGTAGTGATAAATGAGGACTGTCTAAGCATTGTTCGAGGGACTCTCCAAACTGCAGACAAATGGTGTTAAAATTCATTGGCCTCCTTCAGTCGTAGAATGACTATGGTTCATCTCAGAGCACACTTCCTCATGTGGCTGTGGAGCCCTATTTTGGAGAGACACTCCCGTTCGGTTAGCGAATATAATATTGATGCAGTGTTTAGATTGTGGTACAACTATGAAACTTTATTAAAAATGTATCTGTTTAATTTACATTTAGTGTTGTTTAATCGTTGTGGGCGATATATATATATATATATATATATATATATATATATATATATATATATATATATATATATGTGTGTGTGTGTGTGTGTGTGTATCTTATTTAACTTCCAATAACTTGAATAACTTCCATGTGAATTATATTAAATATAATTTTATTTATAATACAGACAAAATCAACTTCTGATAGAATAAAATAAATGTAGTACACTTTAGTTGTAATATTTGTAACCAAATCTAACTCACTTTCAGCCTCATGTTCTGGAGTCGTCTACCCTAACTAAGACCAACGTGCAATATGCCACCTATGTTGCATCATTCACAGCTAATCGCAACCTTCTTTCCACCGTCACCATAGAAACACACACTCCATAACATTTAGGCAAATAGTATTTTTAAAGATTTGTATAAACATTATCTAAGTGTCTTGATAGTTACAAAAAAAAAATCTAGACAGTTCTAAAGGTTCTTTCTCTGCTCAGTGGACCGTGTCATGTTTCTACTCCATCACCCTTCATTCACTGACACCTGGAAATCTGACCGGGGGTGGTCACCCCTGTCACCTCATCACGATGGGTGGCTGGTCCAGAGATGTCCGCCTTGAGCTAATTCTCACACCGTCAAGTTACCTTAATTCTGAGATCGCCTCCCTTGTCACAGCCAAGGGAAGTAACTATAGAGTGCTGTAACGACAAGAAAAACTGAACAGCAGAAGTCAGCTGTAGTTGTAGTCCTTGGCAACGGTAATAAAAAAAATACTGGGAAGAAACAACTTTAAAAGAATTCTTTTACGTAAAAATGTTCGCAAATATAAATAGTAGTACTAATAACAAGCATAGAAAAAGCATCACAATCTCAGAGGGACATTGATAGAAATAGCTTTACAATTATAAAGGAACATTGCCAGAAACAGTTTTACAAACATAGAAGAATATTGGTCAAAACAGTTTTGAAAACAATGATAAAAAACCTTAAAAACCCAGTGGTACATTGAAAGAAACAAATTTACAATCACAGAGTAACATTGATAGAAAAAACTTTACAATCACAGAGGAACATTGATAGAAACAACTTTACAATCACAGAGGAACATTGATAGAAACAACTTTACAATCACAGAGGAACATTGATAGAAACAACTTTACAATCATAGAGGAACATTGATAGAAACAACTTTACAATCACAGAGGAACATTGATAGAAACAGCTTTACAATAACATAGGAGGATTGATAGAAACAGCTTTACAATCACTTAGGAGGATTGAAACAGCTTTACAATAACATAGGAGGATTAATAGAAACAACTTTACAATCACATTGGAACATTGATAGAAACAACTTTACAATCACATAGGAGGATTGATAGAAACAGCTTTACAATCACAGAGAAACATTGATAGAAACAGCTTTACAATAACATAGGAGGATTGATAGAAACAACTTTACAATCACATAGGAGGATTGATAGAAACAGCCTTACAATCACAGAAACATTGATAGAAACAGCTTTACAATAACATAGGAGGATTGATAGAAACAACTTTACAATCACATAGGAGGATTGATAGAAACAGCTTTACAATCACAGAAACATTGATAGAAACAGCTTTACAATAACATAGGAGGATTGATAGAAACAACTTTATAATCACATAGAAGGATTGATAGAAACAGCTTTACAATCACAGAGAAACATTGATAGAAACAGCTTTACAATAACATAGGAGGATTGATAGAAACAACTTTACAATCACAGGGGAACATTGATAGAAACAACTTTATAGAGAAACAAGCATTTACACCGTCGTTCATCTCAAATATCGGTCATCCACAAACACTTATCACAGACGGAAACAGCAAACACTTATCACAAATGGAAACAGCAAATATTTATCACAGATGGAAACAGCAAATATTTTATCACAGATGGAAATATTAAAAAAAAAACACAATGTGATCAGGTGGTTTTGTGTTAAGTGGTTGTGTCTGTGTGGTTGCGTCTGTGTGGTTGTGTCTGTGTGATTGTGTCTGTGTCTGTGTTGTTGTGTCTTGGTGAACGTTTCTGTGTGGATATGTCTGTGTGTTTGTTTCTCAGTGTGTGTGGTTGTGTCCGTGTTGCTTAGTGTTTGTATGTTTGTGACAGTTCAGGATTTTAAATGTCACACTTGGATTACAAAGCTGCTCAAGGGTGATAACACAAAGAAAATTACAGATTTAGGGGAGGTAATTATAAATAAAAAAATATGTCAACAATAGAATTTATTCATCAAGCTCTTCTTCAACAATGACTTAAGATCCAGTGTCAAAAGTGTCATGTGAATCCTTCAAACGCAAAGAATACTGCGCTCGATCCAACACGTAATTATTTTTGTCTTTGTCATCTGTTTGTAGATATACACACAAATACATTTACTAAATAGCCGACGCCAGCAGGTTGCTTGGATAGCATCATTTTGGTACGCGGAGTGATGTAAGAAAATATAGTTCCCAATGAAGGCGGTATTAATGTTAGAAAATTAAATGTAAACATGTCAGCTACCTTAACATATAAACCTCTATGTCATGTCCTTTTCCTAATCGAGAAACAAAACTTGTGTGAGCGTCAAAAGAAATCAATACACTCGACGTCACCTTCAAAGTAACATACAAAGTAGTTCCCCTTTCAGACCATACGATCTATAGAGCAGATGGCTGCCTGGTCGTGCGGTTTGCACGCTGGACTGTCGTTCGGATTTATCGACGGTCGAGGGTTCAAACCCTGCCCGCTCCCATCCTCCGTCGTCCTGCGGGAGGTTTGGACTAGGAAGTAAACTATCTTCAACTCTGAAGAAACATCCGAAACTTGTAAACAATTACAAATAAAACAGATAAAGGCTAAAGGTCATCCTTTTTTCTATGGGCGACGGTTTAACGAGGGTGTCTTGTGGCCAGCAGGTTCATTTCAGAATGAAAGGAATTATTGCTTTAAGAACTAATAAATTAATCTTCAGGAAAAATTTTCGCATCGTCTTCGAAGTCTAGACTTAACGGCCTAGATCTATATCATAGGAATTATTCAATAAAGAAAAAATGTAGTCAGCCGTAATGTACCACTAACTGAGTTGTTTATTAAATTCAAAGTTGCTTGAAGTTTATTGATACATTATCTAAGCTTTTAAACTAATTTTTCGTAAATCTAATGTCTAAATCTAATCTAATTTTACTTAAATCTAATGTCTAAATCTAATCTAATTTTACTTACATCTAATGTCTAAATCTAATCTAATTTTACTTAAAACTAATGTCTAAATCTATTCTAGTTTTACGTAAATCTAATGTCTAAATCTAGTCTACTTTTACGTAAATCTAATGTCTAGTACATTTGGATTCTAAACGTTCTATGCGTAATGAAGGTACCAAGAAATGAGTTCTTATTTATTACCCGCTGGCCTTGTAGGTAGAATCGTTCGATCTAGAGGCTGGCGATGTCAAAATCACGAGTTCGGTACCCAATTAAAGAATTTTTTTTAAATATTTTTTTTTAATTCTAAGTAGTATAATGATCTACTTATCTAGATCTACTTATTTGTACAAGTTGACAGACCGGGCTCTATTTACCAGATGTCCATGGCGGTCAATATGTAAAGTATTGACTGGCGTTTGCGAATGATGCAGTGGTATCATAGTTTATGAGCGAAAAATTGTAACTTTTTAAAAATATTTTTATACCTCTATTTTTAAGGATACCTCAGCTTTTTATCTTTTGACTTCAGATGTCGAGCTGTTTACAACCTAGGAATCCTTGGGCCTTTGCCTCTTTTCTTTGCCTCTTTTTTGGGCATTGCCTCTTTTTTTTTGGGCTATTGGCCTCTTTATTGGGCTTTTTTTTTTAACAAAAAGATTCATTTTTTATTAGTAAACGTACAAATTAAGTTGTTACATTTTAAAATACAATGTTTGCAAAACATAGCAATGCACATAGTTACATTTTAGGTTGCCATAATATTTTAAAGTTTTAAATTGCTTTGTATATGGCGTTATTTTTTTCCAATAGCATATAATGAATATTTTTGAAATTTAAGGATCTTAAAATATATGTGGTGAGAATGCCAACAATAGGTAATTAAATAGAAACAATCTAAGAGTGAAAGTAGAAACTTCAATGATATTAAAACAGTTTAAACATCGTAGTCACATTTTTTCCACTTTGTCTATACTACTTATGGTTGTTTCCTTTGTGCTTTGCTACATTACCCCTGTTCTTTATATTAACTTCTATCAAACGTGCATACACATCTATGTGTGTACACACTTATGTGTACATAGGCATTTAAAGATTTATATTGTTTCTTTATTTTTTTTGTAAAGGAAACCTCACAATTTGCGCTATTCAATTTTAGCTTTATCATCATAGGAATCCTTGGGCCTTATTGTTTCTTTATGTTTTTTTAATTTTTTTTTTAAGTAGCTTTAAATTTACTGATTGTCGGAAGGTTATATAACGAACTATCTGTAACATTTAAAACATCAAAGTATGTTTTAAAATAGGTGACAATGTGGCACAAATATGTGGTGTTTCATAGGTTGGGATACTTTGCTAGATATTACACTAAGACATTAGTTTAATACGTTTTTATTTTTAACTACATTTCGGAACTCCCCAACCACTTCTTTGTTTTCAACTTTTGGAGTTCACTTCCGTGTTTAAAAAAAAAAAAAGGAACTGCTTCTCAATCTCATCGTGGCGCTTGAATGGAAGCGTTCGCTGGAGGAGACGATTAGGCCAATGGACCTCATTCACCAATCGTAAACAAACAACATTTAGTCACGTGATAATATTGGTAAAAACAACGGGGGAAAAAACTGTCACGTGATAGCCATTAGATCGCAATTTGTATGGAAGAGATAGAGAAACACGTGGCTAAATGTTGTTTGTATTGGTGAATGAGGTCCATTGGGAGGCAAAACAGAGCCACCGTTGGGGTGCCTAAGGGTCGAGTCCATTGCCAAGGAAGAAAGAATCCCCACCAAACACACACTCATTGTTCCTCAAGGAACTGTTGTTTTTGTTGCTGTTTTTGTTGTTGTTTTTGTTGCTGTTTTTGTTGTTGTTTTTGTTGTTGTTTTTGTTGTTGTTTTTGTTGTTGTTTTTGTTGTTGTTTTTGTTGTTGTTTTTGTTGCTGTTTTTGTTGTTGTTTTTGTTGTTGTTTTTGTTGCTGTTTTTGTTGTTGTTTTTGTTTGCTGTTTTTGTTGTTGTTTTTGTTGCTGTTTTTGTTGTTGTTTTTGTTATTGTTTTTGTTGCTGTTTTTGTTGTTGTTTTTGTTGCTGTTTTTGTTGTTGTTTTTGTTTGCTGTTTTTGTTGTTGTTTTTGTTGCTGTTTTTGTTGTTGTTTTTGTTGCTGTTTTTGTTGTTGTTTTTGTGGCTGATGTTGTAAAGAGAATGAAAATGGAGGAGTTTTCTTGCTCGACCTTCGTCCTCGCTTTTAACTCTAGAGTCTAGAGATGCGAGGGATGAAGAAACTCAGACCAGTTTGTTCAGACAGACCGACTGAGGAGAACTTCCATGGGTCCAGAATTCCAAGAGTCTTCCTCTCAACTCTGGACTATTAAAAAGAAAAAGAAGACGTCGCATACGCCCCTGTGGCTCGCTCTTATTTCAAAGCGACCACGCCTTTGTTTGTTTCAAACTCTGAATTCCCTTAACCATTGTTAGTATAGAAACATGATTAGATCTGCGTTTGTTTGTTCACACTAGCTTGAAGTCTCGCTGGCTTCGGCGCCAATTAAATTGTTTCCTTTCCCGCCATCGTCATTGGACTCATCGTCTGAAAAATCGCCAGTAGTCCTTCTTTTGGTAGAGTGTCAGTGCAGGGGCGGACTGGCTATATGGGCACTCGGGCAAATACCCGGTGGGCCGCTAGCCAAATGGGCCGGTAGGGCCACCCAAATGACCGCATGGATGCCACTATGAAACGTACTGACTTGTTAACGAGTTTATAATACTCTCTTATAAAAAGTGAGACTTTGAGCGTCGTGTTGAAAAGAAAAAAACTATCATTAACAGACTCTACAGCAAGGGTTCTCAACCTGTGTGTCGCGACCCCCTTGGGGGTCGATTGACGATTTGCCAAGGGTCGCCTAAGACCATCGAAAATATGGATTCTTATCGTCTACTCTTCTATTGCTGTATGTGTGTGTTGGGGGGGGGAGGGTCGCGGCAGAGTGGGAGATTGTAAAAAAGGGGTCGCCGAGCTTAAAAGGTTGAGAACCGCTGCTCTACAGTGTAATACTAATTTAATCGATCACATTTTCCGAACTAATGAAGAGCCTACACCCGCAGACAAGAGACGTGATGGCTGAGTGGAAAAGCTTGGCTTGCGAACCTAGGTGTCCCGTGTTCAAATCCTGGTGAATCCACCCGGCTCTAATGGATAACTGGCATTAGTTGGGGAAAAGTGAAGGTGGTTGGTCGTTGTGCTGGCCACATGACACCCTGGTAAACCGTGGGCCACAAAAATAGAGGACATTTACTTAGAAAGATGACCTTAACAGAAACGTATGGCCTTTACATCACCTGCCCCATAGATCTCAAGGTCTGAAAGGGCGACTTTATCAAACTTTACATAATGATTGGTAGAGTAGAGGTAGAGTTCTGGAGACCCATCTTATGATAAACATATTATGGGCCGGACAGTATAGAGATACCTGCAGAGGTGTAGCTAGGCTGGGGGAAGGAAAGAGGAGAATTTTAAAATCCCCCGGGCTCCCACTTGAGGGGGGGGGGTCCCCAAGTGAGTGTTTTTTTTTACATTAAATATTAAATATTATGCAAAATGCAGGGGCCCCCTAAGAGGTCTAGCCCCCCCCCCCCCACCGGCCTCTAAATGATGGCGAATTCCTAGCTACGCCACTGAATGCCCGGGCCGATTTTGACACACAGTCCGCCCCTGGGTCAGTGTCCACCCCCCCCCTCCACATGATGTTCTCCTCAAAGTCTCTTCACAGTGTTAGCACGAAAACATCCGAAACGGTGCTTTTCATCTGGTAAGGCTTGTTGACAAATTGATAAGACCGTCTCTCCCACCCCCCCGGGGAGGAGGGAGCGAGAAAGACCCCTCACGTCTCTTGGTCACTTTCAACGGCAAAATAATGACAAGGTTTAGTCTGAGAGTGGGGGTCGTGGATCTCGGGTTTCCGTCGGCTGCTCGTTTTGTTAAAGGAAGACATCGTTCACACTAAAGGGAAAGGGGCGGTCATGTTGTCATATAAAAGTCACAAGCAGTAATTACTTTTCACGTTGTTGGCTAGAAGACATCAAATGGGATGATGATAATTAGATGCCAGGCGGACCCCCATCCATCGAATTCACACGAATTTACCGCCTTCAGTTAGCGCCCCCTGAAGAAATTCGACTTTAAGATTAAGCTGGAGTATCGGCAAACACACAAGCTGTTAACAGTGTCTTGAATTTCAAATACACTTACAGTCAAGCTCTGATTGGCCGAGGAACTCCACGTGACTAAATGTAGTGGCTGGCCCGATAAGCATTCATTACTAAAAGATCAATGCAAGCAGTTATCGAAATTTGCAGATATATGGTGACAATAGGAGAAAAAATGGGGTGGGAGGACTTGATGCATTGTTAATCATCAAAACTTTTATGACTATTTTTTTTTTGCTAGCATTTATATTTATGCACAATTTTTACAATCAGGGGGCGGCCTTAGCGCGGGACCATGAGAGAGAGAGAGTGTCATATAAAAAATTATCAAGACCGTGAATGTACGACGGGCAGACGATGATATAAGACTATCTTTATCGCGGGGCTCCCTTAAGTTGCGGGGTCTGGGGCGGCTTTGCACTCGCTACCCCTTAGAGTCGCCTCTGGTTACATTGATGTCTCTGTCTTCTTCCCTCTGTCTATTTCTCTCTCCGCTTCTCTCTATATGACTGTTTCTCTCTCTCTCTCTCTCTCTCTCTATCTATCTATCTATCTATCTATCTTTGTCTAATTCTCTCTTTCCCATTATTTGCCAATCTTTTAGTCCGATTCCACTCACCTTATCCAAGTTTATTCATTTTCTATCTTGTCATTTATCCAATCTTTCCCGCATTTCATTATGTCAAAACTGTGACATTGTCACACAGTCACAAGGGGTCATCCAGAAAGACGATCCTTGACACGGCTGAGATTGACCGCTGGCTGATTTCAATCGGGCAGCATGTGCCCAAACAAGATGTTCTCCTGCAAGTCAAGAAGCCGGGGAGAGTAGCAGCACCGTAACATCATTGACTGCGCCCAAGGTGACAGCGCCCTCTCGCAGGATGAACGGATCTGACAATTAGGGACCACGAAGACAGGGGGAGACATCAGCGGTCGGGAGACTAATTGAGCATTAATTTTGTAGATCTGCAGAAAAAGGGGGGGGGCGCGGCTTGGCGTCCGAGGGCGCTGCTAATGGGGGCGCTCATTAATGAGCAACTTGGCTCGCGCGTCTCTCCCTTCGTACCACTTCTCACCCTCACTTTAAATGACGCGGGGCCACGTGTTCGAAGAGAGGAGGGGAGCGGAGAAGGGCGCCATCGCCCTAGCACGTGGCGAAAAAGGGGTGGCCATGGTAAGGGGTTTAGGGTGAAGATAAAGCACAAGACTTAAACACATTACAACGAGGGTGTGAAACGGCTGAACGCACAAGGTGTTGCTCCCACAACCCCCCCCCCCTTCATTGTTTTAAGGTCAAACTCATTTGCTCGTATACAATCACTTGCCTGTATACTCTCTACAATCACTAGCTTGTATACAATCACTAACCTGTCTATAATCACTGGTTTGTAGGTTTGTATACAATCACTTATCTGTATATACTCTACAATCACTGGCTTGTATACAATCACTTACGTGTATGAAATCACTGGTTTGTATACAATCACTTACCTTTATATAATCTACAATCACTGGATTGTATACAATCATTTAACTGTATACAATCACAGGCTTGTATACAATCACTCTGCATATACTCTACAATCACTGGCTTATATACAATCACTTACCTAAACCGTATCCATTTTACAATCACTGACCTGTACACACTCTACAATGATCAACTCACAGACCTATATATAGATTGTTATATATTAATCACAGAACTAAATATTCACAAAAATTCATGAAATAAAACCATTTTCTGTTAGTTTCCTTTAAGATAATGTCTCGAGATCCTAGATCGAAATAATTCACGTCTTTTGATTTTAGTCATCTTATGTACATGTAAATAGATTGATTTTGTTTTATGTATCTAAAAAAATGCAACATAATAATTATGAGACGTCAGTGCTCTTATTTTCGATGTTTGATTACTAGATCTAGATCTAAACATTAAATTATAAAGTTACATAGGTTAGGGTTAAAAAAAAACAACAATTTTACTACTTATAACTACTGTACAAAACAACGCCTTGTTTCATCTTTTTAAAAAGTTTTTCACGACATTTTTTTGTACCGTAGTGTTATAAGATCTCCATGTCCAGTCTAGATACAATATATATAGGTCTGCGGTCTTTCCATTGAACTTTGCACTATCAAGTACCTCTAGTTACAATCCAGCTCATGATTTCTACATAGGGCGGTGCGGACAATGTTTATGAACCTCTATGTCACAGACCTTTATATATTATATAGACTCACTGGTCTATATATTCATTCAACTCTTAACCAAGAAATATTTAGAGTCCAAGACGAAATTCAAATTTAACTTTAGTAAATATATTTATAAGAGGTGGCTGAGTGGCAAAGTGCTTGGCTTCCGAACCGAGAGGTCCCGGGTTCAAACCTGGTGAAGACTGGGTTTTCTTAATTCCGGGATCTTTTGGCGCCTCCACCTAGCTGTTAAGGGTACCTGACATTAGTTAGGCAAAAGTAAAGGCGGTTGGACATTGTGCTGGCCACGTGACACCCACGTTAGCCGTGGGTCACAAAAACAGATCTGCCCTGTAGATTGCGATGAGAACCTTACCTTTCCCTCTGTATATTTTCTAAGAAAATGGTCAAAACAGAAAAGAAAACGGTCAAACCAGTTTTACAGTTTGGCCATATAAGTAGGTATTGTTTCCCCAAGCGGTATACACAAACTGTCAAATCTCTAGTAAAATTGTTAGAGCCGTTTTATGAAATTTTAGACCTGTTTTCGGCCAGTTATTATTATTATTTTTTTAACCTTTGAAGAGTTTGTAAGCTGATAGGAAGAAATAAAATATAAAAAAAAGAGGGGGCGGCTATCATTGATCATGACGTAATAACGGCCTTGACCTAATGTGTGGTTTTTTTCCCTTGAAGTTACTACGAGATTATAAAGAAGCAGACTTTTCAAGAAGCCACAGGGGCAGACAATCATTTCGTTGCTTTTTAAAAACTTCATTACCCATCAACGCATGCCACACACACACACACACTCAAGAATTAGTAATGTCTGTAATTTAAGACAGACATGGATTCAACTTCCCCCTCCACTCTCTCTCTCTAGTTTCCCGTATCCCACCCGCATCGTACTGAAGCTTTGATAAAACATCTAAATGATTGCCCTTTTTTTTTTAGCATTCTCATAGGCATATTTCTTTAGTTTCGAAGAGGGGAGGGGGGGAGGAGGTCTCATTGAGAAGCTGATACCAGTATAATTAGAAATCTGTCTCTATGACCTTGACTCACGCTTGTAGGTGACTCACAAGGGATAAATTTTAAGTCCATATGATGTTACCCGTTTACTCGTTAAGAAATTATTGACAAACAATTTAATATTTTCTATGGCGCCCTGTTAGATCCACTGAGGAGACAGATCTATTTCACTTTTGTTATTCGACTTTTTACAAAGCTTATATCAACTCAGTCTGTCTGTCTGTCTGGGGAAATTTGTTTACACGTTATTTCTCCCACTTCCCGTTCTATGATCAAGTTGAAACTTTACAAACTTTTCCACTGTATCTAACAAAACATGAATCAATTTATAAACAATAGCAATTCATTTATTTATTATCGGTAATAAATTATTTTGTTTAATACAGAAAAAGGGCAATAACCCCTGCAATATTAAGAGATATGGCTTTTAATGTGGAATTCTTCCCCTTAGATAAGCTTTTATGTTTTAAGCATTTTTTATATTTCCCTTGTCTACATGGAAGTAGGATAAATCTGCGACTAATTGCCAGGTCAAAGAGTGCTGTTTGACATGGAAAGGTCAAGTTTTTACAAAATTAGGGTTAGGGTTATGTGTTACGGGGAACGCAATTCCTAAGTATTAAGAATAAAGGGAATAGTAGAACGATTTAGTGTAGTGACTGAATGGTAAAGCGCTTGATTTCCTAACCGAGTTGTCTCGGGTTCCAATCTCGATGGATACTGGAATTTTAAATTTCGGGATTTTTAGTGCGCCACTTATTGCATCCAATATAGAGATAGCTTTAGGGTTTCATTTTACGGTTTTAAAACAAAGGGGCAGCTAAATAGCGGAGATAATTCAATTATAGTTCAATTAGTTTAATTTTTTGGCGACAGTTGAATGTTTAACTTATCATCCTTGACATTGCTAAGTTTATCATGAACATCTCTGCTTTACGAGTTGTAAAATGGGGGATTCGGAATTTCAAATATATACAATCGCAGTTCTTGTGCAATCGTTTGTGATAATCTGATAACCTTAATGTCCTGCCCACCCACACTACCACCACTATCTCTCCCCCCCCCCCCCCCCCCGCCCAGCCACCTCAGTCGCCATGATGGATATTCTCTTCATTATGAAAGCAATGTTTTATTATTTTAAATAATAAAAAAAGTCATTGCCCTTGAGGCCTGTATTTCTCCTAATTTTCGCTTTAATGCATTATTTCCCTTTTAATGAGTCACTATTTCTATTTTAATTCACTGTTTCTATTTTAATTCACTATTTCTCTCTGCCTGGGTGCCGTGCAAACAGCTCTTAGAGAGGGTGCCGCGGAGTGGCCAGGGCGAAGAAGGGCGCCGCTTAAGTGGGACGTAGGGCTGCGAGGAAGAGATGTCACCGGACTCCCGCCACCAGACCTACTTTTCTTTCCTTCGTTTCTTTTTAAAGAGAGGGAGAGGGCAGACATGCGCATGCGCACGCCGAAGCATTAAACCGGAAACTGGAGCAAACTGCTTGCGCCCCCTAGTGCTAGGCGGACGCCATCTTCACTAATGAAGCCCACGATTGCAAAACTACTACCCCATGCCGGCCCCTTTTCATTTTTTTTTTTTTTCGTTTAGTTTTCATACTCACACTCGACCTTGTCGTCATAAAACTGTTAAACCGTGTACGAAGTTGTGTCGGGCGGGGAGTCCGTCCTTCTTTGCGCAGACACTTAGAAAAAAACAGTTGCATCACGGGATCGGTACTGTTTTGTTCCCATTTAAGAGAAAACACCCAGCGCAAAGTGACGAAGACCCGGTGCCATCTTTGTCGAGGATGCTGGGAAATTCATTAATTTTGAGGTGTTGGCTGGGAAGGCTACCCGCCTCGCCGGAAGTGTCTGGTGACCTCCGTTAATGAGACGCGATGCTGTCAGTGTTTGCTTGCAGTTCTGGGACTCTAGACTTTGAAGTGACAGTCTGGATATTTTGTAGCATTTATCTGGTATCTCGATAAAAAGACATTCAATTGTCTCTATTTTTATATGCATGTTATACTCGGTCGTTGGTTTGTAGCCTCAAACATCTAGTACACTGAGCCGATGTAGTCGTATTAAATTCTTAATGTAGAACTTATTCAATGTACAGTGGATGGAGCACGAAGAAAGGGTCGTCCAAAGAAAACCTGGCTGGATAACATGAAAGAATAGACCGCCTCTGTCTTGATATCCTGCTAAAAACAGACTGGAAATAGTGGAGGGACTTGGTTACTCGAAACGTCATAGCACCTCTACGAACTGTCACAGCACCTCTACGAACTGTCACAACACTGCTACGAACTGTCACAGCACCACGGACGAACTGCCACAGCACCACGGACGAACTGCCACAGCACCTCTACAAACTGTCACAACACCTCTACGAACTGTCTAAGCACTGTTACGAACTGTCACAGCACCTCTACGAACTGTCACAGCACCTCTACAAACTGTCACAGCAAATCTACGAACTGTCACAGCACCGCTACTAACTGTCACAGCAACCCTACGAACTGTCACAGCACCTTTAAGAACTATCACAGCACCTCTACGAACTGTCACAGCAATCCTACGAAATGTTCGCAACAAAATGATTCAATTTTTATTAGTTAAGATATATTATTTACAGCTGTTTGGGGTTATCTATCAGCGGTTTTGTGCTGCAAGTCAAAGACCGTCAATAAAAAGTCTACACTACCAAATAATCCCCCCCCCACACACACTTACTCATGGTTAGATCAAATACACACATACACAGCAGTTTCAATAACTTGTGGCAGATAAGAAATTTCAAAAAAATATATTCAAACTTAAACATTTAAAAAAAATGTATCAAAATAATTGCGTGCTATTGCCAAAAGGAAAATCTTTTTGAGTTTAAAGAATCCATTCCCTTTTGTCAGAAATATGGCCTTGGTTTTTTTTTCACCATTTAAAAAACGACCTTTAAGTAAAAGTTAACACATTGGTATGTTTCTTAAGACATTGGTATGTTTCTTAAGACATTGGTATGTTTCTTAAGACATTGGTATGTTTCTTAAGACATTGGTATGTTTCTTAAGACATTGGTATGTTTCTTAAGACATTGGTATGTTTCTTAAGACATTGGTATGTTTCTTAAGACATTGGTATGTTTCTTAAGCATTGGTATGTTTCTTAAGACATTGGTATGTTTCTTAAGACATTGGTATGTTTCTTAAGACATTGGTATGTTTCTTAAGACATTGGTATGTTTCTTAAGCATTGGTATGTTTCTTAAGACATTGGTATGTTTCTTAAGACATTGGTATGTTTCTTAAGACATTGGTATGTTTCTTAAGACATTGGTATGTTTCTTAAGACATTGGTATGTTTCTTAAGACATTGGTATGTTTCTTAAGACATTGGTATGTTTCTTAAGACATTGGTATGTTTCTTAAGACATTGGTATGTTTCTTAAGACATTGGTATGTTTCTTAAGCATTGGTATGTTTCTTAAGACATTGGTATGTTTCTTAAGACATTGGTATGTTTCTTAAGACATTGGTATGTTTCTTAAGACATTGGTATGTTTCTTAAGACATTGGTATGTTTCTTAAGCATTGGTATGTTTCTTAAGACATTGGTATGTTTCTTAAGACATTGGTATGTTTCTTAAGACATTGGTATGTTTCTTAAGACATTGGTATGTTTCTTAAGACATTGGTATGTTTCTTAAGACATTGGTATGTTTCTTAAGACATTGGTATGTTTCTTAAGACATTGGTATGTTTCTTAAGACATTGGTATGTTTCTTAAGACATTGGTATGTTTCTTAAGACATTGGTATGTTTCTTAAGACATTGGTATGTTTCTTAAGACATTGGTATGTTTCTTAAGCATTGGTATGTTTCTTAAGACATTGGTATGTTTCTTAAGACATTAGTATGTTTCTTAAGACATTGGTACGTTTCATTAAGGCACTGGCATGTTTCTTAAGACATAGGTATGTTTCACTAAAGCACTGGTATGTTTCACTAAAGCACTGATATGTTTCTTAAGGCACTGGTATGTTTCTTAAGACATTGGTATGTTTCTTAAGACATTGGTATGTTTCACTAAGGTACTGGTATGTTTCTTAAGATATTGGTATGTTTCACTAAAGCACTGATATGTTTACCTAAGACATTGGTATGTTTTGCTAAGGCACTGGTATGTTTCTTAAGACATTGGTATGTTTCACTAAGGCACTGGTATGTTTCTTAAGGTATTAGTACGTTTCACTAAAGCACTGGTATGTTTCACTAAAGCACAGTTATGTTTCACTAAAGCACAGTTATGTTTCTTAAAACATTGGTATGATCGCTAAGGCACTGGTATGTTTCTTAAGACATTGGTATGTTTCACTAAAGCACTGGTATGTTTCACTAAGGCACTGGTATGTTTCTTAAGACATTGGTATGTTTCACTAAAGCATTGGTATGTTTCACTAAAGCATTGGTATGTTTCACTAAGGCACAGGTATGTTTCACTAAGGCACAGGTATGTTTCTTAAGACATTGGTATGTTTCACTAAGACACAGGTATGTTTCTTAAGACATTGGTATGTTTTACTAAGGCACTGGTATGTTTCTTAAGACATTGGTATGTTTCGCTAAGACATTGGGGTATGTGGCTGAGAGGTATGGACCAATTAGCTATCCATCAAATGGGCTAGAGTTCAAATCCCGTGCTGAGTTGTTTGCATAACGTCTAAAAGACTGCACGAAAACCTCTCACACGAATGTGTTTAACGAAATTTTAAAGAAATTTGTTTGTTCGAAATCATAACAATATACATAACAATAAACATGAACACAAGAAAACCCAGCAACTAGAAACATGAACACAACAAAACCCAGCAACTAGAAACATGAACACAAGAAAACCCAGCAACTAGAAACATGAACACAAGAAAACCCAGCAACTAGAAACTTGAACACAAGAAAACCCATCAACTAGAAACACGAGAATCTGATGATCGAATCAGGTTCCGGATGAAATAAGAAAGGTCATTCTAGAGAGGGAGAGAAATAGGATCGTCTGCTACGAGACATTGTGTGTAAATAGACATTGTGTGAAGAGTCTTCAACTTTAATAAACAAAAATTGTGTACGTGTGTGCATGTCACTTTTTTTCTCTGTTTGTTTGTATACCTGACACTGTATTGATACTTTGATACCGAAGATCTCTGTTACATGGGAATGAAAATCAATGAAGTCAAAACTGGGTTGTTTTTTTATCGTCCAAGTGTTCCTTCTTCCCTGGCGTCATCGGAGCATGAATCTGCCAGGATAACCAACGACCTAGCAGATCAACATACAAGACAAGTTGGACACTTAGATACGCGTAGGACGTAATTATCTTCTTTTTTGATGGAACGTCTCTAACAGGGGCGTCGCTAGGAATTTTCCATCGTTTGGAGGCCCGGGTGGCTTGACCTTTTTGGGAGCCCCAGCATTTTGCGTAATATTTAATTTTTATGCAAAAACACTCGTTTGGGGGCCCCCCTCAAGTGGAGGCCAGGGGGGTTTTCAAATTCTCCCCCTCCTCCCCCCCCCCCCACCCTAGCTACGCCACTGGTCTGTAATTTATAAGATAAGAATCACATGCTCCATTTCTTACCTTCCTCCCCCCCCCCCCTTTACCATATCACGACCACTCACCTGGCTCAAATAGAAGTCGCATGGACGTTATCTTTTTTAATATTTGAAACATCCATAGCCAAATAAGCAGCTCGAAAAATTTCTAAAAGTTAAAAAAAATATCTTTACTTATGCCCCCCCCCCCCTTTTCCTTCTTTCTTAGCCCTAAAAAGTAGTGCAGCCATTTCCCTCCTCTCATTAAACTGCTTCCGCGCCACTCCCGCAAAGCAGACGTCAAATTTGGGGCATCTGGAGGAGGATATTACATAAACAAAACGCGGAAATTCCACGAGTTGTTGACCATTATGGCCAGAAACTGTCCTGCGCCCTTCGAGTTTCGGGTGGTATACCATATGGCGCTCAATTGTATTTTGTTGCAGACCAAACAGTTCCCGAGTATCACTCGAAGGTAGCGAATCGCCGGTGTAGCCACAATTTATGAAACCAGAATAGGATTCCATGAGTCTTCATTAAGACTCCCCCGACATCTAAAGTTTATTTTTGCGTAAACCGATTGGGTTGGAGACTTAGAAATCCATCACGAGAAAGAGTGCGGGAGAAGGGGCAGGGAGGTTTTCATTTCATCTGCGGTTAGATTTGAGACTGAAATGTATTTATCCGCGGACACTTGAACGTATTCAAAAAGTAGTCCTGGGGCGAAGTACATTTGAATATGTTTGTAAACCAGCTCGCAATGCAAGACTCGATTCCAGCCCATGTTAAGGTAAACCAAGAGTGTCGACTACCATTGATACCTTCCAGAATGTTCAAGGCTGGAAACGAAAAGACGTCTGGGGATGTAACGCACTGTAAACAGGCAGCAAAAATAAAAAGGAAAAAAAAAAAGAGTGGCATGTGGGGCAGTATGGTGGCCGGGTGGATGGGTCATTCAGAGAGGGCTGGAGCTAAGGACCCCCCACGTAGCTTTACACATTTTAACCGGTGAGTTGTTTACGTGGGAAGAAAAGGCCCGCGGGCTGTTGGTTTGCAAAAGTGGAAAGTATGGGACACCAATTGGATCATCTACACCGGAAACTGAAACACACACAAAAATAAATGAAGTAGAGTCCATGTTTACATGTGAGAGATCTAGGTCAAAGTCGCACGTGTTGAAACGATCAAACGTATGAGCAGAGGACATGCAATTAATACCATGTCTAAAACCAAACTTCTGGTGAGGTACTACAGTGATGTTCCAATTACGACCCGTGGGTCGTATCCGGTCTGTGTGAAGAGGTCGTATCCAGCCCTTCAAAACTGCTAGCCACATTGAATAATATTTTCTTATCTTATACAACACAGACGTTGCTTCAAAAAAAAGATGATCGTTACGTCCTAAGCGTCATGCATCTAATCACGATGTTAACCAATGACTTAAATAGCACGGTGTCATGTGGTCAGCACAACGACCAACCGCCTTTTATTTCCCCGACTTAAGTCCAGTCCCCCATTAGAGTTGGGTGGACTCGGGTGCGCCCCAAGAATCCCGAAATCCAAAATTTAGTTCGGAAGCAAAGCGCTAAAACCGTCAACCACTGCATCTCTCCCCCCCCCCCCCCTCCAATAAATTAAGTAATGTAAAAATTTTGCTTTCTTTTCTTAGCTTTAGTCGTTCCACTAGACATTAAGAAAATTAATGCCTTCCATTAGGGCTGAGAGGGCAGCGGGCTCGTACTCGGGATATTTTGTAACGTCCGGAACTGGCCTGTCTAACCTTTAAAAAAATCTATTTTTAGCATTTATTAGAATATGTGTTTTAGTTTTGGTTTTTAACAAATTGCATAGAAATAAAGCAGTTTGCGTCAACATCAACTTAATAAAAAAAAAAAAATACGAAGGAAATAAGGTGACGATGGGTGGCTAATGAGTCTTGATATATTTTTTCCCTTTGTTCTTTATACATTTTTTAAATTCTTTTTTTTTTTTTTTCTTTTTAAGCTTTTCAAAAGTAATATTTCACATTTCACTTGTCCGCGCGACCTTTCAGGACACGTTGAAGAGCTCATTAGGAGGGGGACACCTGACACTAATAGTGCCGAGATGAGATAGCCATACTCTCCAACCATCTCGCTGAGGTAATAATAGCCTCTGAACTGCGGGTCACGTGCTGTTCAAAGCCACGTGGCATGCATACATTGTAAATAAGGAACACGAGATTTAATTTTTTTTATTTTTTTTTAAGCGTTGAAAAAAAAATGTTTAAATGTAATTTTTTTTTTTCTAGCCAATATCATTAGTCTATGAATAAATAATATTGAGTTTAAATGTTATATGTTGAGCTTATAAGTTTACTTTAAACGTCGGCTTCAATTCAACAACTCTCTTTAATATTGTGGGCCCAGACTTCTTGAGGTTAATGATATACATTTGTAAAGCTAAACCAGAGGTGTATCAATGTTTAACAATTTAATTGATTGGAAATGTCACATTGAACACCAAACAATTTCCTATAACTAAGGTTTACCACATAAATAGACCTGTGGGTTTCTTCACTCAAATATTTTTTTTACGGTCACGTGATCTCAGTTCCCCAAAACCTTCGACTCATTTTACTCTTCCACTTATCAGCTTGCAAATTCTTTATCGGCAAAACATGGGGCGGAACCTGGAACTT
Organism: Biomphalaria pfeifferi; assembly: GCA_030265305.1. Lineage (NCBI taxonomy): Eukaryota > Metazoa > Mollusca > Gastropoda > Planorbidae > Biomphalaria > Biomphalaria pfeifferi. The sequence goes on from JASAOG010000281.1 coordinate 628,932, forward strand.
AGAAACGAGTCTCAAAGGCGGCTCTAACGATTTCCTGGTTTATGTATATTTTTTGAGAAATTTCACGTTTACTTCTTTGATCTTTGTAATCTTGTTTTTAAATATTATAATTTTTAAAATTAAATTTGGTCTGTAGGACTAGGCATTTTTTATCGTAAACACACATGCGTCAGCGGGTATTTCCAAATGTATTCATGATTTATGGGTTAAATAAATAGATAGACGTTCATTTTGTGTAGGCTATTGGACCATATTTATTGGACCATACTTATTGGACCATATTGTATTGGACTTTATGGTATGGTATCTTAACTGGAAATTTAAGAATCCTTCACTTAGATTCTTGCTCTGTAGGCGTCCAAGTTAAAAACAACGTCCAGGTTGAAACAATGCCTAAGTTGAAACAATGTCCAACTTGATATAGTTTCTAAGTTGGGGCAATGTCCAAGTTGAGGCAACGTCTAAATTGAGGTAATGTCCAGGTGGAAGCCATATCTAAGATGAGAAAATGTCAAGTTGAGGCAATGTCCAGGTGGAAGCCATATCTAAGTTGAGAAAATGTGCAAGTTGAGGCAATGTCCAGGTGGAAGCCATATCTAAGTTGAGAAAACGTCCAAGTTCAGGCAATGTCCAGGTGGAAGCCATATCTAAGTTGAGAAAACGTCCAAGTTCAGGCAATGTCCAGGTCAGAACAATGTGTCCTTTCATTTCCTCCTTCTCAAATAGTTGTCTTTCATTAACAAATACGTGAAACGAAACATGAAATAATTGAATAAAACAAATCTGATCTGGAACCAATTAGTAAAAGGCCAAGAAATGGAAAAAAAAATAATCTTAAAACAAATAAATTTGCGATAAAGTTAAAAAAAAGAGCAGTTAGATCCATAACAAACGAATATTCACATTTTACTAGAGTAACACCTTTAGTAAAATCACTAAATTTAGAAAGCCTTCAGGACAGAAGATTCAAAAGTAAAGTAGCAATTATACATAAAACACTGAACCATAATCTTCAAATACAAAAACAAAATTTAATAAAATACTCTGAAAGACACAAAAATAAAGGCACATTCCTCGTCCCATATGCTAGGACAAATTTGTACAAATACTCCTTCTTCCCTAGTGCTATTAGAGCATGGAATGGGTTGCCTGAGCTAGCCAGGAAAACCAGTGACTTGGCAGAATTTAAGTCATTGGTTAATATGCAAGACTAAATGCATGACGCGTAGGACGTAATCATCTTCTATTTTGTAGTAACGTCTGTATTATATAAGATAAGATAAGATAAGAAACAATTGAAATTGACTTAAACTTAACACTATTTGTCTTTGTTCATTTATTTAGTTCGTCATCTTTTTTTCTCTCTCTCTTTCTCTCACTCTCTCTCTCTTTCTATCTCTCTCTCTCTTTCTATCTCTCTCTCTCTTTCTATCTCTCTCTCTCTTTCTATCTCTCTCTCTCTCTTTCTATCTCTCTCTCTCTCTTTCTATCTCTCTCTCTCTTCTCTTTCTATCTCTCTCTCTCTCTTTCTATCTCTCCTCTCTCTTTCTATCTCTCTCTCTCTCTTTCTATCTCTCTCTCTCTCTTTCTATCTCTCTCTCTCTCTTTCTATCTCTCTCTCTCTCTTTCTATCTCTCTCTCTCTCTTTCTATCTCTCTCTCTCTCTTTCTATCTCTCTCTCTCTTTCTATCTCTCTCTCTCTCTTTCTATCTCTCTCTCTCTTTCTATCTCTCTCTCTCTCTTTCTATCTCTCTCTCTCTCTTTCTATCTCTCTCTCTCTTTCTATCTCTCTCTCTCTCTCTTTCTATCTCTCTCTCTCTTTCTATCTCTCTCTCTCTCTTTCTATCTCTCTCTCTCTTTCTATCTCTCTCTCTCTCTTTCTATCTCTCTCTCTCTTTCTATCTCTCTCTCTCTTTCTATCTCTCTCTCTCTCTTTCTATCTCTCTCTCTCTCTTTCTATCTCTCTCTCTCTCTCTCTCTATCTCTCTCTCTCTA